>OZ024936.1:9918495-11118495 GCA_964017235.1 Sabellastarte sp. h YS-2021 | reverse complement strand
GGGGGGCGGAGATATTGGTCCATATGCAACCCTCCAGGCTCTGAAGATTTGGATGGGTATCCCTCTATGAGTACAAGATTAAGGTTCTCTAATTTCTTGCACAACCAGTCTTCTGGTGGAAGAAGGACAGAGACTTTTCCTACCGGCTGAGATCTGTGTCCAACCCAGGGATTATCAGCACGAGTAGCAGGTGAGTATTCCAGATCTGGGATGTGAGACCAACCCATGAAGGCTCTGACTCCTCTTACAGTTTCACGATAGTTTTGATCCTCACTTATCGCCCGGTCAGTCTTAGTGTCAACAACGTCCGGATGATCTTCCAGTTTGGACAATTCTCCCTCTTCTGTTGGTTCCGGTTGAGTAAAATCCCGGGTAGATACCGGAAGAGTTTCAGTGCACTGTTCCAATGAGGACACCGGGCCGGAAGAAGCAGGTTCAGCAAAAACCGGTTCCGGGTCCTGGTACAAATTCTCCAGTGGAGATACCATGTCCACAGGTGAAGAAGTAGTAGCAGTTACAGTATGAGTTCTATCCGGACCAAAGGCCGGACCGGCCTGGCCGGAAGGAACAGATGGTGGTAGGAAAGGGTTAGAAGACAATACTCCGGATGGAGGTTTGTGAGCGACCGGTGCCTTCACCGGTGAGAAAGATGGCTGAGAAGAAGGACGTGGTCCAATGGTTAAGAGTGCTTCTAAACGAGCCATGCGTACAGCCCATTTCTCATCCAGTTCCTGAAGTTCCTTACGGAAGGTAGGTTGTGGAAGAGCAAGGTCTCCAGAAGTATTGAGGGGAGGAATTACGGGTTCAGAGTCCTGAGATTCGACTTGAGCCACCACAGTAACAGTAGAAGGATCAATGAGAGTGTCTTTTGCCTTTGATTTTTCTTTACGCAGTTTATAAGTTGGTGTAGCCAACTGAATAACCTGTTCTGGGGTTAGTACTTCGCAATACTCACAGGGTAGTTTCAACACACAAGGGTCCTCCCCTAGACTTTTGTCCCTGCATCTAGCACAACGTGAATGGCGGTCAAAAGACGCCATAATATGCCCGCAGGCTCCTTTCCTTTGTCCTGGAGATGCCATGATGATGTAATTATCCGATGACAAAACTTCAGGTACACACAAATAAAATTAGAAGAAATATCCACAAATGCAAAAAGTTATTAGAAAAATACAACTTTTCAAATCGCGCCAAACGAAAAAGATGCTATGACGTCACGTCCCTCTGGCGAATAAAGCAGGAACTAGGCCACCTGGCGAGTGGATTGGAGTGTACCGGTCCGGCCGGAGGTGAAACTCAGGACGTCTTTTTTCTGGCGTTTGGCGGGACCGGCTGGCGCCGGACTATTGCTATCGTCTGTTAGGTAAGATGTATTAACGCAATGAAAATGACATTTCATGGATCCAAAAGATCCATATAGTGATCTGGATCACTTCCAAAATTCAATCATTTCATCCTTTTACGTTTTCAGATATATCCTGAAAATTTTATCAAAATCCGTCCATAAGTTTTGGAGTTATCTTGTACACAAACACATCTGGCAGCCTGAATCCAGATGATCCAGACACTTATCCAGATTACTCCCAAAATCTAATCACTTGTTCCTTGTCCCGTTTAGGATATTTCCTGAAAATTTCATCAAAATGCTTCCTTAAGTTTTTGAGATATCTGTCTTTAAAAATTAAATTTCATGGATCCAGAAGATTCAGACAGTGATCCGGATCACTCTCAAAATTTAATCATTTATTCCTTTTACCATTTCGGACATATCCTGAAAATTTCATCAAAATCCATAACTTTTTGAGTTATCTTGTTCACAAACAAACAGATGACTAAACATGACCCTCGGTAAGGTACTTTGGCAGTCAGTGGATGACCTTCAATGAAGATCTGTACCCGGTAAGCCTGGATGCTGGTACTCCATCATGTACTCAACCTCCAAAGCCATTTTCAATAGTTTCCATGCAAAATAATCAGCATTACATGTGAAAATATCTCCAAAAAGGCCAAAAATGACCCTCGGTCAGGTACTTTGGCGGTCAGTGGATGACCTTCAATGAAGAGCTTCAAGGTCAAATTTCATGCTTACAGAGGACATATATATGTATTATATATACCAGCCATACGATGATCTAACTTTCTGTATATGAGAACTGGGTCAAAATGTGAAAAAATCTGACCTTTGAGAGGCCACCAGTGACCTTGAAATTGAAGGTCAAGGTCACAAAACAATAGCGTTTGTGGCATTGCCCATATATACCCACTTACCAAATTTGAAAGGTCTAACTAAAATATTTTCTAAGTTATTGCGTCCAAAAGGAAATCTCTGCGGCGGCGGCATGACCGTACTAAATCCTAAGTATCCCCGACTTTCGTCCAGGATACAATAATATCTCCATGAATAAAATTTCATCCTCGATAGATAAGGTATCTGTTAAAACAAACAGCATTTCTGTGAGCCTTGAACTTTTGGAGAAAATATGTGCATGCATACGTGTGTAAGGACATAGACACCACGGTGTGATACCATCATGTCAGCTGACATAAAAATGTAACACTGGCCAGAAAGGTGCGCTGAAAACAACTCAGGAAAATATCTTACACATTCCTTTTTCAAAGGGAAGCTTTTGGTGACCATCTTATTATTTAAAGGTTTTGTCAAATGTTCCACACAGGACATGGCTTTAGGAGTTTTGGCTTCATTCTAAAGGGCATTAAATTTCAATATATTTTTGACATTTTTGAAGTAAACCAAAATGCCTTCCCTTAACTGTAACAACAGAACAAGCATGCTTTGTAAACAGGCCTGCATGTGTACTTAAGAAAGATGTTTTCAATAACCGTTTCCCAAATATTCTTTGCGAATTATGATCTTGTTGTTACTAATGCAAAATGAAGAAAAAAATCTCAAGGCAAAAGCTCTTAGAGAAGAAAACTACATTTTTAATAATGTATGGAATATATTTGTAGCTTATATCGTTGTTGAAATATTAACAAAATTGGCAATATTTGACACTTATTATGCTAATTATGCATCTCACAGATTATCCCCTATTTAGGACAAACATGGATATACTGGACTTTGAAAAAAAACATCTTGTAATAAAAGTCCCCAAAAAAACATTTCATTATAATTTTAGTGACCAAGGGTCAGAAACTAAAGTATGTGTTACATCAAATTAAACATACCCAATAAATTACCAGAGTAAGTAAATCTTTGAAAACACTAACTTTAAGGTAAAAAAGGTAAAATATTTGAAAACTGTTTAGGTGGCTGTTTCATTAAATGGGTAAATTCTATACCTGTTGACTTTGGTATAGTAAAGTCTCTCCTCCACCACTTTAAAAAAACTGCATAACTTAGGGGCTAGTTTTACAAAAATTACAATATACTGTTGCCATACACTTGTAGGTACGAGGTATGTTACTAGAAACTGCATAAGAAGCAGCAGTTACAAATCTGTTGATAACATGGGCTGCATAAGTTGTGAAGAAAAAGATCCAGGAGAGAGCTGCAAAACTGAGACCATTACCTGTTACTGTGATGAAAATGACTGTAACCACGGCAACATCAACAGACCACTCCTGGTCTTTGTACTGGCTATTAGTTCACTGAAGATGATCGTCATGTAACTTAAGTCTTTTGTGAAATGATAAGTCTACATTAATGTGACTTATTTCTGATCTTTATAAAACATTTCACATATTGTACTAGATGTATTAGATGCCCGGTATGTTTTGATAATATTGGATTAAATTTGTAGAAGCCATATGTGAGATTGTTGAGAACTTAATTGCGATATTCCGAACATTGATTTTTTTAAAAAAAATATAAATAAATTATGATATTTTTCTAATTTGAGGTGTTTCTGTTATTATATTTTCATTTTTATGCAGTAGCAAACTTTAGCTTTGTGTGTTATAGTATTTTTACAAGATGTTATTTTGATATTTTTATAAGATGATAATACATGACTTATTTTGAAGACATTTCAAATCTCGCAATGTTAACTAGAGATGTCATGACTCCAAAAACTTCATGTTGGCTAATCACTAAGTACTATTCGTGTACCAAAATGGTACTTCCAGTTTTACATGAATCCATAAAAGTGCAAAAAAAAACATGGCTGTAGTTGGGTTTTAAGTTATTTTATGTGACAATATGCATATAACTATATGTTGGATTCAGATCTTTTGTAATCTTTTATACTACATTAAGCGAGTATTCATACTTTAAAAAATGTACCAAAAACACTATTCCAACCGCCTTTGATTAGTCAGCTAGTCGTGACTTCCCTAATATTAACGTTCCTAACATTTCCTTTTCTTTCATTTTAAATGAGTCTGTTTCTCTTAACTGACAAAAAGTATTTGCATTCTTTAATGTTTTATGTATTTCAACTGTTTTATAAGTTGCAACATGTCAACACATGAAGCAGTTCATGTTGTGGGTGATAATCAAGCAGTTAACTGAGTGTGAGTCGGTTCTTCCAACATGAGGAAACAAGGTACATTTTAGACTTACTTGCAGCCTTATTATTGTTATTATTTTGTATATAGCTGACTGAAAAAAATTTACAGAAAATCATTCTGTAAATATACTGTAGCCTCAATGAATCAGGGCCACCGATATCAGGCATGTAGGAAAAAAGAGACACAGCAAAAAGGATACTGAAAAAAAAGAATGTTGAAAGGTAAAAAGGTACTGAATAATAGCTAGGGCTGGGTCGGTTTTAAAAAATCAGCTCCAAGTATCCACAGTCTTTTTATTTTTGATTTGGGTGTAATAAATTAATGACATTATTAATGTGTCAAGACAAAACACTAGATGTATAGATATAAATGTTGCAGAATTGTATAATTTATCTAGTTTGCAAATCAATGAACCAGTCTGTAGATTATTGAAATAAACTTATTACTTAAGATATATTTAATTGTTTCATCCAGATTAACATACTTTAGTTATCACAAAGTTTACTTGAATAAATACCTATGATGCGAGAATGAACAAGTGATCTTGATTTCACAAACTGTGCAAACAATAAATAGAAGTGCTTTTCTTAATTTCAGCAACTTTAAGTGAAATAACTGGGGGCATTCATAACTCATAATCTGATGCAACCAAAAATCTTCCTTTTTATTAATTGCAAGGATATTAAAAAAATTTTTCCTCACTTAAGATTTATATATATTCTAAAAATAGCATCAGATATGCCCGCACCCCACAGCCTGAGGAAATAGTTTTCAACACCATGAGATACAGAAGTAGTGAAACAGTACACAGATCGGGATACTTTCAGAGCAGTGTCAAAGCAGAAACGCCATATTTGTTTATCTACTGAAACTTGTGAAAGAGTTTGGTAGGTATCTCTAGGAAAACATCTCATGCCTCGATATTTCAATATTGATCGATATACTGAATGCAAAATATGGTTTGATATCAATATAAATCTGAACCTTCACATATGGTTCCACTTGGACCAAGAGTTACACTAATTCTAACAATTAGAGCTGGAATCACTGAGCTGTTACATCACGTTGACATACTTTTACATGTACTGCTTGAGGCCATATCATGGCACAAACCTTAACTTGGCACAAAACGGAAGATCCAATATTTACTATCATTTGATTATAATCGATAAAACTCGTGCATATTCGCAAGCCAAATAGGGAAGTTGCTGTGATGACAACAATGTCCTTGGCAGTTTCCGTGTATCTTCGGCAATTTTTTGTATGCAAATTGTGCCAATCTGTGGCACTGATTTAAAGTAGAAATTATACTATAGGCCATTAAAAACAATTCTCAAACATTTATTGCTGTAATTTTATTTTCACAAAAGTATTTGTACAACTTGTGCAATTCATATTTTAACCAATAGAAATCAACATAACTACACTGAAAACAAGCAAAAATAAAGTTTTTGTGTCCAAATTGTACCAAGTTACGGCAGGGAGTAGAGTAGGTATTCTAAAATGATAATCTTAGTTTCCAAAAGTAAACCCTTCTTACTCAAGCTAAAACAATAAAGATTTTTCTGAGAAAGTGTTTAGCTATTTATCAAGTTTTTTGACTACTTACTGTTTGACATGGGACTTAGACTGTCTTGTGTGTGATATCTGTTTTTATCATTAAACGGATCAAACTGCTTTTAGCACAATTAAGTCAGGACGACCCTTAAATAAGTTGGATACACAGTTGATAACTCCTGGGCTGTCAGTGCTGTAAGGACATATATATGTATTATATATACCAGCCATAGGATGATTTAACTTTCTGTATATGAGAACTGGCTAAAATGTGAAAAAAATGGCCAAAAAATCTGACCTTTAAGAGGCCACCAGTGACCTTGAGATTGAAGGTCAAGGTCACAAAACAATAGCATTCATGGCATTGCCCATATATACCCACATACCAAATTTGAAAGTGCTAACTAAAATATTTCTTAAGTTATCGCGTCCAAAAGGAAATCTCTGCGGCGACGGCGTGACCGTACTGAATCCTAAGTATCCCCGACTTTCGTCCGGGGATACAAATATTGATGATATCAATAAACAATGTACCCACTGAATTTTATACAAACCATGAAAGACTCCTTTGCTTATATCTTTGCTCAACCTCTTTCATGATATCTGGGAACTCCAATTCACAAAGTGACAGGATCATTCACCTTCAGCCTGCTGGCATCTTTACATGTGAATCTGAAGAAAAAGGAACATGCATATTCAGGGTCCCATTGACACAATCAACTTAATTTGGTCACCAAGTCTCTGTCTGCATTTGCAATCAGGTAAGGGGTTAACTGTAGTGGGAATATCACTTGGCTGTGCAAAAGTTGATACTAAATGTAAAATTTTTTTCCCAAATTGGTTCCTTCCCTCTTGGTCATACCCACAAGTCTGGATTAACTGACCTTGAATGCCCCTCAACTCTCCTTATGACGTTCAACACAAAAGTTACTGACATGTAACGTAGCGGAAAGTTGATATAGTCCTCAAAAATGTTGTTCGCAACCTCTCTATTATGATGTTGCACACCAACACCTAACCAATGTCCCTCCCAAGTACCAACTTCCTAGATCTTACGGTTTCCAAGATATAGGCTGGACAAGATGTCAAAGGTCAAATTCACTACAGCTAGGTCAAAGGTCAAATCAAGGTCACACATGACATAACATAACACATCTACACCCCCTAAGCAATTTCCCCATCATTTATCAACTTTCTAAACCTTACGGTTTCAGAGATATATACCGGAGAAGATTTTCATATTCAATGTCACTATGGCAAGGTCAAAGGTCAAATCAAGGTCACGTCATAACAATGCACACCTACACCCCCCTACCCAAAGTCATTTTTGGCTGTTGAAGTATACAATAGGGAGTATCTCAAATCATAAAGTGAAACAAATCAACATTAAAGTAATCTCTAAATATAATGAGGCTTAATTCTGTCAAACCTAAATTAAGGGGCAAAACACAAACAGAGTCACACAAATATATATGATGATTTTATGGGTAAGCCTAATTAAAAAATTTAACAAATAATTATAAAATTTCTTTTTTAAACTACACTAATTAATGTGAAAATATAATAAATCAAACAAGTTAATTCTGACAATGAATTTCTTTCAAACACACTGATATGCATATATAATCAGACTTTTCTATTAGGTTACTGGAGTATAAATGTACTGGACCCAACCCTAATGGTTGTGTGCTTATTGTCTACTTACGAACTTAGCATTTAAACATTCATTTATAAACAGCTACACATTTAAAAAGTATCATCCCCAAACACCTTAAAAGAGTCTCACAACATTATTGTTAGCTTGTCACTCAACAAAAAGTTAAAGAATCAAGTTTTAAAAAAATGATAGAATACTTATTATTTCCAAAATAAACATAACTTTTCACAACTGTATTAGTGAGTAAATAACTAGAAATAGGATGCCCTGTTGAAAGTAGAAAGTGACATATGAATAGAAACAGGATAGCATAGAAGAACACACATTATCATGTGTAATGTCCACCCCATGACCCTTTTGCCAAAATTGTACAGTAGTCTTACAAGACCCTGTTTCATTTGTAAAATATATCAATGATGCTTAAATATTTATTAGTATACATGTAAATTATTTCAGCTTCATGCGTTTTCGCATTAGTTGGGTCGAAAATTTTGAAGAAATCACTCTATCTTGCATGGTTAAGAAGATAGAAGCAAATTTCTGTTTTTCTATTTTTAGCAAAAATTCGAAAATTCAAAATGGCCGCCATTTTTTGGAAGAGGGAAATTTTTTGAAAATTGATAAGAGTACATTTCTTAGATACCCTATGGGTCAAAAATTTCAACGAAATCACTCTATTTTGCACAGTTAAGGAGACAGAAACAATTTTGTGTTTTGCCATTTTGGCAAAAATTCAAAATGGCTGCCATATGTGGGGAGGGGACAATTTTTTGAAAATTGTCAAGAGTACATTTCTGAGATACCCTGTCCGTCGAAAATTTCGACGAAATCACTCTATCTTGCACGGTTAAGGAGAGAGAAGCAAATTTGTGTTTTGCCATTTTTGGCAAAAATTTGAAAATTCAAAATGGCCGGGATTTTGGGGGAGGGGAAAATTTTTGTGAAAATTGCCAAGAGTACCTTCTTTAGATAACCTGTGGGCCGAAAATTTTGACAAAATCGCTCTATCTTGCACAATTAAGAAGATAGAAGGAATTTTGTGTTTTGCCATTTTTTGGCAAAAATTCGAAAATTCAAAATTGCCACCATTTTTGGGGAGGGGAAAATTTATTCAAAATTGCAAAGAATACATTCCTTAGATACCCTGTGGGTCGAAAATTTTGACGAAATCGCTCTATCTCGCACGGTTAAGGAGATAAAAGCAACTTTGTGTTTTGCCATTTTTGGCCTAAATTCGAAAATTCAGAATGGCCGGGATTTTTGGGGAGGGGAAAATTTTTTGAAAATTACCGAGAGTACTTTCTTTAGATACCCTGTGGGCCGAAAATTTCGATGAAATTGCTCCATCTCACACGATTAAGGAGATAGAAGCAATTTTGTGTTTTTCCATTTTTGGCAAAAATTCGCAAATTCAAAATGGCCACCATTTTTGGGGAGGGGAAAATATTTTGAAAATTGAAAACAATACATTGCTTAATTACCCTGTGGGTCGAAAATTTCGACAAAATCGCTCTATCTCGCACGATTAAGGAGATAGAAGCAATTTTGTGTTTTTCCATTTTTGGCCAAAATTCGAAAATTCAAAATGGCCGGGATTTCAGGGGAGGGGACATTTTTTTGAAAATTGAAAAGAATACATTCCTTAAATACCCTGTGGGCCGAAAATTTCGACGAAATCGCTCTATCTCGCACGGTTAAGGAGATAGAAGCAATTTTGTGTTTTGCCATTTTTGGCAAAAATTCGAAAATTCAAAATGGCCACCATTTTTGGGGAGGGGAAAATTTTTTGAAAATTGCAAAGAATATATTCCTTAGATACCCTGTGGGTCGAAAATTTCAACAAAATCGCTTTATCTCGCACAGTTAAGGAGATAAAAGCAAATTTGTGTTTTGCCATTTTTGGTCAAAATTCGAAAATTTTAAATGGCCGCCATTTTTGGGGAGGGGAAAATTTTTTTGAAAATTGCAAAGAATACATTCCTTAGATACCCTGTGAGCCGAAAATTTCAACGAAATTGCTCTATCTCGCACGGTTAAGGAGACATGAGCACATTTGCCTTCTTCAGTACTCAAAATAGCCAATTACTCATTTATTTAATTAATTACTCACTGATCTATGACACAATTCCCCCCAAAAGCAATCCCATACAAGCTATTAACCCAATGAACCTCCATACCAAATTTCAGAAAGATAGGCTAAATAGCATTCCTTAAAATGTCTGGAAACCAAAGAGATACTCAAAAGTAGCAAAGTAGCTATTACTGAGTTAGCTATAGAGCTATCATCACCAATCCCATACAAGCTATTAATCCAATAAACCTGCATGCCAAATTTGGTAAAGATAGGATAAGAACTGGTTCCTAAAATGTCTGGAAACCAAGTGTGACGCCGGACGCCGGACGGCAGATGGTGGAAAAAGCAAAAATAATATGTCCACCCCCCAGTGGGTGGACATAATAATAAACCAACTGTCAATGGCAGGAAAACAATTTTCAGCAATAAGTAGCAGATGACTGTATGTATACCCTGCAGCCCAAAAATTTCATCAAAATTGCTCTGTCTCGTACCATTTCTGAGAAACTAAAGATTTTTCATTTTCATTGTGGCGTTTAGTTAATCTTCAATAAGTCAGGCACTTTGTATTGGATCACTTCAAAAAATTAATGACTTCCAGACATCTATATAACAAAACTACTACCAAATTTCATGTGAAAAGGTTGAAGCGCTTTTTAAGTTATCATCCAGACAAGCACACACCATTGAAATAAAAACTTTTTTTATGTCGACTTTTCTGATTGGTTGAAATGTCATAAAACCATATTCATAAAAATTTTGGCAGGGCTACTGCATACATGTGCTAAATTTGAAGAGAATCTGCCCAGTGTTTGCCGAGCTACAAACAAAAGAAAATGCGGGAGCCGGGGGGACCCTCTCCCCCCCCCCCCTTTACCCTGGATACAAACAAGCATCCCACAAGGTACACTATTAAATGGCTCCCCAGTTAACTAATATTCACATGTGGATTTCTATCGACATAAGCACAAAGTGTAAATGCATTTTAACAACAAAAAGTTGAAACAATAAATATTTTAGAAGCCCTTTTAAAGGCAGATGATATAATTTCTACATGAACTCAGTACCCCAACTTAGCAAAATTTGCATAGGGAAAATCCCAAAGTAATTTATTACTGTTGTCACTTCACTTCCTTATTTGGTATGAGAAGGTACTGATGACAACCAAATGATATTAAATATTCTACCTTCCTGCTTATGCCATGTTGAGGTTTCTGCCATTATCAGCACCAAAAAAATTTGATGACTGATAAAATGTCAATAAAAATATTACACACAGCTAACCCTTGTCTGAATTTTCTATTTTCACATAAAGAAGATGCATGCAAGGGAAACAGATATGGGTTTCACTAATTAAATAGTCTCTCCATCCCCAACCCCCCCCCCCCCCCCCCCCCCCCCCCCCCCCACCACCACCACCACCACCATTCCATACACACACAAACCACACATTTAATCTTACCCACAAACAATTACAGAACCATGCACACATACCAAACACAACTATTCATAATTTCACAGCAATAACTAATGGTGCTATTTGTATTGGGCCGTTTAGACACTGGTGCCGGGTCGAAACGGCTAACTGCGCCGTTTCAACACCACGGTTAATTTACGTGGCCACGATGGGGGAAACAGAAAATCTAGCAATATTTTACAAATAAAATATCAAATGCTAGTACTTGCACAGTGCACACAAAGACTTAAGAAAATAAGAAGCCACGATGGATTTTCTAGTAATATTTTACAAACAAAAGGCACCAATGTTAATGTTAACTTAAGTAACCAATGAAAACAAGTAACCAATGAAAACAATTGTTACTGAAACCTCACTGGAGACAAATATTTTATTCTTACTGCAACTGCTAATGACGTTTTATAGCAATATTTTACTTGGCACATACAGACTTCAGGAAATATGAGGCCACACTTGGGTTTCTAGTCATATTTTACAAATAGAAGATCTATCAAGTGTTGAAACGGCCTGTAACACTATTGTTTGCGTAGACAAAAACTGGTTTCCGGGTCATGAAAACGAAACAATATCTGGGGCCGGATTCTTCAACAAAATTTAGCTAAGGTCACCTTAGATCCAAGTTAGGAATGGTTTTCTACTTACCTAAGTAATACTTAGATATTGTATTCATCAATCTCTACTTTGTTAAGTATTACTTAGATCTAAGTTAGGAAAACTCCCTTTACTTTGTACTGTAACTGTTAACATGGGAACCAGTATATCCAAGTTAGGAAGAGTCCTATTCCACAATATTTCTTACATAAGGTCTACTTTGTTTTTTCCTAAATCATTTGCTTTGTTAAAAATGGTGTAAAAGCTCATTTTCTTGAAGGAAAATGCCGTTTTTAATATTGTGTCACAGCTTAATGTCAATAAAACACAACATTCCCTGCAATAACTGCATATTTTAAAAACATTCCATCATCTAAGGTACCTCTGCAGATAACTTGAAATCTAAGTAGAAGTCTAAGGTGACCTTAGAGTTAGGAATGTTGATGAATACCATTTTATTCTAAGTTAGTAAAAGCTTAAGAAAAACTTAGAATCCAAGTTAGGAACAGTCTTAAGTATTGTTGAAGAATACGGCCCCTGGTATACTTTGTTTTGGATTTGCCTTGGTGAAAAATTAAGACGTCCGGACATAAAATATAACTAAATGCAAAAAATAACGTCTATAAAATGCATCATATTTAAGCAGTTGAAGGTATTTTATGAAATATTTAATAATATTTAGAATATTTCTTATATCGTCAAACAATGGGAGCCATATATTGTGGCTAAATAAATAGACTTATAAATTCCGGTTCCCATCTGTTGATAGCAGTTGTCCCTATTTTAGTCCCAAGCAAAATGAAATGTGGTATACCCATACTGGTATTTGTTAACAACACTAGCAATAACAAATACCACTCTACATACATAGAGAGAAAGACTCTCAGACATCTGTATTAAATCAATTCTGTGTTCACTGCACAATACATAAAATTACTTGACCTGACAAAAGCCGCAATTGTCATTTTCATTCTAAACATTTGAAAAGAGGTTGCCCACTACATTTTTCACTCCCGTAAACATTAAAATTTCCCTTGTAATGTCATGATTTGTTGTGTGAAATGTCATGTCTAGACAGGACTATAACTAGAAAACTAGAAATTAGCATTTTATACGAATGTGAGGGCTGCCTTAAATATTACTTTATTTCCTTAAAGTTTTTGGTGTATTTATGAAATATACTTTTTTTTTTTTGAAAATGTAAAACGTCCCTGGCCGTTTCACAACCTCAGCCATTTCAAAACAACCAAATTATTTATTTGGTTGTTTCAAAACCTTACACCCGTCCCAGATAGCATATCGCCGTCGGACCGACGTTGGCCCAATGTCAGCACATCCGTCGGTCCGACGTTGGCTGCCGACGTTGGGCCAACGGCTTTTTGACCGTCGGGCCAACGTTGGCCCAACGTCGGCAAGCCAACGGTAAAAATATTTTTATATGTATAGCATCAGCCAATCAGATATGTTCATAAACAACTTTTTTAGTGCGAATTTATAATGAAAATAATATTTTTATGTCTAAAATTATTAAATGGTTGCTTAAAATTTTGGGCTCACTGAAATATGATTTTTAGACATACCATAATAAATAATTTTTTTCTAAGTTTCCCCAAATCCCCTATTATTGCTCGCCGCCATCTTGAACAAAAATCCGCCGTTGGCCCAACGTCGGCCCAACGTCGGCAAAATATTGAGAAATCTTACTCGAGTAGTGGTTGGCAAGCCTACGTCGGCCCAACGTCGGCCCAACGTCGGCAAAATCTGCCGACCTTGCGACCAACAGCCAACGTCGGTCCGACGGCGGAATGCTATCTGGGGTGTTGCGAACTCGGGACACTTTTTGAATAAATAGTGTAAATACACAACAAAGAATAGTTGAATATCTGCTTATCCTATTCATATGAGAAGAAGGGTGACAGTCTAATAGTCACTGAAAATTATCCTGTACAAAATGCCTCCTTGTCAACTAAACAACAACAAATATGTTTTCCTAGGATTTTTATTCCATTTTTAACTCAGGACACTTTTAAAAGACATGCCATTTCTTTAAATCAAAGGAAAAAGTGATTTTTATTATATCCTGTGTTTACCGACGTTTTATAACATATACTATGTTATTTAAAACAAAAAAGGATACAAAATTATAAAGATATAAGTTGTGCACAAGGGACATTGATTTCAGCAATGTCATTGTTTATCTGTACTGGCTGACATCTTAAAAAAGTAAAAAGTGTAACTCTATCATCTCACGAATAAAATGGTAAATATTAACTAAAAAGAGATTATTTTGCAGGTTTATAACAAATTCACTTGTGTGTTATTGATACATAGGTGGTGCAATTATTTTTATCAAATTTTCATCACTTCTGTGTCGGGTGTCCTGAGTTAAACCCGCCCTGAGTTTGCAACACAGGTATTTTGGTTTTAAAACAGCTTGGCTGTTTCAAAAACTAACTGATCACAGATTTGTTAATTATTGTTTAAGCAATCACTTGATTGGATTTAGCCCGTTATTAAGGGGCTATCAACGCAAGTACGTAAAATTTGTTTACGTAACGTCTGCCAGATGGTGCAGCAGAGTCACTGTTGCTATGCACGGACTATTATTTACGAGAGGGATAGTTACGTCATTTTCTTTCAGCTGTTGAAAAAGAACTACGTTTTGCAAACATTGTTTTTGACTTCTTAATTATATATATATGTATAGGACCCACTTGGAAAATCAATAATGCTCTTGTAGATCTTGCCAGTTTACTACTGTTACTGTAGAATTCTATACCAGTGCCAGTCTTTTCTGCACTGATAAAATGAACCCACATTTTTTGAAACATGCACTGCGTGTGTATATAGCCTTTCTGCTTACTTACAGTGAAGCATTTCTTTTATACACACTGAATCTATATTTGTATCATCTTAATTGTTAATATAATAAATTTATCTAGTGTTAAACTATTCTGATGAAAATTCTTAAGTGTAACAATAATTTACAAAGCTTTGTTTTCATTAGTCAAGGCACTTCTTACACTGAAAGAGTATCTGTCCATATGAAATATAATTCTCACTGATAGAACATAAGATGTACATATATTCAATGAGAATGGAGTAGTTTACTTATAAAAAAATATAGACATAACATGTAAGGAAAATTTGTTTTTATTTAGAAATATATACAGTAAGATATAGGAAGCCAAATTAAAAATTTGCAAATTTAATAAGTAAATTAAATTTTTATAAGCTAATACCCTATCCAACGGACAATATGCTAAACCGGTCGGCGCAGACCGGCCCGCCAAACGTCAGAAAAATACGTCCTGTGTTTCCACCGGCTGGCCAGTCCTCACACTGCACTCGCCAGGTGGCGTGTCGTACTTCCTTCCTGTCTAGACAAGCTGACGTCATAGCATCTTTTTCGTTGTCTAAACCTATTAGACCCCTAGTAAACTGATAGCGGGGTCGGTGGGAGGGTCTTGCGTGTCCATTGGATAGGGTATTAACTTATAAAAATTTAATTTACTTATTAAATTTGCAATTTTATTGTATTAATACATCCTATCCAATGGACAATATGCTGAATAACTACCGCTTGGTCGGCGGGTAAGATACTAGGGACTTATACGAACTCAGAAAATAACTAACAACCTTAAGCCTGGGTCGATCTAAGATTATCAAGACCCTTAAGGCTATGGTCGGTCAACAGAAACCGGTTAACCGGTCCAAACCGACTCGCCTCCCCCCCCCCTTTTTGACAGACCTGCTCTGAGGTAGGGGAAGAGAGGGATGAGTTCAGTCCCAAGAAATAAACCTCCCGAAGGAAGCACGTCTGATTTTTTTTTTTTTTTTTTTTTTTTTTGATGCTTCTTAACTATATATACACTATATACATATGTACCCATCTCCCCTCTGGCCTGGGTTATTTGTGGATCTGCTGAGCAGCCACTACAGGACCCAGGTGGTAAAGCTCAGAATCAGCCCATGCCACATCCTTCAAATAGAATTGGGTGAAGGTGTTATGTGACTTCCAGTGGCATGCTGATAATATTTGTTCCAAAGAGACTCCCGACTGGGAGGCCTTTGAAGCAGCGAAGGCCCTGACATCATGGGCTTTAACCTGATGTAACTTGTGGGCCTCCTGGTCTGAGAGCTCATAACATAGGATCACAGTTTGTTTGATCCAAGAGGAGATAGTGGCAGGTGAGATGTCCTTGTCGAAGCCTTTTTTGAAGGAGACAAAAACCAACTCCTTATTCTGCCTGAAGTCTGAAGTCCTGTCCAAATAGTAACGCAAGGCTCTAACCGGACAGAGGGATCTGTCAGACTTGAGGGACCTATCCAGAGTTGGGGCCAGGGCTGGGATAACCACTGGGGCCACACTGTCTGGACCCTCTTTAGCCAGCTGATTTTTGGAGAGGAAGCTGGGAGACGGGTACAGGGATATCTTAGTCCAATCAGACTGGTGTCTGATGTTCTTATGCTGCCAAGCATGAATCTCACTTCTGCGTTTGCCTGATCCCAAGGCTAAGAGGAAAACTGTCTTGAAGGTCAAGTGCTTCAAGGAGGCCTCCTTAATTGGCTCAAAGGGAGCCTTTGTTAACTGGTGTAAAACCAGAGATAGGTTCCAGGAGGAAATACCTCTTCTGCCCTTGGGTCTGTCTCTGTGGAAGCTATCCAAGAGACGGTTGAGATTTTCATCTTTGCTGATGTTGAGAGTTGAGCTTCCCAATTTATCAGCAATGGCAGACCTGTAGCCATCAATGGTGCTGGGCTGCAATTTCCTTTCCTCAAAAAGGTACATGAGGAAATCAGCCACTGACTTTACAGGAGGTGTCCTGAAGTCCACCTGATTTGTGATGCACCACTTTGTAAAAATGGCCCACTTTGCCTCATAGACGGATCTGGTTGATCCTCTTTGAGGAGCTTCAATTCTTGTTGCCACTGCCTCAGAGAAACCCTGCTCCTTGATAGCTGTGGCTCTAGGAGCCATGCGTGGAGATTTAGGTTTGTTAGACTCCTGTGAGGAGTTTGATTGAAGGGCTGAGTCAGTAGGTTTGGCAACTGAGGCAGAAGCAATGGGATCTGGCTGGACATTTCCACTAGGTCCCAAAACCATGTCATGTTGGGCCACCCCGGGGCAATAATGATCAACCTCCGGTACGGGGAGTCTTGCAACTTCTCCACCACTTTGCCCAATATGGCTGTCGGTGGGAAGGCGTATGCATCCAGATCTTCCCATGACAAACTGAGTGCATCCACTGCAGTGGCCCTGGGGTCCGGGACCAGTGATACGAACAGGGGCAGCTTGTTGTTGAACCTCGTAGCAAATAGATCTATTTGAGGCTGATGCCACCTGTCGCATAGGGCTTGGAAGATTTCTGGCAGGAGGGACCATTTGGTTTGGATGGTCTGACCTAATCTGGACAATTTGTCTGCCACTACGTTTAGGTGGCCGGGAATGTGTCGTGCCCTCAGAGTCACTTGCTTCCCGGTGCACCAGGTCAAGATTCTCCAGAGTAGGGCACAAAGTGGGCCCGACCTCATGCCGCCTTCTTTGTTGATATAGGCTACTACGATGGTATTGTCGGTTGCAACCAGCACCATTTTGCCTATGCATAATTTTTGGAACTCTTTTAGAGCCAGAAAGACTGCTTTTAGCTCCAAGTAATTTATGTGCAATTTGCTTTCCGGTTGGGACCAGGTTCCTCTGGCAATATACTCGTTTAAGTGAGCGCCCCACCCTTCTTTTGATGCGTCTGTAAAGATTTGCAGAGCATGCTGTAGAGGGTGTAGTGGCTGGCCTGTGAGAACGTTGTCTTCTTGCAGCCACCATTGTAAGTGAGGATGCAGAGATCTGGGCAGAGGAATCCGTTTGTGTAGGGATTCCAGTATTCTCCAATTTCTTTTGAGATGCCACTGAATGGGCCTCATGTGTAGTCTGCCTAGGTGAACTTGTTTCTCTGTCGCGGTTAGCAGGCCTATTAAGGACATCAGTTCCCGTACTGGACAAGCCGGTCGGGAGATGAGTTCTAGTATCTTTTCCTGTAGGCTTTGCCACCTGTCCGGTGTCGGTCGGACCCGACCGGACTGGAGGTCGAATTGGTAACCTACGAAGTTGAAAACTTGCTTGGGTTCCAATTCCGACTTTTCTATGTTCACCAGCCAACCTAAATGTCTGCACAGTTGTACTAGGACCTGTGTCTGTTGGAGACAGGCCCGGTGGGATGTGGCTCTCACCAACCAGTCGTCTAGGTATTGGTGGAGTCTTATACCCTTCTGAGTGGCCATAAGTTTCACCTCCTTTGCTATGACAGTGAACTCCATGGGAGCTGTGGATAGTCCGAAAGGGAGAGCTTTGAACTGAAAGGTCTGTCCCTGGGCGTGAAATCTCAAAAATTTCCTTGACTGTTCCTGTATGGGAATGTGGAAATATGCGTCCTTGAAGTCTATGGAGGTTACCCACTCTCCTTGTTGGAGAGAGGTTCTGATGGTTTCCGGAGTCTCTATCTTGAATTTCTCGGTTTTGAGAAAGGGATTTAGATTGCTCAAATCTAGGATTGGTCTCCATTTGTTGTTGGGTTTGGGAACCAGGAATAGTCGGTTGAAAAACCCTAGGGAGGTCTGTTTGTGTACCCGTTCTATAGCATTTTTTGCCGTAAGCTGATGTAATGCCTCTAACAGTTTGAGATTTCTGTGAGGATTGCCATAGCAGCTTACAACTGTTGGGATTCTTGACAAGTTTGGCCTGGTCCGGAAGGGAAGGGTGTAACCCTCCCTCAGGATTTGAACAACTTTCGGACCGGCCCCCAGCTCTGACCACTTTTCCCAAAACATTTGGAGTCTGGCCCCTACAGGAAGATTTGTGACAACATTGGGAGCATTTGTGACAATATTTACATGAGACAATGGAATGACACAAGAAACACCTTTCACAGATTTTAATGAACTTAGATCTGGAAAACAAACTGCTGCCCCGGGACTTATTTCTTTCTTTTGCGAATGCCCGGGCGCAGTATGAGCAGAATTTACAACAGGCAACTTTGCATTTAAAGTGTTCATAGTCTCTTGTGGGCTCCCGGTCAGCAGCAGTGGTCTCAATTGCAAAAAACATTGATTGTCATTTATACTGCTGCTGACCCTTGGCAGGACGTGAAGAGTACTGTTGTTTCCCTTTGTTCTTGCGGCGTTGAGTGCGTGACAAAGTCTTCCAGGCCGGCCTGTCTTGTTTTCTGTCCGACCTTTGTTCCTGCCTTTCATATGGGTGGTAGCGGCGACCCTTATATACAGAACCAGATTTGTTCCTATCAAAGTCAGTAATGTCCTCCTCAGCCTTTTTTACACAAGAGTCTGGAAAGAGAGTATCCAGATGAAGAGGTGAGGTACGGAGGGCGTTGAGGGTATTCGCCTTCACACCAGCTTTAAGATATGCCAGATAAGAATCTCGCCTCAGGAGGGTTGCATTTGCCATGTTGACGAACACAAATTCAGTGAGGTGTTTGACTGCTTTTGCCATGGATTGACACACACTGGCGTTGAAATCCAGTAAAAACTGAAGCTCGTCAACAGCAGCTGAAGCCTTGGTCGGTGCCTTGCCCTTGGATTCCACTCGTATTACATTTAACTGTGCACCCATGTTCTGTTGGACCTTCAGTAAACACCGGTTGAATCCAGCAGCCTGGTTACATATAATAGTGGACTCACGCGCGGATTTCTCCCATTTACGTAAGTTCTCTTGGGAGATAGGCCGCGACATGGCTGGGGCACTTGCTATACCGGCCTGTCTGGCAATCCTCAAGTATCCACTGTTTAGGCGTGAAGATCCGGTATGCCACGAAGTAACTACTTGGTCAGAGTCCTTCTTTGGGTTTGGGTGGCACCCATACCACTTGGTCTGTGATTTAGGTGGGCAGACGAATTGGTCTCTCAAGAGGCCCCCTGCTTCAGAAGCTCGTGTGGGATATCCTTGAGTAAGGGTAAGATTGAGCTTTGAAAGTTTCTTGCAGAGCCATTCATCTGTCGGTAGAGTAACAGAGACTTTCCCTGGAGTGTGCATCTTGGGGCCGGAGAAGGGATTGTCCTCAGAAGTTGTAGCACCAGAGTCAATGTCCGGAATATGAGACCAGTTCATGAAGGATCTAATCCCCCTCATAGTTTCTCGGTAGGATTGCTCCTCCGAGAGGGACTGATCATGATCAGATGCATTTGCTTCCATATCGTCTGACAATTCTCCTTCTTCCGGAAAGATATCAACAAGAGGATGGTCGAAAGACAGGCTGTCCGATTCCGAATCACTAGAGGGAGAGGCGTCTTTCTTAGATGTGTCAAAGGCCGTGACTGAACGTTTCTGCCTTGGTTGTGCCAGCTCTGGTAGACCTGATGAGGAGGCTTTTGAAGTAGTAGTAGACCCGTGAGGAACTGGGTCAGTGGCCGGTGAGGCAAGGGCAGTGTCGGCTGGTTGAGGAAGAGTAGCCGGTTGAATGAAGGGTTCTGGTCGGATCAAATCAGCTGGTGGAGCATGTGAAGGGGTGACCTTGACAGTTCCAAATACTGGTTCCTGAGGTCGGTCCAACGTCTTGGCCATAAGCAGGGCCTCCAGCCTGTTGAACCGGTCCGACCACTTTTTGTCCAAATCTGATAATTTAGAGTCGGTAGAAGGGGCAGTGGACTTCCCCTGTCCGGTAGATGAAGATGAGGATGCAGGTCGGCTGGGTGACCTCACCGACTTGTCTGGCTTAACCGACTTGGCAGATGTAGACTTCTTATCAGATTTCTTCTCAGATTTCCTCCTCTTCTCTTCCGGCCCACTCAAACCAGAGGCACCGGAGGTACCCTGGCCATCCACTACCCCTCCACAAGGGTGGGACTGAGAGTGTCTGAATCTTTGATGGGTGTTGAAGACTTGGCCTCTTTCCATTCCTTCTTTAGTTTGTAGGAGGGGGTTGATAGCTGAGTCCTTTGTTCTGGTGTCAAAAGGTCGCAATGTCCGCAAGATTCTGGTGGGGACTTAATACAAGGGTCAGAGCCCTTCTTCTTGTCACGGCACCTAGCACACACAGAGTGGTGGTCAAAGCCAGCCATCATGTGGCCGCATCCCCCCCTACGTTGACTTGGAGAAGACATGATAATACAAACACACGTGAGGAAGTGATCCGTAAGGTATAAAAACCGCACTTCTAAAAACTCACAAAACGTTCCAAGAACTAAATTAACTGTAGAAATGATCTATAGTATGTGAGGAAGTGATACGCAAAGTTCCACAATCCAGCACTTCTTCAAACTCACATAAAATAAAATTTTAAAACTATTTCCCAATATTCGTTCAAGCAGTGCATGCGCCAAACGAAAAAGATGCTATGACGTCAGCTTGTCTAGACAGGAAGGAAGTACGACACGCCACCTGGCGAGTGCAGTGTGAGGACCGGCCAGCCGGTGGAAACACAGGACGTCTTTTTCTGACGTTTGGCGGGCCGGTCTGCGCCGACCGGTTTAGCATATTGTCCATTGGATAGGATGTATTAACGCAATAAAAAGGATATTTTGTATAACTACGCCTTAGTTACTGGTGAGGGGCTATAAAAGTTGGCTGAGAGAGAAGGGAGAGGCTCATGTAGTGTGACACAATATATAAACGATGCTGTTCTAAATAAAGATCTAAATGCATACACAAGCCTCCAAACGCATACAGATTTATTTGAATGATCTACAATTTTAAATAGTGGTTTCTTGAAATTTTAAATGAGTGTAATGTGAAATAGTGATGAAAAAATGAAAACGTAAAATGTTATGTTTCTTTGTTTTTTATCTCTGCAAATAAATGCCCAAGTTAAATAAAAATCTATTTCATTCAAAATTTGTTTGAGACATTTTTCTTTGGAATAGTGTGTAAAAAACTGTTGTTGCTTTTCTTTTTGTATGCTAATTGTGTCACAACAGGAAGATATGCACTGTTTTAGGTGTCCAGAAATAGAACATATTTATTTCACATTTATCTTTGTTATTTGGTGTTTATATGTATATATATAACTTAAAACAACAAGGACATTTTGTTGTATAACTTTATTTCCCTTATTCAACATATCACAGAACAAACAAATATATTCTCCTCAATAATTTGTGACTTTAAGCTAAAGAAATGTACATCACTGAAAAAAGCATTCCTGTGTTTAAACCACTTTCGTCGGGCTGTAAAAATAATGTGTTACGTTGATAGCCCCTTAAGAAATAAAAGAAAAGTCCTTTAATTATAACAAAGTACAAACTGGGTAGGATTAAAACTGTTAACACATCTTCAATTGCATAGCTTTATACAGCTGGACATCAAAATTGCATTGTAAAGATCATAAAAAGAATACTAGTAAAATATATTCATGCCACTGCATATTTGTAATGGTTGACATTATACATTTTAAAATAATTGTTGAAAATATTGGTTGTTGAAATCAGTGAGGTGGTTTTAAAATGGCCAGGCCATTTCAAAACCTCTCTTAGTTTTTGAAATGGCCATCAAATTTATTTGGCCGTTTTGAAACAGTCAATGGTTTCAAAATTACAAGCAACATAAAATACACCATAATCCGTGATGGAGCAAGTTTCCATAGCCAACCATTTCCCACAGAAATCTTTTGTCGATGTTGGAGCCCAACTTAGGAGTTACTCCGAGTTAGCCCATCTTAATATGGGCTATGGCCCATGATCGAGCAAGTTTCCATAGCCAACCATTTCCCACAATCATGGCTAGCCTATCTTAAGATGGGCTAGAACATATCAGCCCAACTTAAGATAATGAAATTCAAGAATGATTTTTATGTTTAATATGATATAAACTATTCACAAGCATGTGCAAAGGAAAGTATATGGCATTTTTATGAAAAAGATGACATTAATGTCAATTAACTTAAATTACCCTTGTAAAGAAGTCTTACTTTGTCTGCATATTCTTTTTTATTTATGTAAATATGTTAAATTTACCTAGCCTCAGCAGTGTTTAATTGCAGAAACTAAAATCAATTGTGTTTCCTCAGCCCTGAGAAGCATGAAAATATTTCTTTGCTGTTGGATTTATTTGTCTTTCATTGGCATGATTTCTTGATTGGATTTGTGGTTATTGTTTTAACATTCTGTTGATGTTGATTTGATTTGTTTCACTTGGGGTGGTGAAGTACACAATAAGGAATACCCCAAATTATAAAGTGAAACAAATCAACATCAAAGTATTCTCTAACTATGGTCTCAGGCTTACTTCTATTTTATCTTTAAGGGGGAAAACACAAACATATAAGATGATTTTATGGATGAGCCTGATTATAAAATTTAACAAGGATTATAAAATTACCTTTTGAATTACACTAATCAATCAGAAAATATAATTAAATCAAACAAGTAAAACTTTTCTATTTGGTTCAAACAAGTGGACTTTTCTATTTGGTTATGTGTGTAAATGTCAAAGAAATTAGCATTTAAACATTTGACGATTCTGATTAAATTAATAATTTTGTTTGTATCACCCCAAAAACACCTTAAAAGAATATTGCAGCAATGCCTAGTTATAGCCAGTCACTCAGCTAGAGGTGAAGCAAATAAAGTTCAACAGAATGCTAGAACAAAATGTAAATGTAAGAATAATCCAGTTACTAAGTCACACAGTCAAACAAATTAACTTGAAAGAGTGTTGAGACAATAGATAAATCAAAGTCCAATCCAGTTGCCTAATCACTCCCCAGAAGTGAAACAAATCAAGTTGAAAGCAGTGGTTGAACAATAGACACCTTATGACCTAATGACCCTTCCATTGTCAGACAGAGTCTTGGAACAACAAAGGAATTAAGGCTAATCTTACAAAAGTGTATATCAAGGTAAAGAAAAAAGGTAGAAATAAGTAGAATTATTTGTGTAAAATGCACTAATTTTCCCACAGTGCAAGATTTACACAGAAAACATGGACATGTGATCTCTGTCCCTCGTCATTGCGTACCATCAATATATCAATAGCAATTGGCGACTGGACAGAAACTTGGTCTAATCCACAGTGCTAATTGTTTTACCTCAATATTATGTATAGATTATAGGTCTTTGCCGATATAAAGTTCAAATAATTTGATGGACCAAGTTTCTGTGCCGTCGAGGTATTGTCATTGCATACCATCAGAAATATCAACAGCAATGTGTGACAGGACAGAAACTTGGTCTAACAATTTGATTGAAATTTCAATGAACCCGATATATGAACAAAATTTTAGCCTCACTCTTCACAAACTCTTCTGTGTGCAAGATCAAATTGATGATCACTTATATATAGCCTTAGGTCTTGATGATTTGCGAGTTTTAACGTTTTAGTTTCAAGCTTATTTCACGTCTAAATATTTTATTTTGCAGCAATTTGGATGTTTGTTTTTTTTTTTTTTGTTAACTATAAATACCAGAGCACCAAATTATGTCACAAAAGGAGAAAATATGTGTTCTTATGTCCAAGCATAACGGAGAAAGTCGAATCAACAAGACCCTCGAATCAAGGATACTGGACGTACTACACGTATGTCCATATATGTTCAGCCCTAATGTAGGCTGTTATAATAGACAACGACGAGCGAGGGGTTATAGGCGATTTTACAACGATTAGCGATATTAGGATCACGAAGGCGAAGCCTGAGTGATTCTAATGCGGTAATCGTTGTAAAATCGCCTATAACCCCTCGCTCGTCGTTGTCTATTTCTATTCTAACATGACATTTTAGAAGATCTTATAAAAATTAGTTTTGAAGCTATTTTGTAGAAAAATATACAAATATTCTATAAAATTTTGTTTATCGACGGGTGCAGTTGAAAATTATTGGAAGAGCCACAAAATAAGATAGCCCTTTGCTTTGTTAAACGTAATTAAACTTTAGGAGATTCATGTCAATATATTTTATTTAAAATGTAACAATCCCTGAATATCGTATTTACTATCATATATCTATTTCATGAAAAAAAATCCAAGCTGTTACTTCAAGTTTTTTTTTTTGCAGTGCAGCTTGTGAGCGATAAAATAGAACACATGAGGTTATGCGGGGGTTTTACAGAGCAATTTTTCGTGTCTTAGCCAATCAGAATGGCGGACACAGCCGTGTCATGTTAGAATGTAGTAATAAATACTGAGTGTGAGGGCGTTTGTTACAGGATATACGCCCGGCAAAAATTCCAAATAACGCCCGAGCATGAGGTATTTATTACTATTATAAAGACCGGCCTACCTGGTTGAAAGAAATATCTATTTATTTTGATGAGGTGAAACGAACAAGGACGCCGCCATATTGTTTTGAATGCATGATCGCTCTCGTAAAAGTAGACAATCTTACTACCGACACACAATCGAGCAATCGAAACAACACTTCCGTTTCTGAGCGGGCCGTTATTGGAGGTTTTACTCCGTGCTAATTCTATGCGCACAGACGGATTTTCGTTCATTGCGCACTTCCGGTCTTTATAATAGTAAATTTGCGTTGGAGGTCTGCGTCTCTCATAACGTAAAGGCACGGGACAAGAAAACGTTGACAACCTCTCCGTAACAAACGTTTACTAGAAAAGAAAATAGGGGAAACCTAGCAATAGAAATGCTACTGTAAGTACACCCATGGACAGTGAATCGGACAGGACAGTGGAGTCGGACAGCAATATAAATTTTACACGGGTGGTCATGAAGATAAACGGTCATAGAGATAAACGGTCTTCAGAATTGTTCAAATCTAAGTGGTATAACCCAGATAGCAAGACGCTAGTGGGCCACCGTTGGCTATGGGTGGCAAAATATAGCTTGTGGGCCACCACTGAGCCACTGGTGGCCCACTGACTGCATTTTTTTCAAAATTTTAAAGCATTATAAACAACTTCAAAAGCAACCTCAAATACTGTTTTCTGACATATTATTTAACAATATTCAATGTTAAAAACACATTATTTCAAAATATAAATACATTGCGTGGCCCACTGTTGGCCCACCAACTACCAGAGTCAGTGGCTGTAGCTCAGGTACCAGCCTACACCCACTGGTGTAAAATCCTGGGAAAAATTAGATAAAATGTGTGTTTTCTTTCACTTAACATAAGTTAATGTCATTTTTTAACAAACTTATTCTGTATTCCTTCATTTTGCTCAGTCAGTCTTTTCTCCACTTTATTACTTTATATATTACTTGCTTATATATTTGCCACTAGTGCTGGGAGATCGCTTGGATTTTTCCTGTCGAAGTTCGTATCGGACATTTGTAACCAAACTTCGAACATTTCCGATTATGGAGTTGAAGTGTAAAAAAGACAGATAAAATATTAATATTAAATTATATCAAGTAAAATACACACAAATTGCCACAAATATGACCAAAATATAATCTAAAAGCCATTCACAGACGTCTCCCTCACTAACAGACCATGCTTGATGTATCCTCACTTGTGATTGGCTGATTTTGATTACCTTGACAACAGTGGGAAAACCCCAAGGTGTTTCTATTTACGTTATTTTTATTGCATTCACGGCTAGTTTTGTGATTTTAACTGATGGATATTTCAGATTTTTACAAAATATTATTAAGGTTAGTATTTTATTGTGACCAAAAGGCCGCAAAGAAATGGATTTAGCAAATATCGGTTTTACTTAAAGTTTGCCGATCATTGATTGGCAATGAGCCAGCGAGCGGTAATACCGAAGTTTGCAAACATCGTCCCAGCACTATTTGCCACAGGTGGTCCATCAATGGTCCACCCACTACATAAGTAGTACATGACCCATGATGGGCAGCCAGTGGGCCACTGGTGGCACATATATATATATATTTTTAGTGAAGGTTAAAGAAAGATATTTTCATTTTTTTACTTTTGATATAAATTTGTTTTTTGATGCAACCTAAAACTATCGCAGAATTTGTTTTTGTCTGACACATGCAACTATCATCTGTAAGAGCTATACTTAGTTGGTGGACCAATGGTGGTCCTCTGGTGGCTACAACTCAAGCTCTGCTGAACGGCATTTGTTTTGACAGATCTTGAAGAGAGGCTGTCTTGGCTTAAATTCATTTGTTTCAAGTGAATTACTTTCCAAAAGTAGCTGTTCTGAATTTTATTACATAAAAAAATTGTAAGATTTGCCACTGGTGGTCCATCAGTGGTCCACCTTCTGCCTGCATGGTACACATACTGTTGGCCCACCGGTGGCCCACAGACGGCAAAGTAATTGGATACTTTATGTATGTGTGTGTATATCACCAAGACACCAACATTTTTAAATAACAGATGTCACATCTCTGCCTTAATATATATTTCTTTTTTTCCCATTCTTGGGCCACAAATTTCTTCCAAGATTTACCACTGGCAGCCCACCAACTATATCAGTGGTATATAAGCTATGATTGATGGGCCACTGATGGGAATTTTCTAATTTCCACCCGGATTTTAGATCTAATCAATAAAATCATCTGATAATTACACAGAAAAGTTAACAGAAGTGAAAGTTTCCCCTGTAAACAAACCATAAAACATATACAGGAGAAAAATATATTAAATCAAAACCCTATTAATTGGGGTTGAGGTGTAGCCACCACTGGACGACCCTTGGTCCACTAGCTGCAATATGTATGTGTCCGATAAAATATAAAGTTTCTTAAGTTGAAAGGAATAATTACCCATGAAATATATTCCAATCAGTGGCCGAATTACCCATGCCAACGCTGGCCCAGTGAAGGCTTGCCAACCAAAACTCAGGCTGCCAAGGTTGGGCCAACGGTGGGCCAATGGTGGCTTTTTATTCAAGATGGCGGCGAGCAATAATAGGGGATATTGAGACACTTAGTAAAAAATTATTTATTATGGTATGTCTAAAAATCATATTTCAGTGGGCCCACAATTTTTAACTAACTATTTAACAATTTTAGACATAAAAATAACATTCTCATTAGAAATTCACAGTAAGAAAAGTTGTTTCTGAACATTATGATTTTATTGTTTGACTATGGAACATGTCATCCTAAGATACTGTTCCACCATTGTTTATGTTTGGTCATGTGACTTATTAGGGATTCCCTTAGCTAAAATCCACCCACAATCTGTCAATTATTTGCTTTCTGTTAAACAATGGCCACATAACTTCATGCTGCAATCTGATTGGCTGATGCTATATTATAGTGGTAGTAAAATTTTACCAGTGGCTTGCCAATGTCAGACTGACACATCCACCGGCCTAAAAGCCAGTGGGCCACTGATGGGCCACTAGTAAACCTTATTGTTGGCTGCCAACAGTGGACCACTGTCTATCAGCTGGTCATGCCACCAGAGAACCACCACAGATGGCACTCAACAGTGGGCCACTGATGGGCCACCAGTAAACCTTATTGTTGGCTGCCAACAGTGGGCCACTGTCTATCAGCTGGTCACGCCACCAGAGAACCACCTTTGATGGCACCCAACAGTGGGCCACTGGTGGACCACCAGTCAACCTTGTCGGCTACTGAAGGTGGGCCACTGGTGGCCCAATAGAAAAGCTTATCATTGGCTGCCGACAGTGGGCCACTGAAGGACCATCAGAAAACCTTATTGTCGGCTACCAACGGTGGACCACTGCCTATCAGCCGGTCACGCCAACGGCTGGCCACCGCCTGCAGCCAACATCGGTCCGACAGCTATGCCGCCAGTGGGCCAGCGGTGGCCCTACAGAGTCTTGCTATCTGGGAAGTGTCGTGACTGTCGCCGATCGCGCAAGTGTGACCGCACCTTTAGGTTCGAGGAAGTGTAGCCGCGCCTTAAGCAGACAGTGAGTCAATCGGCGGTCGTGACTTGTGTCTGCAGATTCCTGCGCCTGTCAGCACTTGAAGTCTAGATCCCAAACAGTTCACATCAAAGTAAGTTTATGTTATATTGTGTTTGTGTTAATTAACTTGTATGTATAAAGTGTCATATTCAAAAATACTATAACTGGTACCAAAAACTTGTTGATTTGGTGTTGTTTTGTGCTGAACTTAATAAGGCAAAGAGGGAACTATATGCACGTGTAGTGATATAGAGGTGTGGTGAAAGGGCACCTTGTGCATCCATTTGTCTTGGTAAGAGAAGATGTGGTTTTGTGCTAAGTATCTTTTGTTAATTTAATCCGGTGTAATGACGGTTTCCTGTGACTAAATATTGCTGCTAAATGATAAACTAGTGTGTGTAGAGTGTTATAAACTAATTTTTATGAGGTGACATTCTGTACAAGTGATATAAAAACTGTGTAAAACTTGGCCCAGTTTTATGCACGTGGACTGTGATTCAGCCATGTTGAGTTGTTTGTTTTCAAAATAGTATCCCAATGCCCTTGTCCTTGATGAAATATTTGCATAACTAAAAACGGACTCTGAGTACTGAACACTGTTTTCTGTTTACACTACTATTGATAAGATCTCTCCCTGATGAAATGTACCAACCGGACCGGACCGTAACATGTCTTTGAACACTGATATTGATTTAATGTACTAGTGTGTGAATATACTGGAAGTTTGCCAGTGTAAATTTTTATGCAGCAATATTCAGTGCACATGAAGTATACTGCCAGTCACTATAAATAGAATGAAGTAACTGATACCGGTACTTCAATAAGCCCACACTGTAAGCATGTTGCTACAGTAAAATACAGAAATTCTGCTCCAATTGTCATTTCGGCCAGGAAATTGAAAATAATCACCAAATAGATTTATTCCTGCATTGGAAATTAGTACAGAAAAAAAAGGCTTTTCACACCTTGGGAAAAAAATGCATAAAATATTGCATGTGTGAAATGAAGTGTGAATTTAAAAATCTGTACTATTTTCTTCTGTCTGTCTGAACAGACAGTGCAAATACTGAAATGCTGATTTTACTCAATTAAACCCACATGCATTATGTGAACCAATACCGTATTCCATGAAATAAACGCCCACCTGAGCTTTTATTTGAATACTGCTCTGTGAATGATTGAAACATCTGAACATTGGAAAAAAAAAATAACTTTTTGTGCCAGTGTGGTACATAATGGAAATTACATTGAAATAATTGTGGACATAGTATATCCTGAATGAACATTTGATTTGTGTTGAAAAAAAAAATTAAACTGTAAAATTATATAGTTGTGCCGAAAGACATTGAATAAATTGGGAAAACTGTTTACTGACATATTATCTGAAGGAAATTGAATTAGCAATAAATTAGAACTCTTGGAAACATTTGAAAAAAAAGACTACCGTAAATTACATAATAGAAGCTCAGTGAATGGTTATTGCCGGAACTTGAGCATTGACATTACTGCTGTCATCGAATAAAAATATTGATGTGTTTAAATTAGAACTTTGAAAATAACTGTTAAATCAAAGTACCGTAAAACTTATAATAAAAGCTCAAGCATCTATTGTTTTAAAAAGTGAACTTTGATATTTTGTGTGACATTTGATGAATATTTAATGCATTTTGTGTGATTTAACAGTAAATTAACATTTGATATACATTTGATACTTTTTGATACATTTGATATAAATTGATATACATGTCGTTGCATTGATACATGTCTACTAACATTTGATGTTGTGACCCCAAACTGGATGTTGTGAATAATTAAGTGTTAGAAAGTTAATAAACAATGGCAGTGTCACTGAATAAACGATTTCCGGTGGAAACAGTTACTATTGAAGAATTGATTAGTCTAGGTGGACCGTTTGAAAAAGAGAAGGTTGCGGAACAATTTGTCACCGAACGTGACAAAGTCTGTGGTCGATTGACAGAATCCCAATTTTGGGATACAAAATTACCAAAAAATATTAAACAGGAAGTATTTCGCTTGCAAAAGATAGAGTTTTTTGGTCAAAAAGATGGCGAGGACGTGATCAGAACGGGTGTACAAAAGTTAACCGTCTCAGCAGAAAAACAGCAAAAACTATTAGAAAAAGTAGTTGAGAACACTACTCAAACTACAAAGGTACTTGAAAAACTTTCAAGACAAACTGATGAATCGATTGACATAGCTAAACAGAGTTTAGCAGTTCAGACAAAAATGGTTGAAAAATTGGATCAGAACGATGAGAAATTCTATTCTCTGTTGAAACAGATAGAACAAAATCGTGAGGCAGATAAGGAAAAAACTGAACAATATTTTGAAGAATCAAATATCAAATTTGATCGAGTAATGACTAGATTGGAAAGGCAAGGTGAGGAAAATTTGAGAAAAATTGAGTTAATGGGAAAAAAGTTCGAGAACGAAAAATTGGTTAGATTTCGGGAGATCACTGAAAATGAAACCCGCTTGGATGCTGTTCAGTCACAAATCACTCAACAGCAGTCGGACACCAGAAATACTCATACTCGAGTTACTGAACTGTCAGATTCCGTAATGAACTTTCGACAGACGGAACATGAACATTTTGATGTGTTACGAGATAAACTGGACGAGTGCGATAATGCTCTGTTTCATTCAGCGGAACGTCAGAGAGTTGTTCGCTCAGCGGTTACTGAACTAATAGATAAAAGTGACACTTGCTTGTCGTTCATTGAGGTTTGTTCAGGGGTGGTGAAGGATGTTCACTCAGTTACGGTAGAAACAAAAAGTGATATGAAAGCAATGGATCGAAACTTGCAAAGTGTGTCAGGTACTTTGGGTAAGCAAATACACAAGGTACAAGGTACTGTGCATCAAGGTACGTACGAGGTTAAGTTAAACCAAGGACAGATCAGGGAAGAACTTGGTAAGGTGTCAGACAAAATAGACTTCAAAACCGAGGTTAACATTCAGGCAGTGGAAGATAGTGAGAAAACGATTGTTAGACAATTTCAGGAAGTAACTGAAAACTTGGCTCAAACTAACAATGAGTTGAGGAAATCACTTCATAGGGAGGTAAGTGTCCAAGTGGATACTCAACTTGATAACAAACCAGGTATAGAAAGTAGACCCGATGGGAGACCCAAACAATACAAAGGTATTGAGTCTGTTGGTCCAGACTCTTCTTATTTAGAGCTTGACACAACAGAGTGCCAAAGTATTAGGCCTACCCCTGCAACTACTAGGATAAAAACTGTTGATTTATCTAGGCCACCTCCACAATTGGATATTCTGGTTGATAAAAGTCAGTTCAATGTTGCTTGCACTCAACCAGCGGTTGATGACTTAGTGAGTTATCCTAATCAACCAAGTCAGGGTAGGGTTTCATTGTCACAAAACTTGTATCAATCACAACAGGTGAGTCAATCAAGTCAACCAATACCTCAACTAAGGCAACCAGTACCTCAAGCATTTCAGGTGTCTGGTACTGAGCAGACACAGGGGTTTTCTGGTTTTTCAAGAGGTGTGCAACCACAAGGTATAAGACCAATTGACAATGTAAACTTTCCTTGTGAACCAGTTACTCAATACTCAGGTCGTGTAGCCAATACCCAACCAACACTAGTGACTGATGACCAAACTGTGAACAGGTTAGTGAATACTCGAGGTAATGCCCCATTACCGAAGGCACCAACTTTTGATGGAACAGGTTGGAAGGGATTTATTCACCAGTTTGAATTATGGTGTTCTGCTTATGGCTTACCTGAGGGAGATAAGGTTGGAAGGTTCCTCTTAGCTTTGACAGGTAAAGCAAATGACTTTGCGCTAGAGGTCCCAGAACAAACAAAGCAAAATTATGCAGAGTTGAAACAAAGGTTCGCTGCAAAGTTTGACAAACCTATGGAACCGAGTACTGCTAGGTCGATCATGCATAACCTAAAACAAGAACCGTCTGAGGATTTAGAAACATTTGCTGAAAGACTTTTAAAAATAGCAGATTTTGCTTATCCTATGATTCAACCCAGAGAAAGGGAAGGGCTCGCGGTCGAACAATTTCTGAAGGGTTGTAGGGAGATGCAACAGGCATATATGATTTCAATGCATAGGCCAATAACTCTTCAAGATGCAATCGACAAAATGAAAATGGCGTTGAGCAACAAAACGTTGATTCTAGGTAAACCTTCTGGAGTGTCAGATAGGCAAAATGAGTATGACAAAAACATTAGTAGACTTGGGCGAGACATTCGACAAGGTACACCCCAAAGTTCTCCTGGTAGTAGGGATGGTAAACAGCCAAATGTGGGAGGTAAAATGATTTCACCAGATCGTAGGGATGATCAGTGCTACAACTGTAGTGGTTTTGGACATTATAGTAGGGATTGTCCTTCACGTATGTCCCCGAGGAATGTTAGGTGTTTCAACTGCGGTGAACTTGGACATATTCAACGTAGGTGCCCCCTACCAAGGAAAAATAGGTTTCGTGGATCACCGAACAATTCACCTCAGAATAGGCGAAACAAATTCAAAACTTTGTCGCCAAACGGGGATAGTGATCGAAACAATTCAAGAAGGGGTTCGCCCACATATCGCAGATTTACTCCGCCTAGGTTCCAAAACAGAAATAGGTCTGTTTCACCAGCAGATCTAGACAAAAATTGGAGAGATAGGAGTAGCGATAAAGACTATGAGTACCAGCAACCACCGGAAGTAATCCGAAGAAATGTTTCATTCTCCGGTGCTAATTTAAATGGGAAAAGGGGAAGTCCGAGGGTCGGGACACCTCCCCAAAAACAGTAGATATTGACCCCAAAACTGACAAACAGTTGAAAGAACTTGAACTTTCATGTAAAAATGTAAATAATTTTGTTATTGTTGATGTAAAGTTAGCAGATTATCCTATTGAAGCAATTGTAGATACCGCCGCACAGGCGACGGTAGTTAATGTGGATGTGTTTACAAACTTATTTGGTAGAGATATAGCTCCTACAGAAACAATTAGGCTCAAATGTGCCGGAGCTAATCAGTATTTGTTAGCCAAACTGTATATGAACATACCAATTACAATTGGTTCAGTAACTGTTTTACAGGATATGTATGTGGCAAATATAGCTGATAACATGTTGTTGGGACTTGACTTCCTACTGAAACATAAAGTGGTTATTGATTTAAGTGAATGCTATTTGAAAGTGTTGGACTGCTTGATTCCATTTGTTTTTATGAGGAATGCTGCCAACGAAAAGTATTGTGTCAGTAAGGTGAGTTTAAGTGAGAAAATACATATTCCACCTGGAACAGTGAAAAGTGTGAAAGTAATCCTACAGACTGAACCAAACAAGGTAATGGCGTTACAACCACGAATTGATACTAAAGTACTAATACCAAATTGCATTTTTAATTCTGATAAACCAATTGTGCAAATTGTAAATGATAGTGACATTGAAGTTAATTTGCAATCAGACTATATAATTGGTAGTGCAGTTGAAGTTGACACAGTTCTGAGTGATTACAGACTATCAAATGCTTCTGCTAGTCAAGAGAAATGCAGTGTTATGCCAGAAACAAAGTCGGTTGATCTAGTGTGTTCAAAAATCGGTCAATCTGAAATAATGCAAGTATCAAAAGAGACTAACTCGGAAAAATCCGAAGTACCCGTTCATTTGCAAGTCTTGTATGACAAGTCTTCGGGAAAGTTATCTGAAAATGAGAGAAAAGTACTTCAGGCTGTTTTAACAGACTATGAGGACGTTTTTGCAAAACATGACTTAGACATTGGTTGTTTTGAGCATTTTTATCATGAAATTGATACCAAAGATTCAAAACCAATCAAACAACAAATGTGTCGAATTCCTTTGCAATTTGAGGATGAGGAGGAAGCTTGTATTCAAAAAATGTTAGACGCAGGAGTAATACAGGAGTCCAATTCAGATTGGGCTTCACCGCCTGTATTCATTAGAAAGAAAGATGGTACAATTCGTTATGCAATAGACTATAGACGCCTTAATGCTTGTACTGTCAAATCTTCATTCAGTTTACCGGATATTAAACATTGTATTTCGGCTTTGAATGGAAGTGTATATTTCAGTACATTGGACATGGCTTCGGGCTATTATCAAGTCAAAATTGCAGAATTAGATAGGCATAAGACTGCTTTTCAAACTCGCTTTGGTTTGTTTGAACATGTTAGAATGGGTTTTGGGTTGTGTAATGCGCCGTCGACATTTCAAAGAATCATACAATTGGTACTAAGAGGCCTTACATGGAAGACAGTTTTGGCCTACTTAGATGATGTTGTAATTCTAGGGAACTGCTTTTCAGATCATATTCAAAATCTGAAGGAAACTCTGGACAGATTTATTTATTTATTTATTTATTTCTCGTACTCATGGTACAAAATTGCGACAGTACAAATGAACACACACAAAAAAGAACATACAGTTTGTACAATGCAACATATATGTACAAAAAGAAAATTAAGCAAAGTACATACCGAGTAAATTTAAGTACTCATTGACAGCACATAAACTGAAGAATATCATTACATTCTTGGTATGTAAAATAAGGGTGATCATAGTCTCTCAAATATAGAGTATCACAAATTAGACCTGAAATGATATTTTCACTGTGATCTACAAGAGGGCATCTTAAAATTTTCTTAAATTTACCATAGAGATCAGAGTCACACTTAACATTAAACTTCTGGCTAAGAAACTGTAGAGTCTTACTTGATGCTGAGCCACTTCCCTGCAGAGCCAGATTACCACATATTCTAACTTTTATATTATCAGATGTGAAATTCATGTTCATAAATTTTAAAAACCTAAGTGCCAACTGATTGTCGATTGGATGGCAATTACAAATATGGTGTATCAAATTACTTGCTGTTGTCTTAGGAAGGGACAACAATTTTCTCAAAGCTTTGCGCCACTGTGTATAAAATTCCTCACATTTCTTATTACTAAGATCCCAAAGGACAGAGCCATATAAAGGCATACAATAAGTATTGAAGAGTTGCAATTTGACATCAAATGGTGTAAAACTAAAAGTAGAACTAATATAATTTACCATACAATTAAACTCAGTTATTGTTCTATCAATATTTGAACTGTTACAGTTTCTACCAATCCAGTTACCCAGGTGTTCTCCAGATTCACATGCACTAATAGCTGTATCATTAAAGTGATAAAGATTTAGAACTTACAACCTTAAGCTCAAACCTAAGAAATGTCTTTTATTCCAAAAGGAAGTTAAATGTCTTGGAAATATTGTGAGTGCCCAAGGCATTAGACCAAATCCTGAAAGTATCCAAAAGATTTTAGACTGGCCTGTTCCTCGTAACAGGAAGGAGTTACAGCAATTTTTGGGCTTAGCTAACTATCACAGAGACCATATTGACAAATTTGCTGAAACAGCTGTTCCACTGTACAAATTGACAGGTTCTAAAGTTAGGCAAAGTAATTTTCAGTGGTCAAATGAACATGAGTTAGCTTTCAAATCTTTGAAGCAAAAATTAACTGAAGCGCCTTTGTTAGTGTACCCAAATAGGACTGATTTATTTATTTTGGATACAGACGCATCTAAGACAGCTATAGGAGCTGAACTTTTGCAGGTGCAAAATGGTGTAGAACGAGTTGTATCTTATGGTAGTTGCGTACTAACTCCTGCTCAACAAAGATATTGCGCGACTCGCAGAGAACTACTTGCAATTGTGTGTTTCACTCGACAGTATCGTCACTTTTTGCTAGGACGTAAATTCATGATCCGGACTGACCACAACAGCCTAGCATGGTTGATGAGATTTCGTGGGATTCAAGGTCAACTAGCTAGATGGATAGAAGAGTTGTCGCAGTTCGACATGCAGATCTTGCATCGCCAGGGTCGGAAACACAGTAACACAGATGCTCTATCCCGAATTCCGGATCTACTGGAACCGTGTGACTGTTACCGAGCTGGAACCGATCTAAAAAATCTCAAGTGTGGAGGTTGTCCATATTGCACCAGAGCGCATCACCAATGGTCAAGGTTTGACGAAGAAGTGGACGACGTAGTCCCGTTATCTTTCAGGACTCCTACAGTTGCCATCCAGATGTTGCAGCTGGATCATTGGTTGCCTGCTGGTTATACAGCTGACCAGATTGTCACAGCTCAAAGAGACGATGCCAATCTTGAACTTCTACTTGAATTTCTTGAATCTGGAGAGGAGCCAACTGAATATTTTTTGATGCTCGCTAGTGCTGAAACCAAGGCTTATTGGTTGAACAAAGAACAGTTTATACTGAGGGATGGAGTTTTACTCTACAGATATGTTTCTGATGATCCATTTGAACCCGAGACCTACAAGTTGGTAGTTCCAGAAAGTCTGCGACAAGACATACTTGAATTGGCCCATGATGTTCCAACTTCTGGACACTTAGGTATAACCAAAACTTTGGCAAAACTCAAACGCAACTTTTTCTGGTACAAAATGCGATCAGATATAGAGACATTTGTAAAGTCGTGCCGGAAATGTAGCATTAACAAGAAACCTCACAGAAAGGCTAAGGCCAAACTTGGAACTTTTCATGCTGGCGTGCCCATGGAACGAGTCCATTTAGACATTTTAGGTCCGTTTCCCAAAAGCCATAGTGGTAACGTTTATATCCTGATGTTGGTGGATCAGTTCACCAAATGGTTAGAGTGTTACCCCCTACCTGATCAGAATGCGGAGACGATAGCCAAGGCCATGGTAGAAGGATTTATTGCCAGATTCGGTTGCCCGCTACAGATCAAGGTCGAAACTTTACTGGGAATTTGTTCACCCAAGTGTGCCAGCTTCTACAAATTGTGAAGACTAGAACGACTCCGTACCATCTGGCGTCAAACGCGCAGGTAGAGCGGTTCAACAAGACGTTACTTCAAATCATTCGTGCTTACTTGAAAGGAAATCAGAGAACCTGGGACGAGAATCTTCAGTTACTTGCTGGAGCCATTCGTGCATCAGTCAACAGAACTACAGGTTTTACTGCAAATTGAATGATGTTAGGTCGTGAAGTTCTGGAGCCAATTGATTTGATGCTAGGGACAGTTGATCAACACTTACGACAAGAAACTCCTGTGGAGTATGTCAAAAAACTTGAAGAACGGCTTAAACGTGTCCATAAACAAGCTAGAGATACGCTTTTGTCTGCTCAGCGTAGACAAAAGAAAGACTATGATCTCAAAGTACTTGAAAGAAAGTACAATGTTGGAGATTTAGTATATCTTATAAACTCCAGTTCGAAAGTAGGTCAAAGTAACAAACTGAAACCGATTTGGAATGGCCCGTATCTCGTGATCAAAGTGATCTCTTCTGTGTTATTCAGGATCAAAGGTTGTAAAAGGGAGGTTGTTGTGCATCATGACAGGCTCAAGCCTTGTATGGACAGGTCAATTCCTATGTGGATGCGCCGCCTCAGACACTGTGTGTTGGACTTGGACGAGACATTGCCGTATGAGGAGGATGACGATGAGTTAGGGTTAACCACTTTATTTGAACCACCTCAGCCTCAACAGGACAATGAACAAGCACAAAATAGTTCTCAAGTCTCTGCTAATCAGGAGATTTCTGATACAAATTTGTCTCAAAATTCAGAAACAGTTCTTACTGACTTAATTGAGTCAAACTCAGAACCCCTATTTTCAAATCAGGAAACTGTAGAGGTACCTACTCAATCTGAATCTCAACCTGTTAGAACTGCTAGGATTAGGAAAAAACCTGCACATTTGAAAGATTATTTGATTTGATTGTAGTTAATGCATAGTTAAGTATATGCTTACTACTAATACAAAATTATGAAAAAAAAGTATTTGGAGCTGTGCGTAAACTTAAAGATTTCTTTGTTTCCTTTTTCAGTATGCACACGCTTGTCAAGTTCGCCTTGTTCAAGTCCCTTTGAGTTCTAGTAATTCAACCTATCCAGCGATAAAGTTTCAGTTCTACTATTTCTTCACTTGAGTGATCAGTCTTGATAAAAGTAATTCAACATGGAATTACCAGTAGCTGAAGAGCAACAAGTGTTTGCTATGCTTAAAGCAGGCCATCCTCATATCTCTACAGCGGAGATATTTAGGGTAATGGCGGATCCTGTGAACCGGATTTCACCCTTGACACAGCAAAGTTTGTTGGTGAATTGCATGAACCAGCTTCAACGAGTTGAGAGGAGTCGTCCTGCTGTTGCTACGGAAACCCTTGTTTCTACCGAGTCTCTGATTGTGGAGACTCCAGTTCCAGTGCCGCACCCACGTACTTCAACTCCTCTAGATTTCTCTACTGTGGAAGGTGCCATGAAAGTTGCTAGTGGATCTTTAATGATCTTGGATTGCCCTGTGCCAGCATCTCTAGAGCAAGTAGCCGTCCTGGAAGCTGAAAAACCGAAGGATTCTGAGCTGATAAGACGAATGCTAACCCCTGAAGTAGGAGTGGATTTCATTAACGGTTCTAAGCCACCCATGTTTGTGGAGCCAGTTTTGAAAGCACTGGAAAAACAGCCAACGGGTTTGGAAGTGGAAGAGTTGGGAGCGGCTGCCCCTGAGAGACGGGAGGTCCATATTGTGCCTAGGGATGATACCTGGAGCGTGCATGAGCAATTTTCTGGGAAATCTCAAATCAAGTCTGCCGAAGAGGAGACTTGGACAGAAACTGACATGTCAACAATTTCGTATGACAAGTGGATCAGGGAAGTGGAACGCGATGAGCCAATTCCTCCTTTGGTATACCCGGTTTTGACGAAAAATATGATGTCAAGGAAGCGTTGCATTTTTGAAGCCTGTACGGTAACCATGAAGAAGCTTCGCGAACATGTGGAAAGGACGCATATTCCATGGAGTGTAAGCCGTCAGTGCTTGGATCTGGAGAAGGCCAAACAGTTTTTGAAGTTGCTAGGAAGAGAGTTGGGAGCGCATTCATTCCGGGAACTTTTGAGAATTATCGTGGAACAGAAATTGTACCCCGCCGCCGAGTCGACCAAAGCTTTGTCAGCAGCAGATCAGGAGAACATGCAGCTTTTTGAACGACATATAAATGGGAGAAGAGCCAATTTTCTTCTGACGGTATCACCCCCAAACTCAGTAGGTAGTCTCATTCACTGGAGACTAGTTGCAGGCCTTATGAATTATCTGGGTCATCAGGATACCACAGCCCTTACTCCTACTGAACAACAGGTTCCGTTATCCGGCATCTTGTATGGGGACGTAGTTGATGCACATTGTCATTTGCAGGAGTTTTTGCAGGGCAAAAGAGGTGTGGAAATACATGGTTTGAAAAAGACAATCTATAACTATGGTCCAAGGGCTCAGCAAAATGTGAACATTGCAGCATTGGTTTCATCCTACTGTTTCCCGGACGAGGTTCCGTATCCCGATGCGGCAACTAGAGCCACGTGGAAGATGGAAGAGATTCCTGTTTATTGCTGTTTGGGGCTGCACCCCAAGGTGTGTAATGAGCCAAGGGACGATCTGTTGGATCAACTTGATCAGCAACTTATGTCGCCAGATGTCGTCGCTGTGGGTGAAGTTGGACTGGATTATTCTGGATTCCATGTGAACCGAAATTGCCAGAAAAACATGCTGAAACAGCTGGCCCGTATGGCAGAGTTTGGTGGTTTTCCGATAGTCATTCACTGCCGTGACAACCCAGGATCTTCAACAGCATATTTTGATTGCTTGAAAGTACTTGAGTCGGAGCTGTTACTGACTCATCCAGTGTACCTGCATTGCTTTACAGCTGGGATGCAAGTTTTTGAGGCCTGGCAGAAGGTATTTCCAGGAATGTACTTTGGATTTTCACCCAAGATTGTATGGGGTACTCATCATGTGGAGTGTCTAGACGTTGTGAAAAGGATTTCACTTTCAAACATCCTGCTGGAATTGGATTGTCCATTTTTACCCAATAGAGCTGTGGGAGAGCCACAGAACACTCCATGGTCCATTGTGAACGTTGCTGAAAAAATATCCGAAATTGTGGGACAAAATACTTTGACAATTATGAAATACACAGCGCGAAATACTAAAGACTTTTACAATATATAATCTCTATTTAGGAGATTAGTGAACATTGGTTGTGTTTTGTTGTGTTTTGGTTGGAATGTGTGCATGGCTTAGTCTCTGTTCGGGAGACTAAATTTAGTTTACTAGTTAAATATGAATGATTAGTAGTCTCTGTTTCGGAGACTAAGATGGTGATTGGAAGTTGCTATATGGAAATCTTGGTAAAGGGTTAATCAAGGGTCCGTTGACACTTATAGCATTGGTAACAGAATATCATGTGGTTATATATATATATGGGAAAAAGAGAGAAAAACCTGTTTTTTTTTAATTTTCTACAGATTGAGGCCCAAGCAAGTGGGTGCACCCGGCCTGCGTCGGAGGGGTGATGGAGGCCATAATTCCATTTTTTATTTTTTTTCTCTTCTTCTTCCTTTCATCAATTATTTAATGACTGTCCAGCTGCTTCATATCAATCATGTTTAGTACTGTTCCGAGTACTATTCTTCTTCTCGTCACTTTAAGTATACTTCCATTGGAGTTTCGTCGGTTCCATTTTCCTATTGGACTTACCAGAATGACGATCCATCTGTTTCATATTCACCATCGTTAGCACTCTTCTGAGTGTTATTCTCCTCTTCGTCTCTTCAAGCATACTTCCACTGAAGTTTCTGGTAGCTTATCTGAGTGCATCTTCAGTTTCTTGCCAATAGTGACTGCTTCATACTCTGCACTGTGATATAGTGCACTTGTCCTACGACAATGAAGAAGTTATTGAAATAATAGGAAGGTAAAAGGAAGCTATTATTAAACCTGTCAAGGTGTCGAGGCTGCCATATTAAAGAGACAGTTGATGTGTTATAAGAAAAGGGAATTATTGTTGGTTAAACACGGCAAGCTATCAGGACTGCTGTGATAAAAAGACAGTCAATGTGTTATAAGAGAGGAAAGGAAAAGAATGAATGTGGTGTAGTGCAGAAGCAGCAGATTTGATGAATTAGTGAGTACAGTTGTCGATGTGTTAAGAAGTGACATGGATTTTAGTCAATTTTGTAGTTAAATTCATCCAGGCTGAAGGTGTTTTTGTGTTAAATGGGATTTTATTGAGTTTATTTTATTTTGATGCTCAGTGGATTAAGTTACTAAGAGCAGATTTTATTTCAATATACACTAGACATTAGAATATGGAGTTATTGTGGTGGAATGGGAAAGGAAAAAGAAAAAGTAACTGAAAAGTCTTTTCTCAGGAGACTTAAGTGACTGAATCATTGTGTAAAGATGGTGAAGTTTCACTATCTGGAAGCCTGCAGTAATTGACTAGTCTCTGTCTAGGAGACTTTGTAATTGCCAGGGGGATACCTGAATGTATTATGGATGTGAACAAATTTTGTGGGCCTAGAGTGCCATAGACTGTGAAAATTCAAGTTGGTGTTTTAATGAAAAGCGAAAATTCAAGTTGGTGTTTTAATGAAAAGCGAAAATTCAAGTTGGTGTTTTAATGAAAAGCGAAAATTCAAGTTGGTGTTTTAGTGAAATGTGGAAATTCAAGTTGGTGTTTTAGTAAAAAGTTACAGGCAGATGACTCCAGATCAACAAAGGAAGCACCCACGTGGACATCACAGGTGGAGGGCCATTTCTTTCAAGAAGAAGATAGGGAGTAGTGTCGTGACTGTCGCCGATCGCGCAAGTGTGACCGCACCTTTAGGTTCGAGGAAGTGTAGCCGTGCCTTAAGCAGACAGTGAGTCAATCGGCGGTCGTGACTTGTGTCTGCAGATTCCTGCGCCTGTCAGCACTTGAAGTCTAGATCCCAAACAGTTCACATCAAAGTAAGTTTATGTTATATTGTGTTTGTGTTAATTAACTTGTATGTATAAAGTGTCATATTCAAAAATACTATATAAACAACATAATCACACAAACTAAATAAGAAAATACAATCAAAGAAAGCTTGTCAAGACATCTGGTATTTGGTTTGTGGTATGTTGCTCTTTCGACTACTTATATTTGAAGAATTCTGAAGACCGTTTATCTCTATGACCGTTTATCTTCGTGACCACCCGTGTACTGGATTTCTTTTTAAAAGCTTAAATACATATGTAAACACATTCGTACTTCTTCTGTTTTATTCTTGAACACAGCCTCACTTCCGGTCGCGATGTCGCAAAATCAACTCGGTGAAAACAAACCTGTCAGGAAGCTTGTTCTCCACGTTTTTGAATTTTCTGATATATAAATGTTTATATTATATGTGTTACCAAATTAATCTTTAAAAGTTTGTTCTGCATATATTTGAGGTAACTATATGGTTTTATGGTGTAACTCTTGATATTAAGGTTGTATTTACGTTATATCACCTATTTTCGCCCATTGCATATACAAAAACTGCCTGTCAGGAGTGCTTACATGTTTTACGTTGGAACAACTGATCGCCATCGCCGGATTATGGTCACCCCTGCATAACTACTTTGGAGTTGTTTTTACTTCATTGTGCTTTGTTTTAAACTATAGGGATCAGAATTTGGAGGGATACTTCAATTTTATGCACGGTTACCTTAAATTGTAAATATTAATGTATGTTGCTCTATATGCCATTTTTAAAAGTCTAACTTATTACTGATGTTGAAGAATACCAAAATACCCTGGCTATGGCTACCTTAATATTTAAATATTTATTTAATAATAATATTTAATATATAATTTTGTTCTACTGTCAATGAGTATTTAAATTATAAAAATGTCCTCGGATGTTGCTTGTGTTTATTTCTTTTCAATACTAAAATTCAATAAAAATATATCTGTTACAATTTATTTGGGTGTCCGACTCCACTGTCCTGTCCGATTCACTGTCCACGGGTGTATCCGATGACAGGCCTTTTTTTAAATTTTCATTTAAAACCTGTGGGCGATATACGGGGTAAAATGGGAATTAGCGAATACAAAGGCTTTGCACCAGAATCCAAGCTTATATATACATGGAATATGAATAGATCTGTCAGTTACGGTCGCTTTCCCACAAAATCTTAAATATACACAATCTTTAAGTCATATAAACTGTCCATGAACCAGCGGGAATGTGCCACTGGGCATTACTAAAGCTAAAAAAAACCTGGCTGAATCATGGACACAGTCGTCAAACACACCATAACCGATGCACATATCTGGAGGCTCTCTCGAACATGTTTAAGATGTATAGAGCCTTAAATCAATTAAATTGAAGAAACTATACAACTACTTCATTGGACATTTAGCAAAAAAAATCCAATCTCTTTGCAGCTCAATAGCTTTAGAAAACTTAAAAATATATTAATCCTGTGTAAGTTGTGTGTGTCACTTAAATATATCAATACAGGGAAATATTACTATGTACAACAATAAAATGAAGCCAAATATTTGATGATATTGACTCAATTACTTTCCTCAATAGTTACTACTTGTGGACTCTGTAACCAAAATCATAAAAAAATCATACGGCTTGTAGTAAGCGAAGGGGGGTTGCAACAACAAACCCTGCATAAACTCAGTTAACTCAGTTATTCCCATTTCCTAATTTATTGTGAAGTGAAACACACTGTAATAATCATCACTGTAATAGTCAGAGCTTGAAAGTCTTTATAAACCTTATCTTCCACCAATACCTCTGTTATCTTACAATATCACTGGGCAAAAGCCAGTTAACAAAATTTATTGTTCAACCAATTTTGTTGTTGCAAAGTCATAATTTATACATCAGTTTCTTTATAAAAAGGACATATGGGGAAAAATCCATAACAATATTATAGGATTTACATATAGGCCCTATGTCCTACCTTTATAGGAAACCATTTTCTCATGTTGATTTGCTTATTATTGTTTTGCTCGTTGTTGGACCCTGAACAGACCATACTGGACAGAACTTATATTACTGAACTACAGTCACTTTTATTTGTCTTTTTTCGCTGGCCCATGGTCGCCTCCCACATCTAGATCAAAGTTTGGATCCCACCCTGACCTAAAATAGGAAAGCTGGTAATTACTTCCAACTGGTCAGCGGTTAACAGTAAATAACCTTAACCAACTGTTTTCAGTGGGTTCCTCTGCCCTTCTAATCTGTCATGATATCTGATACAAACGTATAAAATATGATACGAAACACTAAATAAACTAATTAATTGATCTTTCTCAATTTAAAAGATTGTACATGGATGACACTGGATACAATATCACATTTTGTTGTATTCACTTATGTGTTACACTGATTTTGGTTTGATACCATTAGAGACATAATAATGTCACTATGTTGTGTATTGTTACTAAATATTGATGATATAATCAGGATTTGGAATGTTGCTGATGCTCCTCAGTCGTTTCAGTCGTTTTGCACTCTTATCTCTTTGATAATCTCGGATTACCAATTAACCCACAATAAAGCTTGAACCGACTTCTACTGGTAGTTGCTTGCCGTTGGTTGGCAGTTTACAGTACACAACCCTAGCGAATAGGGCTGTAATCATTAGTGATTTCTGTAGATCGAGGATCGCCTGTTAGATGCGAGTTGAACTCGAGTTGAACTCGAGTAAATGACACAAATATAAATAAAATAACAATGTCCAAATATTGTCATTAAGGGATCCGCCATTACGTACAGATATATATGAGCACTTTATGAAACAGTCGCGTAAATCAGGGAAATAAAAAAAACGACCATTGCTCATTGATTTTTACGTCTTTAAGGTTAAAAAAATTGCAAAAGTGGTAGTTTGTAACAAGATTAGTATACCATTATATATTTCTTAAAAACTCGAGTTTAAATTTCGTAAACCGATGTCATCCCCAAATATCGCCCATCGAGTTACGACTCGAGTTTCGGTCAACTCGTTACAGCACTACTAGCGAACTCTATGTACTGGTTTCCTCTGCCCTTCCAACTACCCGTCGTGATATGACCTGTACAGTGTTGAAAGCGACGTAAAACCCCAATTAAATAAATAAATGAACCAACTTCTAAGCAAGTAATTTTTATGAGAATCTTAGTTGATGTGGAGAGCATTGCTTTGAAAATTCCATTACATAAGTACATGGAAATCAAAGCTTAATTTGTAATCCCTGTAAAATACATTTTTTCATTATTACAGATAGTATGCTCATCTATAGTTGATCAAACAGGAAAATAAACAAAAGATGGCTCAAAATTTAGATCCTGAGTTGCAACATCCATAGAAAAAATCAACCAATTAAATAGCACTGGGGAATCAAAGCCTAAATTGCAATCTAAGTAAAATGCTCAAAATTTGTGTGATTTTAAAAAGATAACCTGCCTATCCTGTGTAGCGTACGGAGCCCAGAAAGGAACAATGAACTGTTTTTCTATCATTTCTTTATCTTGTTACCACAAGATAGTAAGTCATTACTACAAGTTAGTAAGTCGTTACCACAAGATACTAAATCATTCCCACAAGTTAGAAAATCATTACTACAAGATAAAAAGTCGATCCCACAGGATACTAACTAATTCCCACAAGTTAGAAAGTCGTTACCACAAGAAACTAACTCTTTCACACAAGTTAGAAAGTTGTTCCCAGAAGATAGCAAGTCGTTCCCACATGATAGCAAGTCATTACCATAAGTCATTACCTTTAAATTTGCTAAGGTCACTAAAAGCCTACAGGCATATGTAAACTTGAAAGGGTCTGTTAATAGATGGGTGACCTCTATACAAGTTAAGTATCATAGACAAAAAATTGCCTGGCATGACTTAGTAACTCGTGGGAATGACTTCATACCTTGTGGTAATGATTTGCAAACTTGTGGGAACGACTTTCTAACTTGTGGTAATGGGTTGTCAACTTGTGGTAATGAGTTGTTACCTTGTGGTAATGAGTTGCTTACTGGTGGGGACAACTTCTTATCTCATGGAAATGAAATTTAAAAATGCCAAAAAAACAGTTCTATGTTCCTTCCTGGGGTCTGTAGGTAAGACCAGGGCAAAAATGGCAAATTTTTTGTAAGAAAAAGAAATGGTCTATGAAGAAAGAAAATTTAAGTTATAGGCTAATGGATATAAAGAAGGGGTTAATAATGATAACACTATGCCATTTACAGTATGAAAAGGCTATGCAATTTGCAGCACAGCAAACATTAGCTTTGATGCGTCCAGGTATAGCTTATATGAGAATCCGATGGAGATCCTGCAAGGTATGCTGTGCCAAAAAGCACTCAATCCAATGTAACATACTCAAAATATCGTAGAAAGACCAAAGAAAGTGTTTATTTACAGTATCATCACCTTTTAGTAATTCCAGGTTTGCTACATGATGTCCCCATTTCAAGTACAAGGGCAGAGAATTCTGATTTAAGATACAAATAGGTACCAGTTTGTAATAATCTTTCAACTGTATTAACAATGGCTCAACAGTCAATCCTTCCATCTCTACTGCTGTGCTTGATGAAGTAATTGCAACTGGATCACAGCAATTCCATAAGTGAAAATTAGACTGATTGGCATCACACTAATGTCCTGTTGTGTTTTAATAGCTACATTGTCTGGAATATGCAAAAGGCAGTTTTTAAAATCAACCTGTGTCCCATATCACTTCAGAGAATCTGTACCTAACAGTTCTTGTTAAGGCATGGCCTCAACAAATTTAAGTGACACATGAACAGGCCTGGGACGAATACTTTCAAAAGTATTCGAATAGGAATACTTTTCATTTCCATGAATACGAATATGAATACGGATACATCAGTTTCAAAAGTATTCAAATACGAATACTTTTTAAAAAGTATTCAAATACATTTATGAATACATTTTAACTAAACCCCAATTCATACAATCATTTTTAATAAATTTTAATAATTTTACCTTTCTGAATAAAATATACAAACATGAAAGCACAATTCAGAAAATGATGGTTCAGATTCACATCATATTTGACAAGAATTAATTTTTGATCCAAGATCTGAATATTCAGTCTAATAAACATGAGCTACTCAAAAGAGGTGTTTTTTTCCATTTTTTTTATAGGAGATCATAGCGCCCTAAACATCTTGTATTTAACTGAGATAGCCATTGTTTTGGAAATCTTTATGATGGGATTACTACTACAACAAGACTGTCACAATAGGTGTCACATAAGTTTGCCTAAGAATTACCCATATATGACCAATGACACTGGTATTGAAACACATACAAGTTAATCCCCTATTGTAGCAAAGGCAAACACAGTTGTCATTTTAAGGTAGGTAGCTTGGTGTTTATAATTTCATGAATTTCATAATAACATAACACTGCATTATGAAAACCAATGTGGATTAAAACACACATTATGTCATTTATCAAAAAAAAGTTAAACACAGACTGATTGCATTTATGACATGTAAGAGAAAAAGCTATAATCCTCACTATTTTGTTCCAACATGACACTGTCATTATTATGTTATATAATATTTACTGACTAAAAGTATTTATTAAATATGTCTTGTTAGTTTTCTTAGGCACATAATGATAGACAGCCAAATTTCATATTTATATATAAAACTTGTCAGTACAGGGTGAAAAAAATCAACAAAAACTGAAAAATATTAAATGTATTCATAAAAGTATTCATGAATGCGAATACTTTTGAAATGTATTCGAATACGAATACTTTGCATTTTTCACAAAAGTATTCGAATACGAATATGAATACTTTTAAAAATGTATTCGAATACTTATGAATACGAATACATTTTGCCCAGGCCTGCACATGAAGCAATTTATCCTCTATTTTAAAGTCAAATGGCAGTATACCCAATATTGGAAAAACTGAAAAACATACCGCTGTTGCTTGACTTTTATGTGCTTGTATCCTGCTACAAAGTTGTGGAATTTGTTGAAATAAACTTTGTCCTGCCAGAGAAGTGGTTGACCCAGTGTCTACTAGTGCTAAGATTTCAACACCTGCATGCATAATTTTCACAAAGGTTAGTCCATCATCCACTGAAAATAAACTTTGAAAATAAACAATACTCTCTAACCTTTTAAAGTCTTTTGATTCTTTGGTGGGGCAACTCTTACAAGTTACATCTGTCAGTAGTGCATCCAGCCCCGATCTGGGATGCATTTCTGTAGTTTAAAGGTCTTGATGGTACATTTTCTGGCCCTCTTCCCAGCTTTTTATTTTGTCTGCAATCCCTCTTAATATGTCCTGGCCTATTGCATTGGTAGCACACAAACTCAGATGACACTGGCCTCCTTCTGCAGATTTCTGTCCTATGACCCACCTTGTTGCAGTGCTGGCAAAATGTCTGAAAATTTCCTCTGACTGGACGTAAGGTCAAGGGTGGTGGCCTTTCCATAGACCACTGACCCTCTGAGATTATTCTTCATATACCGAACATCCCTTCCTTGTTGTTTAATCATCTCTTTTAGTCCGTTTATGTCTCTTGCTAGATTCCTGATTGCCTTGTTATATGTATCTTGCATCAGGTTTACTCTGTCTACCTGCGGGATTTTCTATTGTTTCTGCCAACTTGGTCTTTTCTTCTAATTCTTCTGAGTTCTCTGGCTGTTGACCAAGGACAAAGGCTGCTTTTATTGGGGGAAGTAAACCTCGTACTATGAGTGATCTTGTCTCAGCATCTCCCTTTTGTAACTGGTGACACTTTTGTCGAATATCCATAATATATGATTCTACTGATTCATCCTTCCTCTGCACCCTTGTATACCAATCCTGTTCCTTCACCCAGTTTAAGTTGTTACCGTCGATGTATTTCTGGTTAAATGCCTCCTCTAACCGGTCCCAGTCATTCTTTACCACTTGAGGTAAATCATTGTACCACACCTCAGCAGCTTGTTCTAAAATCAATGGGAAGATTCTTGACTTTCTATGGTCATCCAGGCCACAAAATTCAGTGTAATTGTGGAAGCGCTTTATCCATCGAGCAGCATCCTCATTTGCTGTACCTCAAAATGGAGCTGGCCATAAAGAAGAGGCTTCTATTTGATTCCCTTGTTGTGCAATTGCCTGTTGGATCTGAACAGCTGCTCTTTCCTGGGCAACCCCTTGAACATCATTCTGATGGATGAGACCTTGGACTTGACTCTGGAGGGTATCCAGATTTTGTGCTAATGCATCCAAATTTGCCATGCTTGATCCTGTGTGGTAAAACCATCTAAACTGGGGTTCCTGGTGATGTTTTGTTGAGTTTTCCAGCCTGATCTACTCACTTAGTGTCTATCGTATAGCTCAAAAACTTAAGACCGTGTTTCCTTTTACAATGTTTAATCACACGTGACTTAACTGTGTGAGAAAATCTACACTGATGGCATCTGTACGTCCACTTAGTAGTTGATATAACATCACTGTCATCAGGATATAAGGAATCTTTAATACCTGTAATTGAATAAATTTTCTCCTGCAATTAAGTGTGGGGAAAACTAGAAGAAGATACCTCATTGCTCATGTTTCAAACAATCCACTAAACTTCCAGCAATCATGCAAGAGGAACTTGGCATCTCCACCAATTTTTATGACACTTTTGCCATAACTCCTTGAGTGTGTTAATCTTTATTAGTAAGAAGAAAATATTCGAAGTCCAACAAATTTATTTTCACACAAACATCAATTATCCAATAGTACAGTAATGAAGAACACTTTTACCTTTTTAACAATCACTCTCTGATTTATTCTCATCTTATTTTCCTGTCTCCCTATTAGTAGGCTACCTCTTTATTTATACTAAAAGTGTATTGGCATATGCCAGGCTACTTGGAAATTAAGCAAGTGATTTTTTTGGCTAGAGTCAGTTTTTGAATACATGCCAAGGACAAATGCCAAACTTTCTCTGGATGGAGTGATCCCCCCCTGGCACCTGGCCAGTTTCTGGATAACAGCCAAATTAATATGGTAACATTGGCCTGGGGCCGGTTTCATGAAAGGACTTAAGTCTGGTCTCAGGCTCAAATCTGAGACTTTGGGCTCGAATATTGTAAATATTTTGCTGAGTCTATGGACTCAAACTCAAAGCATTTCACAAACAGGCTCAACTTGAGATTTGGCTCAGTCATGGGCTCAATTTTGAGCCCACCAAGGAGGTGTCTCAAATTTTGAGTCCAAAGTTTGTCATCCAAATATTTGTGTATAAAGCAATATAATTTGCGTGAAAATGAATTTGTTGAATCTTGAAATATTATATTTTTATTTTGCTTACTAATTACAACTACATATTCAATATTCATAATAAGAAAAGTTAATGGAATTGACATGCTTTTTTGACCATTGTCAAGTGAATATAGTCTCAAGAGGGAACTCAAAGCTTGACTCAGTCTCGGTTGAGTCTCAAACAATTGGCTTGTTACCAATAATTTTATCTCAATTTTTTCATGTGTTATCAGTGTTAATGCAATTTAAATCGATAATGACGATGAAATAAGTGCACTTGCATAAAAAAATAAACCTAGGAAGCATCTTAAATGAAATTTAAAAGTTGAGACTATGACTTGAGACCAGTCTCAGCTAAGTCACCTTTTGTGAAATCCATTTGAGCCAAAAACTCAGCCGAGACAAAAGTCTCAGATTTGAGACCAAAACTCAGCCCAAAACTGGTCTCAAACTGAGACTATTCATGAAACCGGCCCCTGGAAATTCAGGTGTATAATGGACTGTTTTGGCAAGGTACCATCTACACAAAATACATACTTTTTAAACAATTTGACTGTTAAAAAGTGTGTGGCAAACTTACCATTCCAGTACATGCAACCCACCAATATCACACACAAACTTGCTTCATCCCTTTAAACCCTACTACAAGATGCTTAAAGCCCAAAGTGGAAGGGTTAAGCTGCATTTAAAATCAGTCATTCCTCGGCCAAATACGATGCTAAGGTAAACATCATGTTGCACGCTAATATGGAAATCATCTTTTCTTTCTCTTCGCTCTAACATGATCATAATCCCTTTTTGCAAGACTGGCATTGATTATAGTCTTGTGCGTGGAAAAACACGAATCAGTCCCTCCTTTCAGAATGTTTTAGGACTATGTTTTAGTCAGCACCAAGAGAACACAGAAGCAGACAAGAAATATTTTTTCTGAAGAATGAAATATTCCTGATCTAGCTTTTATTTTGAAATAGGTAGAACTCCTCAGTGTTTTCTGTGTTTTTGAGAAGTACAATTTTGGCAACGACACGCAATTCCGTTCATTGATGTAATAGATATAATCTAGACGTGGTTACCTCGGCTCTATCGTTGTGTCGTCTGTTATCGACGGCAGCGCATTAATACATTGTAATTCTGTACATGTGCTTTTCATCTCAGTAAAAATTACATAAATAAAAATATTCATCTATATTTAAAATATATTACATGAATTTAAATGCTGGTGTTGTTTTAAATTTGATAAAATAAAGTTTCTTTATACATGATACAGTAAAATCCTGATTTTGTGAAGTGAAATAATATATCAATTTTTAAAGTAAAATAAAATATGGTTGTCATTGGCAACGCTCATGAATTTCTGTGAAATATACAAGCTTTTAAGTAGAAACTTCACCTGTCCTCGTTTGTCCGTACCCGTATCCGTGCCTGTGAAAAGAATGAAGCCAATCAAAGTATCACAGCTAACTACACCTGTCCTTACCCGTGCCCTTGAAAGTTAATACCCGTGTCAGTTCACGGATGGGATGGTTTCTGATCGTTCTTTCACGGACACGGATGAGGGGGGCAAAAATTAAACATTGCTTGAGGATTATACAAAAATCAATATCCCCCTCCCCATCTGAGTCCTCAGCATAACAACCTCAATTGAAAAATACGGACAGAAATAAGGATAGGTTTAGTCGCTATCACTGACAAGGACACGGACACTGACGGAAATTACGGACACTGGCAAGGACAGGTGAAGTTCTTGCTTTATCCTCATAAAATACAGTTATTAAATATTTCGTAAAGAACAAACACATTATAATATTTATTTTAAAATACAAAACACAACACATTTTATTGAATTGGCCATAATGTAATCTACTAGCTGTCACTGACAGCAGGCATTAGTTCAGCAGCATATATAAGAAAATATGTCATAAAATATTTGAATTTTTTGGAGGCTATAAAATAAATTAACCAGGCCCATGATCATTAACATAAAACACGTGCTTTGTATGGACACAAAAATGGAAGAAACAGCCTTCAAAACCAACTCAAAAAATTATGATAAAATTGTCTACGGAAATAAATTACGACCCAATAAATTAATGTCACACCTTCAAAAAAGATTGCTATTTTCAATTTTTGTGAAATAATTGCACCAATTATTCAGTTTATTTGTTAAATTATTAATTTAAAAAAGACAAGGTAAAAAATAAATAGTTTAAAACATATTTTGAATACTTTTAATATTGATTTGATTTTACCATCGATAACAGACAAACATTTGTGAAATAAAAACACTTTACACACAGAAATTGAATCAAATAAAAACAAATAAAATTGTTTAAATTATTTATCCTATTATATTTGTTCTTATCAAATAAACAACGTATTTTTTTTAATTTAGGTTTAAAATATCATAGGGATTGATGAAAAAAACGAAAATGGATTAAAATGCATAAGACCGTCGAAAACCAGCAACGCAAGGATACTTTACTTGTGGTCGATGATCCAGTTTTCGTGCTAGCACTAGTTTCCGTGTGTTTGTAACATATTTAACAATATCTCAGCCAAAACAAAAGAAATTTTCTTCAAATGAAAACCATTAAAATCTACTATTATTTATCTTTAAATGATTCTGTAGTTGAATCAGGTACTTAGATATCACTTATGAAACTCTTTTAGTCCTTATTTTGGATTCAAACCATACTTTGTTTGCCAATAAATTTTTATCTCCCGCCGGGCTTTAGCCCGGGAGGGAGATTATGAAATGATGCCTGTGTGTGCGTGCGTGCGCGAGTGTGTGCGTGTGTGCGTGCGTTAGTTAGTCACGCAGATTTCTCCAAAACTACTGCAGCTACAGATTTTTTGTAAATTAATTGTCCCAATGAATTTTCATGCCCTTGAAAATTTTTTTGGTTTTATGGACTTAGGCCTAAAGATAAGTGAGTAATAGCAATCATAGCTACTTGGAGTAAAGGGCTCATAAATCAAAAACTATTGCAGATACAACTTTTTCTTGAAATATGTTGTTCAGCTACTTTGTCCTTAGCTATAAGATGGTACATAGTTTGGGGTTCTATTGCATACTGTAAGTGAGTAATAGCTATTTTCTCATTTGTAGCTAAATAACGACATGAGTAAATGTCAAATATCTTCAAAAGTGTTAGAGTTACAGAAATCTTTTCAAATATGTTGTTCATCTACTTTTTGGTAAGCTATCAGATACTAAAGTTTCAGACCTCTCGCACCTTGGATAGCTGAGTAATAGCTACTTTGAAATTCTGACTGTTGAGTAAAGCCATTGTAACTCCAAAACCATTGCAGTTAGAGTGTTTTCCTAAAATATGTTGTTCAGCTACTTTGTCCTTAGCTATAAGATGGTACATAGTTTGGGGTTCTATTGCATGCCATAAGTGAGTAATAGCCACTCTCATTTGTAGCTAAATAACAGAAGAAGTAAATGTCAAATATCTTCAAAAGTATTAAAGTTAGGTTAATCTTTTCAAATATGTTGTTCATCTACTTTTTGGTAAGCTATCACATAGTAAAGTTTCAGACCTGTTGCACCTTGGATAGCTGAGTAAGAGCTACTTTGAAATTCTGACTGTTGAGTAAAGCCATTGTATCTCCAAAACTATTGCAGTTAGAGTGTTTTCCTTAAATATGTTGTTCAGCTACTTTGTCCTTAGCTATAAGATGGTACATAGTTTGGGGTTCTATTGCATGCCATAAGTGAGTAAAAGCCACTCTCATTTGTAGCTAAATAACAGAAGAAGTAAATGTCAAATATCTTCAAAAGTATTAAAGTTAGGGAAATCTTTTCAAATATGTTATCCATCTACTTTTTGGTAAGCTATCACATAGTAAAGTTTCAGACCTGTTGCACCTTGGATAGCTGAGTAATAGCTACTTTGAAATTCTGACTGTTGAGTAAAGCCATTGTAACTCCAAAACTATTGCAGTTAGAGTGTTTTCCTAAAATATGTTGTTCAGCTACTTTTTCCTTAGCTGTAAGATGGTACATAGTTTAGAGTTCTATTGCATGCTATAAGTGAGTAATAGCTATTTTCTCATTTGTAGCTAAATAACAGAAGGAGTATTAAATGTCAAATATCTTTAAAAGTATTAGAGTTAGGGAAATCTTTTCTAATATGTTGTCCATCTACTTTTTGGTAAGCTATCACATAGTAAAGTTTCAGACCTGTTGCACCTTGGATAGCTGAGTAAGAGCTACTTTGAAATTCTGACTGTTGAGTAAAGCCATTGTAACTCCAAAACTATTGCAGTTAGACTGTTTTCCTTAAATATGTTGTTCAGCTACTTTGTCCTTAGCTATTAGATGGTACATAGTTTGGGGTTCTATTACATGCCATAAGTGAGTAATAGCTACTTTCTCATTTGTAGCTAAATAACAAAAGGTGTAAATGTGAAATATCTTCAAAAGTATTAAAGTTAGGGAAATCTTTTCAAATATGTTATCCATCTACTTTTTGGTAAGCTATCACATAGTAAAGTTTCAGACCTCTTGCACCTTGGATAGCTGAGTAATAGCTACTTTGAAATTCTGACTGTTGAGTAAAGCCATTGTAACTCCAAAACAATTGCAGTTAGAGTGTTTTCCTAAAATATGTTGTTCAGCTACTTTGTCCTTAGCTATAAGATGGTACATAGTTTGGGGTTCTATTACATACCATAAGTGAGTAATAGCTACTTTCTCATTTGTAGCTAAATAACAAAAGGAGTAACTGTCAAATATCTTCAAAAGTATTAAAGTTAGGGAAATCTTTTCAAATATGTTATCCATCTACTTTTTGGTAAGCTATCACATAGTAAAGTTTCAAATTTCAAAGTTTACAACTTTTGGTGGCCATCTTGAATTTTTGCGGAAAATGAAAAATGGCAAATATCTCTGAAACTGTCAGAGAAAGAGTGATTTCGAGCAAGTTTTGGACGCGCAGTGTAGTAGAAGGGTATTCTGTTGAAACATGAAAGTTTTCAATTTCACATGGTCAAGTTTCAGACCCATAGCTAATTACTCACCTACACAAAATGAGTAAATGCTAATTATCTCTAAAAGTATTGCAGAGAGCCAATTTTTCTCAAATAACTCATTCACCTACTTTTGGGAGAGCTTTCACTTGAAGTTTCAGACCCGTAGCTAATTATTCACCTACTCAAAATGAGTAAATGCTAATTATCTCTAAAGTATTGCAGAAAGCCATTTTTTCTCAGATAACTCATTCATCTACTTCTGGAAGAGCTTTCACATGGTGAAATTTCAGACCCATAGCTTATTACCTACTCAAAATGAGTAAATGCAAATTATCTCTAAAAGTACTGCAGATAGCCAATTTTTCTCAAATAACTCATTCACCTACTTTTGGAAGAGCTTTCACATGGTGAAGTTTTAGACCCATAGCTAATTACTCACCTACTCAAAATGAGTAAATGCGAATTATATCTAAAAGTACTGCAGATAGCCAATTTTTCTCAAATAACTCATTCACCTACTTTTGGGAGAGCTTTCACTTGGTGAAGTTTCAGACCCATAGCTAATTAATCACCTACTCAAAATGAGTAAGTGTGAATTATCTCTAAAGGTATTGCAGATAGCCAATTTTTCTCAAATAACTCATTCACCTACTTTTGGGAGAGCTTTCACATGGTGAAGTTTTAGACCCATAGCTAATTACTCACCTACTCAAAATGAGTAAATGCGAATTATATGTAAAAGTACTGCAGATAGCCAATTTTTCTCAAATAACTCATTCACCTACTTTTGGGAGAGCTTTCACTTGGTGAAGTTTCAGACCCGTAGCTAATTACTCACCTACTCAAAATGAGTACATTTGAATTATCTCTAAAAGTATTGCAGATAGCCAATTTTTCTCAAATGACTGATTCACCTACTTTGGGAAGAGCTTTCACTTGGTAAAGTTTTAGACCCATAGCTAATTACTCACCTACTCAAAATGAGTAAATGCGAATTATCTCTAAAAGTACTGCAGATAGCCAATTTTTCTTAAATAGCTCATTCACCTACTTTTGGAAGAGCTTTCAGTTGGTGAAGTTTCAGACCCATAGCTAATTTATTCACCTACTCAAAATGAGTAAATGCGAATTATCTCCAAAAGTACTGCAGATAGCCAATTTTTCTCAAATAACTCATGCACCTACTTTTGGAAGAGCTTCCACATGGTGAAGTTTCAAACCCATAGCTAATTACTCACCTACTCAAAATGAGTAAATGTGAATTATCTCTAAAAGTACTGCAGATAGCCAATTTTTCTCAAATAACTCATTCACATACTTTTGGGAGAGCTTTCACTTGGTGAAGTTTCAGGCACGTAGCTAATTACTCACCTACTCAAAATGAGTAAATGCTAATTATCTCTAAAAGTATTGCAGATAGCCAATTTTTCTCAAATAACTCATTCACCTACTTTGGGAAGAGCTTTCACTTGATGAAGTTTCAGACCCATAGCTAATTACTCACCTACTCAAAATGAGTAAATACGAATTATCTCTAAAAGTACTGCAGATAGCCAATTTTTATCTCCCGCCGGGCTTTAGCCCGGGAGGGAGATTATGAAATGATGCCTGTGTGTGCGTGCATGATTTCTCCAAAACTACTGCAGCTACAGATTTTTTGTAAATTAATTGTCCCAATGAATTTTCACGCGCTTGAAATTTTTTTTTGCTTTTATGGACTTAGGCCTAAAGATAAGTGAGTATTCCACTATCTTTAGTACATCTTATTTATACGGCGGGAGATAAATGCATGCGTCAGAATGCTTGTTATCCATGCAATGTGAAATTTTGTTAATCTTTAACTGCTTGTAAATATGTCAATATGTTACCAATTTTTACAATCAAAACACCATTAGAAAGGTTATTATGTGAAGAGTTTAACACTTATTTCTCTTTTGTATATTATTGTTTGAAAATTTTTTAAATTTTAAAGTTTCTGAAATAGCCAACAGATAGCATGAAAACTAGATCAGTAACCCAGTGACATAAAACCTTTGACGTTCACAATTAAATGATCGAAACAAATATTTTCCGCAGTTTAATTGAAATTTCCCTCATAATTCGGCATAAATAAAGCCTGAAATATTATATAGTTGTGGAAAAGCTAATGTAGATATGTTTTATCACATACTTTATTGGTATTTTTGATTAAATAGCATGATAACTAGTAGTGCAGTAACGACGCGGCTCGACTTGGTCATAGTCGGTCGTGAGTGTTGAAATTACGACGCGTCGGTTCATACATTATAAAAATCGATTTTTCATCAAAACCTTCATAATACACAAAAATATTACCTACCTTATGAAATCTTATGATAATTATTAACTAGTGCAGCCGACGTGCGTGTAGAGCCGTGGCACGACCCCACATAAAACTAGAGATTTGTTCCAAATACCAACAAATATATCCACCCTAGTATTTCCACAGCTATTTTGTTATATTCTCTTTCAACGTGCAAACATATCTGGATGAAAAACAATGGTATTTACCCATTTTCAACATGTTTTTGAAGGTTTTGGAAAACTCATCAAAATGTTGTTTTACTGTAAAAGTTGCCTGAAATGGCTTCTATATCATAATTTTGGCATCCTTACATTAAAATCAATTGACTTCAACTACATAAAGTCAAATTAGCAATTTATCTAGTTTTATTCAACAGGAAAGTCTTTGGAGCAAATCTCTAGTTTTATGTGGGGTCGTGCCACGGCATTACACACAAGTAAAGTAGAGCCGAGGTAACCACTTCTAGATATAATCGTAATGTCAATCGCAGCTTTACAGCACATAGCAAACTTCAAGCACCGTTTTCTTGATTATATTCTGCAAAAATGCTTGTGCTCTACACGCAAGTAAAGTAGAGCCGAGGTAACCACGTCTAACCAGTACCCTGCATAAGTTGACCATTGGCATAAGTTGGCTCAAGAAAGATTATTGTACACCAATGAAAACTGTTGCATAGAATTGGTTTAACAATAATACATGATTTAAGAGTGTAGAAGGCCAGTCATGTTAAAGCCCTGTGAAGGTGTGGTGAGGCGGTCAACTTATTCCCGAGGCCAATTTATGCAGGGTAGCAGTATACTTATCTGGTTTACAATATATGTAGCTGATCGAGGTAAGTATTTTAGATATACAGTATTCATGTTTTCGATAGTTTAAGCTGTTAGCTCCCAGCCGGATATAATTTGTTGCTGTTCGTCTGATAATTTTGGTTGCATTAGTTTTGATCTTCATCATTGTCCATTTAGTTGTCATATCGAAAACCTGTCCATCGTGGATACATATGTTGTACTAAATTTCTTTTCCAAGCCAAGAATTTAATTTAAGATAGCTGTGTAATGTTGAAGGTTTGTTTACATTTAAAAGTAGGCTGAAATACATACATGCTAGTTTAATAGTCAACAGCACATATACATACCCTGGTAAGTTAAAGAATTCAAATAACACTTTATACTTGTAGTAATATGTGTACAAATATGCCATTCAAAATTCACACAGGAAACAAGTACATGTGAGCTCTATCCCTCGCCCTGGCGTACCATCAGTATATCAGTAACAATTGGCGATAGTACAGAAACTCTGTCTCAGCAATCACACCCCCCCCCCCCCCCCCCCCCTCCCCACTGGTTATTTTGACTAAATGAACTGTTTGCTTTACTGCTTTGCCCCGTATCATGCAGAAACCTCATTTTGGCAAAAAAAAATCTTAACTAAAAGTGATGAACTTGACTAAGGTGAGGAAGGAAAACGACAAGAATTCTTAACTATCTTTATTGACTCACATTCACAGTACTTGCACTAAGTTGGCAGAAACATGATGAAGCAGTCCACACTCGAGACCAGGGCCTGTATTCATAAAACTTGCTGAGACAAGTCTTAAGCTTTGGTCTCAAATCTGAGACTGTTTTTGGTCTCAAACTTGTTAACTATTCACAAAATAGTTGAGATCAAATTTAGTCTCAGATTTGGTCTCAAACTTAAGACTGGTACAGAGGTGTCTCAAATATTTTGGAAAAATCTCAAGCATTATTTCAACATAACTGAGATGCATATGTATACTTTTTATGGCTTAAGGTAAAGTAAAAATAACTTATGACATATATTATACTTGGCCTAAACTTATGTAGCAACTGATAGCTCACATTTTGGTTTCAAAAGTACCTTACTTTGAGACACTTATCAACAGTTTTTTCTGACTGCATAGCAACAATGAAGTTGTTGGTTTCTATTTTATTTATATAAACGTAAACGAAATCTGGTGACAAAAGTCCGAGAACTGGTTCCCAAAACGTCACATATTTCACATCAAATGCATAAAATATTGTGCAGAAATGCTTAAAAATACTTTACTTGTGCAATATTTTGCAAATGTACAATGAAATAATATCCGAAATGTCTGATTTTATCATAAAATAAACCACATTTTAGTTGCGGTAATTGTTCATGTACATGCACAGAAATTTTACAGTTTGACCACAGTTTGGTGTAAACTAATTCGAATGAATCCGTTTTTCACAGAATTTTTGTTTTCAGGACCCAGTTTCCATATTTACTTTTGATCGTAACACTACAAAGAAATAGATCATGTGACATGCAACATTAAAAAAAAAATTGACACAATTTTCAACTTTATTTTTTATTTTGATAGACATTATAATTTTTATTAAGAATTCAAACACACAAAAACTATTGATCTTTAAAAAAAAGTTGGATTTATTTGGAAGTTTGTGGTTTGTTTGCATTGGAAAAACTTGAGACTGGTCTCAGCTGAGAACCTGTTTGTGAATACAAAGTTGAGACTTGGTCTCAGGTGAGATCAAAGCTCAAAGCTGAGCATATTTTTTGTCTTAGACTTAAGATCTCTTTATGAATATGGGCCAGAAAAAAAACAAGTTTCAAATAACATATATACTAATAACAAAAATGCAGAAAACTGTTCAGTGGCAAAATAAATAACTTCAATAAATTAACTCATAAATGGTCCAAATAAAGATTGAATAAAGTAATAAATTAGAAATTGTTACATGCCACCAAATAAACCATTTATAAATAAGCCATTTCCAATCCAATAGTTACAAAATAATAGTGAGCAGATACATACCAAGCACCAGTTACTGACGAAAATAAGAATGACTTAATATCAGTTAACACACTACTATCACAGCTTCAAGCAACTACAAGCCAGTCAGTTAGATTGTGGTGACCCAAGTCACTTTAAATCACTAGAAAAAATGCTAAAAAATTAAAATTAATGTTAAAATGGATAGTGCACAAAATCTATAATAAGTTCATGAATCACAAATTACAGGACAACACTAGTGCTGTGAAATCGCTTCAAATATCGAGTTCAGTGTTAAAATGCAAATATCTCACATAAAATATTGTCACTTTGTTGATAATATAGCAAAAATATAAAATCCATATATATTTTTAACAAATTCTACCATATTTTCAATAAAAGAAACAGGTTTTATAGATGGGCGAAAATAGGATCTGTTGGGATGTGGTGTGATATTGCGGATTTTTAAATGTTTTGCAAAGTGTGAATTTCAGACGTTTGAACCGAACTCCGAAATTGGGGCAGTAAACGAGCGAACTATCAAATTTCTTCAAACATCGTCACAGCACTAGACAACACAAGCAAGAAAGTGACATGCAAAAACAACACGGACAGATAATCACACAACACAACACTATCCTGTCACCTCATCCATGCAGATACAACCAACTTCAAATCATCCAAACACAATCAAAAATCAATTTTCTCTGTTCAAATCCATGGCTTTCGTTGACCAAAAAGCCTGCGATCATCTGACCTTAAACCTTTCAAACAATCTTTTGCTTCCGACCGTGGCTATATACACTGTGAAAGTTGTACAAAAATAAAAAGGTTCCGCCGATTCCCAAACAGCAACATAAACTGAAAGCTCCCAGCCTCATTTTGGATATCGTTTGTCTTGCTAAACGGGCCTTATATCTCCCTTATAATTATTTCTAGGGCTTCAAAATATGAAAACTATTTGTAAAAAATCATGGCCTGTGAATCTGTTGTGGAACATCTTGTGGGTTTTCTATACTTCTTACAACATATGTTGTTCCTAAGATTTTCCCAAATCTCAATGTTGTTGGCCATTTAGTTGTACCTGTGGGTTGGGTTATTGCCTGGTGAGGCTCCCTATTTTTTACCTGGTGGTAGTCAATTTTGGCCTATTACCTCTTTGGGTTCCAGTGCTGCCTCCCTGTCTCAATTACCTTGATTATGACCTTGATTGTTGAACAGGCTGTAAACCCTAAACCTAATATTGGTTTTGTTTTATTCTGTTTTGATTGGCTACTGATCTCAAAAATAATATGTTATGCAAATGTTGCCATCAAATTTATGGGCCACCAGGTGCAAGTAAAGTTACTGTCTAAACACTGTCATGTCTGTCACAGTCTGTGTATAGGGTTTAACAGCAATAATCAAAGCAAATCAATACAGCTTGTATACGTTTTTTTTTACCTTTTTACTCCACAGCCCTTAAGGGCTGTCGGGTTATTAATTTCACCCATGGTGTCCAGATGGGCCGGCGGGTGGGTAGCTGGAAAAAGTTTGTCCGGGCTGTATCTTAGAAACTGTAAAGTGTAGGAAGTTGATACTTGGTAGGGACATTGGTTAGGGGGTGTAGGTGTGCAACGTCATGGTGTGACCTTGATTTGACCTTTGACCTTGCCGTAGTGACCTTGAGTTTGAATATCTTGTCCGGGCTATATCTCAGAAACCGTAAGGTGTAGGAAGTTGATATTTGGTAGGGACATTGGTTAGGGGGTGTAGTTGTGCAACGTCATAGTGTGACCATGATTTGACCTTGCCGTAGTGACCTTGATCTATAAAATCTTGTCCGGGCTATATCTTTGAAACTGTAAGGTGTAGGAAGTTGATACTTGGTAGGGATATTGGTTAGGGGGTGTAGGTGTGCAACGTCATGGTGTGACCTTGATTTGACCTTTGACCTTGCCATAGTGACCTTGACGTATAAAATCTTGTCCGGGCTATATCTCGGAAACTGTAGGATTTAGGAAGTTGATATTTGGTAGGGACATTGGTTAGGGGGTGTAAGTGTGCAACGTCATGGTCTGACCAGGATTTGACCTTTGACCTTGTCGTAGTGACCTTGACCTATAAAATCTTGTCTGGGCTATATCTCAGAAACTGTAAGGTGTAGGAAGTTGATATTTGATAGAGACATTGGTTAGGGAGTGTAGGTGTGCAGCATCATGACCCTGACAATTTGCAGACAACACCTTTATACTACTTAAAGAATGTATTACAAACTTGTATTGATAGTCTCTGCAGGCAATAGAAAGCAAGAAAAATATGTTTAAGAGTAAACATTGGCATTGATCTAAAGTAGAAGAGGTCAAAGTAGTAGCGTAATGTTATGAAGTAAAGGTATAAAAGCACAAGATTATGACAACATTCAAAAACACAATACAATATTACATAACGTATGTAAGTTTCATTTAACAAAATTAAACAAAATTTAGCCCAAGAGATGTAATTCTGAATTAGGGATGGGTATTTGATTAACAAACTTAAACTAAAAAAATAGTGGACAAAATTAAAAAACAATTTGATTGACATAACAGTCATAGTGGTCAGGAAAACAAAGCTTGTCCATCATGTTACTTTTTCACTATCCTTACTTTACAGTCTTAGCTATACTTTCAGAGCTAAAAGATTAATCATTTTTACAGTCATTTATTTTAAACGTCATGGCGGTAATATCATACACCTTTAAAAAAAATTATTTTGCAAAACTAAACTTCTATTCCAAATAACCAAGTTCAGTTTCAGAAATAGAAATTTTTTTTCCCTATATTATTTAATTTCAATATTTATACCCTATTAGATATTAGACATACACGTATGAGTGATATTAATGATAAGTAACTACTGTAATTTATTTTCGAACAAATACAGTACCAATTGAACAGGGAATAATTTTAAGTTGGTTTCCATTATACCAACTTATCATTTGTTTTCATTTTGTCTCCAAATCTATCCCAATTACCTGAAACTGAACTTCCAGAATAGCTTTCAGACTTAGTTGTGTAGCAGTAGTCAAAGAGTGTAGTAACACTTACTTTTCATTATTGTAAAAACGAAGCAGGAGTAGTTTATTGCCAATGAAAATTTCTATTTTTATACAAAATTATCTGATTGTCACTCTAAAGACAAATTACTAACTTCATGAATCACAGAGTTGGGCCAGAGAATTTTCTTTAATAACATATGTATGTCTAATATCTAGCAGCTAAAGTTACCAAGACAATTTTGTTTCTCGAATAAAGTGCTTTACTAACCACATAGTATTTATAACAATTAAATATGCTTTCATATCGTCTTATTGGACAAACAAATATAATAAAATAGGTATTTGACAAGTATTCATTACCAGAAACAGTAAGGTGTGGGAAGTTGATACATGGTAGGGACATTGGTTAGGGGTTGTAGGTGTGCAACATCATGGTGTGACCTTGATTTAACCTTTAGCCTTGCCATAGTGACCTTGACTTATAAAATAATACTTGGTAGGGACATTGGTTATTGGGTGTAGGTGTGCAATGTCATAGTGTGATCTTGATTTGACCTTTGACCTTTCCGTAGTGACCTTGACCTATAAAATCTTGTCCAGTGTATATCTCAGAAACCGTAAGGTGTAGGAAGTTGATACATGGTAGAGACATTGCTTAGGGGTTGTAGGTGTGCAATGTCAAGGTCTGACCTTGATTTGACCTTTGACCTTGCTGTAGTGACCTTAACCTATGAAATCTTGTCTGGGCTATATCTCTTAAACTGTAAGGTGTAGGAAGTTCATACTTGGTAGTGACATTGGTTAGGGGATGTAGGTGTCCAACGTCATGGTGTGACCTTGATTTTGCACATTAAACAGATGCTTTCTGAAAGCAGACATTTTAGCTTTATTTATGTGTTTTTAAGCATGCCTAAGCTGTAATTTAATAGTTTATATGATGACGGTTAAATTTTTCTTCAGTGCTAAATTGAAATTGATCGGTGATAATTGGGAATTTATCAGTGTTAATGCACTCTCACTGTTACATGGGTTACAGGGGCTGGAGGTGGCACAGTTTCAGAGAGGGATCTGTTTGTTTTTCCAAGTGTCAGATTTAACTGGCTTTTAATGTGCTTTCTAGCGGGAGTTTGAAGATGGGACTTGGCAGGTGTGTTGTTGCACACATTATCTGTACAGGGATGCAAAAAAAAAAAAAATTCATGCACTGTGGTCTTTAAACAGTTCATGTGATGATTCAATAAAAGCAAATACAGATGTAAAATGTACCAGTATAGATTTGTTACAGCTGAGGACATTATGGAATAATGTTATAAATACTGCGCATATCTTTTCGTGGTCTGCTGGCCATGAATCCAAATAAGATTTGCCACTTAAATATACAGGTTTACTTGACATCTTTAATCTTCAATGCATAGGCCTTAGGGTCGGTTAGATTTTCCAATATAATGAGCTAGCTATGGTAAATATTAATTATGCATCGTTCTTGTCTATCAAACCAAAATGTGCACCTCCAGAGGTGTCTCAGTTAAAATGTTGTTATAATTTTTCAATAAACAGAAAAAAAACATTGCTGTCACATTCACAAGCAGTTCAACATCACTTATCTTTTTTTTTCCTTTTTTTTTGAAAACAAGTGAAACAAGCACACACATTTACTGCATCAAAATGGGATGTAACTAGCTTAAAATGGATTTTTAAAATGGGCCATCTCAACTTATTTGAAACGTGGTTATTTAAAGGGGACCATTATTATGTGACCGATAAATTTCCGAAACAAAAAAGTAAACAAACAGGACTGACCATTAAGTAGATTTTATTGAGTTGAGGAATTAGAGTGGATTACTGTAACAAAGTCAAAGTTGGTGTCATATTATGACAGGTCCCCAGCATTGCCACTTATGGCGGTCAAACTCACACAGAGGTGACAGCCTGTAACTAAATACTAAACTAGCCAACCACTAGGCCACTGAGGAGCTCTACAAATACAAGTTTTAAAAATTTGTAAGCTCTTTTAACCCTGGGATACAACAGGACATGGGAATTCTTGTATCAGTATGTCTTCTAAATTGACAATCGTTATCTTTGCACTTTTATTAGGCGGTCGTTTTTTGATAAGTTGGATTTCAAATCCGCCGATAGGCTTCTTTTGCTCCGGACAGAAGAAAAAAACAGCCACAGGCAATTTATTTATATTTGTACCGACCGACTGGAAAAAAGAGAAACCATGTGGCTATATTTAACTCATGACTGGCTGTTTGTGTGTGTGAATGCATGTGTCTGTATGTCCTTTCAGTGGGGAGAAGTATGGGTTGGTGTGTGTGTGTGCTAGCACTGTATGCATCTCCATTTGGCCATGTCAAATTCTGATGGACAGATTGACTTCTATATAGTGAAACTGGGGATTCCGTTTTTGCAGCACAGGCCAGTATTGATTTTTTATGAGTGGCTGTGTGTATGGCTCCACAGATGCCTTCTAGAATAGGGGTTAGGTATTTAGGAAGGTGAATATCAAATACTTTGCAAGTATTTACAAAATCATCTGTGAGTTTAAAGTCTGTTACTTATTAGCTATAATTCATAGTTCACTTAAAACAAGAGTTTATTCTGCCTTGAAATATTTAGACCCCTTTATTGTAATCTGCCCTAACAACCACAAAATAGAATGCACCGGTCTATTTATACTAACTACAAGGCTTGTCTCTCAATATTTACAGTGTATTTAGACTGTTTTAAATGCATAAACAGATAGGAAATTTAATGATTTTCACCACATTTAATCACTACTTCTTCAAAATTTGTAGCAACACAGACCCTGTCATTGGAGGGAGGGGGGCAGATAAACAACCTCACAGTCTTGTGTAAACCTTGATGTCCGTGTTCTCACACTTGAAATGAAAATACAGCCTTATGTTGGCTGTAAATAAGTGTAATTATTTTTAGAAAGGAGAAGGCCTTTTCATTTCACAGATAAAAACTTGCAGTATAGGAGAGATCTTAGTATCTTGTTTCAGAGCTCACCATTATGTTGCAGGGGCCACGGTGGCGGAGTGGTAACACTCTCACCTCCCACCTCTGAGGCCGGGTTCGGTTCCCAGCACGGCCTCAAGTGGGAAAGCTGGTAGTTGCTTGCTGTTGGTCGGCAGTTTACAGTACAGATCCCTGACAAACTCTATGTACTGGTTTCCTCTGCCCTTCCAACTACCCATCGTGATGTGACCTGTATGTACAGTGTTGAAAGTGACGTAAAACCCCAAATAAATAAAAAATTAATAAAAAAACATTATGTACTAGTACAAGACAGTATTGATTATTTTATTGATTGGGCCATTTGCTTGGGCCTGTATTCACAAACACATATCAGGCTGAGCGAAAATCAGCTCAAGATCATTAGGATCAAGAAAAATGGCTCAACTGATCTTTGGCTCAAGTCTATACCCACAAAGGAAGGATCAGATGAGTGAAAAATAGACATCTCATCTCATTTAGCAATGCATAAGTTAGTTAATTTTTATACATTTTAAACAGTTTTTTATGTCTGAATTTCCACAAATGTGTATTAATATTAAATTTGTTCATTATTTTCTTGCAACGGAATATGTTAAATATTTCCTATTTAATCAGGAAATTTAGGCTCCGTCCACTTTTAGTCCAGAATAATAAATCTATTTGGTTAAAACCAATTGGTTTTGTGTGAATCTTAAAAAATATACAAATTTGAGTCCTAAGCTAGACTGCTTTTAACTGTAACAAAAAGGATAAAATTCCCCCATACTTTGTGAGATGCTGGATAAAACCACTGACTAACCCACAGTCATAAAAACACTGTACCTGCAGTCGCTAAATTTTAAACAGCACAGTTTTAGAGCAGGAAGTAGCCTTTCTTTCTTGAAGTTCATCATATTATTATAATAAGAAATAACTTTATACAGTGAACTACAGCATTCCTATTTTCAAAATCTTGTTGAAGAATACATCTGAAAGGCTTTTTTATGTATCCACATATCTGCTATTTTAAATACAATCCAGGGAACGGCATTTAAATGAAATATGTCTGTTCTTAAAAGTGAGCTTTTTTTTTCAACCAACCTCCCGACCTTGGTCGTGATGTACTTTTTTTTTTTTTCCTTCCGTCCGACCGACTTGCTTTGCTAGGGTCCAAAAACTTTTGAAATCCAATTAATCAAAAAACTCTCGCCTTACTTCTGTTGGTGAGGTATTCTTTATGGGCATTCATCTGTTTGTCCATTGTTTTTGTTTATTTGTCAGCAGGTTACAAAAATACTATGGGCTGGATCTCCCTCCCCCCCCCCCTCGTCACTCCCGAAAAAACAAACAAAAACAAATCCAAAGATGGGTTCGGTCAACTTAGATCCCATAAAATATTCTGGATCACCATCTGGATGCAAACAGATAATCCGAATTTTCCCGTTTACTTTTTGAAAAGTCTTGACAGAGGCACGTGCTCTCCAAGTGCTCTTGTTGTTATTATTTAAGCCCAAATAAATTGGGCAATAAAACCTCAGTGAAAATAACAATTTGTTCCTCCTTTTATAATTTCATATGTTGTCATGTGGTTCCTTTTAGAGCTGTATATACCAGTGAGATAGGTATTTACCCCAATATTTGACAAATCAATTTAACAGAATAAGTGAATTCCGGCACATGATATTTGTTAAATAAATTTGTAATTGGTTCAAATATTCAAGTCATAGTTGGTATAATTAATTGATTTGTATATCTGTATGTGATCTATGACTTTATTCAAGGGGAAAAACCCCTTTTTCTTGGTCTTTTTATTTATTCCCCAGACATACCCAACTGAGTTCGAAAGCTTAGAATTTCTCCTAGGACAATACACCAAGTCACCTTTATGTAATTCAAGTTCTTCTTTGTGAGAAGTGGTGTTTACTATGTGATTTTGAATGACAACTTTATTGGGTTCATGCTCAACCACATACCAATAGTCAAAGTCCAAGGAATACACACAATGAGATTTGTCTCCGGAGACTGCTTGCATAAGCTCTAAAGCAGCCATTGCCACATTTGATGAAAGTGCACAAACTAGGTAGTCAGTGTGAGAGAGAAGATTTAAATCAGTAATAATGCCTGTGAGGGATGCTTTGTTCATCCTTTGCCTGTTTCTGAAATAGGCTGTCTGAGTATTTTCTGATATTGTATATATTCCATAGTTGGGAAACTTTTTCCTAGCTTTTTGGACAAAGTCTCTTGTATCAGTTGCAATAAATGTCTTCACATCTTTAGATGAGATGTTACGGAAAAAGTTTTCTGCTCCTTCAAAATATAACTGAAGATTAAAATGTAGCCTTTCTACTCTATCTGTTGTTCTTGCATGAATACCAACTATTGGGTGGCTCAACATCTTCTTCTTGTTTTCAATATGACGTGCAAGCCAGGGCTTCAAGCGGACAATGTAGTGTTGAAGACGGTAAACCGGAAACCTATTTGCCGACCGAAAGACACTGATCCGGTTACGTTTCGTTTTCTTGTAACCAAAACCGGTTTCGCCACATGTAGGCATTATTTGAACTTAAGTTAACCAAAATATTAAACTACAACAAATATTTCACAGTATTTTATAATATTCCATCAATATATCACCCATTTTGTCCACGAAAGTCTTCAAAAAGCCCATAGTTGTTACGAGTTACGTCTCATGTACGCGTTTGAAAACTTATTTCTTTGCGTTTGATAAATCAAATATACCCGGTTTTTCGCCGAATTTCCGCTTTCGGAAACCGGTTTTGAAATTTGCATTCAACCACAACACTAGGACAATGTATTTCATAAACTGACCTGCCCACCAGATTAAAGGGTGACCATGATGTTTGACCAAAACATTTGCAATATCAACAGGAATAGCATTGACAATATCAAAAGGCAGTGTTAAATAGCAGTCCGTACATATCAACACCTGAATGTTCTCTTGGTTAACACTGGAGTTGTACTCCGAAACACTTAACCCAAATCTGTCAGAGCATGTTTTACTTAAGGGTAAGTAAAAGTCTTCCCACTTAAGATTGCCTGCCATGGCGAATGACCATATGCTGTTGTCAAATATAACAGTCCTGTTTGTGGCATATCCATACATAAGCATGAGCATTAAGTGATGCAACTGGCCTAAATGCCCATATTTTGTCAGTCCTGCAACAAGTTTTTTGGCTTTACTGCAGTCTACAGGATTTTGTATATGATGAATTCTGTTCTGTACAATCTGGCCTAATGTCATAAGGAGTTCTTTATTTTTGTCAGTTGCTATACATTTTGTCATATTTTCATAACCTGCACTTAGGTATGTTTCTTTGTATGTCTGCTGGATTGACTCCTGTGTTGTTCTTGCAATATCCAGTTGTGATATTTGTGCAATAATTTCCTTTATTTGAAAGCTGCCTTTTTGCTTAACTGTGGTATTTTTAAGCAAAAGTGTGTAGTTTTGTGCAACATCTGTATAAACAATATTTTTATTGTACAACACCAAAATAAGAGACATTGTAAGTACAACACACAGTAGACTGACAGATCTTCGAGTGCAATACATGATTACCTTCTGTTTATTTGTTTTCACTGAAATCAGAAACACAGAAATTTTAACTTCGTATCACAAATAATCCATCATAAATGAATACTGTGTTAATGGTAATCAGTAATTGCCAAGCTTGTCCGTAGAAGTGGATAATTATTCAATATTGTGCTGTCACACTGACCATTATTCCACTGTCCAGAATGGTGTTCACAAATGACTCGCTCACTATTTAGAAAACAGAAGTTCTGCCTGTCACTAGCCAGCCAATAACTACTTCTTTGGTTAAGCTCTGGCTATAAATGATTTCTGTGTTGTGTTCTTTACTAACTAGGGAGGCATTTGTTTCTTTACTCAGATACAGCCTTAGCTTATATGATTACACTTTAAGCATGGCTAGACAGGTTCAGAACACATTACTTGTATACCCAACCATTAACAGACAACAGATGAATACAGAATACATTAATCTGTTCTTCAATATATGTAGAACTGGTCTGTACACATATCCCAATAGAGTTTTTACATTGTACACCAGTGGGAAGTAAGCCGGGTAGTTACATGCCTAATATGGTAGTGCCTGATTTAAATAAAATTTGAGGGGTGGCAACTTTACCTATGTTAGAGCAATATTTGTGTACACATCAAAAACTGGACAATATGATGTATTGTCTGTTGGAATCTTTTAAGGACTGGCCAGTGGAATCTATCATGAAATCTCAAGTGGCTGGTTATAAAAAGTGTGTAATGCCTATTTTGACAAATTAGTGTGTGTGTTCTTGCTAAACTGTGATCATATTTGTGAGCCACATAAGTAACACTTAATTATTTTGTTGATGATTGAAAATATAACTCTAATTTGACAGTTCATAATTTCATTGTAACAGTTGGGTAAATTAACTATTAGAGTTTTGAAAGTGAAGCAATCACATTTTATTTGTGTAATATGCCATCCCCTTAGTTATTGATTGGAAATTGGAAAATAGCCCTACAAAGAAAAACCCTACAGGAGAAAAGCCCTACAGCTTTTGATATCCATGTAGAAAAGCAATACACCATTTTCTAGATCTTGGAGAAAGCTCTATACATTATGTTTAGTTTACAAATGAAAGTTTGACTTTGTTAACCACTCATGATGACAGTTACTCAATCTTTTGATGATAACTGATCAAAAAGAACATTGCAGTGAAGCTTCAAGTAGAAATGGAGTTTTGTTCCAGAATTTTTAGTCAGTTGAACTTAGAATTTGTTTCTAAAGATTGGGATCTGTTTATTTCATTAGGGAATACAATATTTTTTTTTTATTTTTTTTTGTTATTTGTATTGTGTATGTTAGAAGTATTTCTTTATATTTTAGTTTGCAGAACAATAAATGTGTATGCGATATAGGAAAATACTGAAATTGATACGTAACTTTGAAACAGTTTATGTTTGCACATTGTACTATCTGAAAAGGACTTTTATCCACAGTCTCAAAAAAGGTGTAGGGTGTTCTCATGGGGTCCACAAATTGTATGACTTTGTTCTGTGTGGGTTTTCTCTGTAGGGCTTTTCTATACTTTACATGAAGAAAAATTGGTGCAGGATATTTTGGAAAAAAGAAGTACCAAGAAATTGTTATTTGTGTAACTTGATAAATTTTACACACCAGTGAAATATGTCATTTATTTTAGGCTCTGTGAAAGGAATTCTGGTAGACATGTTATAAATAATGTTTTGTCAAACTTCACAATCACTCAAGTGATATTTTAAAACACTGACCCCACACTCTGTGTATCATATTATCAATTCAGTGAACCAATACATCTAGCCTTGTCCATGGGCTGTACCGAGCCCCTGGCTAAATACACGAAATAATGTAAGTCTGTACAAATAGTATGCTGACTTTTACTTGAAACATAAAAACTTGGTATTTTATCCTGGACCTTAGCTAATAGGCTCTGGTTAGAACTAAGTAGAATGTAATGTAAATGTAATGCTGATTCCTTTAAAAAATTAAGTATGTTTTGTATAGGTCAGATTGTTTTCTTTCAGTTACACTTAGTTCCAGTGTTCAACTTGCTGTTTCAATAACGTGGATACTTGCTGATGAAAAATATAAAAATACAGAAAAATATAAAAAATATTAAACATAAAAAATATCTCAGAGCCTACAAGAAGACTACCCAAAATCAAAAGGTGTACAATATTGTACATACATGTTCCTTTGTATTAATCATTTGCATAGTGTTGAACAGTCATATTTGGCCCTGTTGTTTGGGAAATGTATACCAAGTCCTTCATCCCTCAAACATAATGGATTCATATTAAAATTTTCTTTGTTAATGAGCTTAAATACCCCTTGTACACCACTAACCAGCCATACTACCCTTGATGGTTACTTCAAGCTCCACCCACATGCCTGTTAAATGATTTCATTGGTAATACACAAATAGGTCAGTGTACTACCCTGGGTAGGAACGGTTATAATGTAAAAACTCTACTACATCAATTCCAACGTAGGATTATTGCATCCAACAAATAAGTTGTGCCATAATAATTGTGTGGTTATAAGATCTAGGGATTAAGGATTTGTATTGGGCTTGAGTAAAGTTACACCAGAGAAAGATTTAAATATTATTTCTATGACCAGTTGGACGAAACAATCAGCTTATTCAGAAAGTCAGGAAAGGAAATTTGTAAGAAATTTGGCTACAACCAAATGTATAGGTTGTTTAAATGTGAATAATTAAAGTAGGTTAGTGAGGAGTAAAATATGAACTTTTAACCTTTGATATAAACTAGTGTGATTTTTTGTGACTTAAGTATTTAGTTATGTAACCTTCACAACAGTATTGGTGACATGGAATCCGGGACAATTGGCCAGTGGACAATTGGCCGGTAGACAACTGGCCGGTGGACAACTGGCCGGTGGGACAATTGGCCGGTGACTTTTTGGGGGGTAGGACAATTGGCCGGTGACTTTTTAAAAGTTGTTTTAATATTGTTTTAAATTTTACAAGTTGTCTTCATATTGCAAATAGAGTCATAGTATGTCTTTTTTCTAGGTTGCAAACACTAAAGGTCCCTTGATTCCTACTCAGATTGCCTTAAAATTTTCTGTTGTTTAGCTGCTCATAATTAGGACATCTTATAACAATGATATGCTTATAGATTTATTTTTCATTACCTTCTTCTATTTATTGTAAAGATCATGAAAGAACCAAAAGCCTCTTTTCCCTAATCAGAATTTGTAATTAGGATTGCTGCAAGAGTTTGTCTTTGATAACTACTCAGGCTTGCTACAATAAAGAAGTGAAGGCTCTTTGATAACTACTCAGGATTGCTACAATAAAGAAGTGAAGGCTCTTTGATAACTACTCAGGATTGCTACAAAAAGAAGTAAAGGCTCTTTGTGCCAGTTTTAGTATTTATATCATTGGCAGTGCTAATGTTAATGTAATGTTCTGATGTATTGCTATTTTATGTTTCATTTGTTTATACCAATGATAGTGCTTAATATATGTTTTGATGAATTGTTATAACCTTGTTTTACCCTGTATACCAATAACAGTGCTTGTGAAACACTTTGATGAGTTCAATCCTGTATGTTTTGAGTCAATAAAATTGAAAAAAAAAAAATTCTAAAACAACTTTTAAAAATTAACCAGCCAATTATCCTACTCCCCAAAAAAGTCACCGGCCAGTTGTCCACCGGCCAGTTGTCCGCCGGCCAGTTGTCCACCGGCCAATTGTCCGCGCACCACCGGCCAATTGTCCGCGCACCCGTGAGATGTAGTCAGTTGGACTTATAGGTTTTGTAAATGTGAATCCCGGAAAAAAGCCTGTTGGGAAAAAAAACCTGGTAGAAAAAATGGCAGTGGAAAGAAAGCCTGGTGCAAAGAAAGCCTGGTCAGTGTTTTGGAAAAGATGTACAAATAGCCGGGTGTCTTTTTTTTAGGTTTGATACATATCAGGATTAATGATGAAGTAAAACTAACACATTGTTTTATTCATTTGATTTCAAAATGTGTTTTGTACATATAATTTCTTTTTCTAGTACAATTTATTTTTATCAATATAGAATACAGAATTATGAAAAATTGATTATACTTTTTAGTGATTGTTTTAAAATTATGTCAGTATAGCATTAAAGGAAATGAAACTTTGTTTTAAACATTCAGTTATGGTTGGATTCCCAGGAAAATGCTGGATGTGTATGTCACTAATTGCTAGTTGGTATTGCCATATTTAAGAACCAATCCTGAGTTGATACAATAGTCCATTTAAAGCGTGCTCTGGTGTTCTGTTATCACTCTTACAATAAAGGGTTTCTGGACTTGCAATTAAAGTTTGTTTCCCAGGCTATCAGTGGAACACCTAATTATGGGATGTATAAATTACTAATTTCAACTAATTACAGTCCTTTGTTTTAGATTTCTTTGTGCTGAAGTCCACAGTAGGACCTAAAAGACTTCTCATTCCCTTTGACAATTATGAAAGGTTTTAATCTATGTTCAAGACCTAATCCTAAGCAGGTATTTTATATCTTTTTACTGTACTCTGATTTTTTGATTAACTTACATTAAAGGGCTTCTAAAGAGAGAGAGTGTTGTAAAAAGCCATCTAAATCAAATGAATCTAATAAATTAATGTTTTAGTTCTACGTTATTAATAATCTTGATGTGTACAAAAAAACAAAAAGGAGTACATAATGCAGAATTATTCCATGAATAGAAGACTTGGTGTCACACTGTGAGCAGGGGACTTTGTGTCCCGCTTAGGCAGGCATTCAGACCACCCTGTTTTGATGTTACATCCAACAATGGTTGTTTGTGGTAATAAATAATTAAGGTATGACATCTGTTTAAACATGCATCTACTAGTGTCACCAGATTTTAAAATAGTCAAGAGTTCTGGGTATAAATAGAGAGGTAGGCTAGTTCTAAGAGAGAGAGAGAGAATAGGAAGAGAAGTACAGAACAGAATGAGACACTGAATATAAGAGACATATATTATTTAAGAGTTTTGTCTTATGTGTCAGGCAGTGAGATGATATTTTAATGTAACCTTAAGTTGTACAAAAGTGGAATAATATCAGAGCTGAGTATCATAAACAAATTGTGTATTAAATTTATATAACATCTAAATATCTGTTATATCATTCATAAAAATCACCTCACTGCCTGACACATAAAACTCTAAAATTAGATCCATCTTAAGCCTACCTTTCCACTTGTAAAATCACCTTTTTGACCTTACAGTGATCTTAAAAATATCCTAACAGTCGCAAAGCAACCTTTTCAATCTTACAATGATCTTCAACCTGTCCTTTCCATCTTAAATCTATCTTTAATGTTCATAGACCTATGATAAACTATCATAAACTTTTTGGAAACCAATGGTTGGTAATCACAACATTACTTTTAAGTTATAAGGAAGAAATCTTAAACATATCTTTACCTATCTTAAAGTACACCTATAGATCATGAATAACTTAATTTTTTCCAATTCATGAGGGAGGTCTATCATTGAATTGCCATAATGGAACAGCCCTCTAAAGGCCATCACACATGAGAGGCCACACCAAAAGTACTACCCAGCAGGCACACGCCTTGATTTAGAGTTGAAAACAGGTCCTCATGTTGAAATTTGCATTACCAACTGCTAAATCTAAGTTAGTTTTCTGACATGAAAAAGTAGTAATATTTTGACCAGAAATCATGGGGACTTTTGGTTGAAAAACTAGGAAATATATTAAATGCCAATAGTATGTTTTATAGTGCATATATTAAAGGAAAATATTGATCTTAAATTATGGACAACCCAGATATTTAGACCCTATTCGTTGATCGAAAATTATTTTTCTATATGGTGACATAATGATTAAGTCTAACTTTTTGAAAGAACTATTATTTCCATAGTTTTTGAATTTGTAGGTTATTTGTAGATTATGAAGATGATAAAGATTATGTGTGCATGTACTTGCACTTTTTTATCCATTCCCCTTATTAATTTATGGCAACAACAAAACTGATGCACCCAAATATAATTTTATAATTTATAATTATATTTTGATTAATATAATTCCTGATAATTAAAAAAAAACATTTTGAAGTCAAACTTAAATAAAAAAAAAATCAATTCAAACTTCTTCATCAAAACTTAATAACTTGAATTTGTTTCTCAAATTCTCCCATACACAAAGAACTAGTTTTCAGTTTACAAGTTTACACTGAAAATTCTCTGTACAGGGAACCTAAGCTATAACATTTTATCACACAATAATGAGGTTGGGGGGGAGGGGGGTCCAAGTTTTTCTTATCTGTACCCTGCTACACAGAACATTATAGGCCTGTGACTAAAAATAATTAGATAAGACAGTAGGAGTAGAGGTGGGGTTTACCCTTGCTCAATTGCATGCATGGTGTTTACTTCTTTAAGCCTGTTTTTTAGGCGGGTTGCGTGTAACCAGCCCGCCTATTAGATTGATATGTCCGACATCTGTCTGTCCTTCTGTCTGTCCACATTTTTCGTTTCCAGACTCTAATTCGAAAACGGTTTGTCCAGTCGAATTCAAACTTGACACAGACAGGGAGATAGATCACCATCATAGCTAGGTTCCTTTCAAAATTGGTGTCATTCTGTCCGTTCCATTGTCCGTTTTTTGTCTGTTGGTCTGTCAGTCCATCTGTCCGTCCACATTTTTGTTTTTGGACTCTAACTCAAAAAACTGTTTGTCCAATCAAACTTAAACTTGACAGGGACATAGATCACCGTCATAGCTAGGTTCCTTTCAAAATTGGTGTCATTCCGTCCGTTTGTTTGTCCGTTTTTTGTCCATTTGTCTGTCCGTCTGTCTGTCCACATTTTTGTTTCTGGACTCTAACTCAAAAATGGCTTGTCCAATCAAATTCAAACTTGACAGGGACATAGATCACTATTACAGCTAGGCTCCTTTCAAAATTGGTGTAATTCTGTATGTTCATTTGTCTGTTTTTTGTCTGTCCGTCTATCAGTTCAACCACATTTTTGTTTCCGGACTCTAACTTGAAAACTGTTTGTCTAATCGAATTTAAACTTAACAGGGACATAGATCACCATCACAGCTAGGTTCCTTTCGAAATTGGTGTTTTTATTGCGTTATTACATCCTATCCAATCGACAATTGCTTTACCGGTCAGCGCGACCAGTCCTGCCAAACAACAGAAAAAGTTATCCTGTATAAACTACCGGCAGGACCGGTCACGGAGTGTACATTTGCCAGGTGTCGCCACATGCATACTTCCTGTCTAGACAGGATGACGTCATCGCGTCTTTTTTCATTTGGCACTTAGTGTGTACAGACATGTTTTCTGCTGTGTTGCAGAATATTTGAAATTTCAAAGACTACCCATTTATTTGACTAGGGGCGTCACGACTCCAAATATTTCATGTCGACTAATCGGTAAGTACTATTCGTGTTGACGACACCGAATAGCCGTGGAATTTATAAAACAACCAAAAATCTTAAGTTTCATATTGTAAAAAGCACTGAAAACAATAAATATGTGAAATAAAATGAAAATATGTGTATACAACCTGCAAAGTTGAATAATTTTGCTGTTTTTCTGCAACTTTTACTTTGTTTATTTCAGACAGGAAGTGGGCGATATAAGAGGTATATGGTACTTCCGGTTTTATGTGAATGCATAAACAATGCAGAAAACGTGGCTGTTTTTGGATTTTAGCTTATTTTATGTGACAATATGGACATATTTCATAGATTCAGATCTTCTGCCATCTTTTACACTACATTGAGCGTTTATTCGGACTTTGAAATATGAGTCGGTATATAGCATTATTCTAACCGTTGTCGATTATTCGGCTAGTCGTGATGGCCCAATATTTGACTTTATATTTTATTGCAACCATTTTACTTCACTTCTGGAGCAGTATGTCGTCCCCTGGACAAAGAAGGGGTTATTGCGGCCATGTTATGGTTCTCTTTGATCTCCACACCAAGTGGGCACGTTGCCGCAAAAAAGATATTGGTGGTGATGACTGTGTAGCAAAGAAACCCTACTCCATCTTAGAGGGCTTCACAGAAGATCAGAAGACACAGTTGGCCACCCCAGTAAATACAGGGTACGTAAAGAATCTGGCCAGAAGAAAATTGACTCTCCCACCCATGCTGCTGCGTCTGAGGTTACTGTCCTGGGTAAGGTCGAGAGTAAGGGTGAGAGCTCCAGTGATAGAGGCGAAACACCATCTAAGAAAGCCAAAAAGACCTCTCATAAGTCTCCCCTTAAGAAGAAATCCAGCAAATCTTCACATTTCCAGTCAGATTTGCAGACATTAGATGACGAGTGGTCTGACAGATTTTCCAGACTCGAGGCCTTATTTTAGTTAAAGAGCTTCACAGTACCAGTAGGGGCCACGGTGGCAGAGTGGTAATACTCTCGCCTCCCACCTCTGAGGCCGGGGTTCGATCCCCGTCAAGGCCTTATGTGGGAAAGCTGGTAGTTGCTTGCCGTTGGTCGGCAGTTTACAGTACAGAACCCTAGCAAACTCTATGTACTGGTTTCCTCTGCCCTTCCAACTACCCGTCGTGATATGACCTGTACAGTGTTGAAAGCGACATAAAACCCCAAATAAATAAAATAAGCAATCACAGTACCAGTAGAACCGGTGAAGAATACTGATGATACTGATACTCACTCTTTATCCCTCCAACAACAACTAGCACCTCTACGAGCCATCAGAAGCCCACCGGTCAAAAAGAAGGGAAAGCAAGCCTGTTGAGGCTGCTGGTGCGTTGACTGGCAGCCAGCTTGTGACTTCAGATGATGTGTCGGCCACCCAGCCTGTTGAGGCCCCTGGTGCAGACACAGAGAGCCTTCCAGCTGACCAGCATTCTTCCCTGTCTGCTGCTACCGGTATCAGGACTGGCCTACTCTCCCCGGGACCATCTAAGAAGCCTAATGTCACTTCTACTGGTCCCACACCCCCTGTTGAAGAACCGGAAACCGAATCTCTAAGTGACCGGTTTTCTCAGTCACCAGATGAAGCGGAGCTATCTGACCAGGAATCTGTCCAGGAACAGGAAGATTTACTGGAAGGTAACCAAGAAATCTTCAGCTGAACAAAGTTACCGGGAAACTCTGCGTGGGATGAGGTCATTTATGGCCTGGAATGACATTCCGGAATTTGACTCTGCTTCTTGATCACAGGATGACAATCCCTTTACCGGTAGTAGATCATCTCAGACCGGTAAAGTGTCGGTGAAAGTATCAGTAGATGAATGGCCCTGCCAGAAATTTGAAAAGCCCAATATCACCCTGCAAGAAGGATACCCCACCCGTAACACAGAAACTGCTGGACTCAGTAAGGACCAATTCATAAAGCCACCCAGAACATTGAAGTGGTATGGTATGCATAGTGAGAAGAAAGACTTTTCCTGTTCCAGAGTGTATACATGGACAAGTGAACCGGCAAGGTTGAACAGTAGTTTCCCTATGATAGCTGGTCGTTCCTTTCCCTCTGCTCCAGCCTCTCGCCCAGTGTCACAGGACACCCTGAGAAAGTGAGAACAGGATACATGGGACCAAACATATACAGTCAAACCTGTACATGTGACCACTCTCGAAGAAAGACCACTTGCTAGTTGAGACCGCTTTTGTTTCCCCCAAGGAAATTTAGATATAAAACATAGCCCGAATAGAGACCACTCCTTAGTTGTGACCAGAGACCGCTAAAATCATTCCCAATGACCCACAAAAACCTCTATACAAGAGACCACACAATGGAGACTGAAGGCTAACATGGGCACTGATAATCAATGGATGGGATATATATGAATTGTTCCCATTGTCCACTTCCACATACAAGGCCTCCACCTATAATAATAAACACAGATATAAAATCCCTGCCTATTTTCTTTGATCAAGAAAAAGGGGATTTCTATAATCCTTTCAAAGAAAGTGTGACATATGAATAGCTGGGAAGGAAAAGGGTGTGTAGATCGGTACATTGTGGATGAATGGAAAACTGAACTGGTTGATATTAACAATGTAGTCTGTATAAAACAAGTCAAGAACACAAATCAGCCTTTAATGGGTATTACAAATGAGAAATTCAAGTATAATTAGTAATGGCCTATATTTTAATCCAAAATGTCTCCTGTTACATGTAATAATTTTAAACCAATTATCAGGGTTCCACAAATAGCAAGTTTTACCACTGTACTCTCATTTGCTTCATTGTGACTGATCTGTAACATGTCAAATAGATTGTGGATTGCAGTGCTTAATGAATGGAGAGAGAAATTTAGTGAAATTTTAGGAATTTATACAAAACCTTCATATAAAGACCGACCCCTACGAAAGACCGTTTTTAGCATTTCCCTTTGGCGGTCTTTATACACAGGTTTGACTGTATGTGCAACCAAGCTGCAGCCTTCAGTCGTTGTCTTACTAAAGTACCGGAGAACATGTCCAGCCGGTTGAAAATTATTCAAGGGATCACTGCCAAAGGGAAGTCTTCCAACAAAGTCACTCAAGCTGCTGATGAATTGGATTTTTTGGTCACTTTCAACAGATCTATCATGCAGGCTGTGGCTCGCACCATGCAAGACCTATCAGATGATGTTTTTGTAAATGTGGCAAACTTTACTCTAGCAAGGATCGACAGTTACCTAGATTTTGTCAGGAATCAAACAATGCACTCTTATGTCTCTTAGATCTGCTCCACTCCACATGAGTGCGCTTTTCCCGGACCATGTCATTGCTAAAGCAGAAGAGGAGATACAGCATTTTGAAGACAAACATACTCTCGGTCCAACTAGGAAGGCACCTTGCTATCACCCATATGCTCAAGGTAACAAACCACATCACCAGCAATCTGAGCAAACGTCTACTCTTTCTGCTTGGAAGCAGCTCCGATGTCGTGGACACAGATCTAACAGGGGCAAGTCTCCCTCTTCCAGCGACCTGCCAAGACACAGAAGCAGTATGAATGACTATTACTGTGCTCAGTCTGTGACCGGAATAGTTGTTGCTGCTTGTGTTACCGGTCAGACCAGTGTTTCTGAGTCAAGTGTTGTGACAAACCCAAAGTTAAATGTGACCGGAAAGGATTATTGTTTAAAAACAAGAACTCAGTTACCTGTATTTTATCATGTTACCAGTCATGTTCCTTTTGCAGTTGCAGTCACAAAAGAAAGACGTAATTCCTGAACATCAAAGGTCAATAAAATCTTGTGTAGATCACTTGAGTTCTGTTCAAAATGTCACAAATGCCCCACTCGTTGTACCAAATCCTCCTGTAGGGTCAAGATTGCACGAGTTTTGGGAAAAATGGGCAGCCCTAGGCGTCAGCCCCAAAGTTGTATCAGTCCTCAGGAAGGGCTACACACTACTTTTGCGGTTCAGACCTCATCTGACAAGAAAACCCACTTTAACAAGCTGTTATGTAGATCCCCACAGGAACAACTACCTGCTGGAGGCATTGCATCAGCTGTCAAATAAAAATGCTGTAGAACTGGTTCAAAATCCGCAGTCCCTGGGTTTTTACAACCACTTGTTCCTTGTACCAAAGCCCAACAACCGGTGGTGCCCTATCTTGGATCTGAGCAAACTAAACAACTATTTGAAAACACAGTCTTTCAAGATGGAGACCCCAGAGAAAATAAGGACCTCTCTCCAGGCAGGGGAGTGGGTGACCTCAGTAGACTTCTAAGACGCGTTCTTCCATATACCAATAAACAGTCTGTCCAGGAAGTACATGTGTTTTCATATCCGAGACAAAACTTACAATTCAAAGCTCTACCTTTTGGCCTGTCCACAGCTCCCGTGGAGTTCACAGTGATAGCCAAAGAGGTCAAATGGCTAGCAATGAGAAAGGGTATAAGGATCCACCAGTACCTAGACGACTGGTTGGTCAGAGCCAGGTCCCATCAAGCCTGTTTTCAACAGACAAAAAAACCTTAGTAGCTCTTTGCAAAGAGCTGGGCTGGAACCCAAACAGATTTTCAATTTCGTAGGTTACCAGTTCAACTTGAAGGAAGGCAGGGTCAGACCCACCACAGAACATTGGCAGACCCTACAAATCAAGATACGGGAGATCCTAGACAATCCAGTGTGTCTGGTCCGGAATCTAATGTCTCTGATCGGACTACTGACTGACACAGAAAAACAAGTACACTTGGGCAGGTTACATATGAGACCCATACAGTGGCATCTCAAAAACAATTGGCGAGTGCCAGAATCTGCTGGAGAAGACTATCCCCATTCCAAAATCACTCCACCCACATCTAGAGTGGTGGCTGGAGGAAAGAAATGTTATCACAGGTCAGCCCTTACACCCTCTAGCACATGCGCTGCAGATCTTTACAGACGCATAAAAAGAAGGGTGGGGCGCTCATTTAAACGAGCATATGACAAGGGGTAGCTGGTCACTCCCAGAAAGCAAACTGCACATAAACTATCTAGAATTAAAAGCAGTTCTTCTGGCATTAAAAGAATTCCAAGCCCTCTGTACAAACAAGGTAATTCTCATAGCTACCGACAACACCAATGTGGTAGCCTACATAAACAAGGAGGGGGGGATGAAGTCGGGGCCCTGTGTGCCTTACTCTGGAGAATACTGACCTGGTGTACCAGGAATCAAGTAACTCTCAAAGCTTGACATATTCCCGGCCATGTGAATGTTATAGCAGACAAGCTATCCAGACTAGGCCAGACTATTCGGACAGAATGGTCCCCAATCCAGAGATCTTCCAAGCAATATGCAACAGGTGGCACCAGCCCCAATTGGACCTATTTGCCACCACATTCAACAACAAGCTTCCACAGTTTGTCTCACTGGTCCCAGACCCCCAGGCTTGGGCAGTGGATGCTCTCAGCTTGTCATGGGAAGAACTGGACCGTTACACCTTCCCACCAGCAGCCATCTTGGGCAAAGTCGTGGAGAAGTTACAGGACTACCCGTGCAGCAGAATCTTACTGATTGCACCAGGATGGCCCAACATGCCCTGGTTCTGGGATCTAGTGGCAATGTCCAGCCAGATCCCACTGTGTCTGCCCAACATACCACACTTAGTGTCTCAGCCATTCAACCAGGTCCTTCACAGGAACCTGTCGAATCTGAACCTGCATGCCTGGCTTCTAGAGCCTCAGCAATCAAGGAGCAGGGCTTCTCTGAGGCAGTGGCAGCACGAATTGAGGCTCCTCAAAGAGGATCAACCAGATCTGTCTATGAGGCACAGTGGACCATTTTTACAAAGTGGTGCCTCACTCATCAGGTGGACTTCAGGACACCACCTCTAACGGCCATAGCTGACTTCCTCCTGTATTTGTTCCAGGACAGGAAGTTGCAACCAGGTACTATTGATGGCTATAGATCAGCCATTGCTGACAAATTGGACAATGTACCTATTAATGTCAGCAAAGATGAGAATCTCACTCGTTTCTTAGACAGCTTCCATAGAGACAGACCCAAGGGCAGGAGAGGCATCCCCTCCTGGAACCTGTCCCTGGTGCTACACCAGCTGACAAAGGCACCTTTTGAACCCCTTAAAGAGGCTTCATTGAAACACTTGACCTTCAAGACGGTTTTCTTGCTAGCCCTGGGGTCAGGTAAACGTAGAAGTGAGATTCATGCTTGGGCAACCAAAAACATCAGACACCAGGCAGACCAGTCTAAGGTGTCCTTATATCCCTCACCCAGCTTTCTGTCCAAGAATCAGCTGGCCAAAGAGGGTCCAGATAGTGTGGCCTCTGTGGTGATTCCGGCACTGCCCCCACTCTGGATAAATCACTCAAAGACGACAGGTCCCTATGTCCAGTTAGAGCTCTGCGCTATTATCTGGACAGGATCTCAGACCTCAATGATGGCTGAATGTACAGCAGGCAAATCTTTCCAAATCTTTGGATCATCATGTGTAAAGCTGAGGCTGAAATACTTTGTAGACGTAGCCTGGCCAGACATGAACTGTGTGAATTTTCCATAGTGACTTCTTTCGGATTTGAACCAAGTCTTGCACACCTTCACTGACAGGTTGCTGCTGCAGGTAAACCTCCCGCACAAAGGAATTGTATATCTACACTTAAAGAAGGTAACTCAAATTCATAAAATTTTATATATGCTTATTGCAATATTTGTACTAAAGATACTGTGCAATAAAACATACACATGGGTACTGTTGGTAAAATTATGAGTGTTTCTTAAATTTTAGAATGGTATTTAAACAATACATAATACACAGTAGTATATTCTGACACACTGGGAGACCTGGGTTTGATTCCCAGTGATGTCCTTCCAAACACATCATAGCTTAGTGATAAAGCACTCTGTGTGTTGGTTCTCTTAGTGTTTTGTTATTGTTTTTATGTTCACTTCATTTTTACTTGCTTGCTTGCATAATTTTTAGGTGGGTTGCATGTAACCAACCTGCCTATTAGATTGATGTGTCCGACGTCCGTCCACATTTTTCGTTTCTGGACTCTAGCTCAAAAACGGTTTGTCCGATCAATTCAAACTTGACAGGTAGATAGATCACCATCATAGCTAGGTTCCTTTCGAAATTGGTGAAATTCTGTATGTTCTGTTGTCCGTCTTTTTTGTACGTTTGTCTGTCCATCCGTCTGTCCACATTTTCGTTTCCGGACTCTAACTCGAAAACGGTTTGTCCAATTGAATTCAAACTCGACAGGGAGATAGATCACCATCATAACTAGGTTCCTTTCGAAATTGGTGAAATTCTGTTTGTTCATTTGTCCATTTTTTGTCCGTTTGTCTGTCCATCTGTCGTCCACATTTTCGTTTCCAGACTCCAACTCAAAAATGGTTTGTGCAATCAAATTCATACTTGACAGGGATATAGATTACCATCATAGCTAGGTTCCTTTCGAAATTGGTGAAATTCTGTCTGTTCGTTTGTCTGTCTGTTTGTCCGTTTATTGTCTGTTTGTCTGTCCATCCGTCTGTTTGTCCACATTGTCGTTTCTGGAATGTAACTCGAAAAGGGTTTGTCCAATCAAATTCAAACTTGTCGGGGACATAAATCACCATCATAGCTACGTTCCTTTCGAAAATTTGTGTAATTCCATCTCCTCGTTTGTCTGTCCATCCATCTGTCCGTCCACATTTTTGTTTCCGGACTCTATTTCGAAAACGGTTTGTCCAATCGAATTCATACTTGACAGGGACATAGATCACCATCATAGCTAGGTTCCTTTCGAAATTGCTGTAATTCCTTCTGTTTGTTTGTCCTATTGTTTGTTCTTTTTTGTCCGTTTATCTGTCCATCCGCTCTGTCCGTCTGTTTGTTTCCGAACTCTAACTCGAAAGCAGTTTGTCCGATCGAATTCAAACTTGACACGGACATAAATCACCATCATAGATAGGTTCCTTTCAAAATTGATGTAATTCCGTCTGTTCGTTTGTCTGTTTTTTGTCAGTTTGTCCATCCATTTGTCCATCCACATTTTCGTTTCCGGACTCAAAAACGGTTTGTCCAATCGAATTCAAACTTAACAGGGACATAGATCACCATCATTGCTGGGTTCCTGTCGAAATTGGTGTAATTTCGTCCTTTCGTTTGTCCGTTTATAGCGTAGATACAATTATGTAACCTTGATTGCAAGTTTTACATTTCTTAGCACATGTAACATATTCACCTTAACTGAGTAACCTAACATTTCTTTCCTTGTTTCTAAATGTAATTATAGCAGTTACTAACCTTATTGCTGAATGCGCAACCCGCCTTTTGGGGCATCTTTGTTAATTTTTGTGTTTGTTGTGTTCATTATGTTAGTCTTTTGTTGTTGATTTTATGTTTAGATCCTTTTTACTCCACAGCCCTTAAGGGCTGTCGGGGTGTTGTTTTCACCCATGGTGTCCGGATGGGCGGGCGGGTGGCGGGAAAAAGTTTGTCCGGGCTGTATCTCAGAAACTGTAAGGTGTAGAAAGTTTATACCTGATAGGGACATTGGTTAGGGGGTGTAGGTGTGCAACGTCATGGTCTGACCTTGATTTGACCTTTGACCTTGCCGTAGTGACCTTGAATTTGAAAATCTTGTCCGAGCTATATCTCGGAAACCGTAAGGTGTAGGAAGTTGATATTTGGTAGGGACATTGGGTAGGGAGTGTAGTTGTGCAACGTCATAATCTGACCTTGATTTGACCTTTGACCTTGCCGTAGTGACCTTGACCTATAAAATTTTGTCCGGGCTATATCTCGGAAACTGTAAGGTGTAGGAAGTGGATATTTGGTAGGGACATTGGTTAGGGGGTGTAGGTGTGCAGCATCATAGTCTGACTTTGATTTGACCCTTTGACCTTGCCGTAGTGACCTTGACCTATAAAACCTTGTCTGGGCTATATCTCGGAAACCGTAAGGTGTAGGAAGTTGATACTTGGTAGGGACATTGGTTAGGCGGTGTAGTTGTGCAACATCATGATCTGACCTTGATTTGACTTTTGACCTTGCCGTAGTGACCTTGACCTATAAAATCTTGTCCGGACTATATCTCGGAAACCGTAAGGTGTAGGAAGTTGATACTTGGTAGGGACATTGGTTAGAGTCCATAGGTGTGTATTATCATGGTGTGACCTTAATTTGACCTTTGACCTTGTTGTAGTGACCTTGACCTTTAAAATCTTGTTGCACCTTTTGGTCTATCTGTTGATGCAGATTAATCACTGTTAAAATCATATTAGAATTTATTAAGAATTTTACTTTCATAACTTCCCATTGTAAGAGATGGAATTTCATCAAGTGAGCCACAGATTTTGCTCCAACACCACACATAAAAGCATTCATTAAATGTATTACCACTTCTGTATGCATGGTAATGTTCAAACCATCTAAACCATAATTCGGCCATGCAGGTGTAGATAAAGAGTGTTGAATTTTAGTTTGCTGATTAATGCTGTGATCTTGTTATTGAATTATCTTGTTTTAATTCTTCTTTACATGCATTATCTTTCTTTTGAACATTATTTTCTCCATTTAAACATTGTTTGGACCTTTATATAACTGACAGTGCTCTGAAATGTATCCTGAACTTTGTACTGGTACAGTACTTCTATATCTCATGGTGTTGAAAGTATTTCCCTAGGCTGTGGGGTACGGGCATCTCTGATGCTATTTTTACATTTTGTGTTCACTTAATTGAACAAAATTATGAATTGACTATGAAAAATGTTTTCTTTCTTTGTTACATTATTCCATAAACATGACACATTATGTATGAAATATATTGAAAATGTCAGTGAGAGTTGTGTTTTCATATTTTAGGCCTTTAATAAGGTCTTGTCAAAGTCTGGAAGATACGAAAGCATCACCATATTTCATAGAGGGAGTGTGGATGTGTTCAAGAGCTACTTATGTAAAGAAGGCTTTGAACAGCTAGACTAAAGGTACAGGTGGCTAGTTTAGCATTTTCTGTTCATGTTGTACAACTGCCACAAAAATGAAAACAAGCTGAAAAAGAAATGATGCTGTACAAACAGTATGCTGAGTTATTGTCATTTGAGCTGCTTCAGAATCTGTTAGCACTTCAAGGTGGTTGGATCAATGAAAAAGATGGGACATAAATGTTGCCTCTAAAATGTATTCTGATAGTTCTGATAGTATTTTGAGTAATTCAAGGAATTACATCTTGCCAGAAGATCATACATAATTTGCAATAAATTGCAGAAAATCTTGTAGCCGTTTCTGGGGGCTATTGTGTAATTAAGATCAGAGCAGACTGGGATAGAGTTAGAATTTTACTTTATTACTCCTGTTAGGTGTGGAAAAAGAGGCTGTATCTCAGAAATCGTAAGGTGTCGGAAGTTGACATTGGTTAAGGGGTGTATGATATGCAGTATCATGGTGTGACCTTAATATGACCTTAAGCCTTGCTGTAGTGACCTTAAATTTAAAAATTTTGTCTGGGCTATATCTTGGAAACCGTATGGTGTAGGAAGTTCATACTTGGTAGGGACATTGATTTTGGGTATAGGTGTGCAACATCATGATGTCACCTTCATTTGACCTTTGACCTTGCTGTAGTGACCTTGAAAGTCTTGTCAGGGCTCTATCTCAGGAACTGTAAGATGTAGATGGTTGATATTTGGTAGGGACATTGGTTGGGGGGTGTAGTTGTGCAACGTCATAGTGTAAACTTGCTTCGCCCTTTGACCTTGTTATAGTGAACTTGAGCTATAAAATATTGTCCGGGCCATATCTTTGAACCATAAGGCGTAGAAGGTTGATACTTGGTAGGGACATTGGTTGGGGTCTATGGGTTTGCTTTGTCATGGTGTAACCTTGATTTGACCTTGTACTGACCTTGACCTTTCAAATCTTGTCCGGGTTATATCTTGGAATCCTTAAGGTGTAGAAGGTTGATACCTGGCAGGTACATTGTTTGGGGGTATAGGTGTGCAACATCAAAGTATGACCTTGACTTGACCTTTGACCTTGCCATAGTGATCTTGAATTGTAAAATCTTGTCTGGGCTATATCATAACATTTATTTTTTTCCAGTCAGGAGTTTGTGACCCACTCACTTCTGTAAGAAAATTTAGTCTTGTACTGGAAAAAACTTTATGGTCTCTTTTTTGTCATGCTAAAAAATAAGCTTTCTGCTAATGTGTAAATTTAACAGCAAGAAAAAGCTAAAGCCTTCGCAGAGATGTTGCTGAAAAAAATGAGACCATGTTGCAGAGAGACTTTGAAGCAACCAGTAGAATCTTGAACATGAAGTAAGATGGTCTTTTTGTGGTTCCATACCCTTTCAATAGCACAGTGCTTCAAATATGTTGAAATTCAAATGCATGGCTACGAGAAATAAGTCAGCACAAAGATATTTATGCTTTTGCCACAAATGTCAGCCAAAATACAACAATGAGCCTGAAGCAGATTAGAGTTTTGACAACATCAGCTATGATTGTTTGGCCTCTCAGATTTTGGGTTTAAAACATAGGAAAGTGTTGTAGTTTGAGATGCCTGGTGGGTTTTTGTACTAGAATCTTGACAAACTAATAAGGCCTGCTGTCCACCTGGCATAAACATTTACATAGATTATGTTAATGATATAACATGACTAGGTCATTTTATAACTCATATGAGTCAGTTGCCAGTTCTATGCAGCGATGAATATTGAACTTGTTTTTCGCAATGTCTAATTGATGATAAGTAAATCTTGTAAATATATGAGTAGATATGATTTATGTTAGTGAATGTTATAATGTTCATTAGATGGACATCAATGTAATGTATGTTAGTTCAGTTTTTACCCCACAGCCCTTAAGGCTGTCCAGTTATTATTTTCGCCCATGGTGTCCGGATGGTGGGAAAAGTTTGTCTGGACTGTATCTCAGAAACCTTAAGGTGTGGGAAGTTGATAGTGTTGATTTTTATCTTGCTATTGAGTTACATCCTGGGGTTGGGATATTATGAAATGCCTTTGACGCATGTTTTTGTGTGTATGTATGTGCATGTGTGCATTTGCCATGTTTTTACAAAAACTTTGATATCTCAATTAGTCATATAGATATCAGAATTTACAGAGAATGCTTTTGGCTATGAAAATATGTCTGTAAAAAATTTTGCCCCCATTCTAGAAAACAGTAATTTTGGCAATGCTTTTAAAAACAAAAAGGCTGCCATGTCACATCTACTGTGGGCCCAAATTCCAAAATATTTTCATAAAACCATAGTGGCTCTCTGAAAGGCCTATGGGCGATAGGACCAAATATTTGCAAAACTTGGGCATGGTCAGTTAGGAGAATGAAATCAACATCACATTTTTAACTAAAAATGATTCCTAATTTAGTAAATGCGGTTGGTGTAAGCAAATCTGTTGTAACTCTGTTAAAATGTCAAATAACTGCTGAAATGAGAATCATGTTGCAGAGAATAGAGATGGTCGTGTTCTTAATGTGCAATTTGTTTTGCCCAACCATGATCTGATCTGTGTAATACCCTTCATGTGCCGTTGATCCTCTGACACCTTGACATCTGGGCCCAGTTTCACAAAGGCCTACTATCTCCTTAGTAGGCTGCTAAGTCCTAGTAGTCTACTAAGCCTATACTATCTGTTTCACTGAGATGGTCTTTTACTGCGGTAATTGGTAGACTGTCCTCACTAGAAGGCCTGCTGTCTCAGGAACTTGATAGATCCCAAGTATCAGCTCAGTGGAACACTTGTGTAGTGGCTACTAAGGGCCTACTAAGATCTAGCTTCAATAGCATACTATCTTCTATATTTAGTAGCCCTTTGTGAAACTGGGCCCAGGAGATTATCCTTCACATTGACTTGTTAAAGACCCAGACTTGTGCTTTATTTCTGTTACAGCAGAAGGTGAAATACTACTAAGATCAAATACCAGCAGTTGGTTAGCAACTTTTGCATCTGATCACCTTTCTGTGGGTTCCACCTTAAAGTGACAATGCTGAGGACCTGTCCCAATATGAACATGGCTGTTGAACGGGATGTAAAACCCCAAATTTGAATTTAAACAGAGACTTGTGTTTGTTTCTATGACAGCACAGAAGGACAGTGGTTTATGTGAAAAGAAAAATACTCAAAATCTTCTCAGTGACTTCATTAGTCATATAATACAACTGCCATAATACAGCATCCCATTATTAAAATAATATTATTTGATTTTTGAATGACCTCTTTTTTTCCATTCTTTAATACTTACATTTCTGTCTAAAATGAAAATTGAAGTTTCTTCAGGTCTCATCTTTCAACCATAAAGTTCACAAATCACACAAACATTTTTCTAACTCTTTGAGCCATTATGCACCAGTCTTTTGGAACTATTTCCTTGCCACATAAAAATAGTCCCTCAGTTACATCCTGTAGGAAATGGCTTAAGACTCAAGTCATCAACTCTCGCTATTTATTTTTCTAGAAAATTGCCCAGAACAAAATTCACAAATTATGGAGTCCAAACATCCAGGATATATTAGAAATATCTAGAACTTAGAAAACTTTAAGAGACATTTAAAAACATACCTATTTTCAGATGCCTGTGTGGCCACATAAGAGTGAAGTTTGAACTTTGCACAGTGCTTTTCCAAAGTGTGTGGAATTGGCACTATATAAATGATTATCATTGTTATTATGTATTTTTTACTTTTTAGTCGTCCGTCTGAAATGGCCAGATAACCGAGGTTGCTCTGTGACATCTCTGTATGTCATTTGTACTAGAATTTGGATTTCTGTTAATTCCCCTTCAACTAAACCTATTTAAATGAAATAGTTATTAGACAGAAACTAATGGAGGTAAACTAGTGTGTCGGTCAATTATAATAGCCAGGTTGAAATGAATGCCTTCAGTGCAAAACACGCAAGTTGTCATGAGCTACACTTGAACCTGGGACCACTGAACTGACAGCCAAATATGTTAGCCACTCAGCTATTAGGCGTTCCCTTGACCAAGGGACACACCACTTTAATGGTGCACAAAATAACATTAGTCAAAGTGAACTACATACTTTACATGTGCAACTGGTGAACTTCATGGTGGGATGGTTAATCTTTATATGCTGAAACTTCTTGTGACAGTAATTCAAACCAATTTTGCGATTCTCTGAAGCCTTGTTTATTTTTTTGTATTTTGTAAGCCATAGAATAGTCCTCGAAGTAAAATGGGAATATTTTTACACGATCTTTACCCTGTTAACAGTTGGTATTTATATTTTACTAATTTAAAAAAGTACAAACTAAATAAATCTTCATTGACAGTGTAGTTTGGTTCCAATTGAGAAGAAATTAATAAAACCTCCAGATTAAAAGTAGAAGGAAGATACTGCTACTAAAAATAACCTAATTTATTGGAAATCTCTATTTTCACATAATCTACATGACTATAAAATATCCTTACAATAGTACAAAATGAACAAGCTGCCAGCTGTGACCAAATTTTTTGTGGTTACTGCAGTTTTGACAGAAAGAAAATTTATTTTCTGAAGGAGAAGCTGAAAGCTGTTGCATTCAGAACATACATGTAATAATATTAAATACCAAATAATAAAAAAAACAACTCTTGGGTTTGAACCTGGGTGGCAGATTGCATGTGATTGTTCCTGCACTGTCATAATGGTGATCTTGTCTTTGTTTATATTTTAAGAGAGAGAGAAAAAGAATGAAATTCTGTCATTTAAATTTTTCTCCTAAATATAGAAAAATTATATTTAAAAAAATACCAAAATATATATCAATTTTTTAAAATATTGGTTCCTTGTGGGAGGTGAACTCAGGATCTAGCAATTATCAGTCCGACACATTACAGAGAGAGCCAGCTATTTCCTTGTAATGTTGGAATGGATTGTTGTGATTTCTCTACCATTTCATCAACTTGAAGGATTTTTATACAATAAAAAAGACTGGCAGAAGCACAATAATAATATCTTTCACTTGCTATAAATAATGTATTATTTTGTAGGTGACATAGTTTCTGAGATATTGACAACAATTTGTGAAGAAGCAATCCAAGTGGGATGTTGATTTTCTTATGTGACAAAGAGAAGCAGATTTCTCCGTATTTTGACCCAATTGAAAATAAGGACAACTGTTTTCTCACTTAAATTTTCACTCAAATTTTTTACCAAATTTTGAGGAATCTGTGTGTACCCATGAAGTATCTGACCACCAAATTTGAACTCAATTGATAGTTTGATTTATTGTGTCTTTTTATTTGTTCAAAAAGGTGTACAGATAGAAAGACAGAGAGAAGATGGAACAATATTGTTTAGAGTGACCCTTACCTATCATTGAATGTTAACAAATCTTTAAAGATCTTTAAAGACTTATAATTTGTCTTTTTATCTTTGTGGGCCTACTTTGTCCAGTAATATCATCCATGGTTATTATGTAAGCTGACTTGTCAGTCAGCTGGCATTATGGCATCACTCTGTGGTGTCTGTGTGTGGGTCTGCTCGAACAACTTTTCATCGAAAAGTACAAGGCCCAGAGACCTGCAGTTTGTTGTAAACGATACCTTATCTATTGAGAATGAAAAATTATTCAGGGAATGCATGTCTGTTTGTTGTCTGTTTGACAGAGCCATTACGAGTGAGGTACTTCCCCCAAAGTGTAAGACTGTCAAAACTTTTTCTTATTGACTATTGCAGGCATTTATTTCCTATCTTGCATATATCTGCTGGGCCACAAGTAAATTCCTTTGTGTGAATATCAGGCATGGATCTTTCTTAATTATTTTTTATGAATTTTTAAAATAAGTTTTGATGCATTAAAATTCATGAAATCATGCACTGTTACATATAAGGGCTACCAGTGTGTCTTCTAACATGGATACTGAGTGTAGAGTTCTTGTACCATATGAGGACATTAAATTATTGATTTTTCTGTGTAGTTTACAGAATTGGTTTAGCTAGTTCTGACCTCTGTTGTGCAAAACTGGAAATGTCTTTGTGTATTCTTTTCTAAGTAAAACTTTTTGTTTTTTCTCTGTTGCAGCTTGAGAGCAACCAGTAGTTGCTGCCCCGCTTGCCCATGACAGTAACATGCACTAAGTGACATAGAACTTGAAAAGTATGGCATTTAGGGCATTTTGTGAACATATGTAATTCAGTAACTTTTTCCATAACTACAAAATGGTGAGCAATTCGGGAAACAATAGTAAGTGAGTAAAAGCTACTTCCTGACTTTTCGGTACTTTCCATAATGAGTAAAACCACTTGTAAGTTGAAAACTAATGCATTTAGATATAACATAGTAAAATAATGAAGACCTTTAGCTCATTGCATAGCTGTGCAATAGCTATTCAGATTCTCACTGTTGAATAAATCACTTGAAACTTGAAACATATTGCTTTTATTGTGCTACAATAACTTACCATGTGAAACAGATTACTCCAATAGCCGCAGGCCATATTGCATTCAGAGCTTTTTTTTTAAATATGTACTTCAACTACTTTTTTTCCATACCTACAACATTTCCAATAAATAGGGTGTCTCTCCCAATAGCTAAGGGAGTAATACCTACTTTACCTTCAAGGTCAAATATTACTCCTTATTAATTTCAAATCCTTTTCTTTATTGTTGAAATTTTGTGTGTAAAAGAAAGCTGTTATAATTGAGATCCCCTATCTGGTGTTAAACTGTAACACCCTTTCATAATTTTAATTGTGAACTTAGCAGGGATTTGTCTGTTATATTGCCAATATATATTAGGCCAGAGGAAGATTACTTTGTGAAGGTATCAGCTCTACACCTGTAGTCTTTATGCATCAACTTGTGGAGCTTTCTACTTTTGTATAAGAACCGGTCCTCGGTAGTTCCTTAGGAAGCACCTTAACTTTGTACTTTCTTCCTGAATACCATTTGAAGCGCACAACTTTTGTGTCCTATTCTACGTTCACTTGCACTTTGAAGTTCAAAGTCATGCCCTTGTTCCACCAAAGGATTAAGCCCCGATCCTGTCGGCGACCCTTAATCGTGGGTAGTCTTGGAAAAAATGGAAAAAAAATTGACCAATGGGGTGGAAGACAGAATCGGTATAAAGGTCTGGGATTAACTACAGATCGGCCTCAGGACGCCCCAGGAGGCCCCAGACAGTCCCTAACTGGTCTGGGACTAAGAACAGACTAAGCCATTTTTCTGGTCGGTTTGAACCACGATCCTGTCGTAGACAAACCGACTGGGTCCCAGGACGCCTCAGGCCTCCTGGGACTAAGCCCCGACTAACCCAGGATTAAGTCCCGACCCCACAAGGTGTCCTGAGGCGTCCCCAGGCGTCCCCAGACCGAGATAGCCGATTTTTGCTTTGCAATGGGACTAAGGGTCGCAGGAAGCCTGGGACTAAGGTATAGAGGGTCTGGGACTAAGGGTCGGCGACTAAGGGTCGCAGGTGGCCTGGGACAACATAGGACTGTGTAAATTTGATCTGAGGAGGCCTGAGGAAGCCTGGGACTGGACATTTTGTTTATGGCGGGAAAAAATAATCGGTTGGGGTCGGGAGAAATATCAAACATGTTTGATTTCTCACACGGCCTCAACCGACCACAACCGACCCTTACAGGAAGCCTGGGACTAAGCATATTTTTGAAACCGACCCTCAAAAACCCTTAATCGGGAGCCTTAGTCGTGTGGTGGAACACCCACATCAGTGGACAGAGGGCCTGTTTACGGGCACTGGTTGCTTGTTTAACAATATAAAATGCTTTGAAGGTTGTAATATAAATCTTCCATATTCTAGCAAAGGTGTTTTTAGGAGGAACAATGTTCAGTGTTCAATGTAATCAGTTTCATTCCGTCTTTCTGTCAAACTGTCTGTACACCTTCTTGTTCTTAGAACTACAAAACTGCAATATCAATCGAGTTCAAACTGGTGGGCAGATACTTCCTTAGGCACCATGGATTCTTTCAAATTTGATGAATTTTGAATGAAAAAAAAGTCAGTCACAAACATAAACCAGTGTCACACCTAATTTTTTTTCACCATTTTTGGTTGTTTAATATTTTGTGCATACAAATATGTTGCTTATATCATCAGAATGGTATTATTACAGCCCTTATGCTATTTTTTGTGTAAAAGTCTGTCAAAGCAGCTGTCCCTTTAGCTCTGTGCGTAGGGTGTAAGGCCTTGTAACACAAAGACCCTGAGTTTGCCTTCCACTCAAACACATTTTTATTTTAGTATGTATTTTTTATTTTAGTTAAAACATTTTTTTTTGTGATGAAAAAAGGAAATATATAAATCAGATAATTTAAAAATTTTTTTTCTTTCTTTTTTCCTTCTTTTTCTTTTCTGAAATCTAAGACAAGATCTCATTCATGACAGTGCAGGGACTATCACAGGCAATCTGCCAACCCAGGTTCAAACCCAAGGAATTCCCACAAATGTTTTTTTTTTAAATTTTGACTACTGTTTTTATTATTATTATTAATGCTGGATGATAGGAGAGGGTTATTGGAAGCAGTTTTATTCCATCTATCTGTCCCTCCGTTATTCTATCTGTATCCAGTTTTGGCCTAAAAACTCCAAAGTTACATCAGCTGGGTTCAGATTTGGTGGGCACATAATTTCTGGAGCACACATATCTTCATCCAAATTTGTGGAATTTCGAATGAAAATTAAAGTCAAGAGACAATTTATCTTATTTTTGTAAGATTAATTACTCAGAGAGACATACACAGAGAAATCTGCCTTCCTTCATCACGTACAAGAATCAGCATCACATAAGAATATATCAGTGTCATGTCTCAGCATTTTGGAAGCTGTAAACTACAAATATGTTATTTACATCATTAGAAAGGTATTATTACAGAGCCTCTGCTTGTTTTCACCCACAGCCCTTCAAGGGCTGCCGGGTATTTTTTCACACATGGTTTCTGGATGGTCGGTCTGGTGGGTTGGCGGGCAGCGGTAAAAAAGTTTGTCTGGGCTGTATCTAAGAAACCAAAAAGTGTAGGAAGTTGATACTTGGTAGGGACATTGTTTAGGGGGTGTAGCTGTGCATTGTCATGGTGTGACTTTTATTTGACCTTTGACCTTGCCGTAGTGACCTTGACCTGTAAAATCTTGTCTGGGTTATATCTGAGAAACCAAAAGGTGTAGGAAGTTGATACTTGGTAGGGAGATTGGTTCAGGGTTATGAGGGTGCAGTGTCATGGTGTTACCTTGATTTGACCTTTGATTTTGGAAATGTAAAATTTGAAATTTGAAATGTATAGATTCCTTGAAGATTAAATAAAATATTTACAGACTATGCAGTACCACAGTAAAACTAATTAATTTTAATGTAAACACTTGTTTTTCATCAGCAAATATATTACTAAGAGGCCCTCATATTTCCTGACACATAAACATTAAGAAATTGTTCTGTTACCAGTCTGTAAATAAGTGTTCCTTTGGTAGTGTGTGTAACATGTGTTACTTGTATTCTCATGATCCTGGGTTCAATCCCACCCCCTTCCCCCACCCCCACCATTTTTTTCACTTTTCCTTTGTCTAACGATTTGTTTCTTTTTAAAAGTACAGTGACAGGTGACCTACAATCAAAGGAAATCTGCCAACCCAGATTGAACCCATTGTATCCCCACCCACCCCCAAAGTTTTGTATTTATTTTTCCATAAAATTTATTTTAAATGAATTATTTTTATGTGTCAGATCGCATTGTATTGACTGTTTTACCCTCTCCGAGTGCGTATATGTTGTTATTAATTGATTACTCTTTGACCAAACATTGAGTCAAACAATCAAAATCATGAATACAGAGCCTGTTTTCTCGGTCCAAAAAATTCACTGTTTAACAGTTGTTTGGGGCAAAACAATTTGAAAATGGCTCTTCCATCAATTGAGCCAGAGAGGTTTAACCAGTAAATCCAGACAGTGGACAGAGCTCAAACCAAGTAGGTTATTTTCAAAGAGAAAAGCTCAAAGGAAAAAGTTTCTAAAATCCTGACAATAAAGATAAATAATAAGGCTAAAACAGTAAGTTAAATTTGGTAACCAAAGAGCTGACATCAACCATCGATGAACTGGTCAGCTGTGTTAGATTTGAGGAAATAACAAGAACATCGGATATGCATGCACCAATAATGTAAATATTGCAAATAATAAAGCAAATCTGTGGGTGCTAGAAAAGTACAAACTGATGTAAACTGTTGCATAATTTCCAGAAACAAATCTTATTTTGTTAATTTTAAAGATCATGTACTAATAAAATCGTCAAAGTTATAGCTTTTGCAGATTAAAACTTGCAATTTAAAGCAGTTCAATGATTGCATAAAGTAACTGTCCACAAATATGAGGTGATGTACAGCAGGATAAACTTGACAAAATATACAAAAAAAATACATCATAAAGGAAGGTGACAATATTATATGAGTGTGTAGCATGACCACTATATTGTTCATATCCATCAACGAAATATCAGCCTTTGTTGACAAATTTGTTTTAGTAGCAGAGGTCTTCAGGGTCCTAGTGGGTTCGCAGGTTTGTCATCTAATTGTTTATTAGCCTACATAGTGAAGGCACGTTGTCTGCTGAAGAAAATGACTGTGTGAAAAAAAGCCAAATTAGTTATTCAGTTCATTAAGATAACTCTGACTGAGGATATTGACTATAGAAGTTTGGAAGTAAAGTTGCTGACATCTCAAAAATATCACAAAAGTTTCATAGTCTCCCGACTTTTGCCAACCTTCCTGAATTTGCTTCCCAAAATATACAATTGACAAAAATTTCTGTCACATTTTCAAAATCAGTAAGAGTGTGGGCTTAAGTTAGCTAACAAGTGCTCTCGAATCACAAGTGAAATTGTTGAAATTGCATTAGGTACTGCCTAGCTGTCAAATATTACTTGGTACAAATCATCTCTACCAGTAAATGAAATGTTTATATATCAGTAACGGCTACATATTTTGAAAGCCTTTGTTGTGGATTTGTTCCATCCACTGTGGAAACAGTTCTGTCATATTTACAGGATTTGTAGGGGACTGTTTGCCACATTATGCTGTAATGTTGCATCACTAGGACACAAAATTGTTATTTCTACTTTTTTTTTTCAAAATAATTTTATTTACCCTTTTTTCACATTAACTGCTTCATCTGGGTGGGCTAGGGTAGCAAACCCACCATCAGACTGCTAACAAACATATCATACACAGTATGATGTGACATTGAAAATAGTGATACATTACAACTAGTACAAATACAGATACTATCCACTAAAATCACTTTCATTTTTAATGCTCTGGTTTGTGTGCATGGTTTTTTTTTGCCTCACATATATGCCCTTTATATATTTTAAAACATTCAAGCACATATTATATATACATATTGAATAAATTAATGATCAAATCAAGTGATAGAGTATACATTCTCCTAGACATTTTAAATGGTCCTTTCTTGGATTATCAAAGATGCTTTTAAAAACTTCTAGATAAAAAGATAATTGTTGCTTAATATTACTTTTGACATCAGTATTTTTATAGTTTATATTGTTTATGTTGCATTTACACCATACACTATAAATAGCGTAGGATATTATTACAATACAAATAATTTTATTTTGCACAACATAGTTTTCAACGTTACATTGAAAACCAATTATAATATGTTTTAACAATATATTAGTTTTCATACAATTGCTGACTACACGCCAAATATTTTTAATTCTAGAACACTCATAAAGAAGGTGAGTTATGTTTTCTACTTCACCACAATAAACACATAATCCACTATAATTGTTACTCCAATGGCTTAATTGCTTTCCACATGGAAGTACATTATGTATAATTTTAAACTTAAACTCTGTAAATTTACTATATTTCAAACACTTAAAATTTTGGGTATACACCTGCGACCAGTTAATATTATTAATTTTGTTTGTAAGTCGTTTTTCCCACATGTTTTCAACATAAGGTTTTTCATATTTTTTACTTATTAGAATATTATAAATTTCTTTTGTTTTAATATTTTCTGGATGAATTAGATTTCCTTTTGCCCAGAAATTAGTTTTCATACAGGCAGAAGTTTGTATGAATTGACCCTGTTTAGTACTAAATTTGTGTTTTGCTAGTTTGTTGATTATTTTTTTAAGTGTTAAATATTCTGTCATCCAATTTTGTTTGTTTTTCAATTTAATTAATAGGTTTTCTTCACTAATGAAGCAACCATTTTTGTCAAATAGATCCTTGATAAAAATTATATTACTCTCAATCCAATTTCTGTAGTATAAATGTTTATTTTTAAATTTGAAATATTCGTTTCCCATAAAGGTTGTGTCAAAAATTCAAAATTAGATAGATTGTTTATTGGTTTTATAGTCTTACATTCATTAAGGGAGATAAAGATTTGCTGATAGAACATTGGTAGCTTTTTAATAATATCAAAGGAATCAGTTTTACGAAATGTTGTTCTCAAGATTAGTGACATATTCAAATTTATAGAAGTTAGATACATGTTAACAATCTTGGCTATTCTATTTCTATTGTTTAGAAATTTTGGAATCCATGTTGCTTTTAGTGCATACAATTTTGACTGTATGTCTATCATGTTTAAACCCCCATTTATATTCTCCTGAGTTACAATTGTCTTTTTCACTCTGTGACATTGTTCCCATAAAAATGTGTACATAATGCTTTCAATTCTTTTTGTAACCTCTGGAGGCGTATATAGGACTGTCATTGGATAAATCATTTTAGGAATAAGAAGATTATTAATCACAGTAATTTTACCTTGTAAAGTGAGCTTTCTCTTTCTCCACTGAAGAGTTAAATCCTCAATCTCTTTTAACTTTTTACCCCAATTTAACTCTTCACATGCCTTATAGTCCGTTTCTATGTAAATTCCGAGGCATTTAATAGGATGATTGGTGAATCTTATCCCAGAGTATATATGTGGATTATTTTTGAAGGAGCCTAGCCAGATTCCTGCACATTTGTGAAGATTTAAATTTAGACCTGATATTTTTGAGAATTCATTTAAAAGCTTCATAGCATTTGTTATAGATTGCTCATCTGCTAAAGTTAAAGTTGTATCGTCTGCATATTGAATAAGATGTGATACTTCATCAAAAACTCTAATTCCATCAATGTTTTTAGCTTCTATTTCTACTTGTTTCCTGTGCACCTGTGCAGTTTGGTTTGTATTAAAATCTCCATTGAAGCAAGTGCAAGCTATCCAAATATTTCATGGAAATTGATAAAATAAAACTTATAGAATCATTTTCAAAGGATGACAATGTTATTTCTACTAAAAATCAGTGCCCCAACTTTGCACAATTTCATATGGAAATCCCCAAAGATATATAATTTATTTTTGTCATCACTTTGACTTCCTTATCTGGTTGGCACACAAGTTTTGCAAATGCTATTAAATATTCGACTGTTTTGTGCAAAGTTGAGGTTTGTGCAAAGTTACCGGTGGGGAGCAGTAAAGGTCTCACACATGTTAGAGACACGAGTGAATTTAAAAACCTCTCTGTCATTTCAGCGTGGATTTTAATGCAAGCATGAGAAGAGGCTGTGTAAAATACCTTTGTAATAATGTGTAGAACATATTTGTAGTTATATAGTTGCAAACAACTTAATGACAAACCTTGATGAGTTTGTTTCGCAATTATGCATAGCAAAGGGCACAGGTGAATTGAGAAAAACTATAGCCTGCTACCCTCGTGTTCCCCTCTGAAGGCCTTAATACTGTGTGTGGTGTGGATATTAAAATTTATATTTTGGCGGTTTTGGGTTCAAAACAAGGACCACAAATTGTCGAACATATTTTTTAAAAATTATTTTTCTATACCAAAGACTGATTTTATGTACTGGGATGCATATTTTTTTACTGTTAGTACTAGTGCTGTCGCGACACTCGCTACTTCTGATATGATCGTTATGAACAACAATCGGTCCGATTACAATGATATCAGTATATTTATATAATAATTATAGAATATCTTCAAAAAGTGAAGGATTTTCAGCATTTTGACATATATTTTGGAGGTTTCAACAATCTAGTCAATACAAATGGAGTCACATGACCTATCAGGAAAGCATTAAACCATTGCTCGAATGCAGTTTCGGAATTGTACCTTTATTTTCTTTTTCAGGTTGCTAAGTCAATTTAATTGACATAAAGCTTTCAAATAGTGTGTGAAAACATTGTAGTTGTATTTATTTGAGGTGTATATGTTATAATATAGCTAATATACAACATTTAATGTTGTCAGAAATAGACAAATCTTTTAATTTACTGATGATGTTCAAAGGGTCCATATATTTAACAATGCATAAACAACCAAAATAAAAATATAAATATGACATTGTAAATGGTGTATACAGGTGAGAAAACAATACTATTGCACATATTAATTGAATAGTTTCATTTTGAGGTGAGTTTCTGAAGTCGACATATGTCGGTACTTGGTCGGCCAACGTGGGCGATATTCAATGTTCATATGCAGTGGCTAGTGACAGCACTAGTTGGTACCAATTAAGGTTGAATATTTATATTTTATATAGGAGAAGAAAAAGAAGTTTGTGGAAGAGAAAATCCCAAAAGTGATGGACAGTCAACAATAAGGTAATAAAGTAGTTGGTAGTTGCTTGTCAGTCAACAACAATCATTCAGTTCATCAATCAATGAATAAATCAAGTATATAAAAAGTGTCTCTGAACATTGTGAACCAGGATAACCTAGTAGGTAAGGTGTAGGAATTGCTGTTCACAGGTCAGTGGTTCAAATCCCAACACCCGTCCCCACCCCACCACCTGTCAGCCAGCAAGCCAACCAGCCAACCAATCAAATCCCAAGTCACTCATATATGGAAAGAACTTAGTCAGTCAATCAATAGCTTGATAGATCAGCCAGGTGAGCCAATCAGAAGAGCTGTCAACCAAATCAACTGGGTCATCAATCAAGTCAGTTGGGCTTTCAATCAAGTCAGGTGGGCTCTCAACCAAATCAACTGGGCCACCAATCAAGTCAGTTGGGCTGTCAGCTAAATCAACTGGGCTGTCAATCAAGTCAGTTGTGGGCCATCAATTAAATCAATTGGGTCATCAACCAAATCAACTGGGCCGTCAATCAAATCAGTTGGGCTTTCAATCAAATCAACTGGCCTGTAAATCAAATCGATTGGGCCATCAATTCAATCAGTAATGTGGTCAGTTAGGCCATCAACCAAATCAACTCCCCTGTCAATCAAGTTGGTTGGGTTATCAACCAAATACTGCCTTGCAATTGGACCATTAAACAAACCAACCAGGCTATCAGTCAACCAAATAATTGGGCAAAGCAGCATCACTGTTTAAGTCCATTGATCTTGATATACCTCAGGGTACAAGTGTTTTGATTAAGTTTGTTTCACTGCATTTCATGTAATTAAGTGTATTTTAGTATGAGTATTTTTCCTCTCCTCTGGTCTGCCAATTACTATGAACCACACTTCTTGCATAACTGAGTGACAATGAAAGAAGCCGTATTAGCATCACTATAAGTTTAATTTCAGTACTCGGAACTCAGCATAACGACCTACAAGAAAACACAACCTGAACTGAAACTTGTCGAATAGAAGGATATACACAGTGTACAATACCTTGACCTGGGATCTCTGCTCAAATGGAAGAAAAAGTTTTGTTGTCCATGATTTGTGATTTTTAACATGAATATTCCATGATTAAAATATATAATAGGAAAAGTTCTCAATTGACACATCACACTTTCTGTAGCACAGTTATTACATTGTTTATCTTCATGTCTTTATTTATTTTAGGTTTTACGTCTCTTTTAACACTGTCCAGGTGATATCACTACGGGTAGTGGAAACCAGTTTATACAATTGGTAAAGGTTCTGTAAACTGCCAACCAACAGCAAGCAGCTACCACCTTTCCCACTTTAGGTAGGGCTGGGAATCGAACCCCGACCTCAGGGGGGGGGGGGGGGGGGTACGCGAGAGTGTTACCACTGTGGCCCCTTCATGTGTTGAGGGATTTTTTTTCAATAAATAGGTCTGATTACATAATACTAGGTGTGGCAGTTGACACATTGGTGCTGAATGCTCTTACACCTCTGACCTCAAAACTTTGAACTATATTTAGTAATATTAAGGCTGCGACAAGTGGATAAAATCCACCCTGGTACCCGAGCTACCCAAATTCGTCTCACAGTTTGGTATTCACATGTTTTAGTATGCACGTTTTTTCTTCTCTATAAACAAAAAGGTGGCTTCCGGAAAGATGTCTTTGCATTAAATAGTGGTGAAAGGTAATCAAAACTTATTATATTGTTATAAAATGAGAAGTATTATACAAAACTTCCCAATATTCAAAGAATTCTGACATTTTGCAGTGTTGTCATTCTTTGTCATCTTAAAAAACGTGATAAAGTGGGTGACAATATAATATATTGTAGTGGTTAACAATGATCAAGTGGATCAGAAAGCACTCGAGATCTTCTCAAATCGACCCAAATCGTGAATATCGACCACCCAGTCACAGCCTTAAGTAATATATCTTGTATTTCTTTTTTTGGCTAAGTATATTTTACATAAATCGCTCACATTTTTGGGCAGATATCACTGGTGCTGGTCATATAGAAAAACTTTATCTTAAAAAAATACACAAAAAAAAAAGAAATACACATATAAATTAAAAAAATATGAGTTCAGGTGGGAGGGGAACTCAGGACCTTGGGATTATCAGTCTCACACTCCTACACACAGAGCTAGCTATAAACTTCCAATGCTTGGATGGTATGTGTTGAATGTAAATATAAAAACTTTATTACTGTTTAAAATGCGATTTATCCACAATTTCAGCATGTAAACTGCCATGTACTAGATTACAAATAAGGAAACATTTTACTGCCCAATGATATGGGCATCGGTTTCTGTTTTAGTAGCAGATATTCTCTCTCCCCAATGCCTTGGGCTAGTGGGCATTTAATTTTTTAATAGCCCAGATAATACAGGCACATTGTACGCTGCAAATGGCTGGGTTAAAATAAAAAACAGACCAAATTAGTTTTTAAGTTTTTAACCAGATTACTTTTTGAGGGAAACTCCATTGAAATTACAGTTCCCTAGTGACTCTGAAAAAGTGAAATTATTGTGCTTAGAATATATTGCTATTCTAATTGATTTGTCATAGAAAATATTTGGCAAAATTGAATGACAGGTTTACACCAAACTTCTACAATTTTACTAAATATCATTAAGATTACTTTGAGGATCCTGACTTTAGAAGTTGGGAAGTAAAGTTACTGACTTATCAAAAACTATCAGAAATGTTTCATAGTCTACTAACTTATGCCAACCTTCCAGGTTTTGCTTCCGTGTATATACGATTGAAGAAAAATTTTGTCACGTTTTCAAAATCAGCAAGAGTGTGGGCTGAAGTTTGGAATATTGTACCGCCACTTGAAGAACAAGACTTTAAATGGAATTTGGGCCACGATATGAATAGGTATGTACTTAAAAATCCAAAATTTTCATTGACTTCACACTTTTGTTGCTATGGGTCAAATATGACTCATTTCAACTCACAGGAACCTTAACCTTGATTAATAAAAGGCACATTAAATATACAGCTACCCGCTTCAACCTTTATGTATTTTTTTGGTAATAGTGACACCATTTGGCTCAGTGCTGTTTCTAGAATAATGGATGGAGAAATGGTCAGGCAGAGCCTAGCTGCAAGCAGACTGGCAGCCAAACTATCAGGTAGGAGGAGCATAATAAATGACTTCGCACAGTCTTCTGAGACAATGAAAAGGAATTAAAAGAAAGTTCTGAATGTTTTTTTAACTAGCTTTGTAAATTTTTCAAAACAAAAATATATATATATTGGCACTGCAGGGATTTGAACTCTATAGCTTTTGATTACATGTATGTTTTGCATCTGCTGGGTACTGAACTCTGGGGCTTTGGATAACACACATAATTAAACAGGTCCCACTCTTAATCACCTGAGCTAAAAGGCCATCAGTAAAATTCCATTTTATTGTGTTAATACAGCTTACCTAGTGGACCGATGCATTTGTCCGGCACTCGGCCGGTCTTTCCAAACGTTAGAAAAAAATATCTTGAGTTGGGCTCTGGCTGGGACCGGTAGTGTCCTGTTCATTCGCCAGGTGGCTGTATAGCCTCCATGCCGATGTACTGTGCATGTGTGCTCATGCGCACTTCCTCTTTTTGTTTGGCGTGAGAAGCAGTAAAACGCTTGGAATTTAAGAGAAACATTTATCAATTTTATATTGTTCCCAAGTGGATATATTGTGTCATTTTTGTGGTGTTGTGTGTGGATAAAAAACATGGCTTCTCCTGGTGACAAGAAGGGTCAACGTAGGGGTTCTTGTGGCCACGTAATGGCTTCCTTTGATAATCATAAAAAATGCGCCCGCTGTCGGGAGAAAGGCATTGGAGATGACTGTTGGATAAGCCCTGCAGTATTTGTGACAATCTCACGGGGGAACAACAGGAAATTCTGGCCACCCCTACTTATTGCATCAGGAAGGACAAAAAGGTTGGCATTTTAGTTCCACCTGAGGACCTTACAGTTATTGCTTCGGTGGAGGATCAAGACACTGAACCTTCTTTTCAATCCCCACCTCATACTGCTACACAAGTCTCTGCGCATGTGCAGCAGGAGTCAGGTAACACGAGTTCCTTTGTCACTACTGATCAGCTAAAGCAGACTTCTGACCAATGGGCAGAAAACTTTGCAAGATTTCAAGCCTTATTGTCCAGGGGCAACGTCTTTTCTACCCCCAAAACGGCAATGAAATCTATTCCACCACACACTATAATATCAAATACTCCATTTTTAGTTCTCCCTGCCCGGCTCACTGGTCTGGTGGCCTGGCAGAGGTTGACGCTACACAAACAACTGAAAAGCCCAAGAAGAAATCTCGCAAAGATAGCAAAGATAAAGATAAAGATAAACATAGGAAGCGGGACACCTCTAAACCACCAGTATCTTCTCATTCCACCGGTAAGAAAGAGCATAGCACATCATCAGCCCATCCACAAACCGATTCTTCTGGGAAAGGCCACTCTGGTCCGGAGTCCTGCTCCTAGACCGGTACTTCTCAAACTACCAAGAAGACGATGGCTCTGTGGATATTGCTGGTGTGACCGGTCCGGGCCCTTCATCTTTCTTCCCGACCAGTATGGATCTTCAGTCAAGAACGGTATGGACCGGGTATCTCCAGGGACTATTCCATGGCTTTTACTGGTGCACTGGAACCATATGATATACCCCTTTCTGATACACATGACTCTGATCAGAAAGTATCCGGTAGTGTGTCTGAGTCTGAAGAAGGACTTTTGTCAGAATCTATGGATAAGACTGAACAAACTGAAGAACTTATCTACAGGGAAACAGTGAGTGGTGAGGTTTAGCACGGACCACAGAGACGTCGTTTTCTCGAAAACAAAATTATAAACTCCAATTGTAACAACAATCCAGCATATTAGTACACATTTCTCAGTCCAATTATTTCAATTATTGTTTTACTACACCATGTTTTCATTTTTGCTACCACTTATGTAGTCTATAGTAGTCTGCTCTTTTATTACCCCATAATCGGGTATTATCGCCCATTTACCGGGAATTACCGTGTAACTGTCCAAACTATTGGTGTATCATCCCTATTATTTATCTTTCACAGAGTTATTCCCGTAACCTTTTTTGCTGCTTTGTTGTATGGTTCTTGTGTTATATAAGTTATTGTGGCTATCTTGAGGGCAGTTTTAAGGTTCTGAGGCTTATTGGGGTGAATAGGGTGCCCGTGAGTCGCCCATGGGACGAAGATCGGAACGTGAGCTTACTAGGGACATTTATCATGAGTCACCCCAACCACTTAGTTTGCTAGGTGTCTATTACTCTGTCTTGCCTGCTCCTTAGCCATGATGTTGTTGGGTTTTCTGTGCTTCAGTCTCCTCTTTTGGCTGAAAGTGGCTGACCAAAGTCAGTTCTTAGTCTCTCCCTGCGCCCTTCGTGTTCCTGCCCCGATCAGGGATTACTCCTGTAAAATTTTCTCAAATAAGTTTCCTGCATATGCCAGGGTCAAATGTCTTTTGATTCTGTTGTTGTTATCTGGTGACATTGCCCTTAATCCAGGTCCTGTAAACTTTGGCTTTGTGAATTGCCGTTCCATCAGGAATAAGGGTCCCTTGATCTGTGACACAATTGTCTCGAATAATCTTGATATTTTGGCACTTGCAGAAACTCACATTCACACTTCTGATACCGACAGCCTACTGAAGTCAGTAACTCCGCCTGGATTTCAACTCACTCATAGGCCCCGGACGATTGGTCGCGGTGGCGGAGTGGGCTTCCTTTCCAAGAAAAACTTACCTGCCAAGACTGTTGACGCACCAACACATTCCACTTTCGAAAACATCGTCATATCAATTGTCACTAACTCAAAATCATTTGTTATGGCTTGTGTCTATCGCACCCCAGGTTCATGTTCCTCTGCCTTTCTTGATGATTTCCTGCATTTCTGTGGTTTTCTGTCATCTCTCACTTCCTCCTTCATCATCTGTGGTGACTTCAATGTCCATGTGGACACAGATTGTATTGACCAAAGAAAATTTCTCAATCTATTAGATACCTCTAATCTTGCCCAAGTGATTCCTCCTTTGTCAGTAATGTGACAGTTGGGGAAATGGTCTCAGATCATGCACTGGTGAAATGTCATTTGGATTTTGCATGCCCTGCAGTACCGAAGGTTGACAGTATTTCTTACCGCAGGTACCATAAAATCAATATGAAGAGCTTTTGTGAGGATCTTGCAAACACATCCTTTGTCACATCTCCTGCTACAGTGGCTGCAGACCTGTATGACCAGTATATTCGTGACCTTGGTGGTGTGTTGGACAGGCATGCACCATTGATTTGTCGAAGAGCTAAGAAAACACCAGCTGGATGGCTGTCTGATTCTTACTGTAGGGCCAAATCTATCAGGCGTCAATTTGAGCGCATGTGGCGTAGGGATAGGTCACAGTTGAGTAGAAGTAGATTGCGCAGACAGATTGCCCGGTGCAATGCAATCATAAATAGAGACAAGGCTGAATACTATAGCACCATCATTAGTGATAACAGCCGTGACCCAAAGAAGTTATGGCATACACTTCGTCAAGTCCTCAATAGTGGTCAAGAGAGTACTCTCCCTCCTCATCAGTCTGAGAAATCCTTGGCAAACAAATTTGCTTCCTTCTTTCATAAAAAAATCAAAAGGATTCGTGACATGTTCACAGCCTCTTCGGCAACAGTCATATCACCCATGTGTACACCTCCCAACCTACCTTCCTTCAATGAGGTCTCGGAGGACGAGGTACTAAAAATCATCAAAAATTCCCCTACAAAATCATGTCTTTTAGATCCAGTCCCTACTTTTCTTTTGAAAGATTGTGTGGAAATTTTACTCCCGTCAATTACAAAACTTGTCAATCTGTCATTGGCTGAGGGTGTATTTCCTCAAAAATTCAAGAAGGCAGTTGTCACTCCTCTCATTAAGAAAGCATCACTTCCAAATGAGGATTTGCAAAATTATCGACCGGTATCAGGACTATGTTTCATATCAAAATTGGTGGAGCGTGTAGTTGTTAAACAGCTCATGCAACATATCAATAGTAACAATCTTGATAATCCTAGGCAATCTGCATACAAAAGTGGTCACTCCACAGAAACCGCCCTGCTGCTTATCAAAAATGAGATCCATCTCTCACTATCACGGGGCGAGCCTACCGCATTGGTCTTACTGGATCTGTCAGCTGCGTTCGACACAATTGACCACCCGACTCTTCTTAATTGTCTTAAATCATGGTTTGGTGTGTCTGGCACAGCCTTGAAGTGGTTCACGTCCTATCTCAGCCACCGTTTCCAGGCAATTAAAATTGGGTCAACCCTCTCTGATTTGCATGAGCTGTTGTTTGGAGTACCTCCGTCCTTGGTCCTCTGCTGTTCTCCTTATACACCACTCCTTTGAGTAAGGTTATTGGAACGCATCCTGACATCAAATACCACTTTTATGCAGACGACACGCAGTTGTTTATTCATATCTCTCACAAAAATGCAGCCCTGGCTTTTAACAAACTGAATTCTTGTCTTCTGGATGTTCAAAAATGGATGTCGTCAAGTATGCTCAAACTTAATCCTGACAAAACAGAGTTTATCATCTTTGGATCCCATGCACAACTCAAGAAATTAGATCCCTATCTCCCAGTTAAGATATTTGGTAATTTCATGCATCCTGCAGTTGTTGTTAAGAACCTTGGTGTCTGGTTTGATGCTAATTTTTCCTTTGCTAACCATGTCCGCAATATTTGTAAGACATGCTTCATTCAAATTGGTGATCTCAGGCGGGTTAGAAAGCACTTGACTGATGAGGCTGCTATCCTGGCAGCTAATGCCTTGGTGAGCAGTCGCCTTGATTACTGCAACTCTCTCTTCAGGAGTCTGTCCAGTCTCAATATGCGTAAACTACAGTGTATTCAAAATACACTTGCCAGGATTGTCACAAACTGTAACAAATACACGCGGGCATCTCCTATTCTCAAACGACTCCATTGGCTCCCAGTTGAATCTCTCTGTATCTTCAAAACTGCCACTCTAGTTTATAAGTTTCTTCACAGTGGCCATCCCAGTTACTTTGGTCCTCTTCTGCCCACTCGTTGCGGAAGATAAAGTACAAGATACAACCATCCAGATAAAAGGTTCCTGGAGGTTCCTCAATTCTGTCCATCTGTACATAAATCCAAAAATCACTTTGGCCACAGCTTTGCTTTTGATGCCCCCACAGTCTGGAATCATTTGCCTAATGAGGTACGTTCTGCCCCAACTCTCACCTGTTTCAGGAAAAGGTTAAAATCATATCTCTTCCACAAGGCATTCCCACCTTAGCTTACACTCTATCCGGCGTCTCCGTGGTACTGGACTTGGCAACGGCTATGGACAGATGATTTCTTAAACTTGATTTTTGGTGTTGCGCCTTAGAGTCTTCCTAGCAGAGATTAAGCGCTATAAAAGTACAGAATAGAATAGAATAGAGATCTGTGCGTTCTTTCATGGGGTGGGACCACATCCCCACGTTTGAAAGTGACTCTTTGCAGCCTGATAAAAGAAACAACCCATGGAAGGGCAAGAACCCAAAAAGGCCTAGCAGAATTTCGGTGGCCATTTCGGCTTAGGCGTACAACGTCATGGTGTGGCGTTGATTTGACCTTTCAACCTTGCCGTAGTGACCTTGACCTATAAAATCTTGTCCGGGCTATACCTCGGAAACCGTAAGGTGTAGGAAGTTGATATGTGGTAGGGACATTGGTTGGAGGTTATAATTGTGCAGTGTCATAGTCTGGCCTTGATTTGACCTCTGATCTTGCTGTAGTAACCTTGACCTTTAAAATATCTCTGAAACCGTAAAGTGATAGTTGATAGTTGGTAGGGACATTGCTTAGGGGTTGTAGGTGTGCATCATACTTTTTAGTTTACTGATTAATGGTGTCATCTTACTACTGGATTGTCTTGTTTTAATACTTTATCGTTACATACATTTTCTTTCTCTTAGATGTTATTTTCTCTATGTAAACATCATTTGGACCTTTATATAACTGACACTGCTCTGTAAGTATCCCAATCTTAGTACTGTTTCACTACTTCTATATCTCATGGTGTTGAAAACTATTTCCCCAGGCTGTGGGGTATGGTCATCTCTGATGCTATTTTTAATTATTATATCCCCCTGCTGGGCATGAATATTATTTTGGTTTTCCCTCTGAATCAGTGCTGCTCATTTACAGGTACAATAATTTATGTTTATCAGCTAAATTTGATGTGGAAGTTAAATGGCATGAGAGCTTGTATATGATTGCTTTCTTTGCAATTTCTGCTATAAGTGTTGCCATGGCAAAACTCTTTCTGTTTCTTGGTCAGTTAATTTTATGGGCAATTAACATTCTTCCAAACTTTGAGAACATGTTCATTAAAAGAGGAACTTGTTGTGATTTCGTTTTAGGCAACATTTGCCAACAGCTGTTGCCGTGGCAACACTTTTCCTGTTGTTTTCACTTTTAATTTGGCGGGTTCTTTAGAATAAAACGCATAAAAAGATTTTAACAAAGATTTTCAGGATATATTTCTTCCAATGGGAAATAGAAGAGTAGTGGTAATTCTTTTGTCAAGTTTTTGGTAACAACTGTTACCACTGTTACAACCGTGGACTTGTAATTTGTGGGTACTTGGCAACACTTTCTTGTGTTTCTTGGTTTTTAAAAATCTTTTTTATTGCGTTAATACATCTTACCTAGTGGACAGATGCATTTGTCCGGCGCCCTGCTGGTCTCGCTAGCTGGGCTCTGGCCGGGACCGGTAGTGTTCCGTTCACTTGCCAGGTGGCTGTGTAGCCTCCCTGTCAGTGTACTTCCTCTTTTTGTTTGGCGCGAAAGGAGTTAGTCAGTTTTTTGACAAGGTTTACGAATTTTAAATATTTGTGTGTTATACACCTTGCTTTTCAACGAAAGTGCTTTTATTTGAATTCTGGATTATTATGGCATCACCAGGAAGTTTGAAGGGGCAGAGGTGCGGTATATGTGGCCATGCAATGGCCGCATTTGACTTACATGAAAAGTGCGAGCAGTGCCGCAATAAGAAGGTTGGTGAGGATCCTTGTGTCAAGGGAAAAGATTGTTTAATATGTGAAGGTTTCACTGATTCTCAACGTGACACTTTGTCCACCACTTCCTATAAGATCCGTAAAGACAGAAGATCTGGCTCTTTGGTGTCCCCTAAGGACGTGACTATTATTAGTGCTGTGGATGTGGAAGAACAGTCTTCACCCCAGTCTACTGCACAAGAGTCTGCGCACGCACCAGCTCCATCCACTTCCTCTGCCCCACCAGTGTCTTTTGTTACTTCAGCCCAATTTGAGGCCATGAATGACAAGTGGGCGGAACATTTTGCGCGTTTTGAAGCACTGTTATCCCGGGGGAATGTTTTTAGTACGCCTAAAACATCTGTTTATGAGTCATCTCACCCCGTGTTGTCTGATAAGCCATTTATTAATCCCTCTGCCCGGCTTACTGGTCCGGTAGTGAACCCGGCAGAGCAGGATGTCAAGTTGACCAAGGCTCAGACTAAATCCAAGAAGAAAAGTCACAAGTCTAAGAGTGAAAAGCCCAAAGACACTGTTGTTGCTACTCCACTGGCATCTACTACTAGCATTCCCGGTCCGGGTGATGACATGCAGGAACCCGTTTTTAGGCCGGTTTCCTCTGCTGCTTCATCTATCACCAGTCAGGACATCAAGTTTACCAATCCAGCTGCTCAAAATGTATCCTCAGTTTCTCAGACCGGTCAAGGAACTTTGGACAACGGTTCTTCAGCACAGTATGCCGGGGCACCTAGCTCTGCTCTCTCTAGTGAGTTCACCTGTGCCGGTACCGGTACTAGTACATTTCCTGAACAAGACTATAGGGATCCACCGGTCCATGTGTCTGATGATGATTTTTCAAACGAGGATAATTCTCTGGCTGAAGAAGGTGAAGTGTCTTCGGATAATTTAGAGAAGCAAGAACAGACTGAGGATATGACTTTTAGAGAGACTGTGAGGTCTGTTCGCTCATTTATGGGCTGGGATTATATTCCCGTGTTTGAGAGCGACCTATCTGAACCTGACAAGTCCAACAACCCTTGGAGGGGCAAACACCCTCGGAAGCCTGCTCGTATATCTGTGGCCATCCCACCGGATGATTGGCTTTGCCAAAAATTAGAGAAGCTCAACACCACAATAGCAGAAGGATATCCCTCCAGGGCACAGGACTCGGCCGACACAGGACCAGTTTATTAAAATGCCCAAATCACAGAGCCGGTGGTACCAAATGCATACATTGAGACATGATGGCCCCCACCGACCAGGGAAGAGTCTGTTTAGCTGGAGTAGCAGCGAGGCTAAAGTGAACCCTCAGTTCCCACGGATCATCAAAGCCTCTTCATATCCACCCTCTGGCCCACCTTCCAGGCCCATTTCCCAGGAGTCCCTGCGAAGGTGGGAGCGTTGTGCCCGCGAAGGAAGTTACGCTGTAAACAGTGCTGCTGGATTTAATCGCTGTACTTCAGAGCTGCAAGAGAGAATTGCTTCTAATGTATCATTCCTGTGCGGCAAGATCAACAAGGGCAAGGCTCCCAAAGATGTTACCGAGGCTCTAAAGGACATCAAAGATCTGTTGGCATTCCACCAGAACGTTTCTATGGCTATGGGGACGGCTTTGCAGCACTTGGCGGATAGCTTGCTCGTCCATCTAGCAAATCTCATCCTTCTCCGTCAGGACTCCTATCTAGAATTTGTCAAGCCGGGGGTGAAGCCGAACACGTGGAATTTGCTAAGAAACACTCCCATGTTTGGCTATGGCCTGTTCCCCGACTCTGTGCTCAACACTACTGAGCAAGATATTAATAGGCATGAATCAGCCGGAGTTGCTCCAGGGCCCGGTTCGGGTGCCTCCCAGCGCTCCAATTGGAGAGGGAACTTTAGGTACCAGCCTTATGACAAGAGAGATTCTCATAGGTGAACAGAGCCATCTGACCAGGAACAGCAACCCTGGAGACAGTTTTCAAGAAATAGAGGTCAAGGACGTGCACGTGGTAGAGCTAGCTCTCGTTTTTCTAAGGCACATGGTTTCAAGCCTTATAAATGACTTGGTTGGGTGTAGTACTAAGACAGACTCAAGTGTCAGAATCTCAAACAAGATGTGTCATGTATAGATGTTGTCAATCATGTTCCTATTGTAACTACTCAAGGGCAGCCACAAAGGAAAGGCTTAAGTCTCGGTCGTGGGTCTGAATAAAATAAAGCTTGTCAAAGGTGTCTCTTGTGTAAGTCAATGTCTTTCTTCCCAATCTGTTCTAAATGTCCCACATGTTGCCACAGAGATCAGTGTTGGGGGAAGGCTTCAGAGCTTCTGGCAAGTTTGGCAAAGGCTGGGTTCAAATCCCAGAGTGGTTTCAGTCTTGCGGGATGGTTATGCTCTTCCGTTCAGGAAAAGGCCACATCTCAGCCGCTTTCCCTTGATCGTGAGCAAATAGTCCCTCCAAAAACAAAGCTCTTTTGGAAGCTCCGGCCTCTCTGATTTAAAAGCAAGTAGTCAAAAAAGTGGTTGTCAAGTCTTCTCTGGCTTTTAACAACCGTCTTTTTCTGGTTCCAAAGACCAACAGAAAATGGCGTCCAATCTTGGATCTGAGCAAACTCAATCTTTTCCTAACCACAAACACTTTCAAAATGGAGACACCAGAGACCATCAGGCTGTCCCTTCAAAGGAGGGAATGGGTCACGTCGTTGGACTTCAGTGATGCGTATTTCCACATTCCCATAGCCCAGAGGTCCAGAAAGTACCTCAGGTTCCATCTAAAGAAGGTCAATTACCAGTTCACATCCCTTCCCTTTGGTTTAGCAATGGCTCCGTTGGAATTCACCAAAGTGGTCAAGGAGGTCAAGCTGATGGCTCAAGCAAGGGGTATCCGGATCCACCAGTACCTCGACAATTGGTTGTTGAGAGCCCCTTGCCAGGCAACTGGCCTATTTCACACCCAGACCCTTTTAGCCCTTTGCCAAGAATTGGGTTGGGTAGTAAACATGAAGAAGTCCGAATTGACTCCTCAACAGGTTTTCAATTTCGTCGGCTACTGGTTCGACCTGGTGATCGTTCGGGTCTTGCCCACTCAGGACCGGTGGTCTGCTCTGAAACAAAAGTTGAAGTTCATCAGGGACCGGAACTCTTGTACAGTCCGGCAGTTCATGTCACTAATAGGTCTCCTCGCAGCAACGGAGAAGTAGGTCTGGTCAGGTCGCCTTCATATGAGGCCCATCCAGTGGCATTTGAAGCGACACTGGCACGTTCCGGAGGTTCTGGAGAAGATCATCCCATTACCCCAGTCGCTTCATCCTCACCTAGATTGGTGGTTGGATGAGAGCAAAGTACTGCGGGGTCAGGCCTTACATCCTCTACAACATGCCAGTTGACAAAGAACCAACTGGCGAGGGACGGCCCGTCCTCTGTTGCTCCGGTGGTCATCCCAGCTTTGGCTCCTTCTTTGGGTAGATCCCTCAAGGAGGATAAATCACTTTACCCTGTGCGTGCCTTGCGTTACTATTTAGACAGAACCAAGGATCTTCACAAAGGGAAAGACCTGGTTTTTGTATATTTCAGGAAGAGTTTTTAGAAGGACATTGTCCCTTCTACCATTTCCTCCTGGATAAAACAGACGGTCATTCTATGCTATCAGCTCTCGGATGAAGAAGCTCAAAATCTGCACCAGGTGAGAGCTCATGATGTCAGGGCTTTTGCAGCTTCCAAGGCCTTTCAAGGAGAAGTCTCCTTGGACCAAATCCTCTCAGCCTGTCATTGGAAGTCTCACAACACATTTACACAGTTCTATCTGAAAGATCTAGCTTGGGCAGACTCTGAACTGTACCATCTAGTCCCCCGTAGTGGCTGCACAGAAGATCCACAATGATAAAGAGTGATTCTATCCTTAGTGTACATATTGTAGATATTGAAAAAAAATGCTTCTGGATTGCCATGATCCTAAGTGGTTCCATAGGTCTTTAGGAATCCTTCAGTTCCCGTTATTCTTCCTCTCTAGGTGACGGAAGCCTTACTCCCTCTGCATAGACAAGTGACCAAAAAAAGGGGGGGGGGGCAGAGGTGGTTCTCCTTTATGTTGGTTTATTTAACCATTACCTGATCCACCAGTCATCTAGAATTTCTCAGGAATTCCCCTTGTTGGGCTACCCTCCTTCCACTGAGTAGGACTTCTTCCACAATAAAATAGAAAATTTAATAGTAAATTAAATTTTTATAAGTTAATATCTTACCTAGTGGACAGGGGAATTCCCACCCTACCTTCCCCGCTATAGCAATCCAAAAAGGGGACTTCTAGGTAGGCAACAAAAAGAGGAAGAGCGCATGCACAAGCATGCGCAGTGCACCGGCAGGGAGGCTACACAGCCACCTGGCGAGTGAACGGGACACTACCGGTCCCAGCCAGAGCCCAGCTCAGGACGTTTTTTTCTAACATTTGGCGAGACCGGCAGGGCCCCGAACAAATGCATCTGTCCACTAGGTAAGATATTAACTTATAAAAATTTAATTTACTATTAAATTTTCAATTTCTTAGTTCTTTCCTTCCAAACCCCTGCATGGATTGGAGCTAATTAGCTTTTTGACAATACCTGGCAACAAGTGTTGCCATGGCAACACTTTTTCCATAACTTGGACCTATAAATATTTTGTGATTTTTTTTGCATTCCAAACCAATGCACGGATTAGATCCTGATTAGTTTGTTGGCAACAAGTGTTACCATGGCGACACTTTCTTTTCTGTTTCTTGGACTTTAAAATATTTTTATGGTTTCTTTGCATTCATACCCCCGCATGGATTGGAGCCGATTAGTTTTTTCGGCAATACCTGGCAACACTGTTTTTCTGTGTCTTGGACCTCTATATAAATATTTTGTGGGTTCTTTGCAATCCAAACCCCTGCATTGGTTGGAGCTGATCAATTTTCGGCAATTTTCGGCAAGTGTTGCCATGGCAACATTTTTTTCTGCGTCTAGGACTTATAAATATTTTTATGGGTTCTTTGCATTCCATACCCCTAACCAGATTGGAGCTGATTAGCTTTTGGCAGTACCATGGCAACACTTTTTTTCTATTTCTAGGATGTGGGTATAAAAAGTCCTGAAGAAGACTTGTACCATCACCTTATGCTCCACATGATTAGATAATCATCTTGCTCGTTTGCTGTCCCACAAAATGGCAGACAAATATAAATAGTTCAATGTATTAATTTATATGCATATGACTGGCAGTTTAACAGTAGTTACCCAAATGATACTTCATCGAATTTCCTGCTGAGGGCTGACATCTAGTGAAAACTTGATAAGTGCTAACTTCTTGCGTTTGTCTGTCTGTCTGCCTGTGTGCATTTGTCTTATCATGTACATTGGATCTAGGATATTTTTTCAACGAGTTGGGTCCTCACCATGTCTTGGTCCTTCTCAAGGATGGTCTGGATCTGCAAAAATATTGCCAGTCAGCCAACCATATATGTCTGTCCAGCATAATTTTTGTCCTTTCAAATTTGATCCACTTCTGTCTTAATATAAAGCTGGTGACACAGTACAATTCTTCTGAATTCTTGTGAAAATAAAGTGGCCTCCTTATCACATCTTTAAGTCAAATGGGGGAGGTGGGGTCATCATATCAAAAAGCCTAATATCTCCCTGGTCATTGGTCCTAGGGGTTCAGGATGAGAAAACTGCTTATAAGAAATTATTGCCAGCGAAACTATTGCAAGTGTCAAATGTAAAGTAGAGTCATCATGCTAAAAAGCCTTATGATCTCCCGCCTGTGGCCGAAGGCCATTGTTGGGAGATTGTAAAACGCCTTCCATCCGTGCGTCTGTCCGTTAGTCATGTTTTTGCATAAACCTTAATATCTCATTCATTTATAAAGATATTTTCACCAAATTTGCAGGGAATGTTTATGGCTATGAAAATCTGTCTCTGCAAAATTTTAGCCTCATTGGAAAAAACAAACTGGCCGCCATAGCTAATTGTTTAAAAATCGTAAAGATGCTCTAAATCTTGAAAAATTCCAGCAAGCTTCATCAAATTTGCACAAAAGCTATATGGCTAGAAAAGCTAGCCTGATAGTAATTTGGCCTAGTGCAAAAAACAAAATGGCCGCCATATCACATGTTTAATGTCAAACAGGGTTATCCTATTAAAAAGACCTTATATCTCCCCAAATATTGCTCCTAGAGATTCGGAATGTGAAAACAACTTGTAGGAAGTCATGGCCTGGGAATCTTTTCCAGGTGTTGAATTTTACCTTTGACCCCTGCTTCAAGGTTAAATGAGGTCATCACACTAAAACATCCTTATTCCTCCCTTATTACTGGTGCTATGGCTACAGAATATAAAGACAGACCATCAAAAGTTCTGGCCTTCAAATGTTTTGCCTTATTTTGGCCTTATTTTGAAAAAAAAGTGGCTGCCATAGCCAATTATTTAAAAATCATTAAGATGCTCTAAAACTTGAAATATTGCAGCTAGGTTCATCAAATATGTGCAAAATATATATGGCTAGAAAAGTTAGCCTGATAGTAATTTAGCCTAGTTTCAAAAACAAAATGGCCATCATATCACATGTTAAATGGGATTATCCTATTAAAAAGGCCTTATATCCCTTATCATTGCTACTAGGGGTTCCAAAAGTGAAAACGACTTATACGAAGTCAAGGCCTGAGACTATTTTCCAATTGCTGACTTTTACCTTTGACCCCTTCTTCAATGTCAAGTGGGGTTATCTTACCACAAAGGCCTTATATCTCCTTTAGTTCTATATTATTACTGATTCTAAGGCGGGAGATAACCGCTGCGGCAGTGGCCTTGTATTTCTCTTATAATTGGTTCTAGGGCTTCAAAATATGAAAACAACTTGTCAAAAATCATGGTCTGTGAATCTTTTGCTAGTGTCAAATTTGAGCTTTGATCCCTGCTTCAAGGTTGCGTGATGTCATTACACTAAAACGGCCATATATCTCTTGTATATTGGTCCTTGGGCTTGAAACTGACATCATGAATGAATAAAATATGTAAATTTTTCCTCTTTCTCAACAACATGAGAGTCCTTACATGTGGGTTCTGTATACTTCTTACAACTGATATTGTTCCTAAGATTTTCCCAAATCTCAATGTTATTACCCATTTAGTTGCACCTGCAGGCTGGGGTTCTTGCCTGCCGAGGCTGGCTTTTTTATTATTATTATTGACAGGAACAAGAGATGGTGAAGACAGATGATATGGCGAAAGTACAGATACACTGCACGTTCTGTATCTTTTTCCACAAATTTCAAATAAAAATTTCAAATTGAGGCAACCAATGTTAACAAAAACTAGCAATCTTGTAAAATGAATATTTGGTTGAAATGTTTCAGAAGACCTCTGCTAAATAACTGAGATTAAAGTCGTTATTTTGAATTGCTGTTTTATTGCATTGGTGTATGTGTTATTTTCAGCAGTACCTCTCAGAGAATATCAATTTAAGTTTCACTTCTCACATTAATTTATGTTAAACATAGTAATATCAGGCCATAGTGTTTCAGTCAAATCTGCAACTGGGTATGACACATCAGAGGAACATGGGTTTGAACATGAGAAGACTCGAGTTTGAACACATGAATATCTGGGTTTGATTGTCCTGCAGAAAACCCAGCCAAAACCATGTATGGAGAGTAAGATGGGGTTTGGATAAAGCTTATGATACCTTTTTACCCTGCAGTCTTGAAAGGCTGTACGAGTGTTGTTTTCACCTGCTGTGTGTGGCTGGGTGATCGGGTTGGCTGGTGAGCATTCTACAAGAACAATCTTGTCCAGGCTGTATCTCCGAAACCATAAGCTATCAGAAGTTCATACGTGCTGTGGACATTGGTTAGGGGGTGCAGGAGTGATAATGAGACCATGTTTTGATCTTTGCCCTTGTAACAATGATCTGAGTCTTTCAAATCTTGTCTACTCAATATCCCAGAAACTGTAAGGAATAGAAAGTTGGTACTTGGTAGGGAGAGAAGTTGTGATGTGTAAATTTGATTCAACCCTTGACCTTCCTGTTGTGATCCTGACCTACAAAATCTTGCCTGGGTTGTATCTCAGAAAACGAAAAGGTAGAAAGTTGATACTTGATGGGGAAATTGCCTGGGGGTGTAGGTGTGCAACATCGTAAACTACCTTGGTTTGACGTTTTACCTCGAGGAAGAGACTCTGGACAAAAAATCTTCCCTGTGCTATATGTTGGAAAGTACAAGGTGTAGTAAGCTGATACTCTTTTTATTATTTTTGACTCATGCTATCAGTCAATACAATTTTAATATTTACATAATATTAACAGTGCATAAAATATGAAAAAAGAAACTGTAATGTTAAAGAAAACACCTGTTATAAAGTATGTTATAGTTCCCGTGACAAAAATCTACTTCACATAAAGTACTTTGGATTAGCCTTACAAATCTATTATGATTGTTAAATGTTCGTCTAAATAAATATAATTCTGTCTCTAGTTTGCAGTGCAAAACTTTATAAAATGTATGTTTGGAAACAGGATTTTCATTCTTTTTTATGACCCTAACCTTTAAAATCTTGCCCAGGCTACATCTCAGAAACTTCAAGAAGTAGGAAATATGTGGTGTAGGAAGTTGTTACTTAGTAGGTATATTCATTTTAGTGTTAAGATGCACAATGTCATGGTGTGATAACCTTGGTAGGAGCTTTGGCTCTACTGAAATCATTTCTGCTACTATATTTGTGAAATATTTTTCTTAGCAAAAATCTCTATGGATTTCTACTACTGATTATGTTATTTTATCCAATTGGGCTATCTCCATTGACACCTATATATGGATAAATACACTTGTATACATATAATAACGAATACACAAAAAACCTTATACAGTTTTCTACAATGATCAATTTAAATATGAATTGAAAAATTGAAACCATTTAAGCTATGTTTACTCTAATTATGGAAATAGAACATTATGCTAATAAAAGCCTTTTTTACAGCATTCATTAATAAAGTTTTCCCATTCCAAATTGTTACAGAGTATTTTCGTCTTACTTGAAGAGTTCAACACTGATCCAACAATACATCTCAATATTCAAACCATATTTATCATTAATATGTCCATGTCAGATGAAAACTGAGAACTTGAATATCCCTCTCCACTAAATGCATGATCTAGCGAATTATTCGATGGAGTTTTCCCCAGTTTGGGTTTCATTTCCACTCGTAACTGTTGGAGGGTTTTTGTTAGCATTGAGTAGAGGAGTTTACTGTAGAACCACTGGTTGGATTTTCCCAGATAAGTATTTGTACGTATGTATAGCTGCATATCTTCTTCCAACTGACTCACCTTGACATCATCAAAAAGCACTAAAATCAGGTAATGGGTACGATCATTCAACACTTTGTTATGAGCGGCACAGAATTCCAGCATACACCACTCACTTTTGAGATAATTTTGGCTTAAAACCAAGATCATGCGCCGACTACTCTGTACAGCTTCCATGATGTTGTCCTCAATGTACGCACCTGGCATAAAATCTCTGTCATGTACGCACACCCTATATGGTGGATTATGATTCTCTAACTTTGACAGCAAGTTAAAACAGACCCATTTATAGTCTAAACCCGAATATGAGATAAATGTGTCATATCCAAGATGTCCGCATTTTCTGCAGCATCAAAGGGATGCCAGTTACAGTGGACATACAAGAGAATTTTAATTTCACTTCTGTACACATAGATTAGTATGACTGCAGTCACAGACAAAAGAAGAACTGCTCCAACAGCTAAGAATGCATTTCTTGCCACAATGGCAGCACGAGTGGTGCAGTTGAACTGATCTTCTATAAACTTTGTATATAGATGCCCGGCTGGTATACCAGTGACACACATGACCTCATCTAAATCTTGAATGATGTCTCTTCTTGAAATCAACCAGTCTTTCATCCAGGATGTATGACAGTTACACTCCCAGGGATCATCGCCTATTGTCAATTGTGACAAGTTGGTAAAGACTTCTGCCTTTTGTGGCAGACCACGTATTCTGTTTGTGTTTAGTTGAAGCTTCCTTAATTGACTCCTATCTAAAATGTCAAGGACATCTGCAGAAATAGAATTGATGTGATTGTTCTGTAGGTTCAACTTTTCTAAATTGGCAAGATAGAAAAATCAACCCTTGATAGAGAAGTCCTTAAAAACTATAGGTCTGTCTCTAATTTAAACTTTGTTTCAAAGATCTTAGAGAGAGTGGTGTCGTCCCAACTCCTGTCTCACCTGGACGAGTCCTGTCTTTTGACTGGTTTCCAATCTGCCTATAGAAGGTTCCATTCTACAGAAAGTGCCCTCCTAAATATACAGGATGATCTTTTCCTCAATATGTCTGAAGGCAGTACAACAGCCCTAACCCTCCTTGATCTCTCTGCAGCTTTCGACACGATTGACCACTCGATCCTGTTCCATAGATTACATGAATGCTATGGCATCAATGGACTGGCTCTGAGTTGGTTCGAGTCTTACTTGTCGGATAGGACTCAATCAGTCAAGGTAGGCTCTGTACTGTCACATCCCATGGATTTGAAATTTGGTGTCCCGCAAGGCTCTGTCCTGGGGCCACTCCTCTTTTCCATGTACACAAATCCACTCAGTTCAATTATTCAATCTCATAGGGGTATCAAACACCACTTTTATGCAGACGACACTCAGTTAAACATTACTCTTTCACCATCAAATTTCAGTCAGTCAATGACAGCTCTAACGGACTGCCTAAATGATATACAAAATTTCATGGCTGCAAATAAACTCAAATTAAACCCAGACAAAACAGAATTTATCCTTATTGGTTCAAAATACAGTCGTAAACAACTTCATTCGCTTTTTCCCACTGATATTCTTGGGAATAAAGTGGCACCTGCCTCAAATGTCAAAAACCTAGGAGTGGTGTTCGACCCCAACCTGACCCTTACAGATCACATTTCCCAAGTCATTAAGTCTACTCGGTTCCATATAAGAGATTTACATAGGATTCGCCATCTCCTTGACCTTAACACAGCAATACTCCTTGCAAATGCTCTCATCAGTAGCCAAATTGACTACTGTAATTCTCTCTTTGCCTCACTCACTCTTTCTGAGCTCAAGAGGTTGCAGGGTGTTCAGAACTCTCCCTGCCGAGTAGTCACTAGATCCTCGAGGTACACTCATGCAACTCCAAATCTGGAAAAACTACATTGGCTACCAGTCAAATACAGGGTTCTTTTCAAAATTTGGTTGATCACGTATAAGGTCCTTAAGTATGGTCAACCTGTGTACCTCAAGGATAAACTTCATCCATATACCTCATCAAGGAACACCAGACGTAGCAGTCCAAAATACAAATTCCTTCAAGTTCCTTCTTTTGACTCTAAAATACATACGTCTCATAAGTATCTTACCAAATCTTTCAGCCATCAAGCACCTGTTTTCTGGAACTCACTTCCTGTCCATGTAAGAACCAGTCCATCTGTCACATCCTTCAGGAAGCACCTGAAAACCCACCTTTTCAAATCTGCTTTTCCGACCTAGCTTTCTTCCCCACGTTCACACCCACAACCATCGGAATACAGACCTGGACATGTCCCCCACTATGACTCAGATATTATATATGATTAGTTAGTGCACTGAGTTCCCCTTCGGGGAAGATATTGCGCCTGCAAAGCTGTAGATTTAGATTTTAGATTTAGATAGATATATGTTGTGTCAAACTTTGTGATGAGATTATATGACAGGTCGAGTTCTATTGATCCCTGTGGGATTTGAGTAGGAGGAGTAGACATTTGTACTTGCTGTCAGCTAAGAATTATAGCATCATCCACTGACTTTCGAGAGCATGTGCAGTTTTTAGGACAGAGTGGAATATTTTCTGCACAAACAAAAACGGAAGGATCCAAGTCATACAGTAGTTTGTCATGTAAATGATCTGGCATTTTACATTTTAAGGTGTGTCTGTTCAAGTCGTGATGCTTCCATTGTTTTGTTTGTTGATCATGCATGAGGTTGTAAAAAGAATAGAGTTTACAGTCACTAACTAAATTATCAAGCGTAACAATGAAATGGTTAAAAATGTATGAAACAAGTGGAATAGAATTGTAGTTAAGGGATTCAATGTCAAGTGTTGAAATGTTGTTGCCATGAAGTGAGAGCTGTTATCTTTTAATGAAATTTCGAAGATATTTCCTTTCAAAGTACAGTTTCATAAGTCTGTGATTTTGTTACCATCTAACTTTAAACTTTTGTAGATATAGTCTTTCCATTTATCCTCTGAATATGGGAATTTGTCAATAGTAGAGGAGTTTCCAGGCAATACTAGGGGCCATGGTGGCAGAGTGGTAACACTCTCGCCTCCCAACTCTGCGGCCGGGGTTCAATCCCCGTCATGGCCGTAAGTGGGAAAGCTAGTAGTTGCTTGCCATTGGTCGGCAGTTTACAGTACAGAACCCTAGCGAACTATATGTACTGGTTTCCTCTGCCCTTCCAACTACCCGTCATGATATGACCTGTACAATGTTGAAAGCGACGTAAAACCCCAAATAAATAAACCAAATCCAGGCAATACTAAGGTATCGTCATCTGAAATAAAGAGAAGATGTGGCTGAGTCAAATGACAACTTGTTACTTCTAATTTTGATAATGAGGGCAAAATAATCCGTACATGACTGTTTATACACTGAGAGAAGAGTTGACTATTGGTAAAGGTAAGTGAATAAATCGTAGGCCAGATAAATCCCTGCAGTATCTCTGGTATGTGATCCATGCTGATTATTGTTAAACTTCGAAACAATCTCAATCTATTTGGAATTAAACCAGGTTCTATCTGTGAATCCATTATACCAGTCTCATTTCCACCTCTTAAATCCTGACGGGTTTTCCAATAGTCAGTTTCCACAGATTGTTCATCCCACATTCCATCTTTGCAGTCCTCTAAGTACAAGCCAGCTAGAGGCACAAACTCTCCAAATGGATCCAGATCTTGCCACAGTAACCCACACTTTTTAACATACAGTCCACCAAGATAGTTGCCACAAGATGCATTCTGCTCATTTGTGATAGTTGGCCTGTATTGTGTATTCTCACAAACCAATTTAAGATAGAATAACGTATATACATCGTCATTTAGATCGTAAAAACTTGCCAATACTAAAAACATCCAAGGTACAGTTGCTGGTCTCTGGAGTTGTTGAACATTCAATGGGAATATCTATTCAGTCAGTGGAGTAAGTATTTTCTGGATCCTTGCATGTGACGTCACACTTTGGCAGCAAGCCATTATTGATTGGAGACACAGCAGCAAAGAATGCCAGTGTAATACAGGCATGCAGCATGGTTTGGGTTGACATGAAATTAAGAGTTAAATGCATTTGGTTTCAAATGTATTTTCGTCAAGTTTTGGTTCTTAATATCACAGCGACATCAAGCTGTCAAGGATATTAAGGTGAAAATGAAAGCTCTGTTGAATTAATTGGTTTAGGGCTTTTGTCAATGAAATCAAATATTTGATACCAAGGTTGATGTACAGGTTGATTTAAAGCTTATATTAACACTACTTGTGCTCCCTTTGTATAATTATGTACTCTTCACCATATAACCTTGCCAGTACTGAAAAAGACTTGGTAATTTGGTAGCTATAATTCTGTGTTATTTTATACAATATGATGTATTTTTCCCTTTTCTAATAAGATTTTTACAAACATGAAAACCATGTTAACGGCTTTTATCAACACCATGTTTATGGTTTGTAATCAATTTACTGAATTCACTAATCATTAATCCAGTTAACAGACAGATGAGAACCTCTATTTGTATTCCCCAACCAAAGCCTGACTCAAAGATTCTCAAAGAATAACAGCACTCAGAGAGTGCATACATACGCCAAATTATGCAATACCTAGAAATTGCTTCAATTCAATGCAATGTATCCCCGGACGGGACATGGTGTAGTACAATGGAAGTCTTGGTGATCCGGATCAGTCTCCAAACTTGCTGGGATCTAAGTTGGACCAAAACCCATATTCTTATTTTAATGACATTCCAAACGGTGGTGTTTGCATAATGCAGTCAACAAACAAAAAGACAAACAGCAACCAGACAAACAAACCGTCATCAATTCAATATACTCCTCACTAATAAGTGATTGGCAAAATTCATAGCACCCATAGGAGATAATGGTTCCTTGCTCCTATGTACATCAACACAAGAAACTATGCCTCCATGAACATGTCAGAAACTTATTGTTAACAAACAAGGCACATAGTAATAAGTAAAGATCACTCAAAATTAATGGGGTCTAAGTTGAAGCAAAACCCATATTCCGAGTTTTTTTTTCAGGAAGATCCAACCAGTAGCATTTACATGAACCTGTTAACAGAGAAACAGACAGACCTTTGGTCAAGAAAAGAATACCTGTTTGGCAGAGGTAATTACAAAGATCAGTTAACCACCTCAGTAACACTGCATTAAAGTGTGTTTATGTGCTCACTTGTAGCTATTTAACTGTATGGTATATTTTTTTCTTTCTAATAGTACACAAAAATGCATGCGTCTTAACATGAGTTTCGACAGTATTCCAAATGATTATATGGTTGTTGTGTACATTGAAACTGTAGAAACAATGTGCAATGATAATGCATGAACGACCCAAGCTCCAGCTACATCCATTCAGAAACACAAGGCAACAGCAGGAGTGTAGGTCATGTGACTAAGGTTTTCCAGAGTCATAATCTAAAAATAAATTTTCAAAAGTTTGCATATTACATCTTTATATTACATACCTATTTATGTTAAATCACAGTTGTTGGGAGAGTTTTATACATCTCTAAAAGCTTTTTCCAGCGAATTGAAAACTTGGCAACTATTTTCTCAATCCACTTGTGGCTTACTGGGAATTCTACTGGAGCTAAATTTGTGTTTCTACATATAGCCTAGAAATGTAATTTTGTTTCCATTATTTCTAAAATGTTCTTCCTATAAAAAGTTGCAGTAGACATGTATACGCAGTATCATGAAGTTAAAAATCCTGTTCATTCGATTCGTATCTTTCCCATTTCTTCATTACATTTGTCCAAGGAGGTTATATTTCTGTGTTCGCCATTAATCCAAAATTTGGGATCACCCTTGATGTACACATTTTCCATTTATTACCTCCATCAAGGATGTTATGTTTGCATGTGTGTTTGTCTGACTGAATACACCGATAATCCAGAATTAATGAACACATTTTTATTTTTTGATATATGGCTAGAGCCTGACCAAAGGAGAGATATGGAACATACTTTGGAAAAGAAAAAATATCCCAAATTTTCAATAGTCAAGTTTTTCAATAATCATGGCCATGCTCTCTGATTTTGAGGGTTAAAACAAAAACTAGTATTTGGGTGAAATAACAACATGGGGATACTCTACTGCCTTGGTGGAGGTTGCACTGTATGAATACTTTACTGAGTTTATTGATTGATTGATTTCTTTTATTTACAAAGAATTGATAGTTGATCAGTAGTGGATCAGTGATGACCTTTTTGTGTCACCAGCATCTTAAAGCTGGGGGCATATAGGGATTAATTTGTCTAAACCTGAATTTGGAAAATGGAGACTTTCAATTCCCTCCAGATTATCCTCACATAAGGCACATGAGTTGAGGAGTCGTATATTCAAATTCCAACCTTATACAGTATATAATCGGAAAATGTCTCATTAACAACAAAAACAAGTAGAAGCTTGTGCTGCGACTGAATCCTGCAGCATTCTTGGTAATGTATGATCCCTGCCTGGCACACTTCTCCCAATGTCGTAGAATCTCCTGGGGTACTGGTCAGGAGGCTAGGCCTGACTGAAAGTAAGCAGACACTCTAGCCACTCTTGAGAATTGAGCATTTAGTCTGGCTTCCGAACCTTACCACCCAAAAGTAGTTTTTCCATGTCAGTGTAAAACATGTTGTCTGATTCGTGAGTGACACTTATTTCTTTTCTTCAAGAGACAGTTGTTAAAGGCAAGGCCCCAAAAGAGGTTGTGAATGTAATTATAGAGCTTATGGACTTGTCAGCCTTTCACACTTGCGTTTCAGTGGCCTTAGGTGCGGCTAACGTTCTCTGTGGGTGCCTCCACATGAGGCCCATTCAGTGGCACCTAGACTCAAACCAGCATGTGGCAGAATCCCTAGAGTAACCTATTCCCATTATAAAGTCTATCCACAAATATCTGCAGTGGTGGTTTTAGGAAGACAGTGACCTCATTGACCCCTACACACTCTTCAGAATGCTCGGCAAATCTTTACCGATACAAAAAAACGTAGGTTGGGGTGCTCACTTAGGACACTTCACAGTCAGAGGTCTGTGTCTATCAGAAAACAAGCTCAACATCAATTTTCTGGAATTAAAGGCGGTTCTACTGGCCCTGAAATACTTTTAGTATCTTTGCAGGGATTAGATTGTCATTACAGCCATAGAAAACACCACAATTGTTGTCTACATAAATAAGGCGGGGTGGGGGTGTTGGTATGAAATGAGGCTCACTCTGTGCCCTGCTTTGAAGACTGCTGTTATGGTGCAAATCTGAGGAACCTCACCCTACAAACTCGCCATATCCCAGGATGATTAAATGTGATTTCAGATAAGCTCTCTCATGACATCCAGATTATTCAGACAGAATGGCCTCTCCGCCAAAAGAATTAACAGACAGGAGACACCCTCTGACACCGCAAATCTACCTTACTCAGACATCTCCCTCACCCCTTCTCAAGTCCCGTGAACTGGCCCCACCACCTTGAGAGAGTCAGACTATTATCTCAAAGTCCAAGAAGACGTTTGATGCACTAGAAGATAGACAAAATTAGACAATTAAAATTTTTTTGAAAGAATATATAATGTTGATGGTATTTAAACGTGATAATTAATATGTAAGCTGATGGTATTTAAACGTGATAAGTAATATGTAAGCTCTGTTAAAACTCAACCCAGTGATCATTGTGTTCAGGCCACATTGTGTTTGGTTTTCTCAAAGTGAATGTCTTGTAACAAGTATTCAACCTATTTTTGAACACTTGATACAAAACTTGCTGTAATTCTTGCACAGTTTGTGTTTTTGATTGGGCCATGGCAAAAGAAAGGTGTAAATCCTGAATAAGAAAGTTTCCCAATAAAGCATGTGAAAGAAGTTTCTAGTGTAAGTCATTAGTAGTATATGAAGGCTTAACATTTGCCTCATTGTACGGCCTTACTTTAACCCTCAATGAACTTTTACCCTCACCTAAAAAATGAGGCAAAAGTTAACCCTTCATTTAACCAAATTATCCTGAAACCAGGCAAGTTAGTACTGTGAGGTTGAATATGTTCAGGAATGATTTTTAAAAAGGTTTTGTCCAGGAATTAAACAGTGAAAAAAGTTTTAAGAGTTCCTAGTATTGTACTACGGCACCACGGACATTTCTTTAGTTGTTCTGCACACCTCTCACAACACAACAGATGCCGACAAGGTAGGAGAACCATTGTAATGTCACCATCCATACAAATCTTACAAGCCAGTGCTGCATCCGATCTCCTGTTCTCCTGAATAACTTGTTCATTCTCAATTTCAAATATTGCATCCAATAAATCCACGGTTGTAATGGTATTGCCTTTCTAGAAGAACCATTGTAATATCACCATCCATACAAATCTTAGAAGCCGGTGCTGTATCCAATCTCTTGTTCTCCTGAATAACTTATTCATCTTTAATTTCAAATATTTTATCCAATAAATTCATAGTATTGCCTTTCTGGGTTGTTTTGTCCATTGGTCATAGCCCAAATCCATATACATGTATGTATTTGCTCAAACTAATATACATATATTTGTATTATAAACTGGGGAATAATGGAAAAAATTGACAAAAATATTTAAAATCTTTGAATACTGGGTGTAAAAGGTTACCAGACCAATGAAGATGGATATTAAATAAAATATATTTTATTTGGAAACTACGTTCTTTGGGTTTTAAATCTTTGTAAAATATGTAGCCAGTTAGTTTGCAAAAAGATCGTGGATATTATAAAATATATATTTCGATAGAAACTCTTGACAAAATCCCCCGGCTCGAGCATGCGCACTCGAATCCCGGAACTCGCCTGTTTAGTTTAAAATATTTCATTGTTTGCCGTCTTTGGAAGGGTATCGTGAACTAGCAGTGCAGAGATGGATATTAAATAAAATATAATATATTTGCAAAGGCATTTGGAAACGACGGTGGGTACGTTCTTTGTTTAATTCGTAGCCAGTTAGGTTGTAGAAAGATCGTGGACTGTTTGTAGTTTGAAATATTTTCATATTTGTTTACTCTTTGGAAGGGTATCGTGAACTAGCAATGTAGATGGATATTAAATAAAATATTATATATTTGCAAAGGTATTTGGTCGACGAAGATGGTGGGTTTATATATTTGTAAAATATGTAGCCAGTTAGTTTGCAAAAAGATCGTGGGATATTATAAAATATATTTTTCGATAGAAACTCGTTTGTTATTAAACGTTTGAGAAAATCCCCCGCCTCGAGCATGCGCACTCGAATATGCATAGTTTAAAATATTTCATTGTTTACTGTCTTTGGAAGGGTATCGTGAACTAGCAGTGCAGAGATGGATATTAATTAAAATATAATATATTTGCAAAGGCATTTGGAAACGACGGTGGGTACGTTCTTTGTTTAATTCGTAGCCAGTTAGGTTGTAGAAAGATCGTGGACTGTTTGTAGTTTGAAATATTTTCATATTTGTTTACTCTTTGGAAGGGTATCGTGAACTAGCAATGTAGATGGATATTAAATAAAATATTATATATTTGCAAAGGTATTTGGTTGACGAAGATGGTGGGTTTATATATTTGTAAAATATGTAGCCAGTTAGTTTGCAAAAAGATCGTGGGATATTATAAAATATATATTTCGATAGAAACTCGTTTGTTATTAAACGTTTGAGAAAATCCCCCGCCTCGAGCATGCGCACTCGACTATGCATAGTTTAAAATATTTCATTGTTTACTGTCTTTGGAAGGGTATCGTGAACTAGCAGTGCAGAGATGGATATTAATTAAAATATAATATATTTGCAAAGGTATTTGGTCGACGAAGATGGAGAGTTTATATATTTGTAAAATATGTAGCCAGTTAGTTTGCAAAAAGATCGTGGGATATTATAAAATATATATTTCGATAGAAACTCGTTTGTTATTAAAAGTTTGAGAAAATCCCCCCCCCCCCTCCTCAAGCATGCGCACTCGAATCCCGGAACTCGCCTGTTTAGTTTAAAATATTTCATTGTTTACTGTCTTTGGAAGGGTATCGTGAACTAGCAGTGCAGAGATGGATATTAAATAAAATATAATATATTTGCAAAGGCATTTGGAAACGACGGTGGGTACGTTCTTTGTTTAATTCGTAGCCAGTTAGGTTGTAGAAAGATCGTGGACTGTTTGTAGTTTGAAATATTTTCATATTTGTTTACTCTTTGGAAGGGTATCGTGAACTAGCAATGTAGATGGATATTAAATAAAATATTATATATTTGCAAAGGTATTTGGTCGACGAAGATGGTGGGTTTAATTCTTTGTAAAATATGTAGCCAGTTAGTTTGCAAAAAGATCGTGGGATATTATAAAATATATATTTCGATAGAAACTCGTTTGTTATTAAACGTTTGAGAAAATCCCCCGCCTCGAGCATGCGCACTCGAATATGCATAGTTTAAAATATTTCATGGTTTACTGTCTTTGGAAGGGTATCATGAACTAGCAGTGCAGAGATGGATATTAAATAAAATATAATATATTTGCAAAGGTATTTGGAAACGACGGTGGGTTTAATTCTTTGTAAAATATGTAGCCATTTAGTTTGTAGAAAGATGGTGGACTGTTTGTAGTTTGAAATAAATATGAAGACAGAGATGGTGAGTTTACAATTCTTTGTATAATGCTTTAAATGCTGCCCTGTTACCAGTTATCATTGGCTACCAATTATTCTCACCAGAAAAAAATAAAATAATTCAGTTCTGGTTCTATAATTTGAAAACTTTTTTTGTTGTGTATTTGTTCCATTTATTCTATATATATTAATCAAGATGTAATTTTTTTACATCCAAATGTCATCTATCGATTGAAAAAGAAAGAAAGAGAAAATCAATCTTGTAGACATAGTTAATGGTATGACCTTTCAGTGTTGTTCAGTACGCATTTGAAGAGGTAATTGAATCAATATTAGTGTGGAATTGAGAAAAAAAATCAATTTCTCCTCTTCTTATTTACATCTGTTTAGTTTATTCGTAGCAAATTGTAAATTTTGTGTCAGCATAACTGGAATGGATACAGTGCAGAATCCTAAGGAATACATCACATGCATGTGTTTGGTAAGTGGCTACTTTATAATGTATGTTTGTGGAATGTATATAAAGGATAATAGTTATAATGTAAATACTAGATGCATCTGCCTCATAATTAAATATATTTTTTTATATTTTCATTTTTGTTATATAAAATGTTTGTCTTAGATGTCTTTGTTTTGATACATTGGTGAAAGATCAAAATTTCTATGCTTGTTTTTTATATTCCTTAGCATCTATTTGTATTGTTTCACCCATTCTAACCATAATAATAGTTTTGTGTGTAATTATCTTAATGAAAACAATTTGCTTTATATGTAGGTGTAATTGTTGTTTTTTTTTCTTTTGTGTTTGTTATAGACAAACAAATTGACATTGTTTTTTTTTGTTGTGCTTTTGGACAATTGGATTGTTTATACAAGAAAATACACAAAGTATTTGCATTATATATAAATGAACTGGGAGTAGAGGGGGAAAATATCACTTTCAATTTGACATAGGAAGGTAGAAGGTTGGTGGTGAAAATTTTGAAAATGTATTTTTATTTTAATAAAACTGATAGAATATAGGTTTGTTACTTTGCATTTTGTTAGAAAGGGAAATATATTTTAAATTTTCTATAGTCTGTTTTGAAAAGGGTGGTAATAACAAAGCTAACATTGATTGCAAATTGATTTGTGTTCTGATGTGTAGTGTGGAACTTCCTTCTGAGCACAGCATTTGACTTTCCATTCAAATATCACTTTTGATCAATATTTACAAGACTGACTGTTTTTCATGTGTGTGTGTTTGTGTGTATTGTTTTTTTGTGTTCAGCTGTCAACTGTTTCTTTTTTTTCTTCCTGGTGAGCACAGCTGTTGACCATTGGAGGCCTTTTTTTTCATTCATTGATGGATCTTCCCACATTCACAGACATGAAGAAATTATAATAATAATAGAGAAGTTTTTTTGTTGTTTGTAATCACTTTTAGACAAGAGAATAAAATGTACTAGTTTGATGAACCTTGGAGATGTAGGATCTAGAAATTATTTAGTAAATGTGAATATTTTAATCATTTAGACCTAGTAATTATTAGTAAGTTTCAAATTTTAGTTTGCCTACATAATGTTCCCTGGTGTGACCTACTCTTATAAATGTGAAAACCTTAAAAGGTTGAAAGTTTTTCTCAGATCATTATTACAAATGCACAAAGATATATGTTTTAGATATGTGTGTATTTTTGTTTTAGGTTCATGTAGTGTCTGAATGATGTATGTCTGTAGTCCTCTGCAACCAAATGTACAGCACAGTTTCTCTGAGAGCCCGCCCAGTTGTCATCATGGATTGTGAACAGTGAGTTTGTTTTTTTTTGGTTTTTTTTTTAGGTGGTATAATGTTCTGTTTGGCGTCGTTCGTTCGTTCAGTTTCAAAGATCTTGTTTTGCCTTTGTTATGTTTCATTTGTGTTTTTGATGTCGTCCGTCTGGTCATTTTCGAAGATCTTTTTTTCCTTCCTGTTATACGTGTTTGATCACAGAGAGAGAGATTGAGTACTATAAAAAGTAATAATATTCTTTGTCTTAGAAAAGGAAAAAAAAACCCACAGTTTTGACAACCAATCACCATTTTTTTTATTTTATGTACAATATTTAAAACAATTTAACACACAAGATTTATTTACAAGTCTTATTACTTGTAGAGTTAATACAAGTACAATAGTTTAATAGTGTGCTTATAATTAATAGATTTTACTTTTTTTAATAACTGAATAATTTGTTATACGAAGTATAGTCATGATTACATCATTGTACACACAAGCAAAATTATAACTATGCATATTTCTTTACTTTATACACAATATAACTTACATCGTTACACACAGAATATGCTTTGAACTACCACCACATGAAAATTTAATTTTTACAATTGTAGCAACATGCTTTTATGTTTTGGTTTTTTGTTTGTTTTTTTTTACCTTTTTTTCATTAATTTAACAGTCTACAATTATGATGTATATACACCTACTAAACACAGCATGTTTGAATTATCATGGCTATAAAAAAAAAACTTCTATTTTTTGTAACAAGAGCATTATAGTTACAGTTCCTGTGTCCTTTTTATATTAGACAATGATTAGAACCCATACAGTATGCTCTGAACTACCGACCATAAAATATATGTAATTGTAACAACATTTTGTTAATACATAATAATAATACAGTTATTAATACATGACAAAGGTTTGTAAACACCAAAGAAACACTTATTATTATTACTTTACATACACAATATAACTTACATCATTACATACACAATATGCTTTGAACTACCACCGTAACAAAATTTAATTTTTTTTTGCAGTTGTAACAACATGCTTTTATGTAGTCTACAATCATCATGTATATTATATATTTACATACAAAATATAACATGTTTGAGTTATCATGAGACTATAAAAAAAAAATTCTATATTTTGTAACAAGAGCATTTATAGTTATTTGCTTATTTTATATTATACACAATGATTATAACACAGTATGCCTTGAACTACCACCATAAAAGTTTACATACATAATAATAATGACAGTTATTAATACATGACAAAGCTTTGTAAACACCAAGAAACACTTACTTCCTGTCATCTATGTATGTTAAGCTAACATTATCTGAAGTTTTACTGCCCTCCTTTTTCCGATAAAGTTGAATTGTGTTTCCTTTCATCCTTATTTCATAACCAATAAATAGCCCAATGAAAAAAAGAGGAATAAGTAATAAGAGATATGGCCAATCCACCGTTCTTAATTTGTAATGATGTTCTCCCTGCATAATATTTTCAGGAGTTGGGTGACCTGGACAGTCCGAATCAAGCCAAACATGTTCTGCTTTATCGATTGTAATATTACACAGATGCGTGCTGTTTCTGATAACAATCATTTCCAGGATAGGCCATGACCTAAAATTGGGCAATTCTGTTATGCCCGTATTAATTAAGTCTAAGAATATTGCAGTATTTTCATCATCCTCATTAAAAAGGTAGCGTATCAATATTTTTACACAAGATAATTCCAACAGCGTTAGTACACCAACAAACGGGTGGATTACCACACTTACTGGTAAATGCGGATGCTACAAAGCAAGACCACAAGAGTATTGTTGAAAACATGGTTTGGATAAGCATTTCTTTGTACAGTGAAAATTAGTCTTGTCACATAGTTCATATAAAGAAAAGAATATTTACTGCAAACTGTCAATTAACTGACGTGAAATTTGTCTGGTTAAGAAATCTTCTGAAACTTTTTAACTTATGTCTAAACCAAATTTCCTTTTACAAAACTCTTTGACCATTTTGTCATTTTTACTGTAACCCTCATGGTTGTACGTATTCATGATGTTATTGTAGGATGTACCTTTACACCTGTTTGAGATGAAGTAGATACAATGTTGACCACATGCGGTAGAGAAAAGATGTTGTACTCTTCTGCTGTTGTAGCTATACTGGTCTACCATTTCGAGGAATTTTACAATGTATTTATTAGTTGGTTCTCCCCCATAACTATCAAAATATTCTATTGGTTCCTTTACCGATGGTAAATAAATAGCAGTCCAATGCGTCCCTGGTTTGGTGTGTACATCTGTGTTGACTACAACAGCAAACGGAATTCGATCTATTTTTGTTGGTATTTTATCGCAGGGAAATGTCCCGATGTATGCATTCTTTGTAATATTGTTCGTACTTAACACTTGAGTAATTTGTTGAGTGTCCATTGCTTTTATACCTCGGTTGCAGGATTCATTTCCGAATCTATCTCAATCATGTCCTGATATTCAAAATATGCAACTAAAGTGACAGCAGTGGTGCAGGCTTCTGACAGTTTTATTTCAACCCCGACCTCTCCGTTTTTGATCAGCGTCATCTCACCCGGGACTGAATTGGTCTCCAAGTCAAAGGCATAAATGGTATGACCATTTTCATAATTTTCAGTTGTAATACCCATTGAATGATTTGAGTATAAGCTATCTGTCCCCTGAAACAGTGAAAGGTACCCCATAAGGTATTTGCCAGAAGAGAAATCCAACTCCAACTCCTCAAATGGAACAGCTTTCCCATTGACTCTCAGTACTATACTCCGCACATTGAAGTGTTGAAAATTGAAAGGGTTTTGTTTTATATTTCCATTAAAGGCGGAAGAGTTCACCATCCCAAGAACAATTCTTGTTGGTAGTTGACCATCACATAGATTTTGCTCGGACAAATCATCTCTGTTGGCCCCTTTGGTAAAATATTTCATCGCAACTCTTTTTATGGGATACTTTATCCGGTCAGACTGTAGATTTTTTAAGTGAGCGGCTCTTATAGACGGTATAATTGTGTCATGTTTCACAAACAAAGAAGCGCTGTCAATTTCTAAAACGTATTCATTGTTCTCTGTTGCAGCCATCAGAAAGAATTTTGGTGAGTGTCTGTGTAATTTCACTTTTACCGAGCACTTTCCCATCAGGTATCTTGCTTGGTTAAAGATATCGGCATGTATTCTTCCAATTAATTTGAATGATTTTCCAAATTTTGTTTTGTTAAATCTTGTGACTGCAGAAGGATTCACATTGCTCGTGTCTGCAAGGGCTACTGGTGCTATCGCCTCTAAGTCTTTTGTTTCCGGAAAATATAATGACATTGCCAGAAATTCATTCTTAACATCCTTGTCATATGAGAGTAACGTTTCTAGAAAAGCTCGGTACGGATACATCGTGTCATTTGAAGACACTAATCTTCCTCCGAGATAAACCTCTACTTGTTTAAACATTGCTGCAATTAGATAGTTGACAGGAAATACAATGGATCGATCTGGTACTGTGGGATCGTCGTCGGCTACTTTCCTTCTAAGTACTCCACCATCTGTGGCTAGTATTCTACATTTTAGGTGCAACAATGACTGGCTAAAATCTAAATATTCACTCTCGTCGGTTTTAATTTTGAAATGCAGATCACTACCTTTGTCTAAAGTGCTTATAGGTTTGTGCTCGACGTATCTCGATGCCTCAGTTGAAATATGCGTGCTCGGTACAGTGAAGAGCTCTAGATTAGACATCGCACTCTCGCAGGACTGTGGGTGAATAGCCATATTTTTTAATTTATAGTACAAGATTTAACTTTCTTCTTTTCCCACTGGTTTGCGGAGAGCTCTTTTTACACTTCTTAGATCTACCTGTCACAGGAGTGTTTCCCACAAATTCTGAGATGCGATTCTTCCCAGTGTCTAATAAGGCTTGTTTTACCCCTTTCTTGTTTATTATAACGTCTGATAACACCTCTTTTCCAGAACGGACAACTGCTGGTAATACTTTTTTCTTTAGAATTGGGAGTGCTCGTTTGAATAAACCGGATAATATTTGTCCTAATCCACTACCTCTTTGAATGGGAGATCCAACAAAAACGGGTATATTCCCCCCGGATTGACAATAATGGTGTTCTATTCCTTTTGTGTTTGGATAATATTTGATGATTCTCATCTTGACGTCATGAGGAAAATTGTTGTTTCCTTACATTAAAAAAGTGTCACTTTTCAAAGTATCACACGATCCATTCAAAATTTCACCCACTCAGTCTTTCTCGGACTCTTTCGTGGTAGTTGTATGTATGCCTTAGGAACACCAATATCCACCAATGTATCCACAAAATCCTCTGCTCCCACGGGTATATCTTTAGCAGATGTAATGGTTAAACTGTTTGTTACAAATCTAAGTAACTGAATAATATTACTGTCCTGTATTGTTTCACCCTCGATCACAATTTCCAGGTTATCCGTCCAAGATAAGATACCTCGCGAGTCTTTCATATATTTTAAAATTAAATTAACCACAGGTCTTGTTCGCAAGGGAAATTGGTTTAATATGATATCTTCGGATGGAGCCTCTGCTTCTGCCTCTTTTTTAATCTGTACAAGTTGCGGTTCTGGAAGGGGTCTCTTGGTCAATTTCTTTTTCTGATTATAAAGCTTAATTTTAATGTCTGGAGGAAGAGTTTCGTCATTAAGTATGCCACCAGTTTTTTTGGGGGGAAGTTCTTTCTCCTCTGGGTTAAAGTTACACTTGTTAAATACTTCCAGTGGAACAATTACAGCCTCTTTATAATTCATTTCCCACCTCCAAAAAGTGAACCTAGCACAGACAATGCCACCGGTAATATACTTGTTAAGAATCCCCCTTCTTGTTTCAGAATTTGTTTTCTTTTCTTAAATGAACACCTTTTGTTCGTGAGATCTTTAAGGTGTCTTTTTATTTTCTTTAACTTTCCAATTTTAGAGGGTGAAATTCTCACACGGCCATTTACTATGTTTAACAAGCACTCTGATATAGCATCAATTTCTTGTTTTGTGGCTACATCTAAAAGCGCCTTCCTTCTTTTCACATCTTTTGAATTTGCTAATAATGTGAGATAATCTCTTCTCTTTAAAGCAGATCCCATATTATCTTTTGTCTCTTTTCTTCCATACTATTACACTAACTGTAGTTTGAATCTGTCACACGGATAATTTTTTATACCTTGTTGGGTACAAGAACTCTCTGGAAATTTTTACCAAACAAGTCTGTTCTAAAACGAGCATCCTCTGGTGTGCTGACTTTTCCATCTATAAATAAGTAACCATAAGGTTTCTTCGTTGCATTTTTAAACATGTCTAAAAAGATGCTAGACCTCTGTGGATAGATTTTTCTGGCTAGGGAATAAGCCAATGTGTAATCTAGAGGATTGTTAAATAAGATAAGGTATGAGGCGTTCCTATAGATGGTTTTTCTGTGTTTTCCCTCACAAAATAGATTTTGAAATATCACAATGGTGCTGATATTTTCGTGGTGACATTTTTTGGTGAACAAATCCGCTATTTCTTGAGAATCACAGATGTCAGATTGAGAATCGTCAAAGATAAATACACCATGTTGTTTCTGTTTGGTGAAACCGGTCAAGTCATCTGGTATCCCTTCCACAAGAGTAATTTTGTCACCATATAATTTTTTAATTTTTTCTAATGCCTCAGTTTTTTGACCATATGACCACACAATGTAGTCGAATTGACTATCCACCAATATATTCCAAGACTCCAATAGCTTGAGAACAAACTGAGTTTTTCCACACATGCTCGGACCAGCTACAACTGCAGAAAATGGTGTCCTTAGACGCGCATCAAAAACTTCAAAACTCATTGTTTTTTTGTGTATGAACAAATTACACACACCCACAAGAAGTGGTGAAGGTGGGTGGTACGTCTCATTAGTCTTTTATCTTTACTCTTACCAACTCATTGTCATAAAATCCACCTTTAATAATGTCCTGTTTTTGGTCCATTACTCTATATGTCACAGGTTTGGTATTAAGTCTGTCCGCTATAATGAAAACTTCTTTTGTAAATCTTGGAAGATATTTTTTAGTGAAAGGATTGTCTAAATGTAGCAGTCTCACAAAGTCTCCTATCTTGTACTTATGTCTGCTCTGACGTCTATCAATTTCATCTTTGTATTGATGATTCCAAATTCTGCCCTCAGTCCTCTTTGTGACACGATTTGGAGACGTTCCAATGGATGAATGTTTACTGTTGTTGTAGCTTTGTACAATATCTTGTAAGATAGAGGTGTAATTCAATTTCCCAGTTTTGCTGAAATACTTCCACATTTTTGATTTTAATGTCCGGCTGAATCTTTCACAAATGGCAGCTTTGAAGTTGGACACAGAGGAGTAATGTGTGATACCTTTAGATTTGAAGTAATCCTGTACAGTTTTGTTGTAAAACTCACTGCCCAAGTCGGTATGTACTTTCTGTGGTACACTCTCTTTGTGAATTAGTTCAAAGGCATTTTTCACCGATATTCCAGTTTTATTTTTGATAGGTACTGCCCATGCCTTTCTCGAAAAAATGTCAATGTTAGTGAGAATAAATTTATTTCCTTTATTTTCTCTAGACAGGGCACTGACATCTACAAGATCGGCTTGATGTGTAGCGTCAATACCATGTGCAATAGTCTTCCTGTATTTCTTAGGTTTTCTGGTTGGTTTGTGTAGTGTATAAACATCTTCCCCAGCTAAGAAATCTTGAACCATGGAGAGTGTTATATTTCTGTTTTTCCTCTTTGCTGCTTTATAAAGTTTGTAGCTGTTTGAAAATGAACTTGGTTTCTTGACATTGTAATACAATTTCCTCAGTAAAATGTCTGTTTTGCTGCTCATTCTTTTTTGTATCTAAATCTTAGGACAAATGGACAACACCCTTTCTTTCCTACCTCAGAATGGTCAGTTTGGTCTTTCTGCCTTTTTTCAGTTTCACAACAGGTGATAATAACAGTATTATTAGTTATGTTGAATTTCATGGTTTTCTAACTTCTGTCCTAAACAGAACACCGGTAGGAAACCTATTATCTTTAATGCTTTTCTTTTTTCACACGGACTTTTTTCTTCCACCTTCTCCACTTCAGATGTTTTTTTGTTGTTCACCGGGTCTTCCACGGGTTTCCTCTTTCTTTGCTCTCGTTTAACCTTCTCGTTTAAATATTTCTTGTGACAAGAGTTACATCTAGTCTCCGAGTAAGTGAAGTATTTTTCATCATGGAATGGTCGTTTGCAGCGTTTACATTCCCTGAAGCAATTACTTTTACAGTCGTGACAGTAGGTTTTCCCTTTCACCAAAACCTTGTCCTTGGAACAGTATGAACAACACTGTATCTGTTCACACGAAACATCTGATTCATCATTGGAAGAAATCTCCATTGTTGGGTTGTAGGCTATGTTTGTAAGGCATGTTCAGTCTTGACACACAGGCATATTATTGTTAACTAGCAATGTTTTTACACCTAATTGTGCATCAGAGTTTTTTACTCTTACTAGGTAATGCCTTCCATTTTCTTCTGAAAAAATTTTGCAGTAGTCTTCGTACGCTTGTTGTAAACAGTTCAGGTAATCTACAAAATTTTCCATGTTGATCTGTCCTTTTCTGTCCATGATTCTTTTCAAACATGTTGCAACATCTGTATCGATGTAAACTAGCCTATTGCAACCTAACTTGCAAGATTGGGGTAGAGTGTCTGTTATATTTTGTTGAATGATATCTGTCAAGTAATCGTATTGAAAGTCCTTCAGGTAACCCATTTCGTATTGCGCATTTGCAAACACTTGAATGCTGTACATATTTCTTACCGATATGTAAAGCCCATCTGAACAAGGGTATGAACTTTCACTGAACATTTTCCTGTAAATTTCGCATGTGTAAAGTTGAGTAAACCCACAGTTCATGTGAGGATTTTGATAAAACTCCTCTAGAGGCTTGTGGTATTTATACTTTTTAACTTTGGAGCTGGGTTCTTCAATAAACCTAGCATTCTTGAAACAATCCTCCCCTTTAATTTTTTCGAAGAGATAAGTTTTTCCAGCACCCATAAGTCCCTCTATGGTTACCAGTTTCATCTTTAATTATGATTTTCTTAACAGTCTTTCAACTTTTCTCACAAGAACTTCATCCTCATCGATGTTAGTCAATTTCTCGGCTCGGTCACTTCCATTTTGTTCTACAAAAATGTGATAATACTCATCGTACTCCTTTTGGAGACAATGCAGGTAGTCCCGTAATTCTATCATGGTGCTTTCTTCTTTTCGTTGTAATATCCGTTCCAAACATCTCTCAACATCTGTGACTACGTACACCAACATGTTGCAACCTAACCCACAGTCTTTGTTGAGTGTTTCCCCAATTTTTTCATGTACCCGATCTGTAAGATAATCATGTTGAAAGTCTGTCAGGTATCCTCTTTCATACTGAGCGTTAATGAAAATAACTGTGCTGTACAAGTTTCTCTCGGATATGAGGTAATCCATGTCACTGGTTTTGTGTAGGTTTTCTGAGTATAACTTTCCTAAGACATTTAAGAAGTAGTGTTGACAAACTGCAGCATTTTTCACTGGGTCACTGTAATATTCCCTCAATGGATTGTACCGTAAATATTTTTTAAATTTCTCCACTGGTTCCTCTACAAACCCAATTTTTTTATTGTCTGTAAAATTTTCTTTTAACAAATTGAATAGATAACTTTTTCCAGCACCCATAATTCCATCAATGCTAAGTAACTTCATTATTCTGACTCAATATCGCTGCTTTCAGGTGTGGTATTGTAAGGGGAGTCACAACCGTCTTCCATTTCGTCGGGTGTCTCAGACTTTTTTTTCTGTTTCTTTCCCTCCTGTTTCTTTATAATATCTAATAACGAAGGTAAAATTTTCTTCAGCTTTTTCAACTCGGTATAGTTAAACGTGACATTTTTTCTTGAGAACTGATCAGAAAAGTGACAGTACAGTTTCCCTTTGAATTTAGTGACCGAAGCCCTTTTACGAGCATTTATTTTGAAAGCTTTTGCTTTGAATCCCATCTTGCTATTCGATAATCTCAGTAGGCTAAAGAAGTAATACCGTCGCCTAGTATATATCTTTTGTCATCAAATGCGCTGAGGGCTATTTTTTCTGTATCCACTGTGTAGAGTTTGTGTTTGAAACTTCGTATTGCAGAAAAGTGAACAGTCTTCGGTTGGTTTTTTCTCAAAGTATGCAGGTAGTCTGCATGTACTAGTTCATTAGCAGCTGCCTTTGGTACTCCTTTGGCTCTATGGATGGTGTCACAGGAACATAATATGGAATATTGTTTTGATTTTAAACCCACAAACTCTGTTAGTTCTCGGGATCCGTATTCGAATTTAAAATAACCTTTATTTTTTGAATTTTTAGTGTGGTGCAGTGGATGTGTGGTTGGAAAATTGGAAAAATGGAAGTACTTAGAGTTAGCTCTGTATATATCATTCGGTGTAGGAGCCGATTCATCCTTTGCCACTATTTTTAACAAGAACGAATCTGTGTCACTGTATAATGGATGTACTGTATACCACGTACCAAAAATTTTTGGAAGAAATAGATACAGAAATTGATACATGACTTTCTTTGCTAATTCTAAAACTGTGAATCCTATAAAAATTGTTTTGTCCAATTTAGCTGTATGATTGTTCCACTGCTGCAATTTTTGGGTCGAGTAACTCCACCCTTTGAAATGTAGGTTTGTTTGCAAATTTCAGAAGTTTTTCAGAAGAATTCACTAGTCTGACTTTTCTTCTTTTGAACATATTTTCTATGGTTTTTCCACAAAGAGCATTGTTTGCCATTTTTAGATTGTTGCTCTCAAATTCTGAGTTGGCCGCCTTTCTTCTTTCAATATTGAACTCAATAAATGACCTCATGAATGCCCTCTGTTCAAACCTGAGAACTCTGTGAATTTTTGTCAGTTTGAGCCCGAGTTTTAAGTACAGTTTAAGTAGTTCAAATGTATTACATAATTTTTCTTGTCTTCTATTGTTTGAACTAATTTTTCTGCATTGCTGAACAAATTTTTCGTATCACTCGATCTTTGGATATTTTGATTGTACGGACTGAGTTCATCGTATTTTATTTTCTTCTTTATCGGTGCCAGTGGAAAATCTGAATGTTTGACATGCAAATTCTCCGGGTATTCTAAGTCAACCTCTAAAATATACCCTAGGTCAGTATTTGATGCCGTGTTTTCTATGTTGAAGTTTGAAATTTCATTCTTTTCTAACCACCTAAATTTACCTACAGGTAGTTTGTTTGACAAACAGTAGGCATATAATGAATTGCAGTCAAACATGTGGAGGTAACTTAGCGGTTCTACTTCGTTGTAGTCTGGTAATGTTGGATAGTTCGCTTTTGCATACCTTGTGTACTGACCAGAGATACCACCCCTAATAGCTTTCTGTATGAATTCATACTGTTCAAGATCAGTGATCAGTTCGAGCTTTACTTTGGTTTGAAGCAACATTGCATCGAATGAGAAACTTGGTAGACTTAAGTATTTTGCAACGTCTAACCCGTACAGTTTATGGTTTATTGCTCTGAAATTTTCAAACACATCTGCCAGTAAGGTCACATCTAATTTCAGGTAGGCCTCTAAGTATTCCCCTAAATTTGAACATTTTAAAACCGTAAACATTGACTGTGCATGTTGATACTGTTCAGGGGTGATAGTCTTTTTTGTAAGAGAACTATAAAAGTGTTCTCGTTCTGGTAGTTTGCATTCATTCAGAACATCAACCCCGGTTAGATACTCATAGGGGAAGAAACCTTTTTTCAGCAATCTTAAAAATGTAGATTCTTCCGGATATAATTGTCTAGTGTGTTTGAATAATTTATCCTTACTTTCTTGCCCACTTCTCAGAATGTCTGTCAGGTTTGATAAACTGTTGGGTAAATGAGCATAGGTGTCTATGAACTGGAAATTTTGAAAAGAGATACACGCAAATGTCTCGCTTGTTCTTGGAATAATTTTTAATTGGTTTTCACTGTTTTGACACAAATCTCTTATCAACAATTTGAAGTCGTATTTCGATCCATTATGGAGAAATACAGGAATTTTTGGTTCATTGGAAATTGAAGAGTATTTCAGGTTGCACCTATTACAAGCTATACCAAGTACATTCCCAAAAGGGTGTTCTTCTGTGACCTTGGGGCTTTGCAAGTGGTTGTGATCCCTACATTTTTTGTCACCGTGAAAAACTGAATCACATATATAACACTGGGTAGCCTTTTTCAACATTTGCCAAGTTTCTGCAGTGTTGGTCATAGGGTATCTGCATTCGTTCAAAATTACATTGATTCGACTTTGCTCTTCCATCAACATTTCAATAGCTTTTTTGGCACAATTTTCTCCTGTGTAACACCTTACAGGTCCGTTGAACTTGTCATTTACATGACATACACGTTTCATGCCAATGCTTAACTGTTTATGCTGGGTGTTAAATTTAGTTTTTTTTCCACTGGCTCTTTTGTTGGTCACTCGACTCTGATATGTCTCAAAATCCATGTATATGACAAAGGGTGCCATGAATTTTTTCTCATAGTTTCTAAATTGTAACAGGTCTTCATCAGATCCCAAAGTTGGTACTTTTCCTTTAGGTTTGACCCCATTTATTCTGCAAAAGTTTTCATGTTCTTTCAGAGCTTGCTCTGAATACTTTTTTGTCAAACAGGTTTTGCAGTAATAACCTTTTTTCCTGTTTGAACATCGAAAACCACAAAGAAATCTGGAAAGACTCCTTATTGTGTAATAATGTCCTTTGTATAACAATATATTTACGTGATGTTTCTTGTTTTCTTCAGAACTTATGTGTAGCACCCCGGGTTCATGAGATACCGGGTTAATCTCATAACAATTGATAGAAACCTCATTTTGTGCTTCAAACAGTTGGATACTATCCAGTGTCATGGGTAGCGAAATTCCATTTGTGTTAAACTTTTCCACCAAGGTTTTGTACTGACTCGCACGACTTGCATTCTTTGCTGGTGGTTGTAAGATACCAGCTGCTACAGAGTATAGGAAGCATTGGTTTGCTGGGGAAGATAAGTCAAGTAAACAGTGTTTGTTTTTCAGAAAATTTGGAAGGTTTCCTTGTTTACACCCACCCAAAATTGGGGCGTACTTCACTATTTTCAATTCAAGACTATAAATCTTGACTAGGTTCCAATTACTTCCATGGTGAAGAAATGTTTCTAATCTAGATGCCACCTCTTTATTTAATACGGATATAATCTTTTTGATATGTACCTTCGAAAGAATTCCCCTTGTTTCCGATGTAAAGTACGGTTTGATGTAAACAAAATCATCTTCTGTTTGTCTGTACTTTTTAAGTTTTACCCTCAGTGACAGTTGTATCTTAATACTCTTCAATTTACGCAATGCTTTTTTAATTTTATTTTTGACCATTGAGTAGGATTTTGATAAATACATTTCCACATCCATTTTCTTGTACCTGGGAAGTTCAATTCTGTACCTCTTATACACATTTTTGAATTTGTGATGTTGCATTTCTTTTTTTTAATCCGGTTGAAATAAAGAAAGCCTGATTATCACCTTTCCAAATTGAAAATGAATCAGGTCTCCCGTTGTGTCTATGATTTTAATTTCAATTTTACTTAGTACATTTCCTATCACAGGGATATAGTTTAAAATAGGAAGTGTTTTGTGAGTATATTGTGAATCGAGACGAGTGTCACAGTGAATGATCCCTAAAATTGGAACATTCTTATCTCCCACACGAGTAGGGTAGACAATATCGCTGTAGATGTAAAGACTGAAAGTGAGCAAATTAATGTCGGGTATCACATCGCTTACGTATGCTCTTGGTAAAGCGGGTGTGTTTCCTACATTTGCAAACTGTACCTTGTCAAAAAATCCTAAAATATTTGCCAGCTTTCTGTGGATCTCTATTGTCTCTTCGCTCTCTACAATAATTTCACACAATCCGGTCCTGTTGTTTACCCGCAACGTGGATTCCATCTTTGCACTTTTGATAGCTGTATTTATTGCCCGTATTAATTGTTCTATATTACGGTAATTTTTACCGGGGATTGTTCTGTTAAAATGCCCTGTTTTTATACCTTTCTTCTTCGAAAGATGAATCTCAGTCATTGGTTCAAACACATTCATTATACTGTTTGGATAAATGATTTCAGCGAGAGCTATCTTTGTCCCCGGTTTTAAGGTAATAGGTTCGGATAAATCTACCACAAAGTTTGATGTTTTGTTTTCAAAATAGTCGCATTTAGTATTTGATGGTAAAAAGATTGTACTAAGTCCCCCTTCTGAAGAGTTTCCCCAAACACTCGACATCGTCTTAAAATTGATGTTTCAATTCAGTACACTCCCCAAATCCTTTACTTCCTCGAAATGTTTCTTCTACAATGTTTTCTGTTTTTATGATGCAAGGGTTAATGGTTGAATGAAATATCAACTGTGCTATGGGCTTTGTCTTGTCCCATGAAATTTTTTGATTTGTAATATTGTGTAGTACCACAAATATTTGTGCTCGATAGTCCGGATCAATAATTCCAGCCAATACACGGAGTCCACATAGGCTAACACTACTCTTTTCTGCTACTTGCACGTACAATGAATCTGGTAATTCTAATATCACACCTGTAGGCAGCTTTCTTATTTCATTAGGTAATAGTTCAAAGCATTCCGTACTAAATAACTCATAACCAACTGCACTCGGAGACGATTTGTACAAGTTTTGTTGTCCATCACACAAAAATTTAACCTTAACTTCCATTGTCACATCAAACAGTGTCTTTTCTACCTGTCGCACGTTGATTTTTTGTGTGTCTTAATGATGAAAAAAATTTGTTTAACCCAGTTGGTGATACATATGTGAGAGTAAATGTATTGCCGCATCCCATTTGATAAACCAAAAATTTAGTTCATCGTAGAGGTAGTCCTGACAAAACTTTTGCAGTTGATGTGGCAATAAAGCTTTGTTCAGTGTATTAAACTGTATAGTACTAGCACACAACTCTTGCAAACTTCGTGGGTTAAGCCCAAAATAATATCTTTACAAAGATATAGTAACATCTAAACACTGATAAACTAATACAGGCGTTATTGTTACTCCCGGTTGTACAATTAACCCATGTTTCACAAACACATCTAAATCTCTCCATTTTAGTACATGATTTCTACATTGACAAATTTCTCCATCAACTAGGAAAGTTATGTCTTTCCCACTGTCCATTATTACTGTTTCTTTACAAGTATTTCTTTTATTACTGGGGGAACAGACTTTTTTATATGTAAACCAATGTCCCCCTAAATGTTTACTCAAAAAATCTTGGAATGGCAAATTCTAGATAATTCCAAGAAAAAAGTTTTTTCAAACACATATTTCTCAGTAAACTCTTCCCACAGCCACCTTGGGGAGTAATCTAACATTTAGGTTCTTTTACTATTACAAGTTGTTCTACATTGACAAATTTCTACATCAAATAGAAAAGTTATGTCTTTCCCACTGTCCATTATTACTGTTTCTTACAAATATTTCTTTTACTGGGAACAGAGTTTTTTTGTTGTAAACCAATCTCCCCCTACATGTTTACTCAAAAATCTTGGAATGACAAATTCTAGATAATTCCAAGAAACTTTTTCAAATACATATTTCTCATTAAACTGTTCCCATAGCCCCTTGGGGAGTAATCTAACATTTAGGTTGAATTAATAAATTTTTGAAAAACAAAATTCTTTCAATGTTACAAGTTGATCATTTTTAAAAAGTTTGTATCTGATATTGTGTACAAATTCAACAATATCTCTCGTGATTTCCATATCAGGATATAACTGCAATCCTTTTTCTATGTACGGATACAAGTAATACCAATCAAAGTGGTAGCCACAATCACACATGCCTTTGTTATTATACCTAACTGACATCATGGTTACTTTATTTTTTGTGTTGCAATAGAATGACACATAGACTTTTATTTGTTCATTATTAATTTTTGGTTTTTCTACCCTTCAGTTTTTTTATAGCCTGTGCCCTCGATAGTAAACTACAATGTAACGGACATTTCAAATCACAGGATAATTCTTCAGTTTTTAAATTTTGTGGCAAAAAGGAATTTATCGAAGATATTGTTTTTTTCAAAATTTGGTTAAGTTTTTCCACATTATCGGTTAGGTTGATCAAATTTTCCTTTACAATGTTGTGGTAATGCTGTAAATCATTCTGCTCTGTAAACTGCTCGAGGTTGTCACGGTTTTGTATATCAATCTGTGGACTTTTACATTTCATAAATGGGTTTCTGTTTTTCGATTCTGAAATTTTTAACGGTATCTTTCTTTTATGTACTGGTTCTGAAGAACAAGTTTGTGCAGGTCTAGGACAATTGAATTCTGCTTCTTTTGCCTTTTTACACACTGGTTCTACCAACTCTGTTTCTGATTCGGAATCAGAGGATAAAGGAAAGAAAGATTCTGTATTTTTGTAAAATTCTACAGACCCGTCCTCACAAGTTTTTAAAAGATACGAATCCCCCTTCAAATTTGTTTTTGAAACATAGGTTTTAATGCAATCTTTTGTGAAGTGTATGGTGAAAAAGGCACATAATTTCTCTGACAAAATGTCCATAAATCTGTCTATAGAATTAAAAGAAACCATATTTCTACCTTTTAGTGCTTGATTATCTGTCTCTTCAAGGGATTCGATGAACATATTCTTCAATTTTTTATATAATGTTGATTCATCAGTGATATTGAATGTTTGATAGAAATACGTGTAGTAATCTGTGAGGAAAGAGAGATTTATATCCTCCCACAAAAGGTGAGCTAAAGTCTGAAGGTACTTCATTATAAATGCTTGCGTTAAGTATGTATGCATGGTGATGTCCTGGATAGCTGCAAGGAAAATTTTGTTAAAACTCGGTACTTTTTCTATCTGTTTGGTGCAACCAGTAACTTTTAAACAGTTGTTTTGTTGTGAGTATACGGTGAATACTAAACTATTGCTTGTGTATTTAGTAGAGACGCGTTCCTTTGTTTCTAAATCTGGTATTCTTTGAAAGTACTTTTGAAATTCGGTATGGTTAATTTGCTTCTCACCAAGATATAAAACTTTGATTTCCCAATGATAATTTAAACTTTTGAGTATCACTAGGGAACTGATGATTTCACTAGATAAGGTTGTATGTAATTGTTTATAAAATATTTCACTATATCTTCTATTCCACGGTAATTACTTACTGTATTAACTTTTCTTAAAAATATAAAACCTCTAGAATTTTTAACAAAATATTTAAAAGTAATATGAAGAAATCTAAAAATTAAAACGTCGTGTTGATTCTGTATTACAAAAGGATTCTGTCTAATAAGGTCAGACTTTACAATTGAAACTGTTTCTTTATTTTTGTTAAATATCTCAAATTTCAATAAGATCTGATTTATTTTCATAAAGTTATTGAAATAATACTACAACTCTCTGTTTAATTTATCCACCACAAAAACTTTAAAACAGTAACTGTACCTCAGTAGATTACTCCCCTTTGCAGCACAATAAAATGTGAGGAGTTGATAGCCATCACACGGTCTTTATATAAGATCTGAGAAAAGATGACTTTGCAAAAATCTACAGGAAATTTGCAGTGTGACAACAGATGTGGGGATAATTAGAAAGTTCTAGAACACAGAGTGCACAAAAAGTGCAAAAAATGTTTAGTAGAAAAAAAAAACTGACATGTATTGAGGAATGACATGTTGTTTGTAGAACTTTCCAGAATAACATTAATGTCAAAACACCCTATGAAGCAATTAATGTTTAGTGAGCCACCTCAGCAATTTCACACAGATCATTAATTATAAAGTTCATTGCAAGAAATTTGCAGTGGGACGACACATGAAGATATATTATTTCAGAGAAAAGTTTTAAAGGTTGCGTGTTAAAAACACCCCAGTATTCTGTAAAATGTTCAGTGGGACGCCTCATAACTATTTTCAATAAATCATTAATTGTAAACCATTGCAAGAAAGTTGCAGTGGGACAACACATGAAGATATATTTCAGAAAAGTTTTCTAGAACACAAGTCCACAAAGGTTACGTGTTAAAAACACGCCTTGTATTCTGTAAAATGTTCAGTGGGACGCCTCATGACTATTTTCAATAAATCATTAATTGTAAACCATTGCAAGAAAGTTGCAGTGGGACATAAAAACACGTCTTGTATTCTGTAAAATGTTCAGTGGGACGCCTCATGACCATTTTCAATAAATCATTAATTGTAAACCATTGCAAGAAAGTTGCAGTGGGACAACAGATGGAGAGATATTATTCAGAGAAAGTTTTCTACAACACAAATCCGCAAAGTTTACATCATGAAAAAAAATTTAATAGCAAAAGAAAATCAATCAAGTCAAAATGCCCCGAGTGTTTCTACAACCTTGTATTCTGAAAAAATGTTCAGTGGGACGGCTCATGACTATTTTCAATAAATCATTAATTGTAAACCATTGCAAGCAATTTGCAGTGCGACAACAGATGGAGACATATTAAGAGGAAGTTTCGAGAACACAAGTCCGCAAAGTTTACATCATGAAAAAAATTTAATAGCAGAAGAAAATCAATCAAGTCAAAACGCCCCGCGAGTACTTCTACACACAGAACAATGTTGAATGGGAGAATTCATAGCAATTTGAATGCAATAAATCTTTAAGACACTATCAAATGTTAAAGAAAAGACCACCAGACACTGTTCTACAAAGAGAAACCCGAATATGCTTGGTTTTTTGAAATATGGGGGCAGTCTATATATTATAGTCATGAATTATGGATTCTAGAATATAAGTTCATAGGGGGGTTTGAGATAAAATGACTTGCACCTGATGTTCTGTAGTAATTAGCACTGGTGAATCAATTAAAAAAAAACCCAACCTGTGTTTGTACATTATGACATTAAAATTTGATCTCTTACATCTGTAAGTATATATCCTAACCAGTTTTTCCCCTTCTAATATTTTTTAAACTTACTTTTAGGATCAGAAGCATACCTACCAATTCCCCATACTATGTCCCAAGGGCTGGCCTCAACAAGAATGGTACCTGCAGTTTCCAAAAGTTTTTCTTTCAATTTTGAATTTTGAGTAAACTTTGCTAATGAGGCTTTTCTAACAATGGTTTTGGATTTTGCCAGCCATCTTTGTTTGTTAAAATTCCTTACCTTCCTACCCAATCTTTTCATTACTTTTGGGTCTTTCACCTCCATAATTTTTTGGGCTGTAATATAGTCTTTAAATGCGATTGCCTTACAATACATCATATACTGTTCAGCACATCTATACATTACTCCGTCAATAGTAAATTTAGAAGGGTGAAACTGACTGAAAGGTGACAGAATTCCATAAAATAAGGTATACCTTTCTTTGTCTCCCATTACTACTGCAGCTATCTTTTGACTGGTTGGTTATTAACCTTTCACACAGACACATAATTGTAATGGGTTTTTTTAAAAAAAGCAGCTGTGTCTTTACAGTCGTAACAATGTGAACCTTGTACAAGCTCAGATTTTTTTTCCTCTGATGAATCAATTTAAACCCAGCCTGTGTTTGTAGGAAAAAAATTTTAATAGCAGACAAGGTGTCGGTGTCTTCGAATAGAAACAGTCAATATCATGAAATAAGTCTTTTCTAGAATATTCTCAAAACCATTAATTACAAATTCTAAAATATTGATGTAATAAATCTCTAATATGAGTCATCAAAATTGAAACCTTGTTTTAGAATGGAAGTTTACAAACACTGATAAAAACTGTCTCATGAACGCAATAAATTACATAGAAGATCATAAAAACAATATTAGGTTTGCATTTCTGTAGAATGTTTAGTGGGTCAACATACAAACAGAAGTTTCCAGAACACTAGCACAGAGAGGTTATTACATTTATTATAATAATGACAACACTACAATAAATCTGTCAATAGTTCTTTGTTAGAGTTGGCTTACAGAGCAAACGAATAATGTTCAGTGGGACACATCCGTTTGTAGAACATTCCAGAACAATTGCACAGATTTTAATAAATATCTGAACAGAAAGAATTGAAGGCTTTATTGTTCAGTAGGGTGCTAAAGGATGATGATGATGGTACAAGTTTGAATTGTGAAGAATACAGTTAAGATTTTCTATGGAGAGTAAAAAAGGAACCAACAAAGTTAAGTGTTCTATTTTTCATTTCATTTGAAAAAAAGTGTTAAGATTTCTGTGAAGAGTGAAAATGGACCAACAAAATTAAGTGTTCTTATAAGCCATTGATGTCTCAATACCATTACATTCTAAGGGTGTTTGATGATTTATTCATTCATTTTTATATTTGACTCTAATTGTTTTCACATAGCTAACTAAATCAACCAACACATGGAAAGTGTTAATTTTACTTACTGTGAACGTAAGGTAGTTTACGTAAAATGTCTAAAACCATATATTTAACACAAGAGAAAAAAATCATGAAAAATTTATTATTGATAATTCTTGAGTGAACTTATCCCTGTTGTAAATTTCCATAAAAGTTGTCAGTTTTATAACATTAGATCAATGCAGGGTGTTCACAGATTCCGATATATTACAATTCATCTGACATTGCTAAAGATGTGTAACATTAAACTTAAAAGCTTATAACTTATAGCATTTTCAATTAAACTAATATATATCTTGTGTTAGAATAATTTTTCTACCTTAGATAAATTTACCTAGTGATGATTAATCACAGTAGCCGTTGCATATTGATTTTAGAAAATTGTAAGTTGTAATATTTTGCCCTCAGAAAATCAAAAAAACAACACAAAACAAGTTACTGCAAAAAATAATGGTTAATCTAAAAAAGTGATACTTCAGTAATGTGTATATATATAGACTTCACACTGTGTGACAGGACAGGCAGATTCAAGTTTAGTTAGAGCACAATCCTTTTCCTTTAAAAAGTGCATTCCATGCACTTTGTGCCTCAGTTGGAGGTAAGACCTACCAAACAAAATGTATGTTAACTTACAATTTATTTCAAAGTGTCTTGTTTGGTTATCATTTTATTTTGGAAAAGATTTCCTTCAATTAATACATTCTTTTATATTTTTGTTTTTGCACAGGGATTACAATTTAAGATCCAAAAAAAGAAAATTGTAAGTATATTTTATAATAATATTACTTTTCGTATTACTTGTGATTACTAAAAAAGGTTTAGAAATATTTGTGTGTAGTGACACAAGATATAATAATTGGTTCAGTTCAGATGTTAACTTGTATGTCAATAATAAAGGTTTATTAAAAACATTTGCTTTTTTACTTTTAATAAATGGAGGTTGAAAACTGATTAATATGTCAGAGGTAAAAATAGCTGGTGATATTTCGGTGTACATAGATTATACTATATATATATATATATATGGCTTTGTTAAAGACTACCCAACATTATTAATCTACTGCTCTCCAAAGTAAAAATTTCTACCACAATATAGAACATAATGCATTAGGTTAACAGAAGTAATGTCCAATATATAGTTCAAAGGGATTTTGTGTATTTTATATTGTAGAGATGAAAATATAGTTCAAAGGGACTTTGTGTATTTTATATTGTAGAGATGAAGAAAAGGGGGGAACCCGTGTTAGGGTTGTAAGTGTTCTTTACAATTGGTTAAAAGGGTTACTACACAAAAGACAATAGAACCTTTAAAAATATTTCTTACAATAAAATCATTTTCCTCAAACAGAATTTTGAAAGTTGCAGTATATTTCAGTACAGTACTTAAAAGTGTTTTTCCCATGTTTATCACATTTACATGTAATCAGTGGAAGAAATTATCATTTAATTCCTGTATGCTATGGATTGATGTGACATATTTCAAATTATATGAACATTTTAATCAGGTTATAAATGAGGAAGTTTTTGTTACATTTGTCATGGTGACACTTTTTTCATTATTTCTTACACAATTTATACATTTTTTCTTTTTCAGCCCATGAAAAAAGAAATAAATATTGGTGAGAAATTATACTGTCATTTTTTTAATTTGTTATGAAAGTTGATTATATTTAAAGTTTTTAAAAATAATTTTATTCAGACATAAAGAAATGTCTAACTTTGTATCTTTTATTACAGTTATAAATCTTTATTTTACAGATATTTCACAAAAGATGATATTGGTAAGCACTAATTTTTTATCAGTTTGTAATTTCTGTATTTTCTTCTTTAATAGTTCATTATTAAAAAAAATGTTGGTAGTAGTGTTTTTTACATATCAGAGGGTTCATACTTCCCTTGTAGTATTGTTACTTGTAAGAATGTGAAAGAAAATGCTAGCACAGGTGAGAACTTTTAATTAAAAGATAAAATTGCACAAACAGTTCATTATATGAAGGTAAAAGTAATTTCTTCTTTAATAGTTTATTACTAAAAAAAATGTTGATAATGTTTTTACACATGAGAGGGTTCATACTTTCCTTGTAGTATTGCTACATGTAAGACTGTGAAACAACAAAAAAAATGGTAGCACAAGTGAGAGGTTCTAATTAAAAGATAAAATTGCACAACAGTTCATTATAGAAAAGTAAAAAAATATCAGTGTTTTAGAAGGTTCTGAGTATTCTTTGTAGTATTACCACCTACAACACTGTTAATACCCACTGCATATGTGAGAACTTGTAATTAAAATATATGGTATACAAAATATGATTAGTCACATGTGTATTGCTACATCATTTTGAGAAAATTCTGTAAGTTTATTACTTATTGTGCATTTGATGACTAATTTCAGCCATCTCCTTTATTTTACAGCGCTCAAACATTCACGTGACAGTAAGTGTATTACTAATGTAATTATTAAACCAAAAACAATCACTTAATTTTTTTACTTTTTGTTGAAAATATACTTTGATAGAAAAGTTACATGTACATAACAATTATAGTTCTATTAGTCTTAATGTGTCATTCACTATCAGACATATTCATTATTATGTCCACTATTACTCATTGTTTTTCTCATTCACAAGACTTTAGGAGTAAATATATATTTATACAGGGACATTAATAACTCAGTAATTGTTAAAAATTTTTCTTTTCTTGAGACCATTATATTTTCAAAGGTAAATAACTGATTTAACAGATATATATATATATATATAACGTTTCACCTTTGAATTTCAGATACAGAGCGAGAGTCTGAGTAAGTATATAAGCTTTTCAACATTTCTATCATCCTTTAAGGTATTTCAAAGGAGAGTTTTCTCTACAATAAAAGTTTACATATCAATAAAATTTATACATATATTAATATATATATATATATATATATGTATGTGTGTGTGTAGGTTACCCAAAATGTGAGGTGTGGGTGTGTGTTTCATTATTTTATCTTTTGAATATGTAAAAAAACCACAGTCAAGGATCAAAAAAAAAACATTTAAGAACCTTAATTCTTGTTTCAAATGTGATATTAAAATAAACAAACTAATGTTGCATGGTAAGTACATTGTAATGTACACTTATCTGAAATAATTACTAACTGTTGTGTACAGAAAGGACTTGTGTAGGAATCTTCTAATGAATATTTCAATAACATATGTGTGCTTTAAACCAGTAAAAACTGAATGAGGTAATAAAATTCCTTGAGGGTTTCTTTCTGTAGAAGGAAGAGTTTATTACTGCTGTCAAAAGGTGACATTTTATATCACAGTAATCTGTGGTGTTTGTTGATATACATATATATAAAGACTTCAAATGCATCTTTGTCATTTGAGGAGATTTTCTTCCTGGATGAAACAAAAAAATCCCATTAATTGTTGTTTCTATTGTATATTTATAGATCAGGCAAACAGAAAAAAAGATGGTAAGTATAACTTTATTCTTTTACTTTCCATATTCTTCTACAGTTCTGATTTTCCTCTTTGATAGATTTATTCTTTCTATAAACATGTAACAGTGAGAATCAGTAAGCTACACAAATGTGTGTGTCTATGCTGTGTTTTGAGTCACTCAATTATATAATTATTGTTTGTGTATTGTGTTTTCCAGACAATGTAAAGAAGGATAGTAAGTATAAACTTTAGTCTTTTTAGTTTTCACTTTTTGTGTATAATAAAATTTATTAGAGGTAAAACATAGGTAGAAACATCACCTGACTGTTTTTTTCTTCCTATTGATGACACTTGGCATACACATAAGTCATTTATCAGCTATAAGATTACTTATATCATACAATATACATGTACCAAAAGTTTTTTCAAAAGTATATGTATAATACTGAGAACAAAATGATATCTATTGATTGGTGAAACTCATTTTTTTTCCCAACTAAAGGATATTATGAATAAATAACTGATGTATTTCTAAAAATGGTTCCTAACTAAATAGTTACATGTTATATATCACATTGATAATGCATACATTATATATTTATATCTACATAATTTTTTTCCTCTATTTCAGATTGGGAAACCACAAAAGCAAAGTAAGTTTATTAAAAAAATGTTCTTTAAAATTTAAAGATGTAACTTTTAACTTCAAATAAACCTTTTTTCATTACATTTTTTACCATGCATATGCATAATACTGTGTATAGGTAGCTTTTTTGAAATTTTCATATGTGTGTGCTTACATTGTTTTTATTTCCAGTAATCATCTGTAGAACTGTTGTTTTATATTTGAAACAGGGGAAAAGCACAGTGGTAAGTATATTTATTATCCTTTTGGGGTTTTTTTGGTATATTTCATGGTTTTACTATGAGTATATCTAATTTGGTCAGTAAATTTTTTGTTAGTTTGTGAGTTACTTTTCAGTTTCTTGTATATAATATATATATATGTAGCATTTAATTAGTTAATATATTTTACTTAAAAGATTGTTCTTTTTATTTTTTCTTGTTTTTCAGAACAAAAAAAAGAAGAAAATGAAAATTTTTTATTTTAAATTTTAGATCAAAATTATTATTTTTTAAAAAATTTAGAACAAAAAATAAAGTTTTTCAAAATTTATAACTTTGTTTTATTTAAGGTCTTTTCCCCTGAGATCCTTGGTGACCTAGTTCTTAGCAAATTTGACATCTAATCATAGGCTGTTGTGTCTGGGGGGTTCAAGCTTCCAACACAAACACACGCACAAACACAAGTAGCAATGCTGAGGATCTATCACAATATGACCCGGGTTATTAAACAACATGTAAAACACTAACTTTAACTTTTCATTTACTTTTTCTGTAACAAGAAAAAGTCATGGGACAAAGCAATGTTTTTTGGATGAATTTTTTCAAAAGAAAGGAAGGTAAGATGTTCATTAATACCTTTTGTATTCACTTGTAAAATAATCAGTTAATTATAGAAATGGATTAACATAATATCCAAAAAGATTAAAGAGAACAGGATATATAATTTTTTCAATATTCAGTTACATTATGTAAATTCTTACAGATAATATCATATTGTATATTAAATTTGAAAATCAAAATGATTGGTTTATATGTGTATTAAGCTGTGGGTATTCTTTTTTTGTCTATTTCAGGGAAGAGGCAATGAGTGCAGCCCTGGGAATAGTGACTTGGATGTGTTTTTCATTTATTTTACACATTCAGTTGCTGTTTCTTGGGAATTTTTTATATGTCAACAAGATCACAGTCTGAAAACGAAAGTGGATACTTGGTTAAAATGAACAAAAAATGATTTTATGTGTAGAAGGAAATATTGATTGATAAAGAAGTGATTATCAAGATTTAACCAGGAAAATACATGAAATGACAAAGTTGTATGCATCAGTAGGGTCTTTTCTTCATTTTGACTAGCTTCTTTTAACTGACCAAACGATGAAAACAGTTATAATTCCCTGTGTGACAAGGATTTGGTGATGACTTTGACATGTAATTAAAAAGGCAAAAGCTTTAGATGATCAATATACATTAGAAGGTAGTAGGGGTCTTTTCTTCATTTTGGCTAGCTTCTTTTAAGTGACGAAAGGATGAAAACACTTATAATTCCCTGTGTGACAACGATTTGATGATGACTTTGACATGTAATTAAAATGGCAAAAGTTTTAGATGATCAATATACATCAGAAGGTCTTCGTTTAGCTAGCTTCTTGGATAAATGGCCGAAGGATGAAACTGTGTCACCAGTTGATTTAGTTAAAGCTGGGTTATTTTATTGCGGACATGGAGACAGGGTAAAATGTGCCTTCTGTGGTGGTATTATATATAACTGGGTTACAGGAGATATTCCTTTGAAAGAACATTTTCCATTTTGTAAATTTGCTAAAATGAGGGCCACCGAAATTTTAAGCCAGGATTACACCAATATGACCCAGTGTTCAATACACAAAAGTGCAGAGAAAATTGTACGTCAATTAGGTTTTTCTGATAAGTTAATAAGAGAGGGGTTGGAAAAGTTGAAAGGCAATACTATTAAAGCGGTGGATTTATTGGATGTAATATTTGAAATTGAAGATCAACAAGTTGTTCAGGAGAACAAGAGATTAGATACAGCACCGGCTTGTAAGATTTGTATGGAGGATGATATTACAATGGTTCTCCTACCTTGTCGACATCTGTTGTGTTGTGAGAGGTGTGCAGAGCAACTAAAGAAATGTCTGTGGTGCCGTAGTACAATACTAGGAACTCTTAAAACTTTTTTCACTGTTTAATTCCTGGACAAAATCTTTTTAAAAATCATTCCTGAACATATTCAACCTCACAGTACTAACTTGCCTGGTTTCAGGATAATTTGGTTAAATGAAGGGTTAACTTTTGCCTCATTCTTTAGGTGAGGGTAAAAGTTCATTGAGGGTTAAAGTAAGGCCGTACAATGAGGCAAATGTTAAGCCTTCATATACTACTGTCATTATGTTTATTTTCAAACTCTGGAAAATGTTCCCGATATTGCCTTAGGTCTGCCTGTTGAGGCAGGCAGCACCATATTTGGAAGACCTGCGAGTTCAAAAGTATTTTTGATTTCGAATGAGGGTTTCAATGTAGTTTTCAAAATCAAGCCCCAACTGACCAGGGAACATTTGACAAGAAGCAGATTTGTCAATCCCCTCAGGAACAACATTGCATTCCCTTCTTCAGCACCAGGCCATAGAACAGATCAAGGTTCCATCTTGTCTAGCCTTTTACAGCTGGCTGTTTCTAGTTTCAAAATAGAAAAACAAGTTGAGACCAATTTAGATCTAAGCCCTCTGAATCTGTTTCTGAATGTCAAAACTCTCAAGATTTTAGCCCCAGAGTGAATAATAGTTACCCTAAAAAGCGAGTAAGAAACCTCGCTGGATTTCAATGACGCTTCCTTACACATCACTAGAAGCCAAGATGCAGGAAAGTATCTAAGATTCCATTAATAAGGTTAGACTTTTTAGTTCAAAGCTCTTCTCTTTGGCCTCTCAACAGCTCCAGTGGGGTTCATGTTAGTGGTCAAGGAGGTAAAGCTCCTGGCTCAAGTGTAGTGAAAGGAAACTGGCCAAACTTTAAGAAAGTTTCTGAGATTTCATTTAAAAAGTCACACTTAACAGTTCATAGCTATTCTGTTTGGCCTATCAACAGCTCCAATGGTGTTCTTTATGAACACCTCAAATGAGAGTAGTCATTCCCACCAGAGAATGGTGGCAGGACCTGCATTCGAAAATAAACTCCCTCCTCTGGAGACCAACTTCTTTGTGCAGCAACTCATGTCTCTCATAGGTCTTCTTCCTGCCAGAGAACATCAGGTTCCCTCAGATTACCTTCATTTGAGGCCAGTTTCGGAAGCCCTTGAAGAGTTAGCAAACTTTTTTCACAGCCAAACAGTTTGGTAGCCACAGACAAAGCTATGGTTGTTGCATAAACAACAAAGCGAGGACAAATAAGATCAGGCTCACTTTCTTCTCTTCTTTTGAGACTCCTGTCCTGATTCAACCTCACATAGTTTGTTATAAACACATGACGCATCCCAGGGCACTTGAATGGGACTGTGAACAAGCTAACACATCACAAGCAAGTCATTCAGTCTCTGCTTCAGGAAGTGTTTGAACAGATTTTCCACTGTTTGCACCATTCCCGACTGTATATGTTTACCACGTGGTGCAAGTCTGTACAAGTTTGTCTCCAAAGTCCCAGATCAAAAAGCCTGGACAATAGATTTCTAAGCCTCTTCTGTGAGTGCCTAAACCTTTATACCGTTCCCCTTGTTTCACTTTTGGGAAATGTAGTTAACAAAATCTTAATCTACAGTTGCCAGAAGGTCATTCTTACAGCCTCAGGTTGTACAAATGCAAATTTGTACAAGTTTGTCTCCACAGTACCAGATCAAAAAGCCTGGGCAGTAGATCTCCAAGCCTCTTCTGTGAGGGCCTAAACCTTCCCTCCAGTTGCACTTCTGGAACATGTGGTGAACACCATCTTAAACTACAATTGCCAGAAGGACATTTTTATAGCCCCAGGTTGGCCCAACATGCCCTGGTTCTTGGATCTGGTAATCCTATCTTCCCAGATGTCTCTGTTCCTTCCCACATTACCTAACATGCTGGCTCAACCCTTCCACAGAATCCCCACAAAGACCTCCAGAATGAGAAACATGCATGCTTGGTTCCTGGAGCCTTTGTCATTACAGAAAAAGATTTATCTGAACAAGTGGCAGCAAGAATTGAGAGTCCTTAAAAACTATACCAGAACCATCTAAAAGGCGAAGTGGGCCATTTTATTCAGATAGTATGAATCAAGTCAGGTGGACTTCAATTTGCCATTAAAAAGAAAATTAGCAGATTTCCTCCTGTAACTTGTTCAGGAAAAAATTCTTCAGCAAAGTACCATTGACCTCAAAGAACCTCAAGGACGTTGATAAATGGTCATCCTTGAGCCTCTATTTTCTCAGGGGAATGTCAGTTACTTGTGAGTTGGGGCTGTACTTGTACAGTCAGATGGGTTAAATAGCGCTTTGAGTCCTGTAATATATGGAGATATTGCGCTGAGTATAATTACTCAATACAATACAACTGATGGTTACAGATCAACCATTGCTGATTCTAGATCTAACTGAAGTTTCATAGTGCGTAATCTCCACTAACTGCAGATCCTGATGCCCAACCAAGATATATAACCAGAATCCAAAATCGTGTATCAAAGAAAATGAGAAAGGTCATCAATCATGGAGAAACCACAGAAGGAAGAATCTAAGGTAGATAAGCTTTGTAGACCAGGTATGCTTTAATTTTTGATCAGAGAGGTAGCGGATTAGATGTTGTCAGTCAACTCATTCCATGTGGTAGGTGCATCATAAGCAAAATTGTTATTATAAGATCTTGTTGTAGTGACCCTTAAAATCTTGTTCGGGCTATATCTTGGAATCCGTAAGGTTTAGAAGGTTGATGGTAGGTATACTGAGTTGACCTTGCCATAGTGACCTTGAACTTTAAAGTCTTATAAAGGGCAACATGTAGGAAGTTGATACTTGGTAGAGACATTGGTTGGGGGTGTGGGTGTGCAATGTCATGGTGTGTTATTGATTTGACCTTGCTCTAGTGAGCTTGACCTTTGAAAAGTTGTCTGGGGTATATCTCAGGAACCATAAGATGTAGGTAGTTGATAGTTGGCATGGACATTGTTTAGGGGGTGTAGGTGTGCAGCATCATGGTGTGACCTTGAGTTGACCTTTGACTTTGCTGTAGTGACCTTGACCCTTAAAATCTGTTTGGGCTTTAAACTGTAAGGTATATAAAGTTGATTCTTGGCAGAGATATGGAGTTGGAGGGTGCATCGTCATGGTGTGACCTGTGAGCTTGGCTCTGACAAAGTGTGTTGACCTGCCACACTTCAGAGATATATCTCTTATCACAAAGGTATGTGGATTGCTGCAGCTGATTATTAAATGTACTTTTACTGAATTGTTCTATTTCCATTGACAGTTATACTGTTATCTCTGTTAAATAATATTTTCTCTGCTCAAATATTATTTGGACCTTTACCAAGCTGACACTGGTTACTTTTGAAGGTCTCCTGAACCATTGAACTGTTTCACTTCATCTGTATCTCATGGTGTTAAAAACTATTTCCCTGGTCTGTGGGGTATGGGCATCTCCAGTGCTATTTCAGTCCAGCATTATACCAGTTTGTTCTAAGGTTTTTGATCTTGTGTTATTGGTCAGGTTGGTCATTCTAAGGTGGGGTATTTAAGTTCTCCTTTTACACCAGTTTAGCCTTGGGCTTTTACCTGGTTGTTCAGCTGTTGGCTGTCTTTAACTCCAGCTTTCAGTTATGTTTTGTGGTACTGCACATGGGGAAGTTTGAGTCCCTTTATGCATGACCATACTCTTCTTGCTGGAGGTGCAGAGTATGGGGTTCACCCAGTCTTTCTTCACTCAGCTTGTTTCCTTCAGGAATCCACAGGGACAGAACTCTTCCCCCCTTCCCCTCTCTCAGTGGAGAAACAAGGGAGTGGGAACAAAGGGTCCAGTTTGGTAAAGTGGTTAGACTGATAGGACTTTGGGGCCTTTAGAAGTGGGGTGTAATTTTCTTTTTGAGTACAAGTTCAGTCCCCCAGCAAGCTACCCTCCATCCTTTGGATGATTAATCTGGGAATAGTGTGTTAGATAAGATATATTAACACATTAAAATAACATCCAGAGGATTTCCACCCTACAATCCACACAAGTTTATCTAGCGAGTTCAGGAGGCATTTGTCCTCTTGTTAGTGAAGAGGGTATTATGCAGGTCCAGCCGCAGTAGAACTTGGGACGTCTTTTTCTAAAGTTTGGTGGGAACAGCTTCTACCAGACCAATGGCTGTAGTCTGTTAGGTAAGATATTAACGTATAAAAATCTAATTTACAATTTAAATTTTCTGTTTTGTTTATTTATGTTGTTTAACAAATAAGTCAGTATTATTTCTTAGACTGTTGTCTTTTATTTACAGTTACAGCATCACATGTGGATGACTTTGAAGTATTTCTGGTGATTACATTTCAGTGTTTTACAGTTGTTTCATGACGCAGTCTTGTCAGGAATACAAAGATGTAAATTTTCATAATATAAAGAAGCAATGGATCTGCAATGTTCCCCAGATTTTCGTTTTATTCCATTCTTTTGAATATAACTGAAGCATCCCAGATAAATAACTGTTATAAAACATTATTAACACAGTAATTTACCATATGATATTATTTCCTCTCTCGAGGAGATATTATTTTCATGATTGCCCATTTCTTTGTTTTATAGCAAGATTACCCAAATACATCTGGTTGGATCTTCCTTAATAAAAACAAGAATGTGGATCTTGGTCGAACCGAGATCCCATTAAATTTTGATGCTGATGATCACTGTCTATTAAAAAAATCATTTACTTAAATATTAATACATGTCTTGCTGGAGGTATGCAAGCTTTGAGTGTTCTTGTAAAGGCTGCTTTTGTCAACTGAGGGATTTTAGAAATATCAGGCAGTTCTTGACTCAGGATGCTGCTGTGTCGGTTGCCAATGCTTTTGTTAGTAGTCGGTTGGACTACTGTAACTCACTTTTCAGGAGTCTCTCTAAAGCCAGTCTCCATAGATTACAGTCAATACAAAATTGTGCTGCTAGAATTGTCACAAATTCGTGTAGATACACTCGTATAACACCGGTACTCAGGAAACTCCATTGGCTCCCTATTCAGTTTCACTCAGAGTTCAAACTGGCTACCCTGGTGTACAAGTTTATTCATACTGGTTTCCCTAAATATTTCGCTCCACATTTATCCACATACCACACTACTTACAATACTAGATGCAGTCAGAGTGTTGCCAATTTCCTCAATGTACCAAAATTTCAACCCACAATTCACAAGTCCACTAAGCAGTTTGGCTTCAGTTTTGCCTTTGACGCCCCCACTGTTTGGAATTCACTCCCTGAAGACATCCGTGCATCACCCACTATGGCCTCTTTTAGAAAGAAGCTCAAAACCTATCTCTACGCAAAGGCTTATCCTCCTTAGCTCACCTTTCTTATGGTTTCTCCGTGGTGTCGACCTGTTTTTGTCCCTGGACTTTGAATTTGCCTATTGCTATTGTTTGTTGCGCCTTAGAGTCCACTACTCAGTGGAGATTAAGCGCTATAAAAGTCAAATTAGAATTAGAATTGATATATTATACAATTCTGTTATATGTGTACAACTGTGTATATATGTGATACTACAATAGTTTAGCATGTGGTATCATTTAACTGTGGAATCATAATGCCAGTTGATTTAAACATTGTATGTATGTATTTATGTCACATCTAATTAAAATCAGTTTATACAGTATTTTCCATTGTTTTCAGTCAAATGTGTCCCAAATGAGGCCTGCGTTGGGAGAGACATTCACCCTTGATCTGTTTAAATGACTGGGTTTCAGTGAGCCAAGTATGCTCACGGTGGACAGACTTCTTGAAAATGAAAACAGAGATTATAGAGACCAACAGTATCAACATCCTTAATGGTCAATGGATTTTTTTGTCAAAATTGTCCTCAGTGAACTTTTGTAGCAAAAGAGACTCTCAGTTTTCATCATATTGAAAAATTTGAGAATATAACTTTTATTCTCTTTTATATAATGTCTGTTAGTTTATGCCATGTGAGAATTTTTATGCATGTTTATTTTATAGTAAATGTTCTGTAAAATTTCAAAAAAGCTACTTCATTCTTGTCAGTATAAATTGTCTTTATATTAAAGTTGGTTGCTGGAATGGCAGAAATCTGTCGAAGGATTTTATACAAATTGTATGATGTAAATTTAATACTCAAATGATTTAAGCCTATAACTGCGTCTTTTGACTTAAGGGGCCACGGTGACAGAGTGGTAACACTCTCACCTCCCACCTCTGAGGCCGGGGTTTGATCCCTGTGATGGCCTTAAGTGGGAAAGCTGGTAGTTGCTTGCCGTTGGTCGGCAGTTTACAGTACACAACCCTAGCAAACTGTATGTACTGGTTTCCTCTGCCCTTCCAACTACCCGTCGTGATATGACCTGTACGGTGTTGAAAGCAATGTAAAACCCCAAATAAATAAGTGTCTTTTGACTTTTACAGTGCAGTAGTATATCCATACACATAGACTTACACATTTACGTATATTGTAACAAGTACATTATGTACTAATTCAGTGAACTTGCCTTTGTGCTACATCAGCACATTGATCTCCTGTTTTGACATAAGGAATTATTGATTTATGCATTTCATAATGCTTTCAATTTTCTCTGGTTTCGTGACAATACTCTAAAAAGACAAAATGCTAATAAGGAAATATGAGATCAGATAATTCCCGTGGAAGTTTTATAACAATATTTTATTCATATAACTTAGAACTCAGGTAAGTATAGACCTTAATTTGTTTGAAAATAAGGTCTCGATTCAATTAATAGTTTTTCAGTTATATTTGTCACAGTTATAAAGATATTGCCAAAAATGACTAAAAGAAATTTTGGAGTCTCAATCCAGATTGTCTATGGGGGGGGGGGGCAGTCTAGGTAAGGACCCAACTCCATGTGAATGAATGACCTTAAATCCCATGCATAGTTGTGCAGTGAAAAAGACAAACAAACAGACAAGATTGCCATACCTTTCACCCCATTACATTTGGGAACTTAATAAATCTATTATCTGGGGTGCATACTAAAATGAACATAGTGAATTAAAAACCTGGGTGATAATTTGAGAGTCTATGATATGTGGGAGTATCTATAATCCCCTCTCAGTTGGAATAGCTCCAAGAAAGTGTGAAAGTCATGATTGGAATGTGAGAGGCTGCATGCCTGTGTGCATGTGTGGCTGTGTGTGTGTTTATCCATAGAGCCACAATGTAAACGATAAGTACATGAAGAGAAGTAATGCAGTGACATTTAGCAGAAGTTTCAAAAAATATATTAACCAAATTAAACGTATAAATGAATCAAAATGTGCATTTAATTTTAACAGGAAAATAATCAGGAAATATATTGTAAATTATATCTTTTTTAAGAATATAAAATAAATTGACAAAAATTCCATTCATAAGAAATGTGCTTAGTTTTTTCTTAGAAATCATCTTAGAAGAAGAAAGAAAGTTCTAATATCTAGAAAACACTTCGAGGGTGCACACCTACACCAAGGCAGCCCGTCTGTCTCCATTTTGTAATTTTTTTCATTATATTTGGCGTGATTTCGCTGTAAAGACTGTTGTGAGATTGTTGAGGATTTCTTTTACATCCAAAGATTTTACTGATGTTTCCCAAAATTGAACCACTTCTTCCTTTCACCAGTGCTACTGAGACAATAATAACTTTCAAATGAACGACCTAACACATTTGTAGGTTACATAGTTATTAAAATATTTGTGAAACTTGTTCATTTATTCATAACACTAATTATCCATGGTATGGGGCACTATGGAGCAAAACAGATATCACCCTTATGCTCCAATTAACAAGATCAAATATTGAGGGATTAGGAAAAATTGAATTATATGCAAAAATTTCTCCAAGAGCATTTATTCAATAGGTTACTGTAAATATACCTATTTCCCTGTAACTATTCAAGCAGAAAGGAAAATGATATGTATGTGCATTGAATAATAATTACTCTTGAAGATCCATATGTATAATTTCCTTATTGTTATAGTTGTGTCCAAAGTATTCAATATTCCCTTTATCTAGTTCAGCCAAAATAGGAAAACGTAGTACAGAGTTCTGTGCACATAGAGTATTTGATAACGTAGAGTCAGTTTTCACAGCAGATTATGTAAACATAATTATTTTATTACTGGAGACCAATATATACAAGAATAAAAATTCAATCCTGTGGATATTGGAGGTTCTAATTACATAGTGTATATTGGCTAGTTGAAGGTATCTACAACTAGAACTAACTCTATGTAGTGGAAGTTAGCCATAACTAGAACCGCATCCTGTAGATTATGGTGATTCTAGATATTAAAACTCAATTATATCGACTGGGAGTTAATCATAAGTGGAAACAACTGTATATAATGAAAGTTAGATATTACTAGAACCATATCCTGTGGATATTTGGGATTCCGGTTACACAGAGTATACTGTATATAGCTTAAGTTAGCCATAAGTACAAGTAAATACCAGTGGATAGTGGGGGTTTTTATCGTAAATAAACAGTTTTATCAATGGAAATAAATACATTTGTAGTCTTGGAATTGTTCCTGATGTAAATAAATAATACTGTGAAAGAATTAACCGGAACTAGATAACAGGTAAGTTATAGTTTCTTTATTTCTATTCTTGTTATTATGTTATTTGTAATTGACATAAACTGACTGATTCCCATGCCACCCCCTTACCTTACATTTGTTTCTAAACATGGTTTGATTTCCGTTTCACAACCTGGTCCTTTTGTTTCTGAAAAAGACCTCTTATATTGGTAGTGCAGGTTGAAGAAAGGACTGCCTCATATATCTGTAACTTCTCCCACTTCGCCTCTCCAACATATTACATTGCACTATGGCTTATGAGAAAAATGTTTTTTTAAATTTAACAGAAAAGTGGTCGCTTTGTGAGCTGTGTTGATTAGCCCCAAGTTCGCATTGAATGCATCTTACCCATATATGAGACGGAGCAAACTGCAAGGTAGATGGACTCATTCATTTGTTGCCCAAGATCCAAGCATAGAAACATGTGGTCAGGCTGTAAATCAAGGGGTTTGTCCACCATGTGGTATGAACCACATCGTGTCTTTGCAGAATATCTTTTCCACGTGACTTGATCAGATCGCATGATGACACATGAGGTGCAGCTCGGAAAGCAATCTGTGTTAGGGATTGTTAATGTTTAATGTTTTAAATAGCCATTAAGTTCTCTCAGACGTTGTCTTAAACTCTACAAGTTTATAGGCATGAAGAAGGGGGCTGGAAAGGCTTGTTCATTCATGTGCCAAAGGGAGATCCCAAATTTAGGCCACAGGGTAAAGTCATAAAGAGAAATGAATTATAGGGGGGACTGCAGGAAGCAGTGTGATTGATGCAAAAATTCTGCTTAGACAGTTATTTTATAGTGCATTTCTAATTAACTCAAAAGAACTGATAACGTGGGAACTTACAAATGGTCCGAAAGCTCTAAACCAAACTCTGTTAATACCCCGGCCACAGTTTGCTGTGCTGTGCTGTGCTGTGCTGGGGTTACAGGCTACAACCACATGGGCTCATCTACTTCTTAGTGTAGCTCAGCCAATTTGGTCCAGGTTCTGCAATAAGGACCGTTTTTTAAATGTTTGAAAAACCTCAATTAAGCTGTTGGAGTTGTATCACAGCAGGCAGAGGGAAAAGGTTATGTATACTGGGCAGTTTGTTCTTGCACCAACATTTGCCAGATATTGTGATCTCTTTTGAGACTTGTACTGGTCAGACAGTTTGCCACCTGCAATAAATACCCTCCAGGAGAGGCAACACTCTTATTTAAAGCCCAAAGTCGGCAGGAATCAGAGAGCATTCACACTCATGCCTTAGTCAAATGTGAGGCTAAGCTGGACCAAGACCCATCTTCTCATATTTTTTCATAGAGATCCGATCAATAGCATTTGTATAATCCTTTTAAAAACAAACAAATAAACAGAAAAATAAATGTTCATGAATTTAACATCTTCGGGGATTGAAAAATGCAACCCTGGATCCAATACTGACTTGCTCTTAAGTGAAGAATTAAGCTGCCCCTTCAAGGTTCCAGTAGGCGACTCAACTTAAAAGATAGAATCTTTGATCCTGACAATTTAACTTCAATTTTATATTTTTCAACTGAAATGTTTTCCTCTGCAGAAATTCCACTCTGCTATATTTGACTCAAGGTAAATTAGTCTGCCTGGCGTAGATTTCCCTTTATGGTTTCGAAATCTTTCCCTGTTTGCAGATAAAACAATAGTAAATACAAGATAAGTCACTTTCTCAAGTGTTTGCAAGTGTGAGACTAGCAAACAGACTTAAGTGACCGAAACATGATTTGTTTTACACTTTTACTAGCCTGGTCTCCAAGGCGTAACTTATAAGAATTAGTCTTGAAGTATTATCTTTAATCGAAGCAGTTGGTGGGATTTCATATTTAATGCAATATCCTGTGCATAAAACATTTGAGGTAGCTCATCAGTTTGTCTTACAGCAGGACAATTTATGGTCAATAATGACTAGCTACAATAACAGTTTCCCCTGTAATTGTCAGCCCTTCATGATATAGTTTTAATTATTAGCTCCTTCCAACCAGTAGTATTCGCATAATCCTTTTAACAAGCTAACAGACAAATGGACAAACAAACGATCATGAAAGTAATATTTCCTTGTGTGAAAACTATAAATGTTTTACAAGGCTTCCCGCCTTAATAGTGACACTTGCAGCTTTGAGTAAATTTAAGTTTGAATTTATTTTACTCTGAAGACACTAAGCAAAGAACAGCACCTAATAACCTTTCACAGTTCTTTTTAAAAGGGGGTGAAACAACAATTTTCCACACAAAATCGATGGTTTTAATTAGCATTGAGCCAGTTAGTATGCAATCTGCTAAAACTTCAATTCTGTCTTAAAGATCCTGGTCTGCCAAACTTTACAGGTCTTCCAGGGCTTCCTATTTTGCCAAATTATTGTACATACTGAAATAGGCAACCATCGAGTGTATCATTATAACAAACATGTATGTTGTAGGCGGCTCTTGGTTCATCCAATTTTACAGATATTAGCCTATATCCTATTTTGGCCAAATCATGACAACTGCCAAATTAGTAAAAAAATGTTCTGTTTTTCATTTCAACAAAAGTACTTTGATGTGTGAGAGATCCTGGTTTGTTAAACTTTACAGATATTAGTTAGTGTCTCACTTTGCTAAATTATGATACTTGCTAAATTAAGATACCAAAGAGTGTGACCACAAACCAAAGATATTTTAGTGTCTGCATATCATGTTTCTCAAGCTCACGCAAATGTTAGCCTCTTTCTGTGCCCAATAATGGCACTTTCTGAGTTATGAAACAAAGAAACATATCCTTTCAATACCCTAACTTAGTCAAACCAGTACTTTTAAGAGACTGTTCTTGTTTTCCGGGATATTTTTTGGAAAGCTGACACATTTGGTAAACAGAGTTAAATACCAACTCAGATATTCTAATGGACAGGTGTAATGTTGTCATCAAATATTGACTGTCAACTTATTTATGCTAATCAATCTATTGATGTATTGCATTGACAGGAAAACTTCAAGCTCTTTAAGAGTTGAGTTTAAGTCTATCTCAAAGTGGAAATCTTTGATCTGATGCAAAAGTATTTAGTGTTAATTCTTTGCATTCAAAAAATAATAATAATTGAACCTGAAGAGCCCTTTTTAACAACAAAAAATAATTGATAAAAATATCAAAAAAAGTAAAAATGAAATATTGCAACTGGCTTAAAAATATGGCGATCTTAATGTTTGAGCTAAAACTTTAGAGCATATATTTTACCCATAAAAACTGGTTTTTATTTCCTCGATAGACTAATGCTGATGGTACTCTCATAATGCTTAATCTTAAAATAGTAACCTCAACTCGAGACTATATTTAAAAAAATCAGCAGGAAATTATGTCATCAAAAGGTTTTTTTCTGAAGTAAACTTATCAGCATGTAATTATTTAATTTACATGTTTCAAAACTTTCTTTAACTGAAAAGCTGTTACATTTGTTATTTCTTTAAAACATACATTTTTGCAGGGATCTTAAATGTAAGCTTTGTATTTTGGTTAGTGATCACGGAACATCTGAGCTGCCAAATATTTTTTATTTTCACTTAGCAGTTCAACTTAGAAAGTCATACACATAACTTACAAAGCAGCATGTACGGGTAAGTAAGTCATAAATACTAGTAAGTAAGGCATATAGGCATCTTAGTAAGTCTTGCATTATCTTATAAATAACATTGAAAAGGAAATAACTTCACGCTGCATCATATTCGTGTCCATGATGTCAAAGTTGCCATAGATCAGTTGAAATCTGGCAAACATGGTGGTCATAAATGCTTCTTCACTGATCACTTGATACATGGGAATGATAGACTGCATGCGATGCTGTCTTTACTACTTAATAATATGATTACCCATAACATTGTGCCTGATGATCTCCTGGAATCTGTCCTGATTCCTATCCCGAACGATAAAAGGAAATCTCTGAATGACTCCAAAAATTATCGTGCCATTGCCATGGGTAGTATTTTATTGAAGTTGCTGGACTTATGCATATTAAATAGGCATAGACACACCCTCAACACTAGTGACCTGCAGTTCGGGTTTTAAAAAGGACCATTCTACTAATCAGTGTTCATTTGTTGTGAGGGAAGTTATACAGTACTATAACAATAAAAATACTGATGTTCATGTCATGCTTCTAGATGCCTCTCAGGGATTTGATAGAGTGCAGTATGCTACCTTGTTCAAACTTCTATGTAATCGTGGCTTGTGCCCCGTAGTCACTAGATTGCTTCTTAATCTGTATACTCATCAAGTAATGTGTGTCAATTGGATAAATACACTCTCTGAACCCTTTACTATAAAGAATGGTGTCAAACAAGGGGGAGTCCTCTCGCCAACCTTATTTGCCATCTATGTTGATGGCTTGTTTCAGCATTTCACACAACAGAGACTTGGGTGCCACATAGGGTGTACCTTCACAGGTGCTCTGGGATATGCAGATGATATCATCCTGTTAGCCCCTTCTAAGAATGCATTAAACAGTATGTTAGACATTGCCAATAAATGTGCAGAAACAGTATTATTTTTAATGCAAGTAAATGTAAATATCTTATTATGGGTAAATCTAGTGTAGAACAGAACTCTATCTTGTTTAACAATGTAAATATTCAAAGCTCTAAATGGGAAAAACATCTTGGTAACCCACTGGACAGTTTGTAGGAGTGACAAATATGTAACTGATGCTGTTCATACAATGTATTCTAGATTTAATTCATTAATGTTTAAATTCCATTCTGCTACTAGTGAGCTAAAGTATTTTCTGTTTAAAACGTATTGCATGGCACTGTACAGATGTCAGTTATGGAATTTTGACTCCAGTATCACTGAAAAGGTGTATTTTGCCTGGCGTAAATGCTGCAGACGTCTTCTTCAGGTTTCTAATAGAACTCAATCAAACCTTATTCATCTACTCTGTGCTGATGTTGACACTGATGTGCAATTACACAGACGACAACTAAAGTTTCTTCAGAATTGTCAATTTAGTCCAAATAGCATTGTTAGACTCTGTTACGACCTTGTCTTGAATGGGAGTAAATCTGATGTATCTTGTAGTCTTAACTACTTAAGTTCACAATATTCATTAGACAAATATCAGCTATATTGTTACAACAGAATGGAATGCTTCAAGGTTGCCAGTGAACAAGACATTGCTATAGCTGGTACTATTTGTGATTTTACTGAAATGAGAGATTGTACTCTACTTCCTGATTGTGACAAAAATAACATTTCTCATATTATAGATTTCCTCAGCTCTAGTCAGAGTTATTTGCAGATAATATGTAAACATATATAGTTGATCTCATTTCTGTACATTCAAGTTTTCATGTTTTTCTCCCTGTGTTCTGTGTTCAGTTTGAAGTGTTATTGTACATGCTTGAATGATCACTGTGCAACTTAACGAATGAATGAATTATATAATTATAAGATAAAAATATGATCCAGTAATGTGAATATACAAGATAACAAGTCATATATATATATGACCAAATAAGTCGTATGTATGACTTACTAAGTCTTAAATGTGACTTACCCAACTGTAGATATGACTTACAAACTCATATATATGTCTTACTAAGTCTTAAATGCGACTTACTAACCTGTATATATGACTTGCTAAGTCGTAGATGCAACTTACTAGCCTGTATATGCGACTTACTAACTGGTATATAAGAGTTATTAAGCTGTATATACAACTTAGTAACTCACATCTAACACTAAGTGTATATCTATACATGTAGCTTATGGCATATTGATGGCTGATTTGTGACAACAGTATTTTCCTACCTTCTCATTTATGTTTGGTGTTTTCCAAATATCCCACTCTGAATTGCGACACCCAATGTAAGATTTACAACAAAGACCCATTTTTAGCTCTGGGAGGGAAAAATTGGATCACAACTAAAGTCTCAGTGTCATTTGTAGAGCATTAGGTGTGTGATGACGAAATTAATCGTTTGACCAAAACCGCAAATTGGATATCCTTGTGTAAGTTACTTAATCTCTGCCAACATTGATTGACCTGTTATGTAGAAAATACAAGATATTCAAGTCTTCTATACAAAGTTTTAAGTAACTACACAACTTATTAAGTCTCACACATCCGACTTACGATTTCATGTGTATATGAATTGTTATCTCATGTATTCAAGTTTGGAGAAAACAATCTATTTGGCACCTCACGGCTACTGTAAATGAAAGAGGATTTTGTGTGAACAATTCTCTTGTTGAGCAAAAGTCACTTTAATGCAGTATTTCATTGCCCAGCTTGCGTTGGGGATAAAACCCAGTATTTTAACATCAGCTCACATTACTTTTCAATTTTTTTCTGACATTATATTTTATGTAGATAATTGTTTTCGGATATACTTTAGAACAAGAAATAGTAAGATTTAAAAAAAATATAATTAACATTAGAAGCTATAAAACATGAATAAAATAATTTAAATTCTTTGATGTATTCCAGTGGGCCCATTGTGTAATTATTATCACTGTCTGAAAGGTGAGGCCTGCAACTTTGTAATCACATGTGTTTGTATGTTTGTTTGCATGCATAACTTGAAAAGGATATAGATTGTATCTGGGGCATATCATCACACAAGGTGAGGTAGGCCTACCCGTGGCTTTATCATCAGGATCTGGAGGGCCGAACAAAAATTGTTGGGGAGGGGGAGGATGTAATGTCATCCAGTCTCTCTGTCTGTCTGTGGGCATCACTGGAAAAAAATATACTGGGATCATATTTTCACATGAGGTGGGATCTAATCATGGCTCAGTCTTACTCCAAGATGATTCTGATCTTGAATCAGTTCAAATCTCCGGAATTGTTTTTTAACAAATATTTTATATTTATTGCATGCAGAAGGCAATGTCAGGGAAGAAAATTATATAGAACAGGCAAAGGAGGTGTGTAGTGAGATCATTAAGTACAAACTAACTTAGAAATAAATGAGAGGACAATGTGATGATCACAGTGAGAGTCTCTCTTTTTTCTTTTAGCCAAGAATGCTACTATGATGTGGTACATCTTGTGTTTTCCTTTTCAGCATTGCCCCCAATGAGGTATTATGTTCATGACTGTTTGTTTGCCTGTTTATCTGTTTGTTTCTCAGCAGAATTATGTAAATACTACTGGTTTAAACTTCAGGAAAGGAATCAAAGGTTGGGTCTTGTTCTAACTTAGATCCCATTAAATTTTGAGAGTGATCTGGCTCACCGTCTGGGATGCTACTCACAAAATGGATCAAGCTCATGTTGAGCCAAAAATCATCTCAAGTTTATAGCTGTTTTTCTACTGCTTGATCTTGAGCAACTTGAGCTGGATCCCTTTTGTGAATACGACCCGAGGATAACAATAAAATTCGGATTTTTCCCCATTTACTCATTATTACATGCCTAGACTGAGGTCTGTGCTCTCCAAGTGATCTTGTTATTTTATTGCATAAAAACGTACTTACATAATCCCAACAAATGCTTACGTGACCTACCGTTCGGTCAAGGACACAGACAATGTGTCTCGCCATTTTTTTCTACTGAAAGTACACACGTAAACCCCAGCGGGCACCTGCTGGAGGTTATATATTCTCTGTAAGTTGCCATTCTTTTTTTGACCGCCGTCAAGTGCACACGCGTTCTTTTTGGCGCTTCAAAGTATATTTACAATAGGCGCAGTTTATTCTTCTGTTATGCTACCTTGGAATATTCACCAAGCTTGCATTAAAGGCAGAGATGATGAGCAAGGAAAGGATTAATGTTCTGGTAAGAATTTTTCACAAGAGAATTCATCTCTTCAGGAATTTATTAACACCATGAGCAGTGAGGTGCCGTTTCTGATTTCCCAGTTTGAGGAGTTGAAGCCAAGTTCAAACCTCCCTTCTTTCTCAGAGATTCATCTTTTCACAGGAGCAGGGTATGTGTGTCCCTGTCTCTCAGACAAGACCTGAGTCATCAGAAGGTGATCGTTTTGGATGATTCAAACTTTCCTTCCAGGAAACACTGTAGGTCTCCCTCTTTTCTCAGACATTCATCTTTTCACAGGAGCAGGGTATGTGTGCCCCTGTCTCTCAGACAAGACCTGATTTATCAGAAGGTGAACTTTTAGATGATTCAACTTACCTTCCAGGAAACACCATCACTTTAGGTCTCCTCAGGGTGAGGCAGACTCATATCAGTTACAATTGCACCCTTCCCATGTGGAGATGTGGAATGCCATTAGAGGGCTGCTGTATCTAGAAGTTCCACAAGTTGAGTGTCTTGTGGCTCCTGGTTGTGGTTCTTAGGAACCAGAATTTAGCTTTATCTCCTTAATTCTTGTTCTCATGGTCAGTTTCTTGCCTTTGAGAGGCCAGATATGATCTTACAAAACTTCTCCCAAGAGACTCCTTTGAAGTCTCCTCTTCTATCTCTGTCTCATCAAAAAGCACATTATACAGGAGTCAGTCTGTAGAGAGAATGTGCAGATTTTAGGCCATGTTAGGTGGTTTAAGATGCCCATTGAGGAGTTGAATATCAGGATTCAGGAACTAGCAAATAAATTGGGACTTCAGGAGATCTGAAAACTATGCAGTTGTCAGCAGATCTCATTGACAAATGACAAGTGCTCACAACTCCAGACATCTGTTACTTGATCTCTGGAGATGGCTTTGTACACTTGCTGGCAGCATGTTCATAGCCAGGGACAGCTTGCTGAAGTTTATAGTTCGAACTTGAGTTAATGCCAGGAATTATGATTCCGGGAGGTCATCTCACTCAAAAACTGCTCACGAAGGTATCAAGTCTTTTCGTTACAAACGAACACAGCCAAATACCTTCTGCGCGCGCATCGCGAAGTGGCAGTGAAGAAGATGAAATGAATGGCCAGCATTGCAGCTTTTTCGCCAGGTATAGTTCAACTCAAAATACCAACCTCAGCCCAGATTAGTAGGTTTACTACAACATGGCTATCGCCTAGAGTTCAATATCCTTCAAAAATTGTCGAAAATTCCGCTCAATTTGAGCGAATTTCACAACAAAAACAAACATGGCGCCCTCCACGAAGTAGTTCAGGTCATGCTATCAAGGCGATAGTTATGTCACAATTCACAACTCGAGGATATTATACCAAGCTATTCCTGGTACCAAACCCATGAAATGGTGGAGACCAGTGATAGATTTGAGTTTTTTAAACAGTCATTTGCATGTATGAACTTTCAAAATGGAAACAGCCGAATCTATCAGGAAGTTGATTCGAAAGGGGGAGTGGGTCACCTCGATAGACCTCACAGACGCTTATTTTCATGTTCCAATTCACCCACAATCTCAAAAATATCTGAGATTTCAAACAAAAAAGGGGTTTTCCAATTTCAGGCACTCCCTTTTGGTGTCGCAACAGCTCCCCTAGAGTTTACTCGCATTGTGAAAGAGGTAAAACTCATAGCTCAAGCCAAGAACCTCAGAATCCATCAATATCTGGACGACTGGCTTCTTCGGTCACCAACAAAGGATCAATGTCTCAAAGATTTGGAAAATTTGGTGAAATTGGTCCAAGAACTAGGCTGGCTCATCAATTTCCAAAAATCGGAATTGGTTCCCACACAAAATCTAGATTTTCTCGGCTATCACTTCGATCTTCAGAGGGGTCTGGTCTTTCCAACCCAAAAGAAACTTGATCGGTTAAAAGTTCAGACTGTTTCCATCAGAAAGTCATTAGTCTTGACTCCAAGAAAGCTCATGTCACTCATAGGGACATTAGCTTCCTTAGAAAAACGGTACCTCTGGGAAGGTTGCACATGAGACCTTTTCAGTGGTACCTAAGGTCACACTGGAAGTTTCCCCAGTCACTGGACAAAAGCATTCCAGTAACAAGGAATTTCCTGAATTATCTCAAATGGTGGGAGGATCTACAAAATCTTATGGCAGGTGCTCCTCTCCATCCTCATGTTCACAACACTTTGGTGTTCACAGATGCCTCCCAAAAAGGCTGGGGAGCTCACTTGAACCAAATAGTCCTCAGTGGCCTCTGGTCAAACAAGGAGGCTCAGCTTCACATCAACGTATTGGAGCTAAAAGCTGCTCTTCTGGCCCTAAAGGGGTTTCAGGAGAACTTGCAAGGTCAAAGCGTGCTCATCTGTTCAGACAACAGTACAGTAGTATCTTATCTGAACAAAGAAGAAGGCACCCATTCCATAGAAATGTGTGCTCTTATCTGGAGAATTCTGGCATTCACAAATTCCAGAAGGATCCAGATAAGAGCAAGACATGTACCTGGATCCCTAAAATGTGATAGCAGACTCCCTATCAAGAAGGGACAAGGTCATACAAACAGAGTGGTCCCTTCACCAACAGATATTCAACCAAATTTGCAAAGTTTGGCACACACCATTGGTAGACCTGTTTGCAACTCATCTAAATTACAAACTTCCAATTTATGTATCTCCTGTCCCAGACAAAAAGGCTTGGAAAATAGATGCATTGAATATCTGTTGGGAAGGCCTAGACGGCTATGTCTTCTGTCCAGTAGCCATCCTGCCACAAGTAATTAAAAAAAAAAAAATAATAACATACCCATGCAGGATGATAGTACTGGCCCCAGGGTTGCCAGGGATGCCATGGTTTTGGGATCTGGTGGATCTCTCGACCAGGGTACCCCTACAGCTCCCTCACTGGAAGACACTTCTGAAGCAGCCACATTCCAACAGGTTCCACAACAACGTGGAGTACCTGAATCGACATGTGTGGCTTCTGGATTCCAGGAATCCAATTCTGGAAGATTCTCATCTCAGGTGGCAGAAAGAATTAAGACACCTCAGAGGGAATCCTCAAGAAAAGTCTACCAATCAAGGTGGGCCATTTATGGGCAATGGTGCTCACAGAATAAGGTGGACATCACCTCAACAACTGTTCCCCAGGTAGCAGAATTTTTAAACTACCTGTTCACAGTCAAAAACCTCAAACCAGCTACAATTACTGGTTATAGAACAGCAATAGGTGATGCTTTGGGTTCTCAGGGTGAACTCATCTCAAAAAGTCTAGAACTGAATAGACTTATTGCCAGCTTCACCAGGGATAGACCTAAACCAAATAGGTCCATACCTACATGGGACCTCTCCTTGGTCCTCTTAGTTTTGACAAAACCTCCTTTTGAGCCTTTATCTGAGGCTCCTTTGAAGTAGCTAACTTACAAGACAGTTTTCCTGCTGGCTTTAGCCTCAGGAAAAGAAGGAGTGAGATACATGCTTGGACTCACTCTTCTGTCTCTTCAAGGAGAAATTGGTCAGAGGTCACTGTTTCTCCTTCTCCAGCATTCCTGGCCAAAAACCAGTTGGCTTCGGATGGCCCTGATTCCATTAAACCAGTAGTTATACCAGCTCGTACTACCATGTTGGACAGTTCACTGGCGGAGGACAAGTCACTTTGTCCAGTTAGGGCCCTCAAAGTCTACTTAGACAAGACCAAATCCATGAGAAAGGGCAAGGCCCTTCTCTTTGTATCACCTAGGGAAGGTTATTCCAAGGATATCTCAAGAATAACCATTTCCCAGTGGATCAAACACACCATTCACACTTGCTATCAGTCTTCGGATATGACTGATCAACAGGTCACTCAGGTCAGAGCTCATGATGTAGAGCTATGGCTGCATCACTTGCATTCAAAGGAGGTATCTCCTTAGAGCAGGTCTTGAGCTCATGTTATTGGAGATCCCACAATACCTTCAGAAACTTTTATTTGAAAGATATTTGCTGGGAAAATGATGATATTTTTAAGTTAGGTCCCATTGTGTCTGCACAGCATATAGTGAACAATTGAGACTTAATAGTTTAATCAGTCTTTATTTTTTCAGGATGTATGGAATTGGACTGGAATGTAGTAGGACTTTGATTTTTGAACACGACTATGGATAAGAATTCCTGTTTATGGTTGCTTGGCTTGAGGGACAGCTGCACTCTGACTGTTGGAGTTCTATTCAACTGGGCACAGCTGACCTTTGACCCCTGCACATCTGCACAGATAGAGTGACAGGATTCATAGATATCATACTATGTATAGTACAGCATGCTGCTTTCATAAGTGGGTGAGTACTTTGCAGTTACTTTATTACAACTACTTTTTCACTTTATCAGTACTTGTAATAACAATAATATAATAATTACAGTTTAACTATATGTACTATATTACAGTTGTTTGTAGTATAACATATGGTGTCTATGCATTTTTTCTGTCTGTATAACCTCAAGAACTCTCCTATAGCACTTGACAGTCCTCAGAAGTCTACCCACCATGGACCTCAGGGCTGCATTCAAGCATTTGTTGGGATTATGTAAGTACGTTTTTATGCAATAAAATTGGTTAATTTTATTGTAATTGGAATTTTTATAAATAAAAATACTTACATAATCCCAACAAGGAGAGTCCCACCCTCCTCCCCTCTACCATCTTCTGAGGGATAGGGTCAAAAATTGAAGAATGGCAACTTACAGAGAATATATAACCTCCAGCAGGTGCCCGCTGGGGTTTACGTGTGTACTTTCAGTAGAAAAAAATGGCGAGACACATTGTCTGTGTCCTTGACCGAACGGTAGGTCACGTAAGCATTTGTTGGGATTATGTAAGTATTTTTATTTATAAAAATTCCAATTACAATAAAATTAACCAAATTTGTAACAAAGGTTCTGCAGGAATAAATAGTTACATACATGGGAAGTCAGTTAAATTAATTCAAAGGGGTGGACAGTCTGATAAATAGTACAGTACAACTGACAGGCCGTAAAACTAATTGTCCACTACACCATCAGACTATCCACCTCTTTAATCTACAAAAATGAGATGTTTTTTTACAACAGTACTGTGTTATTATACAATTGTATTTGAATTCTTTTATAGTTGCTTCAAAACAGTGGAGGATTTTTTTTCTTCATTGGTGGGAAAACTGAAAACAAAATGCATTGGGCAAGATGTTTTCTGCTGGATTTAATGTGGCTGACATTGTTTCAAGGTTAGTATGTTTACATATTAGACCCTTGGTAGTAAACAAAAGCAAATGACCAGCTCTAGTAAGCAAAAAAAAAAACATGTTTCTCCTTTGGATAAAAGAAAATTAGTTTCTTTACAAAAGAGTATTTTTTAGAATCAGCTTAAAATATCAAAACTCACTTTTTCAGCACTTAAGTTCATAACTCAGGAGAGATCGACCAGTGTATCATCCCACATGTTTGTACTTGCTGGCTTCTTGAACCCATGACCACAACATTAAGAACCAAGTGAATGTACACCAACCACTTGTTATAAACACATTGCTAGGGGATCTGAAAGAATTAGCTTAGTCTAATTACTCATGTACACATGTATGCAGCTTCCTACATTCGATGCCTGATTTGTAGGAATGATATTTACCCACCTTCTCATTTACATTTGAGTGTTCACATGTGTCTGTGTAGGCTCGGTGGTCTCATGAGTAACACAGTCTTCTCCCATCTCTGAGGTCTGTGGTTCAAACCACATACCCAATGTGGGAAATTTGGCAGTTGCTTACTGATGACTAGCAGCAGTTTACAGTGTATAATCTTGACCAGCTAGTATGTACGTGTTTCTTGTGCAGTTAAAACTTGAGCGACATTATATGTGTACATTGCCTTAGTGAGTGGAATATAGGGTTGCTACTGTAGCTGCCTTGGTTTTAAAAATGGAACCAAAATCCATACCAAACAAGCCTTTGATGACATAAGCCTATGGATAAAATGTAAAGGTAATGTATGAGCTGTTTGTTCCTGAAATAAACAAAAACAAGATTTTTTAACATGGCTGTTATAGCAGCCTTTTTGTTTTACTGAATGGGAATCAAAATCCTCTCAACGTAGACTTTTGACACAATTTATCTCTAGGAAAACCTTTCAGATAATATCTCTGATTGCATTTTCTTAGCAAAAAAAACATATTTAAAATGGTAGTCATGACAGCGATCTGGTTTATAAGAATGAGTTTTAAATCAAAAACAATCTGATAGACTCTATGTACACACAACCTTGCCATATACTTCATTTTCCATTTAATAAGCAGAAACTGTTTAGTGTTTGTAGCTGCATTTTTTAGAATAGAATTTAAATTCATATCAATGTGACTTTCAACATAATAGATGTATCGCCATTTCATCATTCATTCGTTATATGCATCACATATAAAAGCTCGTTCACACAGTTTCAATTGTAAAACTCGTATATACATTTTGTAAGCTACATACGTACAACTCATATTGTAGTTCATGAGACCAGCTTAAAGCTGTGTGATCCAGGTACCAGAGAGGTAGGTGTTTAGATGGGGAAAAACTTCATACTAGTTAGTGTCAAGATTCTGCACTGTGTCAACTTAAGGTTTATCTCAAATTTATATACAAGACTATAACAGTGGGGTCAGTTATGATTTGCACTTTATAACCGCAGATATACCTTAATATAGATATATCACAAGATCTTCTAATTGACAAGTGTAAAAAGCCATGGTTTGTCTGTTGATGCATTAGTACGGTGTATTAATTGGCAAATGTATCAAACTACAGAATATGACTCTAAGTAGTGTTTTGTTGTGAAAAGTGCTTCAGGTTGGTTATGTATATCATTAATGGTGTGTCAATCAGTTAGCCGGTCAATAACTGGTTTCTTCAGGTGGTTAGCCAACCACAAATGTTGATTCCACTAAACACAGCTGCCTTTCCAGCAAATGCTCCAGTAAGCAGCTGATTGGACTATTACAATTCCATCTTTGGTTCACTTGTGAAAGTTTGAGTTGACAAACTGCAACATGTTCAAAAATCACTCTGACGGGTAGTGACTCATTTGACCATGTCCTTTGACATTACTCAACAATTAAAAAAATCTGGTGGCTCCTAGTACCAAGGTGGTTACAGTTCACAATCTGGCTACTTACAAACAAAACTCTAAAACCTGTACATTCTATTCTATGCTGTTCAATCATCATCATTCCACAGCCATTGGCAAGTTCAATACCATGGAAACATTGGATAAATTTATATGCTAAGGTGGGAAAGCCTTTTTGAATAAATTTTAATAGATTTTAGCATTTCATTACAACAGGCAAGACCTCATCAGGTAAATCATTCCAAACTGTGGGAGCATCAAAATCAAAGATGTGGCCAAAGTGTGGGTTTATGTACAGATACATAGAATTGAGGAACCTCCAAGAACCTCGACTTGCTCACAAGTCTTTTTTTTTGAAGAAAATAAATGAATGCATTTTATAACAGTCTGGATTGTATCCTCTTCCTTTTGGAGGGACATACTCTCAGAAAATCATAATGCACTAAGGAAGGACCTTGCACAAGGTCTAATAAGAACCTGAAATTTAGATAGTTTTATCATGTACTATATCTTCCACAACGAATAGACAAAAGAGAACCAAAATAACTGGGATGACTACTGTGAAGAAACTTGAAAACTAGAGTTGGCAGTTTTAAAGATACAGAGAAACTGAACTGGCACCCAATGGAGTTGTTTTTAAATAGGAGATGCATGTGTGTATTTGCTACAGTTTGTGACAATCACAGCAAGTGTGTTTTGAATACACTCCAGTTTGTGCATGTTGAAACTGGACAGATCACTTAAGAGAGAGTTGTAGGAAGCAAGGCACTGACCACCTGGGAAGCCTCCACCCATACACACCTTGCTGTGAAATATTAGACACAGTTATCAAAAATTTAGGTTCAAGTCTTCCGTCTTCTAAATTACAAAATCCACAAATCCCATAATCACTTTATTGATTATTTCAACCATGATGCTTCAACTTTCTGGAACTCTCTTCCTGTTCATGTATGAATCCTTCAATTATTTATTTGGGTTTAAATGTCGCTTTCAACACATTTGTACAGGTCATATCAAATAGTTTCAAGGGCAGAGGAAACCAGTACATACAGTTTGTCAAGTTTCCGTACTGTAAACTGCCGACCAACAGCAAGAAACTACCAGCTTTTCCACTTGAGGTCGGGTCTGGAACTGAACCCCGACCTCAGAGGTGGGAGGCGAGAGTGTTACCACTCTGCCACCGTGGCCCACATGAATCCTTTTAGGAAAGATATTAACACTCAACATCTTAAGACTTGTCAAAACATCTTCAGGCTTAAGTTTTTTCCACGTGGTATTTACTCTTTTTACACCCACAACCAAATGTTGGCTTTGCAAAGTGTCTTAGACCTGATCAGTACTTGGCTAAGTGATGGACCTAAATCGGAGCCTTTTGTACATGTGTGTAATAATGTTTGGGACTTAGTTAGATTTCACATCTGTCTTATGGGGCCAAACTTAGATAGGTTTATCAAATTACAACAGTGGTTTTCTGCACTATGTGGATTCTGTGTAGCTTATATTTCTCTTCAAAATATGCCAGTAGTAGCTTATATTCTTCATTGAACCATTCAATCTCTATGGAAATCTTGTAACCACATAAAAACTTCTAAATTAAATCTATGTTACAGAGGTGTTTATAAACTTATATTTTTAGCCATTTCGAATGTTGAACTAATTAGTAGGTGGATTTAACTTTTAGGTCAAAACTTATCCAAAGCTTAAACTTTACTGCTTTGTAAAATCTGGTAAGTCTAAGACCACAGACATATCCTAGGCTTCAGACAAATGTCTTAACTTTAAGTTTAATTCCAGGATAAGCCCAATGATCAAACCCACGCTATATGCTTAACCTTAATTTAACACCAAAGTCTTGAATTTAGATCCAAGTTCAGGCTCAGTTTGGTCTTAAAACTGGCCCCTGTATTGATGTATTGATGTAGAACATCCCTTGACTGACTGTCACCTTTACTCATTCAAGGTCATATTTTGACAGGCAATCAGACTTGCTTCCCTTTCTACTTAAACCACACAGAGATGACCTACTCTGGTTTAATGTCAAACTTGTTAACCAATAGGCAACCAATAGGACCCTTCTTTTGATAATTTAGTACACTGAGTTTCCTCTTTGTGGTGCAGATATTGTACCTGCAATTTAGTAGATCAGATTACATATTTCTATATTTGACCACTCTTTTTAACAGGAATTACCACGGAAAATTGTATCAACCAAACCTGTTTTGAGTTTTTCCAAGAAGAGGTGACATTTTCGGAGGCCTCAAGAAACTGTTCATCACAATCTGGAGGTTCTCTGGCCTTAGTGAAGGATGTATACACTCAGACATTCCTGGCAGATTTATTACTTGGTGGGAGTGATAGATCCACAGACTATTGGCTAGGGGCCAATGAGACTTATTTAAACGACTTCTTCTGGGCGGATGATACCACTTTGGGTAAGTTCTATTTAAAATTCTGCCTTTTAACTATATTATAGTTATATATTACAATTCTGGATAAAGAATCTTGCTCTGTATTTACAATTCTGCTCAGAATAAATATATTCTGAATTAGTTTTAAAAGGGCAAAATAGTGTTTATAGAATGATGAAATATGTATATCTTTGAGCTGTAAAATACAATGGATTTTCTATCCTTAATACTAATAGTACTCTTACTTTAATTCATGCACTTATGTCGAAATTTTATAATTTAATTATAAACAAATAATAAAGATCATTCTATTCCATATTTCCTTTGCAGTGTTTAGGTCATTTTAAATATTTAATTAAAATGGCTAATTAATTTATTTAAGCAGAATTAGTTTTTTGTGTATGCGAGTGTGTGGGCTTGCTAGCAAAGTATCTAACAAAAGAAAATACCCTTTCAATAACATCTAGTTATGAACAAAGAATTTGTTGGAATATTTGTATACCCTGGGAAGTGATATGCCTACAACTAAAACATTATGAGAAGTTTACATTGAAATTTACATGCATACCACAACATATAAACTTCCAACAGTCACCACATACCATACAGATCCCCTAAATCATAGTATGTAGTTGAAGTTCTCACAAACTGACAGTCATTGTCACAGTTGAATGTTGCATCTAGACAAACATCCAACACCCACACAGGTGACACAAATATTGGAAGTGTCATCAGCATATTGTGTAATTCCAAGCCTGAATGAAGTCAACAATTCTGCCTAATAAAAAGACAGATAGTATGACAGACATACAGATGCAAATGTATACTAAAGTATCAAAATAGGTATCACACATATACTTATAAGATAACAAACTGTAGGACACAATATCAAAGTCTGACCACAAGCAAACCAAGCAGGTGAGACTGAAAATTGGTGAAAAAGTTATGGTTTCCAGTAACAGGCATCTGAAAATTCATATACAGAAACACTATACTAAAACCTAAAGATTCTTGCTTTGACTCGCTGCTGTTGAGAGTCAGAATTTGACTTCTCCTCAGTCAAAAAGCTAGTCTGCCTACAGCAAGATAAGATAGTAGACCTGAAAATATCTGCTGTAAAGCCTTCCTAACTAGGCACAGACAAGACATAATAATTCCTCATTGAATCCTTTGTCCCAAGTAAAAGTATTTCAAAACCTCACAAGACAAAGAGATCTATCTTGAGTAAAACTGCTGTCCCAGTGATTGAGAGCTGGCATATCGACCGGCTTAACTGAAGTAGGCCCATCCAAAGCCAACTGAATCTTGGCTAATAAATGGCCAGAGCCACTTGTGAGCAATACTCATTCAAAGTAAGGGAAGACAAAGCTAACGAAAATACCCTTCTTCCTTTGCCTAATGCCAAAGTCAAAAGAAAAACCGTCTTGAAAGTTAATAACCTCCAAGAAATCTTCCCCAAAGGCTCAAACGGCTGTCTGGTGAGACCAAACAAGACCAGAGACAAAAGGTAAAGAAGGCTTAACCTATTGACTACTGGATTGTCTCTATAGAAATATGTCAACAATCTATACAGCTGAAGAGTTCTAGAGACTTATTCTCCTTCAAGGAAAGCAATCTACCATTGTTATTCTGAAACCAGCAATAGTAGATAGCTTAAGATTCCTTTCCTTAAAGAAATAATTAAGGAAATTTGCTACATCTAGAAAAGAAGTATATGAGAAGTTCACCACAAAGAAGCCTCAGATGTGCATAGATTTACCAGGTCCCACAACCAAGAACATCCACCATGACCATCATGATTCAATCATGATGAATCTGCACCTGAAGGTGGTCATCTTCTAAATCACCTGAAGAATCCTTGGCTATCCTGGTGCAATCATGATGATTCTGCACCTGTAGGTGATCATCTTGAGTCACCTGAGGAATGAGAACCACTGGAAACAAACACAAAGCTGTCCAGATCCTCCCAAGAAATGAGTAATGCACCTGATCCCCAAGCCCCACAGTCTAAGAAAGGAAACACATACACTGGAAGCTTAAGATTCAGGTTGTTGGATACCAATGGCATAATGATTGAACTCACCAGCAAGGGAAGCCTTAAAAAGGAACCTTTGTGGAACAGATCCACCAGATCCCAAAAATAAGACATCCCTAGCCACTCTGATGCAATCCAGATGATTCTGCACTTAAATCTTGGAGTAGCCTTTCTTAATAGCTACAAAAAGAATTTTCTTGACTTTCCTGAGATCTTTGACTTATCCAGATAACCTCTCAAGACTCTCACTGGACAAAGAAACCTATCTTGCACCAAAGCATGATCTAAAGAAAGTTCCAAAGCAGGAATGACTACAGGTTGAAAATCAAAGGAGTGTTAGAAGCCAAATGATTCACCTGCATCACCTGAAGAATCAAGGTCACAGGACCAACAAACTGTCCAGTCCATCCCAAGAAAAGTTGAAAAAGACAAGCTTGTGGTTCAAACTAGTTGCAAAACAAACCCATCATTGGTGATTGTAATCAAAGACAGATTTGATTGAACACCTGAATCAGAATAGAAGATTCAAAAGTCATCCAAAACACATTCAATTTGAATCATCTTGACTCTCATGAACAAAGAATTTGTTGGAATATTTGTATACCCTGGGAAGTGATATGCCTGAACCTGAACCCATGGCATTCGTCCAAGGAATGATTATTCAGATAAGAAAAACATTCCTGAAAGTGGATACCTCCCTACCTGTTCAGATAGGAAACCACTGATGAAATATCTGGGGAAATCAACAGATTCAGAATCCGAATCAGACCTCCAAATGATTCTAAAGGTAGTAGCCCTGTTACTGTGGAGTCTTGAGCCCTCATGATACAACAGACCAATGGCTGTTTGATGCCATAATTGTGCATCCCAACCGTTAAAGAAAAGATCTAATAACAGAAGGAGATTGTGCTCCTTCTGATGAAGTACAGGGAGCTCCTGCAAACTGAAGATGATCCCTAAGAACCTGAGAACAGAAAAACTGGTACATTATCTGTGTATAATGTGTGGTATCTGTGGTACATTAGCAGCTAAACAAATGACCCAATGGCACTGTTTTGTCCTATGAAGCCATACCGCCACCAAAGAAATGGCTTCCTTAGAAACCATTAGCCTGAGAAAATGCTTTGCTATGAGTGAAGAAGTACCCTAAGGTGGAATCTGCAATCCAAACTAAAAATCCTGGTGCTTTAGACAAGATGTTTTTTTTTTTTTTTTTTTTTTTTTTTTTTTTTTATATAAGCTGGTGAACACCCAATGCCTTCTACTGCAGCCATCAGGCTCACTATCCGTTGATACAATAGTAAAGTCGAAAATAAACCATTTCCAAGAGCAAAGCAATGAAATGGTCTATATATTGGTAAAGCATGATGCGTTCTTATAGATCCCACAACCTCACCATGGACTAACATAGCAAACAGGCAGTGAACCGGTGTGAACTGTCATCAACAGGGAAGTGAAGATAACAATTCGCGTGAATCTGGCTATGGAAGAATGCAACTGCACTGTAAGGAAACGCGTTAACACACCCATTCACTTACAAGTAACAACTCGCAAAAAAAACCAACAATATGAAAATAAGGTACTTAATTAGGCTTATTTACCTCAACTATTAGCGGTAGCCATCTCTTCCCAGCTTATCACAACCGATAAACTGTAAAATTGTAGCGATATCACCATCTTACTGGTGTTATCGCCCTTTTGTCGATCATTTCATACACAGCTTTTATGCAAACTGATGTCTCCCGCATTTTATTCATTTATTCTTCAAACACATGTGCACAACTGCTTTAGGAACATGAATAAGTAATCCTTCCTGCTACTGTTGCTTCTGTAAAAAGTAAAGTATGGTTGAAAGAATCCTCTTACTATGTTGAGATGTAAAATGTAGAATATCTGTAAGAAACCACAGAAACAAATGCCCATTACTGGGATGAATCACAGCTCCGGGAATCTGACAAACCGATTTCTGACCTTTTGGGAGGTATGGAAACTCGATTGTATTCGGATGACGTCATGCAGGTATTTTCCTCCGTGAAAAGTTTCGACTGAACCTCACCGGAGGAAATAAACGGTGTAAAAGATCCACTCTGCATCCGGAACTTGCCCACGATGTAGCCTCCAAGAAAATCAATGATGTCTGCCATCACGGGGAATTCCAACCGGTGGCCTATTCGGTAGAGGAAGATGTGGTGAGATCTTTGCTATCAAACGCCTGGCTATACGAACCCGACGTGTGATAAGCTTTGTGACAATCGAATTGTCTCCATCGTTTCCTTTGTCGCCTAGCAACATGTAAACTGTCCCTGCCGGAGCTAGTATGACTGCCGACAGTTTCAGTGTTAATAAATGAAGTAAATCTTCAAAACTGCATAAAAAGAACTCCCATATGATGTAATACGAGAGTTATGAAGAAAAACAGGCATTCTGAGCAGCAGAAGATCTTCATCCAGCGACCAACATCCCTGTCGCCATTTTACAAAAAGTGGTAAACAATCCGTGAAGAAAAGTCTACAAAAGCACTTTTCCTCTGTGCTTTTCCTCTTAATTTTGTCCTGAGAAGACATAGTCAACACAGACGTCTTATAACAGAACTCAAAACCACAAAAAGTCCAAATACTTAATAAAAATCCGAAAAGAAAATAAACATCCACACTCTAGGATGGCCAACAAAAATAATGAAGGTTGTTTACTAGCGTGGTCACATGACCACTAGGGGGACATGCTAGTTCACACTCACTCAACATATAGCAATGGTCAGGAAATGGTAAGTGTATTTTTCGCAATAAAATACCCTTTCAATAACATCTAGTGCAGTGGATTTATGTAGTTCTATTGAATGCCTTACAAAGGTCAATTTAGCTCATCTCCCGATTGCAAGGTATAGGTCCCTGAAGGGTGTGAGGATTTGTCTCACAATTTAGTGGTATAATAAATGTGCATTTATCAAAAGTTTTAACAAGGATGTTGTACAATAATTCCTGTCATTATTTTTTAGTTTTTTCCACTTGTGTTTATTGTTCTTTCTTTTGACCCCCCACCCCCACCACCACTTAAACTCTTAATTATTTCTCATTTAATACAGCAAGGTATACAAGTACATAAAAAATGAAGTATTTTGTTTTAAAGGAGCCTACTGTATAAGCAATTCTCTTCACTTGCATTTAAGTTCAAGAATCAACATTGAAAGCTTGTTTCGTGGGAATTAATTTTTGCTGTGAAAGAACAAAAAAGGTGATCAGCTGACATTAACTGTTAACATTGCTTACATTAACTGTTAACAAGTAGATGTATCAGTTGTATCTACATATCCATTGACTCCCATTTGTTTATCACATAAAACCTCCCATTTAAATTGTTAAGCTTTCTCAGCCACATGACTAATACTAATGTGGTCAGATTTCTTATTCTGACTGTATACAGGTTCATCCCATAGTAGGTTTCAAACAACCTATTACTTTTAAGCAAAAAAATCTTATGATGTTAAAATTCCTTAGATGATAGAGAAGCAAAGACTTCACCCAAATTGTAGGGTGATCCAGCAATAAGGTCATATTTGTATATTTTAAGCACAAAATACAAATAAAAAGCATTAATTTGATACCTTTTAAGGTATCACCTCAGAATATTCATAGTTTCAATGATTGCATAAATCCCCTATGTGGGGATATACGTAAAAAAGCATTTAACCGATTTCACAATATTGGCATCGACTAGTGCTGTGGTAACCAAATAATTGGTTTGTATGATTAAATGTTTCGACCTTCTGGTCAGACTTTTCAAAGCATTGTATCGGTATACGCTTACAGATCAGATGTACTTACAGTATGATTTGTTTTTTTGCATCAAGGGTATCATCTGAATTTTTTCCCCTAGATTTTATTCACGTCTTTCTTTTGGTAGCCCAAACTCACATTAAAATATACATGGAGATGTGTCCATTGGAAACAGACCATCAGCTTTTTCAGGCTGTCCCAGAAATACCATAGGTAGGCAATGTTTTGCCCAATTAGTGACAGATCACAACCGACTATTTCAAGCTTCAGAAGGCAAGTTGAGACTTAACCATTTAGACTAATTTACCCATGACCTTAGCCGTCACCTTTTTTTGCCCTGAAGGGCTATCGGGGAATTGTTTTCAGCCATGGTGTCCCAATAGGTGGGTGGTTGGGTGGGCACAGGAAAAATTGGTCCGGGCTGTTTCTCTGAAACTGTAAGGTGCCGGAAGTTGATACTAGTGGTAGAACGATTGTGTACAGACATCAAATGGTCAGTCCAAATTCACTGTATTTAGTGATGATCGATCCGGAAGTACTGCCCATCGATTCATCATTATCACTGAAAATTTTGTAATATTTAGTTTACCTCTCTTTATGTACCTAAATATCCACATGCAATTTTAAAATATTTTAGGTGTAGGTGTGCAACATTATTGTGTGACCTTCGGTTAACCTTTGATCTTGCTGTAGTGACCTTGACCTTCAAAATCTTGACACTGTATCTCAGAAACTGTAAGGTGCAGGAAGTTGGTATTTGGTGGAGACATTAGTTAGAGGGTTTATTGGGGCAATAACATGGTTAGACCTTCACTTGACCTTTAACCGTAGTGACCTTGTCCTTCAAAATCTTGGCCATATCTCAGAACCATAAGGTAAGGAAGGGACAGTAGCTTTGGGGTGTAGGTGTACATTATCATGGTGCATTTTCTCTATCTTAAATTTTATTTTCTCTACTTTTACAAAGATGACACTGTTTGCTCTTAAAGTCTCCTGATCTTTGTACTGTTTCCCTTCTTCTGTATCTCATGGTGTTGAAAACTATTTTCCAGGGCTGTGGGGTACAGGCATCTCCAATGCTAAGTACTATCATTTTTCCTTAACATGGAATGATTACTAACATAGATGGTGTCCCTTGGCAATATTAAACTAAAATAACTTTTTTGATATGTCCGATGCTATTATTTGGCATGTCTAGTCTCTGTGAGAATTGGTTCTATAATTTTATTGCTTCCGGAGGCCACAAACAAACAGGTAGGGGACTTTAATAATAGTTAGCCATAGATGTTGTTTGTTGTTAGACTCATCGTCTGTCTAATAAAATTATTGTTTTTAAATATGTTTAAAGCTTGTTATTGTGTCATTACATATTTAAATCCACAGCACTGAAAGAGTGCATACCTCCTTCAAGGCTTCAAGACACAAAATAATAAGTAAATGGGAAAATCAAGATTATTTTTTTCCGCCCAGACGGCTTTTCGGATGACTCCGAAAATTAAATGGGATCTAAGTTGCATCAAGACTATATATCAGAAACAGCAAGGTGTAGGAAGTTGATACTTTGTAGACACATTGGTTGGGGGTTTGTAGGTGTGCAACATCATGATGTACCTTTCATCTTGTCATAGTGACCATGAGTTTGAAAATCTTGTGTGGGCTATTTCTTGGATTCTGTAAGGTGTAGAAGGTTGAAACTTGGTAGGGACATTGGAGTTTTTTCCCCAGGCTGTGGCATATGTGTGCATATGGGCATCTCCGATGCTATTTTTTTCTTTTTTTTCCTGAGGAAGTTATAACCAGTGGTATTCTTGTAAGCCTACAAAAAACAAACAGACAAAGGAAAATGAAAATAATACCGTTTTGGCTGAGCTAATAACATCGATTGGAGCCAACAAATGTACTTTTTTCATAACAATGTATTAAAATCCGTTATTAACCTGAATAATTAAATTTAAATTGTAAACATACAGGAGTATATTATACCACAGGCAATCTGGAGTAAGGGGATTGCTTGTCAGGGCTGTCAGTTTCTCCAAAAGTCATGCAATACCCATATATTGCGCTAAGGACAAAAATAACTTGTTGAAGTCTGGGAAAACTCCCTTCTGCAAACATGTTTTAAAGCAGTAGCTGGACTTTTTATCTTGTGGTAAAGATAACAAACCAGATAGGTGGTTTCTATTCGATTTACACAAACAAAATCTACTCACAGATGTCCAAGAACTGGTTCCCAAAAAAGCCACACAGTTCATATCAAAATAATAAAAGATTGGACAGAAATGCTGTATAAAATGTACTTGTGTGAGATTATGTCAATATACAGTGAATTAATATCCAATACATAACATATACCATATTTATCCGTATAAACAATCTGAGACGATACATTTTTAAAAAGGACGGGCGACTATTACAGATAAAAAAGTCAAGTCTCAGAGTCCTGGTCAGATTTGACCTTGGGCCCCTTTTCAAGGTCAAACAAGGATAGCCAAACATAAAAGTACTTATAACTCACTTAATATTGGTCCCAGAGGTTTAGGATGTGAAACCAACTTACAGAAAATCATGGGCTGGGAATCTTCTGATGTGGTCAGATTTGACTTTGGTCCCCTGTTTCAAGGTCAAACTATGATTCACTGGTTTGGTGAGTTGTCTTACCACTGGATACAATTTGCATTGGTTCTCTAATGTGGAGGTCAAGTTATTTCATTGATTTTCAAGCGGATTTGCAATGCCTTACATATTAGCATACCAGTGGCATTCTCAAAAAGACTTTGATATTTAACTCGTCTGTGGCTCCATGTCTCCCATATTTTAGTAGTATTCATTTAGTTTTGTAAGTGTAAATAAGTAGGGATTCATATTGTACATTCCGGATGAGTAAAACAGTTTAAATCCTTTAGATATTAGTGTTGCATCGATAAAAACTGGTTTTCAGGTCCCAAAAATGAAATGATAACCGGTATTTTGTTTGGTTTAATATTTGTCTTGGTGAGCAGTATAGATGTTCGTATATGAGATCTAACAATGGAGGAAGAAAAAAACGAGAAATATTTTTAAGCTAAAAGACAGCATATTTACCCATTGTGGAAGCATTTTATTAAATATTTCAAAGCATTTACGACATTTCTTATATTGGTCAAGAAATATAAGCCAAGCATTGTGGATAAATAAATAGATTTTTTAAATACCGAATCTCCTCAGTTGGTAGTGGTTGGCCCTATTTCACTCCCAAGTGAAACGAAAATACAGTGTACCAGTATTACGTTAACAACAGTAGTAGATATTGTGCCAAGTATAAATTCAGTGAAAAAAGTACTTTTATGGACCAGGTGACTTTACTAAGTGGAAAAATGGTGGAGCAGAAAATCCAGAGGAGAAGAGATGCGTCCAAATAGAATATCCCAGTTTGATGTGGACCGACAACTATTGTACTACAGAGTCAGGTTTCATCTGCGAAACAGGTGAGACTAATTTTGACATGTATGTCATTTCATTTTGTCAACCAAGGAGGTTGTGTACTTTGTGATGTGTATTTATTTTTAAAAAATGTCGAAGGATTCAGATGAATTTTTTAGGAATTGTTTACAATTGTACAAGAAGCGGATGATGGTTTTCAGTCTATACAACTTTGAATCTGATGGGTCTTGGAGGAGCAATGCACTCTGCGGGTACTGATTTTTTTGTGTGTAATACTTTTATGAAGGCCTGTAGTCACTGGCAATACTCAGCTATGATCTGATTATAAAATAGGAAATGCTTGCAACTTACCACCAGATACAACACAGGTTTTAACTGTGAAGAATTCTCCGTTTTTGTCAGTTTGCACTGTAACAGAAAATAATTTCATTAAAAACGCTAGAAAAGCTGGTTGCTTTACGCTCCAATAAAGTGCCTCTTTTTCATCTTCTTTTGCCATATGTTATTGGTGTATATTTACAGCTTTGGATTCTGTAACGCTCTGTGACGTGTCCGACACAACTCAAGAAGACGTATTCTTGGCTTCCAGTGGATTCTGTTATTCCATATATTACGAGAAAGTCGACTGGTACACTGCTTTCCAGCTATGCAGGAGTCGAGGCGGCGGTCAGTTGGCTTCTGCAAATGACCAGGAAATCAGCGATCTCCTGACAGCGGGACTCCAAGGGGTGACGAACATCATACAAGGAAATGGTCTGAATGGATTTTGGATAGGACTGCATATCGGGCAGTGGACATGGTTAGACGGTAAGTTATCAAATGCCTTTGTGATCGATTGTGAAACCCTAGTCGATTTTTAAACATTGGGTGTTGATACTGTGGCTGAATGACCCAGGCCTGGGTTGAGTACAAGTACTTGTATTTATTAGGTTATTATAATAATTACTCATTTTCAAGTACTTGTACTTGCCAGTGGAAAATTAAAAGCACTTGTACTGGGCTAAAAATAGACAATATTCGATGAATGTGTCTGAACACTTGGCAGAAAAACCGACAAAACTAACATGATTGTTTGGTTTTTGAGAAAATGAATGAGTGTATTTTATACCAGACTGGATTTTACACTATCACTGGAAGTAAAATGCTCTCAGAGAATCATAGTGCACTAAGGAAGGACCCTGCACAAGGTTTAAGTTTTAACCCTTTTGAAAGTCTAAAATAATTGATATTTTCAGTGTCATTTCTACCTAACACTAAACGAATGCCAGATAACTTTTTCCACCGCCGTCAAATCCCATTGGTCCTTGGAAACAGTAATTAATCGACAGACCCAGGGAAGTATTCCCTTTTAGGGATAACATCAAATGGCTCCATTGCTTGTATAATGTAAATGATGGACAGCACAGCATTGGTCACGTTTTTACATCAACCTTAATATCTCATTCATTTATAAATATATCTTCACCAAATTTACAGGGGATGTTTATGGCTTTTGAAAACATGTTTGTGCAAAATTGTGGCCTCATTTTCAAAAACAAAATGGCTACCATAGCTGATAGTTTGAAAAACATAAAGATGCTCTAAATCTTGAAATATTGCTGCTACCTAATAATAATTTTGACTAGTTTCCAAAATAAAATGGCCGCCATATCACGTGTAATGTCAAATGGGGTTATCCTATTAAAAAGGCCTTATATCTCCCTTACCATTGCTCCTAGGCGTTTGGAATGTGAAAATAACTTACAGAAAGTCATGACCTGATCATCTTTGCCAAGTGTTGAATTTGACCTTTGATCCATGATTCAAGGTCAAATGGGGTCATCATACTAAAACGTCCTTATATCTCCCTTATTAAAAACAGAGGTCCTCAGTGGCCTAGTGGTTAGCAAGTTTGGCATCTAATCATAGGCCGTCACCTCTGTGGGTTCGAGTCCCACAAGTGGCAATTCTGAGGACCTGTCCCAATATGACCCTGGCTGTTGAACGGGACGTAAAAACCCAACTTTGACCTTTGACCTTTGGCCCTTATTAAAAACAGCCCATGGGAAGCCATGGCCTGCAATGGTTTGCCTGTGAAAAAATTTTTGCCTCACTTTGAAAAACAAAATCAGTAGTGTATCCACATATCATGACGGGTAGTTTTGTGGGCAGAGAAAACCAGTACATACAGCTGGTGTCAAGGTTCTATACTGTAAACTGTAAATTTTGTTTTTATTGCGCTACAATAGCTTAGCATGTGTTTTTAATTCACAGGAAGCCACATAGAGAGCTACTTCTGGAAGCCAGGGGAGCCATCTTCGGTGGATGCCTGTGTGAGTTTGGTCTCTCAGACAGAACCCGACACATACCTGTGGAGAGCCAATACTTGTGATGCAGCAAATGGGTTTATATGCCAATACGGTTAGTTATTTAGGTGTATTTTTTCATGTGGACAAAGTTAGTTAATGTTAAATATTTCTTGTCATGTTCAACAGCCAGGGTCATATACTGGGACAAGTCCTCAGTATTTGGCCATTTCTGGGAGCTGAACCCACACACAGAGGTGAGAGCCAGTGATTAGATGCCACAAACTTGCTAACCCCACTAGGTTAAGGTTTGGCCGCACAGTTCCGTTTGTGTGTGACCAGTCTTTTGTGAATTTTGTTCTGTAAACAGACTTGGGGTGGGACGACTACAAATAATTCAAGTGGACTGCTCGCAGATGAAAATTCAACTCCACATCGAGTTCATGTGAAGTTTAGTTAGTATCCATCTTGACAGGAAGAAAAATATCAATATAATGGTTTCCATCATTAAAAAAATAAAGATAAAAGCTTTGAATGGCTGTGAGTCAGCGAATGTCACCGCATAATATGTTGCATTATGTGATTTAACCTAAGGTGTGTTCTGTATATGTAATTACCTAAACAAGCCATGAGGAGTCGAACATTTTGCAGCTTGTGAGGTCAGCATGTGACAGTGTGAACTGGGTAAAAGTAGTTTATAACACGTGCTTGTATCACACTGAGAGCCTGTCTTTCTGTCAGCTTAATTTAGTGGAATAGACATTGTTTGTCTGTTTGGACATCAATATGGAATGTAAAACTATTTCAATATCATTTGATATCTGAGGGTGGGTAGGTGGGGGTGGGGATGTAATATTGTCTACTGAAGAATCCAGGAAGTGAAATTATCAAATCGAAACATGGCAGTTCTGATCGAAAATGCATTAGAAACTACACAAACACGAGATGAAAGTGTGCAATTTCTTCAGATTTAGTATCTTAATTCATATATTTACAGTGTGAGTTTATAGTTGTACATAAAATGGTGATTGCCAACTCTAGCCTGACCTTCCAGTCTGTCTGAACCATAATGCAAATGTGAATTATCTTTTGCGAAAATGTACACTGTATCAGAGGACATTCTGGTCTGGGAGACAGTTAGCTAAGCTACATAAATATATGAGAGCATTATGAACAAAAATAATAAAATTATTGTAATGCAATCAAACTGTTGTGTCTAAACTATACATAGTATGCATATTAATGCCTGGTGCAAAGCTACACTAACTCTTTCGGAAAACAGTAAATCTTGCCAATGTCAATGAACAATGTACCAACTAAAAATGACAAAGTTTGACAAAATCAAAAGTGCAGGTGTTTACGTCCCACTTAACAGCCAGGGTCAAATATTAGGACAGATCCTCAACATTTGCCACTTGTGGGGACCTAACCCACCCACAGAGGTGACAGTCTGTGATTAGATGCCAAACTTGCTAACCCACTATGTCACTGAGGACCTCAGTTTGACCATTGACCTCTTTTGCTTCTGTTGCATTTCCTCTAATATTTGCCTTTTTTCTAGTTGTCCTAACAACCACAGCGCAACTAACAACCACAATAACAGATGGTACCACGTCTGCAGCTGAAACCTCATCTATCACCATGACAACAGAATCCTTAACTACTGTTCAGAGTTCCTCGTCGATAAGTGATGCATCTTCAACACCAATAGAAACCACAACAGTAGTTCAGTCAACCTCAACAAGAGTTCCTGCAACCACAACTGGTGAGGGTGACAGTTTGTCTTTTCAGGTTGCTTCAGAAGCCATTGTTAATGCGAGTTATATTGATGAGGTCCTATATAGATAATAGCATAGTTAGCATAGTGCATAGCTAACATATAACTTGCTTATTTTTATGCTAATTATTTGCTTATTTTTTATGCTAATTAGTCATTACTGAAGTATTGTTTTTGCCTGCTGTTGAGGCATTGACATCCACAACATTGTCTTCACCTACCCGACTACAGAAGACCTGAAACACTTAGGTAATATTATGCTGAAAAGATATTGTTTTCAACATCAAGATCTGTCTGTTATCTGTTTTGCAGCAGGGCTTCAAAGTAATATGCTCCCTTATTGAATATTGGGTTGTGAAATTTCAAAAATATTGCCATAGTCTTCTTCATTGGGAGTCTGCATTATCATTGTTTAAGAGGTATAGACAGCTATAGATATGCTTCCGTGCCCATATTCACAAAGTGGATGATGTTTCGTGGAAAAAATGGTTCCACTAATCTTTAGATTAAAGCATACTTACAAACCTGCGCTAATTTCTGGATTAAGTGCAGTAGATTAAACTCTATTTAATCCAAACATTAATCCATTTTCTTGTGTAGATCTTACAGTTAAACTAAAAATCAGCTTAGCTTCTCTCTGAATACAAATCTTAATCGTAAACCCATCTGGAAATTAAGTTTTTTGCTGATTTTTTGCTGATCTTTCACTAATCCCTTTTGTAAATATGGCCTCAAGTGTTTGCCTGCTAGCTTACTGTCCTCTGTAAAAGTTGGTCATTTCAGATCAGATCTGTCCATTCTTCTCTTTTCTACAGTGATGAAGTCTTTACCTTTTCGATAAAATTTTCTTGATGAAATGTGTTGATGTTGTAGAGATGGCCACCACAACCCAAGACTTAACAACTACTCAGGTAACCACAACAGTAGAAATAATCACAACCAAAGAAATAACCACAACTACAGAGGATATAACCACAACTGAAGATATAACCACAACAACCAGTGAGCTTTCAACAACCACTGAAGAGCCAACTACTACCACAGAAGATATAACCACAACTGACGATTTAACCACAACCACAGAAGATATAACCACAACTGAATATGTAACCACAACCACAGAAGATATAACCACAACTGCTGAAAAGGTGACTACCACCACAGAAGAAGAAATAACCACAAGTACACCAGACATGACGACTGAAACCACAACGGAGCCAGAACCCACTGACCAGGTACATATAGAATATTGCATGTCATTTAATCCTATAGATATATTTGTAATAATTTTAAAATAAGACTGATAAGTTCAACTAACTTTATTGTGAAACAGGATGAGCTGTTACAACTTATCAAACCTAATAAATTGCCAGTGGTAGGAATTATATGCCTCGTCCTTATAGGTTTGAAAAGAGACCTTCATATCTGGGGGGATAAACTCTTGATATTTAAGATATAATATAAGATACTATATAATAATAGTTTATCAGCAGGTGTCAATATTTCAACAGGTAACAACCACAGTTACAAACACAACACACCATATAACCACACCCAGGCAGACTTCCACTGGTATAACTACAGGGGATTTTACCACAGGGGAACCTCCAACAGCTGCAGGTACAAGCTCTGAAGTAAATCCAGCTGAGCAAGTCTCTGAAGCTGAAACACTACCAGGTAACGTAGACCTGACAACTAACCTGCAGTATTAGGGATAATAGATTTCCACATAATCATGTTTACTTTTTAATGGTTTAACCACAACTTCAAAATTTAGTCAGTTGTCTTTTTCACTATTGACAGTCCTATACCTTGGAAAAATCTTCCATAAAACACAGGCCTGGTTTCTGCATTGTCAGCCTTCCAAAGTCAGCTAAAGGCACACTTCTTGAAGTCGCATATACTCCATCATACGTACATAACATTCAACCTGATTAGTAAATGTGTGATATTATCTGATCAGTAATGTAAGTGCAATGTGTATTTGATTTAATGTTTTCAGCTTACCAAATTGGAGCTTGTAGCCTTTTTTGTGTTTTAGTGTACGCCATTGTTCTAATCGTGGTCGTCTGTGTCGTGACGATGGTCGTGATATTTCTCTGCGTGGTCTGTTTGCGGACCAGAAGCCCAGACACCAACACGTCGTGAGTGTGACAAATAGATTTGAATAAATCAACATAAATTGGTGTCTTGTGTCTGGGTATATTACATGCCTCAGTGTGGCCAGATAACAAACTTTGCTTCAATTTCGTAAAGAATGTTTGAATTTGCTGATGTCATCATATAAAATACTGAATATTTAATTAATAATAGTGTATTTTGCGATTTAATGTAAACTACTGACCATCGGTAAGTAAGACTACCAACTTTCCCATGTAAAGTCTGGGGTTAGAAGCGTTGACCTCAGAGGTGGGACACCAGTGTGTTTCCACTACTCCCATCGTGGACCCTTTTACAAATATATAACTTGAAACAGTTTTATGTCTTCATATTTATGCAAATCATTGGATATATCATATAATTATCCGGGATAAGCTTATTTGGCATATTTAATTTTATTATATTAAAACAGTCGATTTAATAATGTCAATGCCAACTCAAGAGATGTGACTTCATATCGGCCACACGGATCACTTGTTTTCGTTATGTATGTACAAATAAACAAAACAAATGCTAAATATTCCAAATGTGTCTTCAGCCAATTTTATGTCCACTTTTAACAGAGTCACTCAACCTCAGATTGTGTTGGCAAACCCCTACCCAACCAATAGGTCCATGGGTAGCGGCTTTATTGTGAGAAACAGCTCACAGACGGGAAGTATGTACCTCCCGAAGACGTTCACCACTGTGAACAGAAAGCAGTGGGATTGGTCCAAAATGCCAGTGGAGCAGATGCGTGCACACCAAGCGCAGACCAAGAGAAATGGCAAGGCAGTGTTCGTGGCACAGGAAGATTTTGATACATTAGAAAGAGAGGTAGGGATTTTATTTTTTGTTTTCATATTTTTTGTCACAAGATTTTGCCGTTAGGTACGTTTGAAGACCTCTAGATTACTATATAAATAAATTAGAAATTTTAGCTAGACAAAAGTTTGACCAATTCTTTACTAAACTAATTCACTAGAATTAATTTTAATTATCAGAAATGGCCAAGTATATACTTGAAATATTTGTACATTTCTAAAAGTCACTAAGAATTAATGTTCACTATCCAAAAGCTCATTGGCTAAAACAGTTAAAATTAGTGCTAGGTGGAAATTTTCACTTATACAATAATTTAAGAGGATATCAAATAACAGATACTTTTTACAATTTTTAACTTTTTTTTACTGTCTGTGATATACCATTATTTATACATAACATTAATAAATAATATAAATTGTGTGTATTTGCATTTTAAATGCCAAATTAAGGTCCTCGGTAACCCCAGTGAGTTTAGCAATTCTTGTGGCATCTAATCACTGGGTGTCACCTCTGCGTGAAGGCTCGATTCCCAGCAAGTTAAAAATGATAAGGACCTGTCCCAGTATATGATCCTGGCTGTTGAATTGGACGTAAACTTCTATGGGTGTGACCAACAATTCGACCCCAATCTTAAGAATTGAGTGCAATTTATTATATATAAAGTACCATATTGAAGTGGTTATGTTTTATATTGTAAAGCTGCCATCTGTGACTATACTAAACGTCCTTAAACCCATTTGGGGTGCCCTTGAGACATCATGGGTTTTTCCTGGGGTCTTTCCACTGCACAGCGGGCAGTCACGGACGTGTATCCGTGGCCGACCCGGAAGGCATAAAAGGCATTCCTAATATCCTTGTGGCATCCTTATTATCTGTAGAGTTTACTCACTTGTCCAAAAATTGGACCCCAAAAACCCTCCATCCTCAGGACGTCCTTGCCAGTTACCATATATGGAACCGTGGCCTATATCCATGGGGGATCATTAGATGTGTAACTGCCCCTTTAAGCATAATTAAGACACATCACTTGCATTAAATTCCATAATGCACCATTTCTGATGTAATATTCATTATTTTACAAATGGGACATCTACTTATTCCGATAATTAAAATTTTTTTGGTACATACTAAACATCATGAAGACTCGATGTCAACCCGAATATTTCATCCATGAGCAGTCGACCCCAGTTATTTTTACTCTTCACCCCCCCCCCCCCCCCCCCCTCCAGTAAAATATCTCTCACCTTGACCTTGGGACAGAGGAATTAGGGCTTTTGGTATGTTAAATTATATGGTTTAAAATATTCTGTATTAGGACATTGTGAATGAACAACTTGTGTTTTACCAACTAAACCTGACTGAAAGTTCCTTCGCAGCAGTTGAATATTGCTGCAATGACGGCTAAAGGCTTAAAATGTATGAATGCTTGGAGGCTGATACGATAAGCTTAAATGGGTCGCCCAGTTGCTGCTAGCAATGGGTGCCAACAAACTGGAGAATTGTTTCCAGTGTGTAGGATCTTTGAACGTAAACGTCAAATGTGTATGTGAAAATAAATATAAATATTGCAAACAATATGGCAGATTGTGGAGTAATTTTTCCAAATAAAACTTCTTGTTTCATAATTTTGAAACTTACATTGTCATCATATACTTTGATATTTTGGTTTTTTGATGGGAAATGTGCAGAATTGTAAAGCTTGTCTTTAGTACAGTAAAATCCCACGCAAGATGATTTACATCAGCAGACAATTAACTGCTGGCAGCTAGGGGTTGGAAAACTAATATTTGATTAGACTTCTGAAGTTTACATTTTGAGAAAATACTGAAAAATGTCACACGTAATTGTGTTCACATGTAAACAAGCAATATGGCTTCCCACAATATGCTAGAAAGGTAAAAAAAAACTTTATCCAAAGTTTGGGGGTGATGTGCCAGTAATGTCATATTTTTGTATCTTAGTTGTAAAATACAGATAAAATGCTTTAATTTGATACCCTTCTAAGGTATGAACCTGAAATAATCATAGAAAACAGTTAACCAATTTCACAATATTAGTGTAGACTAGATTTAATGGTCGACTACAGCTGGTAAGCTAATAAGTATGTAATCGATTCAGCCAAAATAACTCAAAAAAGCTAAGGCAAAAATTTTGATGAAATTTACAGGAAGTGTCAACAATGTCAACAAGGAACCGATGAATTTTGATGGAGATCCGGATAACCTTCTGAATCTAAATGTAAATCTACAGCTTTGCAGGCGCAATATCTTCCCCGAAGGGGAACTCAGTGCGCTAACTAATCATATATAATTTCAAAGTCATAGTGGGGGACGTGAATCCAGAAGTTTTTTTTCAATTGTTTTTAACTTAGTATTGCACTCACAAGCAATATTGGATGGTCTGGGTCTTCGCATACTGGTATGTGCTCTGCAAGCACTGTATTAGTTTCAGCCTTAGCTGTGTAAAAATGCTGAGTTCTTTCCATTTAACACCATGTAAAAATATTAAATTTATATCATATGTAGTAGATATTTATGCAAGTTTTCATTTTTTGTCACTAGGCATCCAGGCCTACACTAGTGGAGCTGCCCCACACCAATGCAGGCAACCAGTTTACCAGCACGGCTACAATTCACGCGAGTTTATCATCTGGAGACGCATCCCATTCCACCATTGAAGACGACGACTTGAGCCTGGCCGGCTATTCAGCACTGCCCAGCATAAAGGGGAAATCCGAAGCCTCGTCCCAGAGAGGATTCCCCAAACAGGAACTGTCATCACAGAGGGAGTTCCCCAAACAGGAAGTGGGATCTCTGGATGAACTTTACACTACCGTCGTGCCAAAAAGCTGTCGTCATGTGTCGCAGGTGGATGCATCCAGCGTCTCCTTCAATGGGAGAGCATCTCAGAATTCCCAAGTACCCCTGATAACAAAGAGTGCCGAATCGGTTATAGAGCCCACAGTCATGGACGACAGTAAATTCAAGACGTCCATTATTCTCAAGTAACAGCTGGTTGAGTGGAGAGTTGTCATTCGACCTTGTATAAGAAAAGAATGGTTTTGAGTATGTTTTAATTGATAGTTATTTATTTTTTTGTAAATACGTGTATTTATATTAGAAGTTGGAAGAATATAGGTATTCTATTATTAGTTAAGTCTTTTCTTTGGTTTAAGCCCTTAAGTATCAAAATTCTGCATAATATTTGTACATATATCTGTTGTATTGTATACACTCAGCCATTTTAATTTTTTAAATGTTTTTGTTAAGGTATATTTTATAAAGAAAAAACTTGTCTAGCTCTAAATCTGCCTTTGTGTAAGGCCCCGTATGTCCCAGAAACTTTTGTTTTCTCTATTGTCTTTGCATACTCGAATGAGTTTTTTCAACAGTTTCGTCTGCTGATTTCTAAAAGTGAAAATGTGTGTGTGTGCAAACAGTACAAATGTAACGTAGTCGTCTGTGCATACCTAATTAAATTTGTGAGTTACTTTGCCTTGCTATTTATTTCCATTTCTCATAAAGATGATATTAATAATTGCAGATATATTCCATGCAAAGTGCCCCTCCAATTTCAGAGGTTAAAATACTGACCATGAATAGATTATATAAAAAAGACAAAACAAACTAGCTTGGCCACAGAGTAAAAGATCGATTTGTAGACTTGTACATCTCATTAATATTCATGAGCTTTGTGAGATTTACTTTTGAATGCATGACGAAATGGTTTTTATCAGGGAATATAACTACTACACAGATCATAGGTTTAAAGTCAATATATTTCTTTTGAAAATAAATAAAAGGTAACTTTATTTCACTTTAAAGACTCTACACAAAACGTACAGACTGCCACATCTACATACAGTGGATCACAAACAGTTGAACTTTCAAGGAAATATACTTTCTTATTTTAATTGAAATTGTTGAATATTTTATTAATATACTTACAGTTTGCTTGTGTTAAATATTTATATAATACTGGGTCCATAATATTCCCAAGTTTTATATTTACAAAATAAATCAGTTCACCAATCTTATTTTATGTGTACACTTCAAACACTCACGCCTCCCACCTCTGAGGCCGGGGTTCAGTTCCCGGCATGGCCTCGAGTGGGAAAGCTGGTAGTTGCTTGTCATTGGTCAGCAGTTTACAGTACAGAACCCTGATGAACTCTATGTACTGATTTCCTCTGCCCTTCCAACTACCCATGGTGATATGATCTGTACAGTGTTGAAAGCGAAGTAAAACCCCAAATAAATAAATAAAATAAAACAAACATAAAATCCATCTTTTCCCTTCAAAATAAATTTTGAAACTACGCAGTGATACAGATACAAGTACCCAACACATCTCGCAACACAGATCTCTAAATGTCTGTGCAGGCAGTTTGTAAATCTGAGCGATAATAGAATAAGTTACAGATTTCCAACACTCATTGCCGGAGATTCGACTCTGTAGTTGGCATAAAGCCAGGCACTGCACCCTTGTTATTATTAAGGCAAAAGTTATGATGAAATATTGATTTATTTGTCAACGTGCTTAATATTATCAGCCACTGCAACATCTGGAGACTCAAAAGTAGGTCATTCATACCTTAGAAATGGACAACGATTGAAATAGATAATGTTGCAATGTTTTTATGTCCTTACCAAAGATCAAGAAGTTCTATTAGTTGTGTCAAATTTATTTGTCCTTTATTTCTCTATGACACAAAATATCTGTCACTGCAGTTTGTTGCAAGTTAAATAATTGTTATATACATAACTGATATCAGGTACATAGCTTTTATAGAACTGTTATAAGTTTTCATAGATATTCAGGAATTTTGTGGTAGAATTTGTGTAGCCTGCAAACCTTTTGTTTTATTTCAAAAGCTATTAACACTTTCAAATGATAATCTTTTATTAATGACTTAATGCATTTTTTACCCTTGTTGTTGTTCAGCCATTTAGCTGCAAATATGTTTTGCAGTGTTTATGTCACATGACTTTTGTATTGCGATCATATGACTTTTGTATTGACACTGTATGATGTGTATTGATATCAGATGGCTTATGTATTGATATCACATGACTTGTATGTTGACTTTTGTATTGCAATTAAGGGACTTTTCTATTGATGTCACATGATTTTTGTCTTGACATCTCATAACTAGTGTATTGCTGTCACATAACTTATAACTTATGTGTAGAATAATAATAATAATAATAACTTATTCGATATTTCTTGTTAACATATAATTTAATCTACAATTTATCAGTAATTTATGTACATATAATATATATATTGTATGTTGAAGTGGAATTTAAATTTTTATCAGTTTTAATTATTCACTTATCTAATTATCCAGTGTAATCTTAAACAGGGTGCCAAATGCCCAAGAGCCATTCCCAACAGTGGGCCATAAGTTCCATTTGCGTCACATTGTGTTATCTCTTTCAGAAAGAAGCTATGTATAAATCCGGTATGTGGTTCGAGTGTAATTTCAGTTAAATATCGATTTCATGCAGGACATATGCCATACAATATTTCCTCTCTGCATGGATACTATGCATCAAGAATAAATACGGGGCAAGCACTACTGAGCAGCAAGCATCAAGCACTATTGAGGTGAAATGAGAATACACTGGAAACATGTCACTGGTTAGTGGACGACCAATGCCAAGTGACCAAATTATGCTAACCGGTTCAGTCTTACCGAGAATTTTTTGTTTGAGACATGTTAAGACATACCCATAGCTCCTGTTAATTTTAAAATGTCAAGATTGTTGAGATCCTGCTTGAAATATTGATCACAGTATAGTTGTAGTATGTGGAGAGAGATATATTTTTATATACAACAATGCCTCCATACTGTGGATAACAAGACTACAGTAGCAGTGGTTATCTCCCGCCTTAGGATTAGTAATAATGGAGATCTAAGGGAGATCTAAGACCTTTGTAAATTTTGTTTTGGAAACTAAGCCAATATTACTACCAGGCTAGGTGTCTTAACCATGAGTGTTTTGTGCAAATTTGATGAAGCTAGCTGCGGTATTTCAAGATTTAGATAATCTTAATGAATTCAAACAATCTGCTATAATGGCCATTTTGCTCTTCAAAATGAGGCAGAAATTTTTCACAGACAAAAAAATTGCAGGCCACAAGTTCCAATTTGTTGTTTTTACATTCTGAAGTCCTAGAAGCAATAATATGGGAGATATAAGAATGTTTTAGTATGATGACCCAATTTGACTGTGAAGCAGGGATCAAAGGTCAAATTCAACACTTGAGAAATATTCTCAGGCCATAACTTCCAATAAGTTGTTTCCACACTCCGAACCCCTAAGACCAAAGGTAAAGGAGATATAAGGCCTTTTTTAACAGAATAACTTGATATTAAACATATAATATGACAGCCGTCTAGTTTTATAAACTAGGCCTAAACTATGCCTAGTTTTCTCGGCCATGTATCTTTTGTGCAAATTTGATGAAGCTAGCTGCAATATGTTAACATTTAGAGCACCTTTATGCTTTTCAAATAATCGGCTATGGTGGCCATTTTATTTTTCAAAATAAGGCCAAAATTTTGCAAGCATAAACATTCTCTTCAAATTTGGTGAATATATCTTTATAAATGAATGAGGTATTAAGGTTTGTATAAAAACGTGACGAATGGACATATGAAAAGCGGTTTATAATCTCCTGACCACAGCCTTTGACCGCTAGAGGGAGATGATAGGCATCTGTAATCTTCAGTTTTTCACAAATATCTCTGAAACTGTGCAACCTACAAATATGTATTACATATCATTAGAAATATCTTTTTACAGCACTTCTGCTCGTGTTGCGTAAAAACTCGTGCAGAAACGATTGAAATATTGTGTGTTAAAGATTGAAGTTAATTTTTTCACTGTTGCCCAAGCTCCTTGACAGCCCTTTTCATGTTTTCTCGTTAAATGTTCATTTATTTAACTCATAAATCCCACTGAATGGTGGATCATAAAAGTAAAACATCCTTAATTAGACGTGTATATCTATATATCACTCATGGAAAAAAATCAGCAATATAATATTCCTGCTACATATTCATATAATATTGCTATCCTGATTTGTGATATTTTTTGTATAGGTCATTTGGGAAGTTTTCCTGTTACATCGCTGATTTATCCAAAATTCAGGCTTTACGTCTGGTTCAACAGCCAGGGTCATATTGGAGATAGGTGCTAAGTATTTGCAACTTGCGGAATTCAAACTCACGTACACAGAGGTTGACAGCCTGTGATTAGATGCCACAAACTTGCTGACCCACTAGGGCCACTGATTAACCAAAGGATAAATAGTTAAGTTGCTTTGGATGTAGTTCAGGCTACCACCGTATAGATATGTCAGGTGAATTTATATTGACTCATGTAGGCTGTCTAACCTTACAGATAAAAACACATTTATGGTACACATTCTACCAAATATATCCATGGAGGCAAACCTGTAAAACTGTTCAATGAAAAAAAACCTCTGAAATATACATGCGTTTTCATTTAAAAAACTTCAACAGAAACTATAAAATACTCAGTCTTAGGTGATTTAAATTGGACAGGAACCAAATGGTCCACTCACTTGAGGGCTAATGCTTCCTGTGCAAACCAGGTGGCCATGACCTCACAGCCTCTTTTTCGTTTGGCACGAAATTAGGTGGAAGCGTTTCTCACAATGAAGGAATATTTTAATTTGATATATTGTTATCAGTGAGAGGTTGTGTTGATTTTGTGGGGAAGTGATTTTATGGATATCATGGCATCGTCTGGTTAAAGAAAAGGGGCCTGTGGCCATATAATGGCGAATTTTGATACACATCTTTGTTGTTTGAGATGCAGAGAGAATGGATCTGGTACTGACCCTTGTGTCTCGGCGCAGAGGAACTGTGCAGTTTGTCTGCTTCTCACCCCCGAACAATGGGAACAACTGGCCACGCCCACTTACAAGCCCTGCAAGGAAAAGAAATCTTCTGTTAAATCTGACGTTTTGATTAACCCATCTCAGGTTGGTATGATAGGTCCAGTGGAGCTCAACCACTCTGTAGCTTCTGCTGTTTCTACAACCAGTAATGTGTCTGTGGATGATTCCTCTTTTAAGAATGAACTCCCAGATTTAAAAGATGAATGGTCAACATGTTTTGCTTGCATTGAGGCTCTGTTAACCATAGGTTCTAACCATAGGTTTGTCAGCACAACCTGTATCTGCAGTAGGTAAGACTGCACCAGTGCTTTCCCAGTGAAGGTTACTCATCCCTTACCTGCAGGGGTCTTGTCCTTCACGTCCAGTAGACCAGGATAATTTCCAAAAGTGGGACAAGGCCTTGTGTGAAGGAACTTATGTTTACAATCATGCTGCAGGGTTTAATCAGGTTTAAACTGCAGACTGACATCCAGGAGAATCTCAGGTCCCTTGTGTCAGAGTTTGAGAGCTGAGAGGCTGAGAGGCTCTAACACCTTTAACCAGAACATTTTAAAGATTTTGTATGGGCAAGGCGATGCAGCACCTGGCAGATATCCTCTTTTTCCAGATGGGAAATCAGACTTGGAGTCAAATACTTTTAAAAGTATTTAAATGCAAATACTTTTCAATTTTTCAAATGCAAATGCAAATACTTTTATTTTCTTTAAATGCAAATGCAAATACTTTTCAAAAGTATTTCAAATACCTTTTCAAATACTTTCAAATACTTAAAATTTTATAAATAGTAAGTACAGTGGGTATTATATATTAAAAAGATATCTGTAGGAAAAATGAATTAATTTACAATGTTCAAAAAGGCTGAATTTAAAAATTATTTCATGAACTTCTGAGATATTTATATTCTAATTACATACCTTCTTCATGAAGGACTAAACTTTTACCTTAAAATAACATTAATTGGAAATACTTCAAATTGTAACCTTCAAGTGAGGGGATTAGTGGTTGGAAATGCTTAAAATTGTAACCTTCAAGTGAGGAGATTAGTGGCTGCTTTTGTTGAGCCACTGAGTTCACTAGAACAATACCAAATGCACCTCACACAATACTTTCTTTTTCATCAGGGACATTCATAACAGAAAAGTGTTGTCTAACATTAGGCTGAATCTTTTCCGACATCTTGAATCTTCCCAATAAGCTATTACTGAATGTTTGCTTTTGAGCTTATGTATTTAAACACAGATTCACAAGGATGGTACTGCCATTTGTAAACTGCTTTTATATTAGCAGGACAATGGATTGTTTTTGGACTTGTTGATGTTAATTGCAATATCACTTTGAGAGATCAATCAGTCTAAGAATGTTTCTTCATCAGCCAAATATGTTCAAATAAGCATATTAATATCAGTAATATCTAGTAAGTCAACAAGCTCAAATATTTTTAACCTATTTTTTTAAAGTACTTATTAAAAGCCTCAGTTGAGCTTACCAATACACAACATTAATAGTAATAAAAGAATAACTTTAATTGCTTTGCAAAAAGAAAGAAAAACCCCAGCAAATTCATCCACTTCCAGAATATGTTGTATTTGCAAAATGCATTTGAAAGTATTTGAATTTTTTTTCAAATGCAAATGCAAATACTTTCGAAAAGTATTTAAATTGCATTTAAATGCAAATGCATTTGCATTTGACCCCATGTCTGTGGCGAATATCACCTTATTAAGGAGGGATGCCTACCTGGATCACCTAGAGTTAAGCCTGACCTGCGGTGTGCTTTGCACAACAGCCCACTCAATTCCTTAGGTCTGTTCCCAGATGACATGTTCCATAAGCTGAGGAGGAGATTGCAAAAGTTGAAACTGAATGTCATGCCACCCAGCCCAGATCGAGCCATGGTGCGTACAGTTCGAGAAAACATTCTTATCAGGGCGGTTGGAACCGCAGTCAGGAAATTAATAGGTCCACTTCCACCGCTCAAGATTCAAATGTCCCAGCTTCGCGCTCCTTTGGTATGAGAAATCACAGCAAAGGGGGAAAGGTGCCAGCTCAGGTGGCCGCAGCCCCAAAGCATCAAAGGTAAACAACAAAAATGACAATTAATGTGCAAGTTCTGTTCAAAACCGGGACCTTTTGTTCATTGTTCTTTGTGTAACAGACAATAAATGTTCATTGTGTTTGAAATGTTGTAACTCCTGCACATTCTGTGTTTTTGAATGAGCCACACAAAACAAAGGTGCAAATCCCAGTGTAAGTTCAGAAAATGGCCAAATCCTGTGAAAGATGCCTTTTCTGTAAATCTGTCTCCTTCTGCCCTTCCTGTGACAAATGTCCTCAGTGTTGCAGAAGGTCTTCCTGTGGGGGCCAGACTGCAGAAATTTTGGCAGGTCTCGGCCCAAAAGGGTTTTAGTCCAAGGGTGGTGTTGATCCTGAAGAAAGGGTGCAACCTACTTTTCAAGATCAAGCCTCCTCTCAATAGGGTACCTCTGATAAGGATATGCCAATGCCATCAGAAACAGCTACCTGACGGAGGCATTGCATTCCCTCCTTCAAAAACAAGCTGTGGAAAAGGTAAAAGTGTTTCCATTTGAAGGTTTTGACCTTGTGAAACCGGTTTAAACTTTGAACTATGAAGACAATACCTTAGATCAGATGCTACTCACTTACCTGAGAAATCCATCATGAACTATTTGGTGTCTAATTCTGTCAGTGCTAAGCAGGTATTATCTGACTTACTTAAATCGATATAATTTTACCTGTTAAAGATTTCCACTAAGCTAGTCTGTTGTATCAAGCAATTTGATTCTTTCAAATTTTTATTCAGAATTTTTATCAATTACTTGTACTCAATCAGTATGGATGCTAAATTGCCTTAAGTTGACTTCAACTGATTTGTCTTATGAGAAAATATATTTGTTGTACCACAATTTTTAACGGAATGGATGTGAAAAGTCTTTATGATGAAGTTGATCAAGATTGGGTACTAAAACCATCTGGCAACAGCAAACAACTGCCACCTTTCTAACTTGAGGAAAGAGATTATTGATTAATAAATGAATTATCTCAATAACTTTAAGTACATAGTAATTCTGCAGAACCTGAATAAAGCCTGTATACTTTTTGCTTGATTTAAGAAGCTTGTCTGTTTTTTTTTGTGGACAACTCGGCCTCAAAAAGCTATACATCAGCTTAGGTTCATGTGTTTCTGAATGGTGGGGTATCTTAATGATAAGGTCCTCAAAGATGGTCCCATATCTGGTTTGCAAATCTACAACGCCATTTGAAATATTTGCAGGTGTAACTAAAAAACTATACATTGGATGGGGTAGTGACCTTTCTGTAGTGACCTTAACCTATAAAATCTTGTCCGGGCTGTATCTCGAAAACTCTAAGGTGTAGGAAGTTGATACTTGGTAGGGACACTGGTCAGGGGATGTTGGTGTGCACTGTCATGTTGTGACCTTGATTTGACCTTTGACCTTGCTGTGGTGACCTTGACCTATAAAATCGTGTTTGGGCTATATCTCAGAAAGCATAAGGTGTAGGAAGTTGATACTTGGTAGGGACATTGGTTGGGGGGTTGTAGGTGTGCAATGTCATGGCGTGCCTTTTTCTTTACTTTGACCTTGCTGTAGTGACCTTGACCTATAAAATCGTTTTTGGGCTATATCTCAGAAAGAATAAGGTGTAGGAAGTTGATACTTGGTAGGGACATTGGTTTGGGGTTGTAGGTGTGCAATGTCATGGTGTGACCTTTTCTTTACCTTTGACCTTGCCGTAGTGACCTTAATATAAGTGATACTGCTCTGAAAGTATACCGATCTTTGTACTGCTTCACTACTTTTATATCACATGGTGTTGAAAACTATTTCTCCAGACTGTGGGGTACTGGCATCACTGATGCTATTTTCATTTTATTAAACAGAAATGTCGCTGCTTCACAGGATACTCTGACTACACTGTGAGGAAGTTGTTTACACCAGGTTCATCTCTCTTGGTGATGGCTTGCTTGTTATAATGAGACTGGTCCTATGGCTGAGAAAACCATTGTTGCAAATCCTTAGTTCCTGAGTCTACAGTTCATCTTAGCCAAGCTAGAAATCGTGGGAAAAGGCATCAGAGGCTGCCCAGATCAATAGAATACAGTATATCCTATTCTGTCAATGCTAAGTACATAACATCTACATCCCTTAAGTAGATATGCTCGAAAGTTTTTGACAGTTTTAACAATTTTGCAAGCTCATGGTAGTTTAGGGCACAGGATTATCTCCAGTGTCTGATGGTTTTACAGAGAAGAATTTTCTCCAATGCCTTATTGTTGTTGCTTGATTCGGCTTTAGTGTCACTTTCACCACATTGGTCATATCATGACGGGTAGTTGAGGGGATGGAGTAAATTAGTCCATACTTGTTGGTATTAATATTCCTGCACTAGAACTCACTAGGCAGAGACAAACAGCTGTCAACATTTCCATGTCAGCTAGGGCTGCAAAACCCCTACCCCCAGAGGATGGAGAGGAATTTGTTACCCACTATGGCAATATGCCCCCCTGCTATAATGGTTAAATTGAATAAAATATACCAACTGTGCTTTCAGAGTGCAAATATCAAAATTTGTATCCATAAAGCAGTTGTACATTAAAAAAATGTTGAAATAATTTCTTTGTTTATTATTGGAACATAGTAAATGATATACTGATGTTATTTATTTAGTGTCAACATTGAGATATTCATATTTTATCATTTTCCTGTTTGCAAGAATTCATCTTAGCCATTTTTAAAACATCAACAACAAAAGTATGTTATTACCTTAATACCAGTAGCATTTTGTGATACCATACTTTTATTGCGTCAATACATCCTATCCAATGGACAATTGCTTTACCGGTCAGCGCGACCGGTCCCGCCAAACGTCAGAAAAAGACGTCCTGTATATACTACCGGCAGGACCGGTCACAGAGTGTGCATTCGCCAGGTGGCGCATCGTACTTCATTTCCTGTTTACCTATTGACGTCATAGCATCTTTTTCGTTTGGCGCGAAAGAGTGTGCAGACAATTTTCATCAGAGATACGTTTTGTGTTTTATACAACGAACTCATCCCAGTTACGTGTTTTTTATTAGTGCTGTATACTTCTACTACGTTTCTGATCATAATGTCGTCTCCTGGACAGAAGTGAGGTTCTTGCGGGCACGTTATGGCCCTTTTCGACAACCACAAGAAATGCGCGCCTTGTCGTGACAAGGGGGTGGGAGACGACCCCTGTGTGAAGAAGTTGGATTGTAGTATCTGTAAGGTGTTTACGCCTGCTCAGATCCACCAGTTAGCAACCCCGACCTACAAGGAACGGAAAGAACGCTCTAGCCAGAAGAAATCTGAAGATTTGACAAGTACGTCTCCCAAGCTTGTTGATCCGTCGGAGGTTTCACTGCTGGGTCCTGTTAATTCAGGAAAGCAGTCTCCTGTTGATTCTACACCCAAGCAGAAGAAGAAGCGTTCTGATGGCTCCCCAAGGTCTAGTAAACGGAAGCACAGCAGTAAGCCCACTTCAGACGACCTCAAGTCCCTTGATGACAAGTGGAGTGAGAGATTTTCCCGTCTGGAAGCAATGCTGATTAACCAGTCCTTTGCTGTTCCTGTGAGACCGGTGAACTCTGCTTCTGTGGTGCCCAGAGAACACCCCTTCTTTGATCCGGGTGCTTCTACAAGTGTTATGTTTTCTGAGGGCACTGGTGACGTTGCTACGCAGTTGACGGCTACCCAACCTCCGCTGGGGGTTCCCGGTACACAAGCTGTGAAGGAAGTGAATGAGAGTGCTACCCACCCTGTTCAGGGCCCCGGTACCTCTGAGACTGTGGCCACCCAACCTTTACTGGTTCCCGGTGCAGGGACTGCCACCCAGCCTACACAGGCTCCCGGTGCGGGTCCTGAGGTTCTGCCTTCCGGTTATGAAACTACGCTGTCAAACCAGTCGCCTCCCATTGGCCAGAATACTGAGGTTGCTAGGGAATCTGACAGCGAGGCTGAGTTGGATGTGGAACCGGCTTCACCGGCTAGTGTTCACTACCAGGGTGATGTACCGGAAACAAACACTGACCAGGACCTCTCTGAAGATGCAAATTACCAGGAAACCTTAAGAGGGGTGAGGAGTTTCATGGGCTGGCATCAAATTCCGGATTATGACAGCTCAGCTGCATCTATGGATGACAATCCCTTTGCCGGTTCCAGAGTGAAGACTACCGGTAAAGTGTCAGTTAAATTGCCGGTGGATGAATGGCTCTGTAAAAAGCTGGAGAAACTAAATGTAACTATTGCTGAAGGTTATCCTTCCAGGAATACAGAAACCAGTGGACTGCTGCGTGATCAATTTGTGAAGACACCCCGTACTTCAAAGTGGTACGACATGCAAGCTGTTAGGAAGGATACGTCTACCCAGGCTGTTGGTGACTGGTCTCCGGAACCGGCAAAACTGAACAGTATGTTTTCCAGAGTTGCAAGGCGCAGCTTACCTTCTGCTCCAGCTTCCCGTACTTTCAGCCAGGACACCCTTAGAAGGTGGGAGAGGTCTTTCCGAGAGCAATCAGTGATGTGTAATCACGCTGCTGGCCTATCCAGATGCCTCACGAAAGTACAGGACTCCATGGTCACCCAGTTGAAGTCCCTCAGGTTCGATTCCTCAAAGGGCAAAAGTGCTGAGAAACAACAACAGGCTGTTGAGGAACTGGAGTATCTGGTTACATTCAACCGGTCAATTTCACAGGCTATGCAGCGTACCATGCAGAATCTCTCAGAGGGAGTGTTTATCAGCATGGCCAATCTCACCCTGGCCCGTCGGGACTGTTATTTAGAGTTCATACGAGGTGGAGTTAAACCTGACACCTTGTCTGCCTTACGCACATCTCCAGTCCACCAACTCTCACTCTTCCCGGACAGCTTATTGGTCAAGGCTGAAGAGGAGATCTCACGTAGTGAAGAGAGGCGTTCTGCTGGTAACACACAGAGGAAACCTGGACGTTTTCATCCATACGTCCCCTCCAATCGAACCCCTCACCAGCCGGACCGGAAGCCCACTACACCGGCATGGAAGCAGATTAGAAACCGGCAAACTGCTCAGAAAGGTGGTGGTAAAGCCTCAAACTTCAGCCAGAAGCCGGCCAGGGGATTTAAAAAGCATAAATGACAATTACTGTGTTTCAAATGTGGTCGGATTTGTGAACTCTGTAAATGTATCCGACAAGATGAAGGGTTTGAACCCACCACCACCAGTGACAAGCAAGAGCGAGACTGTGTTATCACATGTAAACTCTTTTGTTGCAAGTGTTCCTTTTGTCATCGGGTCACTGCAAAAGAAAGGTGTAAATCCCGTTTATTGTCAATCTATCAGAAAAATAAACCATGTGAACGATGTTTCCTGTGTAGATCACTTGAGTTCTGTAAAGATTGTCACAAATGTCCCAACTGTTGTCACAAATCTTCCTGTAGGGGCAAGGCTTCAGCAGTTTTGGGAGAAGTGGGAAACTCTGGGTTCGAGTCCAAAAGTAATCAGAATACTGAGAGAGGGCTACACCCTTCCCTTCCGGTTCAGACCCAACCTAACCAGGTCACCAATGGTCATCAGCAAGTACGTAAACCCCCAAAGACAGTCCCTCCTTTTGGAGGCACTGGCTCAGCTAACAAGCAAAAATGCAGTGGAACCGGTAACAAACCAGACCTCCCTAGGATTTTACAACCGGCTATTTTTGGTTCCCAAACCCAACAACCGGTGGAGACCTATCCTGGACCTGAGCACTTTGAACATCTTTTTAAACACAGAGTCGTTCAAAATGGAGACTCCAGAAACCATAAGAAGCTCCCTACAGGTAGGGGAGTGGGTCACCTCAATAGACTTCAAAGACACATACTTCCACATTCCAATTCACAGTCAGTCCAGGAAGTACATGCGTTTTCACATTCAAGGCCAATCCTACCAGTTCAAGGCCCTACCTTTTGGTCTTTCCACAGCACCCATGGAGTTCACAGTGGTGGCCAAAGAGGTCAAGCTCATGGCCTTACGACAGGGTATAAGAATCCACCAGTACCTAGACGACTGGCTGGTGAGAGCCTCTACCCACCACACCTGTCTCCAGCATACTCAAACCCTGGTCACACTATGTCAGGAGCTAGGGTGGTTGGTGAACAGGGAAAAGTCAGAACTGGTCCCCAAACAGGTCTTCAACTTCGTAGGTTACCAGTTCGACCTAAGGGAGGGCAAGGTCCGACCAACAGAAGAACGTTGGCAGATCCTGACAGACAAGATCAGATCCATAATGTCGGATCCGGTTTGCCCGGTCTGGCAATTTATGTCCCTCATAGGGCTACTCACTGCAACAGAGAAGCAAGTCCACTTGGGGCGACTTCACATGAGGCCCATACAGTGGCACTTGAAAAACAATTGGAGGGTACCAGAATCACTGGAAAAGGTGATACCAGTTCCCATGTCCCTCCACCCACATCTAAGGTGGTGGCTGGAGGAAAGCAATGTGCTTCTAGGTCAACCATTACACCCTCTAAAACATGCTCTGCAAATCTTTACAGACGCATCAAACGAAGGGTGGGGCGCTCACTTAGATGACCACACTGCAAGGGGAATTTGGTCCCTTCCAGAGAGCAAGTTACACATAAACCACTTAGAGCTAAAAGCGGTATTTCTAGCTCTAAAGAAGTTTCGAACCCTGGTCTGCAACAAGACAGTGTTGATAGCCACAGACAACACAACAGTGGTTGCCTATATCAACAAAGAAGGGGGGATAAAGTCGGGGTCACTGTGTGCCCTACTGTGGAGAATCCTGTCCTGGTGCACCAGACAGCAGGTAACCCTCAGGGCATGTCACATCCCCGGCCGGCTGAACGTGATAGCAGACAAGCTATCCAGACTTGGCCAGACCATTCAAACAGAGTGGTCACTTCATCCTGCAGTGTTCCAAGCTGTATGCTCAAGGTGGCACCAGCCACAAGTGGACCTGTTTGCCACCAGATTCAACAACAAACTGCCCCAGTTTGTGTCACCGGTGCCAGACCCCCAGGCTTGGGCAGTGGATGCACTCAGCCTCTCCTGGGAGGACCTGGACCCATGCGCCTTCCCACCGGCAGCCATCTTGGGCAAAGTGGTGGAGAAGCTCCAGGACTACCCCTGCAACAGAATAATCCTGATTGCCCCAGGGTGGCCCAACATGCCCTGGTTTTGGGACCTGGTAGCAATGTCAAGCCAGATCCCACTGTGTCTGCCCAGCATACCCAACCTAGTGTCTCAGCCATTCAACCAGGTCCTTCACAGGAACCTGTCGAATCTGAACTTACATGCCTGGCTCCTAGAGCCTCAGCAATCAAGGAGCAAGGCTTCTCTGAGGCAGTGGCAGCACGAATTGAGGCTCCTCAAAGAAGATCAACCAGATCTGTCTATGAGGCAAAGTGGACCATTTTTACAAAGTGGTGCCTCAGTAATCAGGTGGACTTCAGGGCACCACCTCTGAAAGCCATTGCTGACTTCCTCCTGCACTTGTTTCAGGACAAGAAGTTACAACCAGGCACTATTGATGGCTACAGATCAGCCATTGCTGACAAACTGGGCAATTCCACCATTAATGTCAGCAAAGATGAGAATCTCACTCGTCTCCTGGATAGTTTCCATAGAGACAGACCTAAGGGCAGGAGGGGCATCCCCTCCTGGAACCTTTCACTGGTTTTACATCAGCTCACAAAGGCTCCTTTTGAACCCCTGAAAGAGTCCTCCTTGAAACATTTAACTTTCAAGACTGTTTTCTTGCTGGCTTTGGGTTCAGGTAAACGCAGGAGTGAGATCCATGCTTGGTTACATAAGAACTGTGACTTGCTTCCTTTGGGAAGTTTATTTCTTCTGGGACTGAACTCAGCCCCTCTCTCTCTCTATCTTTCCCTTCTCAGACCAACTCTGGAAGGAAAGAAAAAGGGGGGGGCAACGTCGGTAAGCTCCCGCTTAACCGGTGAGTTAGTGGCCGACCCTGACCTTTCAGGGTTCTCTGACCCTAGGTCAAATGGGCCTGTTCAAATTTGTTGTTATGAGTTCACATAAGTCCCTAGCTGCTTACCCGCCTACCAAGCGGTAGTTATTCAGCAATTGTCCATTGGATAGGATGTATTAACGCAATAAAATTGCAAATTTAATAAGTAAATTAAATTTTTATAAGTTAATACCCTATCCAAAGGACAGGCAAGGCCCACCCAACCGGCCCCGCTATCAGCTTACTAGGGGTCTTACTAGGATTAGACACGAAAAAGATGCTATGACGTCAATAGGTAAACAGGAAATGAAGTACGATGCGCCACCTGGCGAATGCACACTCTGTGACCGGTCCTGCCGGTAGTATATACAGGACGTCTTTTTCTGACGTTTGGCGGGACCGGTCGCACCGACCGGTAAAGCAATTGTCCATTGGATAGGGTATTAACTTATAAAAATTTTATTTACTTATTAAATTTGCAATTTTGTTACCATCATGGCTTTGCAGATACCCTCCTGCTGTCAATACCTCTGTTCGTGAAGATGAAATTCTCGCATCATCAACAAGTTTCCTACTAAATCATGCTGCTTGACCCTCTACCTCACCTATCCTTTTGCCATCTACAACTTAGTTGGCAAACGGTTCCCTTAGTAAAGGATTATTTTATTGCCATCAAAAAGGCTCTTGTTCCCACTTTATACAACTCTGCTAAGCAAACTCATAAGATTCCATTTGTATGCAGATGATACAATAGACAGCCTCGTAAGAGCCTGTATGTTATTAATGTCCAAGGAAAGTCACTCTCAACACTAATGCCCTTGTTCCACCAAAGGATTAAACCCCGACCCTGTCGGCGACCCTTAATCGTGGACAGTCGGTGAAAAAAAAAGAAAAGTGGGCGGGAAAACTGGATCGGTTTCAAAGTCTGGGATTAAGTACAGATCGTCTTCAGGACACCTCAGGAGGCCCCAGACAGTCCCTAACTGGTCTGGGACTAAGAACCAACTAAGCCATTTTTCTGGTCGGTTTGAACCACGATCCTGTCCTAGACAAACCGACTGGGTCCCAGGACGCCTCAGGCCTCCTGGGACTAAGCCCCGACTAACCCAGGATTAAGTACCGACCCCACAAGGTGTCCTGAGGCGTCCCCAGGCGTCCCGAGACCAAGATAGCCGATTTTTGTTTTGCAATGGGACTAAGGGTCGCAGGAATCCTGGGACTAAGGTACTGAGGGTCGGGGACTAAGGGTCGGGGACTAAGGCTCGCAGGCGGCCTGGGACAACATAGGACTGTGTAATTTTGGTCTGAGGAGGCCTGAGGAAGCCTGGGACTGGACATTTTGTTTATGGCGGGAAAAAATAATCGGTTGGGGTCGGGAGAAATATCAAACATGTTTGATTTTTCACACGGCCTCAACCGACCCTTACGGGACGCCTGGGACTAAGCAAATTTTTGAAACCGACCCTCAAAAACCCTTAATCGGGAGCCTTAGTCGTGTGGTGGAACACCCACATAAATACAACCTGATCTAAAGCTAGTGGTGTGATTGAACTCTGTCAGTTTTATTGCAATAGGAAAACTCCTATTATGGGTTACAAACATCACAGTGAAAATATCAATCTCCCAAATCCAAAATATTCTCGAATGGCAAGTTTTCAGGATCATATCCAATCTGGGAGGATGATCTCCTCCGTGGAACTGCCCTATTAGAAACCAGGGGTATTGGAAGTTTATATTCTGAGCAGAAACATTGCTTGGGGATATATGTGAGAAACATCACAGTATAGCTATTGTCCATTTGTCCTTACTGTAGTTACTCTGACTATAAAAATCTGGTATATTGTATAACTTAGAGACCCTCGTGTGCAGGCTATATATTTCGGGAACTGGTCATGGTGTGACCTCAATTTTAACCTTCGACTTTGTTGTAACACTATCCTTAGAAAGAACATATTGACTACATCTTGGAAGCTGTAAGGTGTAGGATGTTGATATTTGATAGGAACATTTGACGCCTGACAAAGGTGTAATATGTCATTATGTTATCACATTTTGACCTTTGAAATCTGAAAGTTATTGTCTGGGCTATGTCTTTCAAACCATAAGATGTAGGAAGTTACGTGCTAGGTATGCTGGTTCCAGGGTGAAAGCGTGGCATGTCAGGATGTGGCCTTGGTGACCTTTGAGTTTGGCTCTGTCAAAGGTGAAAGGTTAAATTTGGGGTGTTACATCCCGTTCAACAGATAGCGCCATGTTGGGACAGATCCTCAAACCCACACAGAGGTGACAGACTATGATTAGATACCAAACTTGCTAACCCTCTAAGACCACTAATGACCTATTTGGCTCTGTCAGAATGTTTTCTTTGGCTACTCATCAGAAACCTTTCTGATGTCACATAGCTATACTTTAAAAATTATGCTATCTCCATTGACACCTGTGTATCAACTTATAAATAGATCAACTTACAGCTTCAAAATTTTAGTTTACAAATTATTGCTGCCATCTTACTACAAAAGTGTTATCGTTTGTTACTTTGCCTTCATGTGTGTTTTCCTTCCTTAAGTGTTGTTTCGCTTGCTTGATATACCTTACACTGTTTGTTCTGAAAGAAATAATTTACCTTTAAAATGAAATAAACATATTATTTAGATCTTTGTAAAACTTTTATAAAACAGTGGATTGTGATTTAGTTCAATGAACAGTCTGCCAAGAACAAAAGGGTAAATTGCCAGTCATCCTCAGCACAATGCATTCAATATTGAAATGTTTTCACAACTTCTTTCATGTTAATTAGTTCAGTGGGTACATTTACAAAAGTCTTTTCAATTCTGAATGACAGAGTTTATAGAAAAATACCTCATGGAAAAATGTTACCTTGAAAGGATACCTCCTTTCGAATACAATACAAGCAATTTAATTTATAAAGTTGGATATTTTTTTATTCTTTGTATTTTCTTTACAATCTGACTTTATAAAAATCTTCTGTGAGCTTAATCAAAGGAGCAGCTACCTTTCAAACAAACTTACTGTTAAAATCTAACCCACCATACTATATTAACTGGAGTGTTTTAGTGGCTCAAAATTTACTCAAGTAAAATGAGAAAAAAAACGTAGTGCAAAAATACAGTACTGAAATGCATTACTGCTGGGTTTAAATTTGATTTTAATTTTCAATGTGTTCAAAGCAAAGATTTTAAATCACCTTATTACAGTTTGTTATATACTTCTAAAATGATACACTGCGGTTGAAATAAATTTTGTTTTTAATGTTGTGGATTATTTTTCATAGGAGGTATTTTTGAAGTACAAAATGTAGAATTCTTTCTATGAGGCTTTTTTCAAGGAGACAATCTTTCTGGCAGGCATTTTTCCTTGATTCCAAATTAAGAGACAAAGAAGTACACAAAATAAAAATCTTGAGAAACCCAAGACCTTTAACAATGCCTGAAATACAAAAATAATAGCTGACTGTCTTAAAAAAAGCCCAGATCATTATAGTAACATGAACCACTCACCACAACAAATTAGTTCCCCTGTTTACTTATTTTTACATGCTTTGGTGGGGGTATGTACCCCCCCCCCCCCCCCCCCCCCCGAATGTTCTTGTTTACTTTTGGTATAGCTTTATCCTTTATTGTACATTCTTTGATATTATAGAGATATAATCAATTCAAGTCAATAATACCTACTGGCAGACTGTGGCTGTCAGAAATGTTCATTGCATGTTCTGGATATTTAAAAAACTAAGTGCTCACCATATCTGACTGGTTTTATAGAAAAATAAGGTTCTGACGGGCTATTAATAAAGATAATTTTATACATTAATATTATATTAACAAAGAAGAAATACTTATTTTTAGGATTTGAGGCCTTTCTGGAATCCAGCGTATTACTTAGACAGCTTGGAGCTTCAACCGTGCTAGTATGTTCAGCTTTAACCCAAATCGGTAGCATAAAACTAATTGGTATAAGTTTACTTTGACAAGGAACTTGGTATAAGTTTACTTCGAGAAGGAACTTCAACACTTTTCTTGTATCGGTCTTGTGTGAAATGAATCTATTTAACATTTACATCATGTGTACATCTGTATAGGCTTTGAGTTTGAATTTTATTGCAATATATGCACTATGGTATTTTTCCGATATATAGCAAACATTGATCCCCATTGTCAATTTGCAGGAGTCAGGAACTGAATCTTATATATCTTAATGATCTTAAAGCCATCATAAGCCAACCGTGTATGGAATAAAAAGTACTTCCACGTGGGTTTACAATTATAGCACTAGGGGGTCCTTTTGAACAGTCTACAAGAATTTCAAACTGCCTCAAAATTATTATAAACCTTCCCCATCGTTGTCAGATATGGCATCTTGCCCCATCATAAGATAATCTTTTTGATTGTACAGCAATTTTAAACCTATCTAACAGTAGTAGAACAGTCATTTCTATCTTACAGCCATCGTAAACCTGTTTCACCGTAAGGGACTTGTAAACCAATCGGATGAATCGAGAAACTATCTACCAGAAGATTTTCTGAGGCAATTTCACAGTCAATCAGGAAGCTATAAGGGAAATATTTAATACATTGGAACACATCTAAAATCCGCCATAAACCTATCATAAACCATACCCCAGATCGTGGATGATTTTGTTTATTGGAATCATAAAGCTATTATAAACCACACGCTCAGAAATGGAACAGGAATGCAAGTGACATTTGAGCCAAGTTATTTAGTTAATGTAGGTTATAGTACAATAACTTAGTATTAACGATTTTAACTCATATTTTTCAACAGACCCTGACCTGTAAGGACCCGGCTTTAACTAATCCTAATTATTGAAAGAATGACTACACTTCTGCTGTATAATGAAATTACAGTGAAGGACAATCGCTACTAAATACTTTTAACATTAAGAATTTCACCCAAATTTGAGTATAGGTTCATCTGCATGTTTTATATCTAAAACAGTTAACAAATAGGGGGTCACTGATGTAGTTTTTTTTCTATTGAAGCAAGAAGTTGATCCACAATTTCTCAAATTTTAGTATAATTTACATAGCTGAAGTAAGAAAGGAGTATACATAATGTTTTGTGATTTTTCTATTGTGTATTTCATGAACTTTTAATATGACTTTGTAATATCATACTTCGTCTCAAACTTAACAAAAAAATTAACAAAACAGTGCAAGTGTAGTACAGTTTCAGCCCAAGCAAAGCTATGACTGAGTATCACTAATTGACTGAAGATCTGACTAAAATTAATTCAGTTTGAGACAAAAATGTAACTTGTGAAAATTATAACATTAAAAATTTTGTAATATTTCATGAAAAATACAGTCAACATAATAGGAAGGCTCCGGGAATGACATTATACAGAAAAAAGCAAGAGAATTATATTGTTAATCTTCGTGAGTGATTTTTTGTCTGATATGATGATATGTCTGATGAGGGATGTTTTACTTTTATTATGCACCATTTTGTATGCTTAACGAGTGAAAAACAACCATTTTAAACAGAGAATTGAAAAAGGCTGAAATTTACATAAGGACATTAAAAAACTCAATATTTAACTGTTGATTTTTCATCCAATGATGCATGGGTTTTTACACAATAAAAACAAGCAGAAGCAATGTAAAAATACCATTCTAATGATATATAATACATATTTGTAGGTGACATACTTTCCCAAAAACCCAGAAGTTATTGACACAAATTAGAATCAAGATTGTGTCAAGATTTGCTTAACAACCACATATTTTACTTCCAGTCGGTGTGTGCTGAAATACGGTTTCCCCAAATTCGGGTTATTTTTTTTGAAATGTCCGGCTGGTTTTCATTGTCGTAAACGCCCATCCCCAACTTTTGCAAATATTTGGTCATATTGTCAATGGGCGTTACAGAGGGCGGCTATGGTAATTCTTAAAACCTTGTCCAGCAGATTGGCAGCATAGTAAGTATTTTATATGAAGTACTTGAAATATATTCCATAGGTTACACAGTTACTACTAAGACTACTAAGACAAACTAGAAAAAACACAATAACAGTTCATACTTCAGTCAAGACCCAACAACTACATTATTGCTTGTGAATGCAATAATAAAAAACTCTGCTAAAACTTTTTGGATCCAGTAAGAGATCTGATTTAATCATATGTTTATTATGCCATTGTCAACATTGCCTAACACATTTCATCCAAATATGTCCACAAGTTTTCAAGCAATTTTGTAAGCAAACAGATAAACAGACAACAGAAGTTGTGGCAATAAAGGCATTTATAATAATGAAAAATTGTGGTCTCTTGCAAAAGCCATATTTGAAATACTTTGACATTTTCCAGAAACAGGACCAAAAGGCTCCCATTCAAGTCAGATAACCGTACATAAGTAGTCACAATGTGCTCAAAAAGACTTGTTTCTTTATAAATTTTAAGCAAATTCGATTGAACACAACATTAGTTGCTGGTATATGTTTATCACAAAATAAAGAATGACAATACAGAAATTACTGGGATCCTTATTTATCGGTAAAGTGGTAAGGCCCTAGCACTGACAGTGTAACAACTGGTTCAGATAATTACTTTACACACACGTGTTTTAGATTTTTTAGCCAACAGTATTCTATCTGCAATTATGTGCATATAAACATTTTCACAAGACACAATTGTCTTTGATTTTAAAGAATCTGCATTTTAATTCTAAAAGGACCGCTCCACTGTGCTGATCATTCTACTCTAGGTTTTGCAACCCAGAAAAATATCCAGAAGGAAATAAATCTTGGTGTTTGGGATGTTTGTAAACAACAATTTTAATCAGTGACCTAGACATACAGTAACACACTGGTGGGGGATTATATACTTTATTAGTATTACTAAATATTAAACTATAACACAATTACTAAGAAAAACTTTGTACATACTGTTGTAAGATTACTATAACATGAGTATAAACAGCAATAGCTGTTATTATCAATACAATTACTTTCATGCTTTAAGTACATGTGGTCACGCTGTATTTAACTTGACTTTATGGTGACCTTAACATAGAGATAACTGTAACATAAGTAAAAGGCCCTAAAAGGAACTAAAATTACTGAGTTAAAATTTACACTAATATATAGGTACACTTAAAGTGACCATAACTAAAACACTAATATTCGGTCACATTACTGTGGACTAGTGAGTTTAAGACTAGTAACATGTAGAGGTTACTTAGGGACATAAGACATGAAACATGAGTTTAAGATGACCCTAGTATATTGGCCAATTAAGGTGGCCTCAATGTATTACAGTGGATTAAGAACTATATGAGTAGTATAGGGCCATTTAAGGTGGCCTCACTCACTAGTTTTACATTTCAATTTGTGTATGGGGTTTAAGATAACCTTATCAGAAACTACTAGTACTTTAAACCGCAGTTTTGGTTACAGAGGTAGGAGTCTGACCCCAAACCCCAGTATCAGTAGTCATAGTCGTAGGGAATGTTGAAAGGTTGTAGCGACTGCATCTGAGGCTTGGTGATCTTGTGTGATGTAAGACCAAACACAGTCCAACGTCCAGGTGCCATGACTCTGGATGTTCTGGAGAGGCACCTTAGCATTAAAGGCCCAGGTGGCACCTGAACGTCGGAGTGAGTGGAATGTGATATTCGACTGAGCAAGCTGAAGTCTAGCCAGAATAGTTGAAAATTGCTTTCTTAGTCTGGTGTCTGACAATGGAACCCAGACCTGTTTAAATCTAACTTGAAACAAAGGTTTGTTAGAGCCAGAAGGAGTGGAGGCCAGGAGGGTTTTTAGAGCTTTTACTGGGCAAATAGGGGAAGCCCCTAAGTTTGGAATTTTAAGGATTCTCAAGGAGTTATTCATTTGCATGGTTTTGGACCATTTCAATAGTATATGAGCCACAGGGGGGGCAAAGAAAATAAAACCCCTAGCCAACTGCTTTAAAGGGTGAAAAGTTGGCATTGAGTGTGGGACCAAATTTGAAATGCGAAGGAAACTAAAGAATGACAGGAGAATGGCAGCTTTGTATACAAATCCCATGTACATGGAATCAGCTATGTGAACCATGGACCTAAGCATAGAAATATCAATGATAGCTTTAAGCTTAATTTTAAGGTCAGAATTCCTAGACAAAGATTTATTGAAATATCTGATCCTAGGGTCATTGAGACTGGAGACAGGGATACCATACATGGATAACTTTGTCTTGACAGCAGAAATATAGTTGGCAATGCCAGAGGGAGACACTTTGTTCGAAGCCAAAAATTCCAGAAAACATAATATGTTACTAGTCGACAATGAATGGAGGTTGAAATTTGCAAATATAGAGAAGGCCAGAAAGACTCTAAACATGGAGTGATACGACCTTGAAGTGGATTCTGCCAGAGCTCCTTGAATCCTAACAGTGGCATTTCTGGAGAGGCCTTGAACCCGGGGATTGCTATCTGAAAATTAAATAGACCAGTCTAAATGAAGAACATCTTGAGAAGGAGTGAGCCATCTATGATGGGGTATAAGCAATTGGAGTCGTTCCCTAAAGTGAGGGTGAATATGAAGTCTAGAGAGAGCATCAGCCACGATATTTTGCTTTCCTGGTATGTGGACTGTCTTCAGATTAATGTCCAGAGTAGCAGTAAACATGGCAATATTCCTTGTGATAGCTGCCAGCAAAGGATGTCTAGTCTTACCAGAGTTGATAACAGTGACTACTGCCTGATTATCGCAATGTACTAATATTTTCTTTTTGGTCCATTTGTGGCCCCATACTCGGAGAGCTACCAATATGTTTAGCATTTCCAGATGTACAATCTGGTAACCCCCCACCCCCAGGGCCATGGGAATTGAATACACTTCATTATCACATACAGCACCTAACCCTTGAAGGGAAGCATCCAACTCAATGTGGCTACAAACAGGGTCATGGGAAAAGAATGCAACGCCATTAAATGTGACAAGGAACTTCTGAAAGCAGTTGAGATCGCGGGCGAACGCCTCATCCAGTGTAATTTTTTCTTGTTTATCTGCTTGCCTTAAGACCTCCAACATACAATTCAAGAAGGGCCTGGAAGCTCGCACGCATTTGGTCACGTACAGCAGCCTACCTAGAAGGGATTGAAGGTCGTGTTTGCTGCATGTTCTCTTACTGGCCCACTGGTGGCATAGGCTTGTGATTTCGTGGAGTTTTCCCTCAGGAACTGAGATGGTGAATTTTTCGGTGTCAATTACCACCCCTAAACATGAGGCTTTGGTGGAGGGAGGTACTAATTTTTTCTTGCTAATATCCAAGCCCAGTTCTCCCAAAAGGTTGTAAAGGGTGTTATAAGATACCTCTGCTTGGGATTTAGTGGCCTGCCCAATAATATCATCAATATAGTTGGTCACGTGATGACCTCTCTGAAGCATTATATACCTAATTGAGTCGCTCATGCGCTGAAATATGGCGGAACCGTGCCTGAATCAGAACGGCAGGCATGTATCAATATAATAAGCATCAAAGTTGAGACCCAACAAATTATAGTCAGCAGGATCAATTTTGATATGGCGGAAAGCTCCTGTAATATCTATCTTGTAAATTAAGGATCTTTTTCCTAACTGACAGACTTTACTTGTAATACAGTCTATAGAGGGAAGGGTTAACAAGAACTCAGATCCCAAGTATGACTCAGGATCAACCCCAGCATTGATAGAAGCCCCATGTGGAAAACTAAGGTCAACAATGACTCTGCGACTGTTAGCTCCAGGCTTTTCTCTGGTGAGGAAGGGTGAGACATGGAGGTCAGATATAGGAGGGTTTTGAAAGGGGCCTAAAATAGCACCAAATGTTTTTTCTTCCTCTAGATACACTGCAATATCCTCAGGGCATTTTTTCGCTGAACTATGATTTATTTCCGAAGATATGAGTTGGGTATTTTTATCAAAGCCTAAAGGAAATCCATATCTGATTAATTGTAATAATTGCTTGTCCCAATATTTTTCTAAGTAAGCTTTCCAAGCGTCCACGTTTAACTGTGATGATATTTGGATTTTTGCCTCAAGAAAATTGTAAGTTTTTTTGACACTCTTGTGAACTGCTAACAGGTCAGATTTGTTTTGAATAGGTCCACTATCTACCCAGCATTTGATCAGCTAAAGGAATGAAGCCAAATTTTCCTGTGGTTTGCTGGTCCCACTGTTGAAAAATGCTCAAACCTACTGCTTTGTCAATTCTGTTTCTATGTTTGCTTTTAAATCTTAAAGCCAGGTCATATTTGTCATAACAACTAGTAGGGACAGATGTACTCTGGTTTGATGTACCAGTTTGTATAACACTTTCTGTGTCGAGACGTGCACCGTCGCCACCTACCGTGTCATTGTGAATGTTGCTGTATACATCTGTGTCAGTGTGACTCTCGCATAGATAGGATTTAAGTTGTGCTTCCTTACCTTTATGCATTTTTGACACACCATTGGACTCATGTGTTACTACTTTTTCTTCTTGATCATCCATTACATAACTCAAAGGCCAGAATCGATTATTTATATTAATTGGTGTTACTGACTGAGTTTTTCCTGAATAAACATCAATAATGGCTTTGTGGGACACGACATCATTGGGTTTATCTGTGAAAACATTACTAGTTCTCACCTTGGCTTGAAATTTTTGGTTTACTATGGGGTCCTTATTAACCCTGCTGTTTTCAATATTTACACTTTTGTCAAGGACACGTTTGTTTTTACAATTTACCATAGTTTTCAAACCATTGTTTACCAGACGTGTGTCCTGATTCAGAGATACGTTTACTGATGCTTTTTTCACGCACGTAGTGGGTTTCCAGGGATAATGTTCAACCTGGGCCCCTTCTTTTACTGTAACATTTTCTTTAACAACACTAGCATATGAGACCTCATTACATCTCCACCATTCATGACGCCAATTTTTGCTCTGACCATTATTTTCAGTATTTGACTCAACAATTCTAGCATGAAAATGCTTGGATTTGCCAAAAAATGTCAAATTTTGCACTGCATTTATGCCTTGGTCGTTTTTTGACCTTTTGCATTCTTTTTGAGGGTGTGCATGAGATTTACCAAATGTGAAACATACTGAGCAGACGTGTAAGTACGACTGACCATTGTTCTCGTGGTCACCTTTCTGTCCACATGTACCTTTCTGGTAGTATCGACAAGGAACAGGCTTATCTTTGTTTCCCGACCTTTTACTGCTTGAATTTACCACTCTTTGAGCGTGTACACGCCGAACTCGATCAATTTTTGTTGTCTCGCTCCACTCGACTTTATTGTCTTCCATTTTACAAAGAAGGACCGCGTGCGCAGCCTTAGCTGACTGCCAGCCAAAGTCGTGGGAATCGTCCATCAAATCCGACAGATACTCAAGCATTTGATTTTTAGTTTCAACATTTGATTCTTCATGAATTATTGCACTAAAGCCTGACACCCATTGGGACATTGACAAGTTGTCGTATGAAATTCTAGATTTACTAGACCCTGACAAAATAAAATTATGAGGCCATGGAACTTCTTTTTTACAATACACTGTTTCACTAGAACCACCCCTTTGTGATTTAAACTTGCCTTGCATGTTTATTGCTTGAAGCTCCTGAAGCCTTTGATCCACTTGACTTTGTAGATGTCTGGAGCTCTTCAGGCTGTTCAGGGAAGGCAGGACCAGTTCAGCGTCGTCTTGGGACCTTGTTGACGCCGTCGAGGCCACACTCTTGACTGACTTAGGTGAATTATACTGTCCTTTGTCCTGGTTGTCGACTTTCTCCTCCACCTTTGACATTCTACCACTTAACTGTTTCAATTCCGCCAGTATCTGTTTGTTAATGTCCATCTGGTCATTTGAACTGGAAATATCATTGTCCATGTCACTACTATCGCCTTCTTTCACATATTGACATTTAGAGTTTATAGGTCTCTCGTGTTGGTCTCCACAGGCCTTACATTGGAACACTTTGCGAGGCATTTCTGTAACAATTAACACCTTGTTGACAATTGAAATGTGCGCTACTATGAAATTTGGATGACTTGAATGAATTAATAAAATGTAATACAGCCCTCAAATCACGCTCCAAGATGTTATTCCCAGAGCAAACGCGCATATGTCAATTATCAACAAACAACGGATCAGCCACAAGAACGCATCACCAGGTCATCAGGATGTCCTCTACTCTGAAACACACTGAAACTCTGAGGTTTCAGTGTTCTGCTGAAGCACCAGAGTTTCAAAAAAAAATCGAAAAATCGAAAATTTTAGTTTTAAAATGAGGTGTTTCCTCCTTGACTTATTTATCAAAGTGAATATGGCTTCCAAGAGCGGGAAATTGAAGGAAGCCAGAGGTCGCCCTGAGGTCAACCAATTAGAAATTAGGACACAAGTAACAAGTATAGCTTACACAAATCACTGACTAGGCTGGCACCCAACATGCCACCCCCACAAATTGAGAGGTTCGGGTAATTTTCGGGAGTCACATGCCTTCGAGACAATTTTAAACTATTCAAAATTACTGGATGGGAAGAATGTAGCTAAAGATATTCTAGAATATCAGGAAGGAGTAGCAAGAACAATCCAGACTAGAAGAAAGACATATTCTTAAGATGTTAGAGGCCTTGTTAGTTTTATTCAATTTAATAATCACAATAGCGGGGTCATTTTGTAGCAAGGTATCATCCCTGTACAGTTGTTTTTTTCATATCAAAGTTAAACTTCAAAGAGGCACCACATTTGATATTCTTAAAACCCAACAAAAAGACCAATAAATAAAGACTCTTAAGCATTGACAGGATTTGGAAATAAGTCTCACTTTTTACAACTGTATTTAATTAAAGTTTAATTAACTGCTCATTGTCAGAAGGTGTTGTACCTGATGAGTTCAAGAAGGCTATTGTAACCCCATTGATTAAAAAGTCATCACTACCACCCAATGACTTAAAAAACTACAGACCTGTTCTGGGTTGTCCTTCTTATCCAAACTTGTTGAACGTGTTGTTGCTTCTCAGTTGAATGACCATGTCAGATTGAACGGACTAGAGAGTGTCAGGTAATCTGCCTATAAACTAGGCCACTCAAGTGAATCTGCATTGCTTTCAATTAAGAATGATGTTCATCTGGCTTTTGCTAAAGGTGAAGCTACTGCTGTCGTTCTCTTGGATCAATCAGCAGTGTTTGATACTATTGATCATGATACGCTACTTGATTCACTTAGCTCCTGGTTTGCTGTCAGCGGGGTTATCCTTGATTGGTTTAAGTCTTATATCAGACTGTGTTCAGAGCATTAAGATTGGGCCAATTTTATCTGATTCCAAAAAGGTATTGTATGGTGTGCCTCAAGGCACTCGTCCTGGGGCCAATCCTTTTTTCATTCTACTATTCCGCTGAGTAAAGTCATACAGAATCATCCTGGTATTAGTTTCCAGTTCTACGCTGATGACACACAATTGTATGTCCATCTCAGACATAAAAATATTGCCTCAGCCCTTGATAAGCTGTCACACTGCCTTGAAGACATTAAGAGATGGCTCTCTACAAATAAGCTCAAGCTAAATCCTGATAAGACCGAATTCATTGTGTTTGGCTCAAAGTCTCGGGGCAAAAAACTTATTCACTCCTTCCCGGTCAACATACTTGGTAATCTTATATCACCAATAGATGTAGTTAGGAACCTTGGTGTCTGGTTTGATTCAGAGTTCTCATTCTCTTGCCATGTTATGAAGGTCTGCAAGGCTTGTTTTGCTCATGTCCGGGATCTTAAGCGACTCTGAGGGCATCTGACACATGAAGCTGCTCTTACGGCTGCCAATGCTCTGGTCGGGAGTTGTCTTGATTACTGTAACTCTCTATTCAGAGGTCTCTCAGCTCTGGATCTGTGCAAACTTCAATGTGTTCAGAACAGTCTTGTCAGAATTGTTACCAACACCACAAGGTACTCACACATCACTTCAGTTAGAAAAGCACTACATTGGTTGCCGATTAAGTACCGTTCTATCTTTAAGACTGCCATGCTTGTGTATAAGTTCCTACACAGTGGTAACCCCAAATACTTTGAACCCTTCCTGATTCCCAGACATAGTGCATATAACACTCGTCAAAGTCAATCTGATGGGATATTTCTTGAGGTTCCCCACTTTGCTTCAGTTTTCAAGTCTCGAAAGCACTTTGGACTCAGTTTTGCGTATGACACACTTATGATTTGGAATGACCTTCCTGATGAGGTCCGCTCTGCAAACTCACTTGCCTCTTTCAGGTCAAAGTTGAAGTCATACCTCTTTGGAAAAACATATCCACCCTAAATTTCCAATCTCCTCCTGCTTGCTCCGCGGTGCTGACCCCTGCGATGTCTCTGGTTTATGAATATTGAACAATGTTTTTGTGTGATGCGCCTTAGAACCTGTCTTTTGACAGAGATTAAGCGCTATAAAAGTGCTATTAGAATTAGAATAAAGTATTAATGCCAAAGATTGCTTTCAGCTTAGGAAGATGTCTGATTGATTCGAACACTGCCTTAACCATGATCTTGGCATGATCAAAACATGTCGTGGGAATTAGCAACCATTTTAGTTGAGATTAAGCAGCTGACATATAAATTAAGGACAGAAACACGCCTGTAGCCATTAAAGGTTTAATATTCTAAAAACATGAGGACTGGGATAAATGTGGGGGGTAGCATTTGGGTGCTACCTCATTCAGTGCTCCCTGTGAAAACAATTCTTGTTGTGACTGACCTAGTAACTCATTAACTACGACCTCTCACCTTTGTTTTCCCACTTTTGGTGGCCATATTCATTTATAAATTAGAAACCAAACGGGCAACACACCTTTTTTAAAAATATTTTAAACACACTATTTTCTTGTTTAATTCTATTGGAAACTTTCGAGTTTCACCTACACTGAAACTCCAAAGTTTCAGTGTATTGCAGGGACGAAGCCACGACTGTATGTTGTTGAGCCTATATCTGACTCTTTGAGTCCTGCGATTATAGCTCTCTGGAGCAGAGTTTGAGGGCTGTATCCACTTTATTTGCTAAAGTTCATCAGATTCTGTGGATTATTTCCTCCTATGATCGCAGGTATCGAAGTAGTGGGTTTATGTTTGCAGAAACAACAATGCCAAAGAAACAATTTGACTGTAATAACTGTGGTCGCGTTCATGAGCGCCCAATCAATTCCAGATGTAAAATGAACAATACTGAGGTCAGCAGTGATATTCAGGATTCAACGACAAAGGACTCTGGTGATACCAATACCTTAATTCTAAATGAACTGAAAAGTTTGAACAGTCGCATGACTGCCATGGAATCTAAAGTTAATGGTGCAAGTTACTCCCCACAGAGAAGCCACACATCAGCACGACACACCACAGTAGAGGACGACAGCGACGACGACCTGGTGTTTCCAACAGTGCCATTGAAGCAATCCAAGTCCATGCAGCAGCAGGTTGACGAATGCATCCGACAGCTTGTGAAAATAAACGAGCAAGGCAAGCTCAAAGGGGTGGTGTTGAAAATGTATGGGTGAAGCGGGAAGTGCCTTGGCCTCAAAATTATATATTGGGAGGTCCAACAAAACTCGGGTTCCCTACGACTCCCTCTCAATGAGCTAATGGGTGTCTGGATTCTCACAAAGTATTAGAGAAGAAAAAAATACCCTAATTCGAAATTGTATGCTAGATTATATGGCTGATTTGATGGAGGACAGTCATGACTTGGCTGGCAGGCAGCCAAGGCAAGTCATGCTGTACTTCTGCGTAAAATGGAGGAAAACAAAATTGACTGGCATGAAATCAACAAAATTGATTGTATTCGTAGAGTCCATGCCCAGAGATCTGGTGCTATTTTTTTTACAAACCTCTAACCCTAAGAAATGTGCCAATCGCAGTCCAACACCATGCAAATATTATCAAAAAAAATCATGTCACCAAAAAAACTGATCACGAGGCCAATGGCATCAAATATCTGCACGTATGCCAACACTGCTTCTCCCAAGGCAAATCTCTGAAACACTCAGCTAATGAATGTAAAAATCGTGCAACAATGCAGTGCCAAAAGTTAAATCTTTTAAGTCTAGAATTGTAGTGTCAAATAATTCTAACAATGGTGAAAGTCTATATTGGAGAAAAGATCTTTTTACTTGTTGCAAACTATCTCTGGCTGATATTGTCAAAAGCAAATATAGTCAAGTTTACAGTAATGCCAACCAAAACTTCGAAAACAAATCAATTCAGGTTCGTCTAAGGTGTGAACATGTTAACCAAGTCAAAAGCAAACCTATTGTTGCGCATAGTAACAACAAGGTGTTAAAATCTGTACATAATTCATGTTAAACTGATCATTATGGTGTCAAAGTAGGCGTTGTCAAGTCAAATGACAAGATTGTTCACAGAAACGAGGAAGTTAGCCCCGTTTCTTCTCAGATCAAGGCTGTTGTCAATACTACCAGAGCAAAGAATGCACTTTTTCTGGCAAATAAATTCTGGCCTTTGCTATCAATTAAAGATCAAAATTCAAACGTATCTGACAAAATGGTTGCATTTGATAGCAATCTTAAAACTAAAAATGATGTTAAAAGTGCACCCAAATGTAGAAAACGTGTCAGCTGACTGGAAAATCCCCACCAGAAGGTAGGTTGTGGTAACCTAAAACGTGAGTTGATCGGCGTCGACGTGGTATCCAACTGCGTTTTCGCCCCGGCCACAGGGATGTCATTGCTAAAGCAATAAATACTCCTATCTTCAAGTCGTTGGATGAACAGAACACAGACAAATATGGCTTTATGCCACTATCAGACCATGAACCACTTGAAGCACACACTCTTGTAAGTAAAACAAAGCAATTCAACTTCATGGCAGCTCATGTTCAGGTCACATCTCAGCTAAACCCAGACAGATGGGAATACCATATGCATTCGTATTGGGACTCCCAACTTCCAATGCTCATACGTTATGGCTTTCCTTTGGACTTTGATTGCAGTAGTCCATGACTTTAAAGCAGACGTCCAGGCCTATTTGAAGGAAGAAATAAAGCATAAGGCAATCATGGGCCCCTTTAGTGACCCACCATTTGAAAATTTCCACTCCTCTACCTTCATGACTTGACCTAAGCCCTCTGCAGATCACAGGAGAGTTATTGTGGATCTCAGTTTCCCTCAAGGTGCTTCAGTAAATGCAGGCATTGTTTCAAACACTTATCTCGGCACAGGTTTCCTTCTATCTCTCCCCAATATAGACAATATTACAAACAAAGTTAAGAAATTTGGTAGAGGTTCATTTATTTTTTAAAAAGACATTTCTAGGGCTTTCAGGCATGTCAAGGTCGACCCACGGGATTATCCCTTGTTAGGTCTTACCCTTGATTCTCACTATTTTGATACATGTGTCCCGTTCACACACATCCACATCCAGCTACGACTTGCGTTTGTCTGGGGATTGAGATCGACACTGAAGAGTTACCAGTGTCAGTCCCTGAAGAAAAGCTTCAGAAAATCATAGACCTTTGCAATGCATGGGATGGCAAATTAACATGCACCAAACAAGAACTCCAGTCGATTCTGGGTAGTCTGCTTGCTATACATCACCAAATACGTTCGAGTTTCACGCGTATTTCTCAACAGAATGCTAGATCTCCTCAGGGCCTCAGATAAACAACACAAGATCACACTAACCCACTCATTTGTAAAAGATTTACACTGGTTTCAAACCTTTCTTCCCCAGTTCAACGGTACTGCGTTCTTTGACCATCCCAAAGTTCAGGGTGAAATTGCACTAGATGCTTCATTAGTTGGTGTGGGAGCACATTTTGAGAATGCAGTGTATGCTATTCAGGCCTTGATATCATCTAGAGATGTTGAACATATATCTAGAGATGTTGAACATTCTAGTAGCACTGGAAGAAGCCCTGGGGGGGGGGGGGTAAACGCATTCTCATTCATTGTGACAGCAATGCCGTAGTTTCAGTCATCAATACTGGTAAAACACCGGATTCTATACTGGCTGCCCTAGCTCGCAACATAGCAGTGGAAGCGGCAACAGCCGATATTCACATTAACACCATCCACATCTTGGGTAAACATAATGTCATAGCTGATGCCCTATCCAGATGGCATACTAACGACACATATAAACAAAAAATTGCAGAATTATTGCCCAACATGGTTGCATATTCCTCCTGAAATCCTTGTAATTGATTGGAATATTTAAATTTTCAGGCATCACCACCAGAACAGCTTCCCTTATGTCCAAAGTCACATCCAGGCTTCAGACAGCATTCAGACCATCAACATCCCAAGCCTATAACTCTATGTTCACATTTTCTTACATCCCCTTTCCACACACAAATACCAATCATATTCTTGTTTTTCTCGAATTCTTAGTGTTCAACAAAGTCTCAAATTTGTCCATCAATAATTACATATCAGCCCTTAAGGCTAAATTTTCCATCTATGGCCTGGATACAGGCCCCTTCCTCAGCCCTAAACTCAAGTATTTTTCTAGGTCACTGGCCTTCTCCGCCCCATGCAGGATCTCCCTCAAGTCAGTAATTGATATTCCACCCCTCACACAAATTACCTTACGTTGCAACTCCATATATATGGGACTAGTTTTCAAGGCTGCTTTTCTGTTATTATATTTTTCCTTTCTAAAAATTTCCAATCTGGTTCCCCATTTGATCTCCACATTTAATCCCCTTGAACAGCTAACCAGAGAAGACATTATTTTTGGACCCCCTGGTGCCCATGTAATTATTAAATGGTCTAAAACCCTCCAAGCAAAAAACACAGTTAGAATTCTCAAAATTCCCTCATTGGGTGCCTCTCCCTTATGCCCAGTGTCAGCCCTACGGACATTACTGACTATGACACCTTTGGGGGAAGATAAACCCCTTTTCCAAGTTAAATACAAGCGCCAGTGGGTGCCTTTCTCTGATTCAAGGCTAAGAAAAAATCTGTCAACAATCCTTAAAGCATTGAAATTAGAAAATTCTAACATTACTTTCCACTCATTTCGATGATCAGGTGCCACCCTGGCCTTTAACTCCAGTGTTCCCCTTCAAGACATTCAGAGTCAGGGCACCTGGTCATCAGATTGCGTCTGGCGCTACATTACACAAGATCACAATGCCTCCGCAAAGGTCGCCTCCACCTGCCAATCCTTACTCAGTACCTGGCCTACATCATACTGGGGTTTGGGATTCCTCTGTAAATCATAAAGCAAATCATAAAGCTTTAAACAGTTTGTAAATGTTAAAATATGGGGTTTGAACCCAAAATCACCAGTGCATGACATAAAGAAATGTATAACCACTTTCATCTTCATAACTGACCTCAAACATGTGGTCAGCTGAGTTTACTGGTTATCCAGGCTAAAATATCTATTTACAAATCATCACCAGTACTTCTCTTAGACTTAATCTGGGCCAACCTTAACTTATGGCCACCTCAATGTCAATATATGCTTTGCTTAAACTCCTTTAACTTAATCTCATGTTAACAACATGTAATCCTCACAGTACGTGACCTTCAGTTAAGGCCACCTCACTTTGGTCTGTGATATGTAAAGTCAGTAAATATACCAGTTTGAGTTTACTCTTATATTAGTTAGTGATATATATTCTGTTGAGGTGGCCTTAGTTCCAGTATGTAAATAAATAGTAGTGTTGTATATATTAGATTAAACAATAAATAATTTTATCCCATATGGGTTATTTTCCTCCATCTTCACCCTGGGGCACTGTTAATTGAATGGCATCAGTATTTATAAAGTGACATGAATGTGATAAACCTGCTCTTGTAAGCAGCCCACGTTTTTGGTTTGTAAGGCCAAAGTCAGCCTTTCAGAGATTCAATTATCAAGTATATTCCAAATGAAGTAGAATGGGCTACAAAATCAAATGAAATAATTAAATGCAATAGTCGATGTTGGAATATGACACACCACTTGTACACACAACAAGAGCCTATATTTTTTGTGTGTAATTCCGACTTGAAATAAGTCTGGTGTGTTATATTATTGCATCTGTAATATGAACAACAACTGAATCAGTAATAATTCCAATATGGTTTCCTTCTATAGCCAGTGCAATATTTATAATTATGGCTAATAAATGTTCACATCTGATGTAGACTTTGTGTTACAAATAGTTACAGCGTAGGAACAATCTGCTGTTAAACATACTCTTCTGTGTTTCAATGTAGTATCTCAACGGTGTAGGGATGTCATCATATTTATCATTTCAAAAAGTGCCACAGCTATGAACAGGTATTCAGACAGGACAGTCCTGTCACACACAAATGTACATTATACTATAAAGCTTGAACAGCATGAATACAAATTGACCAACATGGGACTGTCTCATCTGATTCTCTGTGTGCAGGTGTGTATCAAAAGTCATAGTTTCTGGTAAGTATCCTGGAATCTGGGTTATGTTTACCAGCCGTAGCCACACAACTCCATGTATTCTAAACATACACCAATTTCTCTACCTTTTCATTAAAATCTACATTTCTGTGATAATATGCTGTGAGCCCACTAAATTTGGAGATAAAGGACACCAAGTTAGCCTTAGTTGTTTGTCCAGGGCTTCTCTTTAGCCCAGGTCTCGCCTCACCGACTTTGAGGGATACCTGTTGGTAACTTAGATGTCCTCATCAATCGTACTATAATCTACATGGGTCTCCAATCTGAAATTCATTTTCTTATCTTCATTGTCCGCCATGTATCCTCATAGATTGGAAACGTTTTTGGAGCTATTTGGAAATTTTGAGGCTGTTACTTTGATATCTCTCTTCATTAATCCTTGCGTGATTGTCACCTTCTGTGGTAAACCCATCAAACCTGTAGTCCATCAGCAGTGATGTCATCATTCTGTCCTGTGTCAGGCTTCGTGATCTATAGGGCAACCTGTGAAGATCTGACACTCACTGCATGTATGTATACCTGACAATGACGTAAGAGGACTTACAAAAGAAAAGAGAGTTTGATCACGTTAGTTCATGTTTTGCTAAATCAACTTCGTCATTGGATAGTTCAGGAAGGTACAGCAGAGTCAGGTACACGTTGAATGTAGTTTCCACATGCCACCATTGAAGCTGTTTACTTCTAGGTTTTCTGTGTCATTTTGAAGAGTTTGAGAACGTTTGTCACACTTTAATAATTGGCCCAAAAAATGAGATTTCTTAGCATACTTAGTTATAACTTCAAGTGGATTGTATCAGGGCCTCAGATTGAGTGTAGGCTGGTAAACAACCCCCAGGAAATAACTTCCTTCTAACCATGGATGTTTTAAGAAGCTGATATGTTGATATGTTGCAAAGAATTCCAACCTGGTTTATCCATACTAATGTATTCTTTTAAACATTTGCAGGACTTGTGAATAACACTTCTGCTCATGTAACAAGTGAGTACTGGTCTGGTGTTAACTTTTTCATTAAAAGGCTGTATTATCTCACCTACACAGCTCATTTCAGTCACATTTCAAAAGCAATTTAATGCATATCTAATCTTAACATGTTTTAGCAATATAGCTTCATATAATTTCCCCACTTTACCATTTCTTTTGACAGAATGCCATTTCAAGTAAACTTTTCCTGAAATGGAGCAGACACAATTCATAATATATCTACTATTTTAGTAATTACAGTTTTCTTTGTAAAACCGTCTAAAGGGTTGTAAAAAATGAATTGCTAAGTTCTCACATTTTTCGGTATCCACAAAAAGGATCCACTTCTATAAACTACCCAATGGGTCAAATAAAAGCTGGAATAATTAATATATGATTTTGAAATGGTAAAAATATCATTTTTGTAGTTTTATAGCTCCTTTGATATGAATGTTTATTCTAAATTATTTTATCACACTGTGGAAATTTAAGCAAATGTTGTAAGAACCACTTCAAGGTCATATTCTTAACCTATTAAAGTGTCGTCACTAGGTACATATGCAAAATAAACTTCAATTGTTTTGTTAGATTATTTTGTTTCAGGGAGGGGCTACATATAATATTCACTCAGATCAGTTTACTTTACACCTTAACTTTGTCAGTCCTTCACAGTCAATTGCTACCCCTTATTTGCATAACAACCAATCAGGTGTCGATAGGGGTTCAATTTTTGAAACCCCTGCGTGTTGTGAGGCCATAGTGAATTTAGATTTTGAAGACTGAACAAGTGTGGTCACAAAATGTTATAACCAGGCTGTGCCCTGGCTTCCCCCCTCTAGATTATGACAGATGTACATATTATTGATTATGTTTGACACGAGTTGTCATTTATGTTATAATGGCATATATTTATATGTTTAGAACATGTTGTTGATTAAGGTACCTGTGATAAGTTATGGTGCTTACAAGCATATTGTATGGTGATTTTAACACTTTTCAAACCTTTGAAAACTTTTGAAACTTTTATAATACAAGAAAGTAACATGTAAATAAATTTCTCAAATAAGAATTTAACCTTGCTTTGACCTCTCTTACCAAGCTTCAACTATTGACCTTTGACCTAGGAAACTGACACTTGTTTCATTATTTTTACTCCATATGTTTAGCAAACGTATTAGCAATGACGTCACAGGCTCATTGATATAAAATGGTAAGTCTTTTAATGCATATAAAAAGTATTTTATTGCATATTTTATACATTCAATTTGTTTATTAAACCGTCAACCAGAGAAATGAGTCATGTAAGGCTTTGTGTCCTTGGACATTTGGGTGTCCAGAGGCTCACTCTTTTGGCCCTACCTTAAAAATATATCAAGGTATCATTCTGGTGACACGGTTTGTTGACCCCTCCTCTCTCATGTTACTAACCTTGTCTTTCAGGTACATGTATGATATTGGACATAGACTAGCAATCACTGAAGAGTTTTTTTACCCAGCCTGTCCCACCCTAATGTCAATGTCATTTATGCTTTTGCCAGGCCTGTTCTGTGTCAGACTGGCCTGGTGTCTGGCGGGTTCCATGACTCTACAGCATCTACACTGATGTCTCTCTTTTGAACCTTGGTTTCTGTGGTTGCTGTACCATCTTTGCTGTATCTGGTGACTCCACGACCTCCTTAAGTGGAATCACCCTACACCTTCCCTCTACTCCTTCCTGTAACTATCAGTGGCATCCCTGTTAACCGGACCTGAGAGCCTGTGTTTACTTCAACTGGTTGGATATTATATGTTAGTTCAGAAGTCATAACTCTTATCATACATCCCTTTGCTGCATTAAGAAGTTGTGTGATTATGTATAATATTGCTGGTGCTCTCATTTTGGAGTGTCTTTTCCCAAATACTGGACAATGGCCTGTTGCCCGCTGTAGATAGCCAAATCACAGTCATCCGTCGGGTTCCTGTTGTTATTTGTATTGTCATCAATTCTCTATAATTTTGCAATACTTTACTTGGGGGGTGGAACTCTTGGGATGACTGGTCAAAGTGTGGTGATGTCATATGTTTACCTTCTTTATGGGATCAGCTCTACAGTTTTTGCAGATTGTTTGTGATAATGTCGTTAAGAAGTGTAGAAGTCACATCTCAGGCTGCATATGTGTACTGTTTCACCATGCAAATAGTGGCAGGTAAAGAAATATGGTCTGTGTTTCTATTATGTATGTCTGGATGCTGATTATATTTGCTACTTTATATTGATAGCTACTGCACAGAATAGGCTATTTAGAGATTCTGTCACTAGATGGTTCTCCACTTCCACCACTGATTGTACAAGTACTTTTGCAGAATTGACATTGCTTTATTCGCTAACAAATGGACTCTGCTGGCTTACAGCTTTGTTTAGTAGTGTTTATGTGACACAGATTAGGCACTATGGAGGTGCTGTGACTAGATAGATATCTACTTATTGGGCTTGCTGTCAGGAACTTTTTTGCATTAGTTAACTTGTGTTATTTGCTAATGTTTATCATGAAAGGGAAATCATAACTAGATGTGTCTGGATCTACCGCACAAACACTTGTGTATGTGCTGTGGTGAACTTACTATGTTGAATTTTGGTGACTTATTGTCAACATTGATGATTATTATGTTTCATGGTTTGCAATTGGATTTAACCCACAAACTTTTGTTCTGTGATGTGGTGAACTTTGTAAACAAAATATCTTTACTTAAACTACATATTTTAATAACTATCAATTTATTTACACTCTGTTTATACCTATTGCTACATCTTCTTACTACTGGTCCATATGACAGCATTTACCTGGTTTTTAGTTTCATTATGTGCTCATTTATGATTACCTTATTTCATTCCTTTTTTCATGACATCGTAGATATCTTTGCTTATTGCAACCCTTTTCATATGTTTTCCCCTTTTTATTGTAGAGAAGTATGTATGATTTTTCACAGGCTGTTAAGAGTTCAAACTGGGACTGGCTTCACTTGGTACTTTCACCATTCTTGGATAGACCTGGCGATGGGCTATTGTATCTGCATTATATGACCTCAACCTGTGACCTTTGACCTTTGGGTTCAGGTATGAACTTGGATGGTGAACTGTTTCCCACTTTGAGACCTTGGTCTTCTTGTGGAACTAGGTTCCTGTATCTCGGGTTTTGATTGGATTGAGCTTTAGCATAGCTGGCCTTGTAGTTTGGGGATTACTCATCTTGGCTTGGACTAGAGAAAGGTTTGACCTTTTCGTACAATTTTATAATAACAAAAATATATTAATCCCAATATTTGTCTTTTCTTGCGTGGGGGGGGGGGGGGGGTGTATAGGCTTTACAGATAATGTTGGAGGCAAGTTTGGACATGAAAAAACGAATAGGAGTTATCTTATATTTCTTCAGTGCTCTATCTGCTGCTTAATCCTTTTCCTAAATACTTAAGTTGTTTGATGTGCTGTTGAGACGCATGGTCCCCTTAATAACGGACGAGATTAAGCGCCACAAAAGTCCTTTTTGAATTAGCCCATAGCACACTCATGACCCAACAAATGCGAATGTGTTATGTCATAATTTTCATTATCTCCACCAAGGAAGTTATGTTTTTGCCTTGGACCGTCTGTCCATCTGTCTGTCTGTTTGTGAACAAGATAACCCAAAAATATATGGACGGATATCGATGAAATCTTCAGGATATGTCCAAAAAAAGGTAAAATGAAGAAAGGATTAAATTTTGGGAGTGATCTGGATCACTATCTGGATCTTCTGGATCCATGCAATGTAATTTTTAAAGACAGATAACGCATAAAATTATGGATGCATTCTGATTGGATCATCTGGATCCAGGCTTTTTTAAAGGAAGTTATAGCCCGATAATTTTAGGGTACATTTTGATGATACTCCAGAAATTGAGCTCCCTTGGTGGAGGTCTGCGCTCTCTGAGTGCTCTTGTTATATTTTTCATTATACTTTTCAACTTTATTATAATTTGAAACCCAAGTGAGAAGCCGGTGGGTAATGAGTGAGACATTTTGGGCATTTTAATCACTACCATATCTCATTAGTTCAACTGATTATGGGTTCAACTTCCACAAATAACAATGCTGAGGGCAACTGGCTGAAGGCCCGTGCAGGTACTGACCGTGGCTAAGGAACAGGTCACAAAACCCGAAGTTTGACCTTTACACTTTTAAATTCCTTGTTGAAAGTTAGCAATGTGCTCTGTGTGACTGGATTTCTGTGTTGAAGTTTTCAGTGAGTTTGTAAACAAACATATTGTCTTTTTTTGTACTCCTGTGTTAGACTTGTGTTTGTCAAACCAACTGGTGTAGAGTGAGTGCACAGGAAAAATTACCTTTCTCCAACTGTCTTAATTTTAAAGTGTATTTTCTCATCTTATCACATTTTAACAATGCCATTTCGAACTGCTGAGATATGGTAGGCAAGTGATTAAAATGGCCTGTGTTCCTAAGGTATCACCCATTAGCCTCTCACTTGGGGCTGTTTATTTGTGATGGTGTTACAATGATGTTTATATAAAAAGAACCTCACGGTCACCTTATTGCTTTAAAAATATTTTAAGGCCATGACATTAGCTGACTTTGTTTCTCGACAAATTGTCTGATATATTTGTCAAATTTACAATATTTTTATATTTAAACAAAGTGGATACTTGAGCCTTTGGATTAAGGTTAAAATGAACTGATGCTATAATTCTAAGTATTGTAATAATGAAATAAAGTTCAAACATGTACTTAAATCAATGTTAATTAAATACATAAATTATCGCACTAAAAGTGCTTCAGTGAGCCAGACTTGAACCTTTGACCCACAATGGTAAAATGAAAGTCAAAAATGACATTGAAAACACAAGGCCTTGTCTCCTTCGATGGAATACATTTTGGGTCGCAGTGAATTTTCTATAACTACAACTTTGATTTTTTTTTCATTTTACAATTCCAGTTCACAGCTTCATATCCACATTGACAAAGCAGTTCTGGTTTTTGTTTAGTATTTTACATCACACATAGTACCTTTGTATCAGTTATATTATGACAGCTAGTCAGAAGGGCGGAGCAGACCAGTGCATACAGTTGGTCAAGGTTTTGTACTGTAAACTACCCTCCAATGGCGAGCAACTACCAGCTTTCCCACATCAGTTTGGGATTGTACCATGGCCTATGGAGTTCTTTAGATACTAAAGCTTGACATATCCTCTAATCCACTGTCTGAGTTTGTTTCCACATTACCTGATTATGTTATCTGCAGAAGGGTCTTCTTTGGGTTGTATAACTTAGTGTATGAGTCAGACAGGTTGGAGGCTCAGTCATTAAGCATAAAAACATATGCCCGGGTCATTTATTTAAGTCAATATGGTGCATTATTTTGTTCAGAAGACGCAAGTCATATTGTTCAGAAAATCAAGTTTCCATGTTTCTTCTACTTATTAAATTATTGGTAGACATTGCGGTAAGGCTCACTTTTCTGTGACAGTAAGCCTTATCTGATATCACTAAATCAGCCACTGTTTCAGCAGTTACTGAAATAAAAGAAAAACTGTTTCCTACATCCAATCTTGACAAACTGTCATGCTTTACTCCAACAACTCAGAATGAAGTCAAGAGGCTAGTTTTAAATTCTTCAACGGCTACCTGTGAAAATGATCCATTACCAACATGCTTGGTCAAGCAACATGTTGACATGCTGGCTCCTCTGATTACTAGGATTATCAATAAATCACTAGAAAAAGGCTGTGTTCCAGATGACCTAAAGCATGCTAACATTCTCCCATTGATAAAGAAAGATAATATAGACAAGGATACACTGAAAAACTACAGACCAGTTAGTAACTTAACATTCGTATCCAAATTACTTGAGAAAGTTGTTGCTGAAAGACTTAAAAATAATTTGGATAAATATGATCTTTGGTCAACTATGCAATCTGCATATCACTCTTTTCAGTCCACTGAGACTGCATTACTCAGAGTGCAAAATGACCTTGTCAACTCTATTGGTAAGAAGAATCTTGCGGCACTGGTGTTGTTGGATTTAAGTGCCGCATTTGACACCATTGATCATGATATATTACTTCGCAAAATGTCAGCTAGATTTGGTATCACAGGCACTTCCCTCAAATGGTTTGAATCGGATCTATCAAACAGAAGCCAGTGTGTTGAAATAGAAAATTCAACATCTGCTGAGAAGAAACTTCATTTTGGAGTTCCCCAAGGGTCAGTGCTAGGACCCCTGTTGTTCACATTGTATGTGTCACCAATTACAGATATATCACAACAACATAAGGTGGGAAACATGTTCTATGCAGATGAGACACAACTGTATGTCTCAATATCACCCAGAGATATTAATAATAGTCCTTCTTTGGCAACTCTGAATAGTTGTTTATCTGCAATTAAAACCTGGACGGGAAATAACATGCTAAAACCCAATGATGGTAAGACAGAACTGCTGCTTCTGGGTTCCCCTTACTTCATTAAGAAAAACCAAGGAATTACAATTGCAGTTGGGGATAGCTACATTGAAAGTGTGTCAGTGGTTCACAATCTTGGTACTTTCTTTGATGAGCATATGTCAATGGATATATTTGTTCACAAAAAATGTGCTGCTATTCAAGGACAACTTAGAAAGTTGTGCAGAATTCGTAAATATTTAACTGTCACAGCAAGTAAATCTTTGATACAGGCTCTAGTCATTTCATGCCTGGACTATTGTTGTAGCCTCCTTCTTGGAACAAAGAAAGCAAATATTGATCACCTACAGCGTCTCCAGAATTCTGCTGCCAGGTTTATTTTTGACATTCCTCAATATGAAAGCGCTAAACCATGTTTACAACAGCTTCATTGGCTACCTGTGCAAGAAAGAATTCATTTTAGAATTCTCACTTATATCTTCAAATGCCTAAACTCCCAGGCACCCTAATATCTTTCAGAATTGCACCAGATTCATCAGTCATCTAGAGATACTAGATCCAGAAAGGAATATAGATTCAATCAACTGGTCATCCCTAACAGATTCAGTGAAAAAGCCTTCTCTTACATGGGTCCAGTGCTATGGAACAATCTTGATAATTCCATAAGAACTGCTACCTCAGTTGAAAAATTCAAAAAGCAATTGAAAACATTTATTTTTAAAAAAAGTTTACACCTGTTGATTTAATTACAATATGATAATAGTTTTCTATAACATTGTTAAAGCGCTTTGAGTAATTATAAGCGCTATAGAAATAATAATAATAATATCTGAGGGCATAATGTCCTTGTATGAAAAAGCTACTTTCGTCAAGACCATATAAAAGGGTTCTTTTGGAAGATTTGGAATTTTTCTCACTGAGTGATATCGTCTCAATATCCCCTGTTGTCAAAAACCGCCAAATAAATTACTTCCACTTATAATCTACCTGTGAAACTTTTAATTATTAAAAAAAAAGACAATCACCAAAATGTTGATTATAGTGTGCAGAATGCTCGGTTAAAGCCATTAAAGCTGGAAAGTAATCATAAGTTGTCTCAAAGTAAGATAGTAAGCATCAATATCCACAGAAAAATACCCAGTTAAATAACACTGGGAAATCAAAGCTAAAGTTTCATCTAAAATGCTGAATATTTGAGCTATTCTAACAAGACAACTATCAGTATGTCTCTTTTTATTCGTTGATCTAACTGTAACTAAGAGGAAGATAGAATAAATAGCGGGTTTCACTGAAAAAAATTTCTGTTTAATAACACCGTCAACTTGATGCCTAGGTTTTAAACCTTCTAAAAACTTATTGTGTAGTTGATTTTATTAAAACACCACCAAATTGTTTATTATCATGTGTAGAATTCCTAGCTACAGCTATCCAGACAGATAAGTAACTATAATGTGTTGTTTTGTACATGTTTGCTCTGAAAATGTTTACAAACGTTTAATAGCAACTGGTTTCCATACCATCATTTTAAACTGTCTTTGAAAAGTTTTCTATCAAATGCTTTGAAAACATTCCATCAGAAACATTTTATACACATATTTTCTGACTGTTTATTCAACGTTTACCTTCAAACATTTCCAAACAAAGAAGGCGGTGAACAATAATAGGGAATTTTAGAGGAATTTGTCAATACCTATAATAATTAAATTAGGGCACAACTTTTAAGCTAATCTTACAATCTTTTAAACATAAAAATAATATTTCCATAAGTGAACAGCTTAAAAAGATATTGAATTTGATCTCTGACCACAAAACCTTTTGAAGACATTGTATTATAAATAAGTTTCATACCCATCGTGTTTTAACCCTCACCAAACATTGCCTTTCAATGTTTGCAAAACTCAAAAATGGTTTCTTGAACACTCCCTGTAATATGCTTTATATTTGGGTAGTTTTAATCAATCAGCAAATTTATCTCTTATTTTCTGTTGAACGCTTGCGTCTAGCTATTGAAACAAGATGCTGATCATAAGATGCCCCAAAATTAGTAAGACAATATTGAATTTTCAAATATCACATTCTCAATGTATTTTAATGGGTTTGGCTTTTTGCTTGATATTACTCCAAAAGTAAAGAACTGGGGCCGGTTTCACGAAGCCTCCTTTGTTTTTTCCTTCCTTAAAGTAAAGCAAGGGGGATTTCTAACCTTTGGCAAGGCTTCCCCAAAAATCCTGTTTCACAAAGCCTCCTTTATTCCACCTTACCAAAGATTTTCCTTAAAACAAAGGAAGGGCGATTCCCTGTATAACCACACTGCTTGGAATTTCCCCTCCATTACTTATATAACCTTCACACAATTAATTTTAAATATTAAGAGAGTAAATTGCATTTTAGCATTTTAACTATTTTAATCTTGGTACATTAGGTACATTTTAATTTCCAGATACATTATTTGCATTTTTATTTCTTTTGGGAGTTGTTTCCAAAACCTATAACCACACCAATGTTTTTCTTTCACTGTAAGTACATGTGTACTTGTGCACTTATTTTGTACCTAAATTACCTTATGGAGGCAATATCCTTATTGTAACACTGTTAAAGATCAGTAAAGTCAGTAAATATATATTTTACTATATTTTAATAAATTTTGTAAAATGCAGATAGGTTGTGATTATATTTTGCAAATTAATAAATTAAATTAAGGGAGGAGCCCTTTATGTTCAAGGAAACTCCATGAATATGTTTCTCACTTCAAAAGTTTGAACATCAATTTTTCAAGAATTAAACAACCAAATTGTATGAAATAAACAGCAAAACATTGTTTGTGGATGTAGGTTTGACAATAATGTTTCAAGTTCTATATATTTAGGTGGATTCACCTTAAAATGTTCATTAAAGTTAATAAACATTCCTTAAAGGACACTTCCTTAAATCTAAGGTAGGTCCTTAGCTTCCTTGAAATTCAAGGGAGTTTTCAAGGTCTCCTTTAAGGAAGGAGGCTTTATGAAACTGAGATTTTTTAAAGGAGGGAGAAAATCAAGGAAATCCTAGAATTTAAGGTGACCTTTATCTTAAGGAGGCTTCGTGAAACCGGCCCCAGATCTCCAAGCAATGGGTTATCTGAGTAGGTCTTGGCCAAAGCAAGAAGTATGTACATTTTGGGCAAGATCGGGATCATATTCAGCAATCTGTTTGAAAGCAGTGTCCTAAACTGACACAAAGACATTCATCAGAACGATTACACAGAGTTTGAATTCACCAATGAATTCATATCTGTACATGTATAATTTTGTTATTTGCTATCAAACAGACTTGTATATCTGCTTCAAAGAGGGACTTTCCATTCAGATTCATCCCATTAAGGCTTCATGGCTTAACAGTTCTTATAATCTTTGTATGAATGGCCCTTGAATTTTAGGGTGTGAGACCAAATGTGGTGAGATTTGTTTATGGATCACTACCATTCAAGGTCACACAGGATATTAAATGCAATGAATCAAACTGTATGCTGCTTACATAGTGTAGTGTAAAATTCTTGAGTAACAAGGGTGATTCGTTTTTCCAAATGATGCATCTCTATGTGTCAATTCTCCGGTGTTGTGTATCCACAGCCTGGATTTGTAACTTGGGACACACCTAAACTTGGCCCAAAAGGTAACACGAAATATCTTGTTGTCCTCAGTATGCGTGTGCATTTCTGCATAGTATTTAAGGTAGCTGCTGTGATAACAGATATGAAATAAATTTTTTTTTCCAATTGTGTCTAGTTGGAGCTCTGATTTTTAGCACAATTTTCATTATTGCTCCCAACAAACCATTCTAAATCACATGAGTGTACATCTTATCAAAATGTATTTTGATCTGGTAGATAAGATCAAAATTTTCATTTTGTAGTAAAGATAAAAAATATATTTTTCCTTTGATGTATGACAGAATCTATGATGTCATAGTCCAGTAATAGCTTTAATTGTATTTGACATGTGTCAAACTAAAATTGAACATCAATCGAAGTATTAAACAGCTTACAACAACAACAACAACAAAATCTTTCTCATTACACAATATTATACAGTAATTTGATCTCATATCATACTTACTGGTCACAGTCTACATACACATGTATACAGCTTACAACATCCATTGCGGGATTTGTGACAGTGATATTTACAACCTTCTTATTTATGTTTGGTAAGCCACATGCTTGTACACTGAGGACTTCTCTGGAGACACGTGACCTGAAATCTTCTGGTCACACAACTCCTTCTTTTGCTAACAAAGATGAAACTTGCCAAAAAGCATAAAATCCATGTCACTGAAGAAGCAAACAAGAAAATCATTCAGAGAGAGTAGAGCTCCACATAAAGACCCAATCCCTTCAGTATCACGTGTGAGTACATTGAAAAAATCCCATAAAAGGTTCCTGGAGCCAGACAGTGACTCAGATCATGACCAGTATGTAATCCTTTGATCTCTGTCCCAGAAAATTTCATTAAAATCTCATCCAAGAGTTATTTTACAAACTTGTACATACCAACAATTATATATACCGCCTTGCTGGAGGTTACAAATGCAAAGATCAAATTCTCACCGTAGATATAGACAATGTAAAATATTTAAATGACTACTTGTGCATTATTTAATAGAAATATCATAAAAAATGTCAAAAAAGAAAGTTGAAAAAGCACTAGCATTGCAGAACTCTGCTGAGCAGTTTGTTTCTACCCTATTTCTTACTGCTCTTGATCGTATCATCCAAAATATTTCTAGGATCTAGATTAAACAATATTAACCAACAGAAGCATATACTCCTTCAAAAATGTCACAATATGAATTGATTCAAACAAACTGACTTATATTTTTACAATTTTGGAAGTTTTTCATTTGAAAATACTTATACATTTGCAGCATATGTATATGAAAGAACACTAACTCAGAACACTAGCACAATTGGTTTAATTTCTAATGAGAAGAAATCACCTACTGATACTAGACATGTGTACAAATGACATTATACACATAGCAGATCTTTGACCGATACTCAAATGTCACTCAATTTTGGCCCCATAGTTTTGAAAATGGACTTGTGTCTAGATATTAACATAGTCCTAAAAAAACTTCTAAAAATTGGACGCAGTTAGCTTAACTAGAATCTGGAAAAAATAAATCAAAAGCACATATTCTCATGTTTTGGTAGCCAGCAAAATAATGAAGATACAAGTCAAAAACACAATCTGCTATGTTATGAGCACTTGTTTGACCCACGGGTGAAAGTTTGTGCATGTGTGTTAATCTGACCTGGGGTCATATTCTTCAACAATACTTAGAATGTTCCTAACTTGGATTCTAAGTTTTTTAAAGTTTTTTACTAACTTAGATGAAATGGTATTCATCAACATTCCTAATTCTAAGGTCACCTAGGATCTCTTCTTAAATTTCAAGTTATCTGCACAGGTATGTTAAATGATAGTATGTTTTTAAATATGCAGTTATTGCAGGGTGACATAATAGACATCTTAGTAAGAATTGTTGTGTTATAAGACTCTTCCTTATTTAGATACACTGGTTTCCAAGTTTACAGTTACAGTACAAAATAAAGGGAACTTTCATAACTTAGAATCTTAATAATACTTAAAGTGGAGGTTGATGAAAACAAAATCTAAGTAATACTTTGGTAAGTAGAAAACCAATCCTAACTTGGATCTAAGGTGACCTTAGCAAAGTATTGTTGAAGAATACGGCCGATGCTCTTTAAATTGCTTGAATACGGTTTCCTTTTAACTTAGAATCCATTCTAAAGATCTAAAACCACAAATCAAGAAGATGGAAATGTAATAAATAAGGAAAACATAGAAGTGTTAAGATGAATATAAGTTTACAGATTGCTATCTGGTATAAAATCACTCATAAATAGCTCAGTTTTTGGTAAAATGGCTTCCAAAATGATATCATCTTTTGATAACATTAACATGTATGTCACGTTACACTCTACTGCAGCAAATATATTTTAAGGGTGGACTCAAGAGACTCGTTTTACATCACATTCAACAGCCAGGATCATATTGCGATTGGTAGTTTATGGGTGGAGGAACAAGTGCATACTACTTGGTCAAAATTCTGCATTCTAAACCACCAGGCATCGGCAAGTAATAAGTATCTTTCTAACATGAAGTGACCGGGCCGAGATTTGAACTGGCAACCTCAGAGGTTGAAGGCAAGCACTCTAACCACTACACCACTGAGCCCTCTAAATGATTGTAAGGTACCCACTAATGAGGAAAATGATGAAGGAAGAATATAATGCGGTGTTGGAGAGGAAAATAAACCCAACAACAAATATGTGCCATTTACAAGGAAGAGTAATTAGATGTCACATTGTCTGATCTATGGGATCTCTCTGATAGGCGAGTAGCCTCTGGTCTGAAGTGTTGTGATCTATGTCATCCACTGCTTCCATATCTGATGAGGTTATTGCACTCCTACGTTCTGTCCTTACAGGCACAGTAGAAGCCATCACAAACTGTCCAGTTTCTTGCAGGGTTATCTGGAACAGGTAAAGGCTCTTGTAGGTTGACCTGTAGATAACTCTCTCATCAACTGGTCTACAAAATAAGCCAGTACAACTCATCAGAATGCCTTTAGTGAGAAACTCGCATTAATATCAGAGTGTAGATTGATGGTTTTACATAAAATATATTCAAAACAGCATATGTTCAATGGAACACTTATTTAGAGGGAAACTTGTGACAGCTTCTACAGCAAGATGTGTCTGAACCAAATTTAAAGACAGATGGACATTTATATTCTACAATAAAATATACAGTAGCATTTAAATACCATATTGAAATCCATTATTATAGATCATACTCAGATTTTCTCAATACCTGCTGCATTTTCCAATCTAATGAGTTTTTGCTTCACAAAATCTGAAATAACACCTCGACTGGTGAGTCTTTGTAAAATATCCTGAACATTGGTCATCCTGGTGAAAACTCATGGTTGTCCTTCATGCTTTCCCTGTCATTGTCGCTGATCACTTCATCAGCTGAAAAATTGAATACTCCATAACCTCAGATTCTACTAGAAATAATGCCATATGGTATGAAATTAATATACAAGGACAAATCTAGCCATGGCAGTTGATTTTTTTTCAGACAAATAATGTTCGATATTCAAAACGTCTGACCAAGAGAGACCAATGAGAGACCAATGATATATTATGGTAGCAAATCAGTTGTATCAGGAAACTCTCTCCTTTCCAGGCATGCAATCGATGGTAAAACCTCTTGAAGAAATTCAGATCAAACATGATCATATCTATCACTAGCCCCAAGTAATTACTGATGGGGTTTGAATTTTATTTATTGCAAAATATAATACATTAAAGTACTAGGTTAATATTATTTGTGTACAAATACACAGTAGTTATTTGTACCCTGTGGGTCCAAAATTTAAAAGATGGGTTTTGGGATAAACAACATTTTCTATTTCCACCAAAATTCAAGAAATTAGAAAGTATAAATTATTCAGCGATCCTACAGGAGTAGAACTTGCTATTCTAAGGACAAAATATTTGATAAATAACCTGTAAATTGAATACTCTTGAAGTTATAAGTGACTTACTCATTTGCACAATGTCAAAGTAGCTATTAGCCAGTTAACATTACAGCTATGGCTCTGAAAATTTGCCATGACACAGAATATCAAAAGTAGATGAACAACATGTTTGATAAAAATATTTAAATTTAACACTTTTCAGGCTACAAGTGATTTACTCATAGGAAAATAGCAAAATTGGTATTACTCAGTTAGGTGTGGAGCAATATCTATGAACATGTGCCAAGACACAGAACAACAAAAAGCAGCTGAACAACATATTTGATAAAAAAAATCTCTAAATTAAGTAGTTTTGAAGCTACAAGTATCTTACTGGCAAAATGTGAAAATAGCTATTACTCAATTGTATGTGAAACTACAGCTTTGATAATTTGCCACGAGACAAAACATCAAAAAGTAGTTGAACAACATATTGATAAAGAACCTCTAAATTGTATACTTTTGAAGTAAAAAGTGGCTTGTTCTCTCGCAAAATGTCAAAGTGGCTATTACTCAACATAACAGATAGAGATCTCAAAATTTACCATGACTCAGAACATCACAAATTAGATGAATGACACATTTGATGAAAAACCTCTAAATTTACTATTTTTAAAGTAACAAGTGATGCACTCATCAAAAGTATTAAAGTAATTTTTACTCAGTAAGATGTTTAGGTATAGGTGTGAAATGTTGCCATGAAACAGAACATCAATAAGTAGTTTAACAACAATACTTAAGAAAAAGCCTCTAAATGTGATAGTTTTAAAACTTACAAGCAAACTTACTCTGTCGAACTGTATGTACTGGTTTCCTCTGCCCTTCCAACTACCCGTCGTGATATGACCGGCACAGTGTTGAAAGCGACGTAAAACCTCAAATAAATACTCATTGGGAAATGTCAAAATAGCTGATAAACAGTTAGATGTCATAACATAGAGCATCCAAAATTAGTTGAACACCATTTTCACAGAAATGCTCTAAATTCAATAGTTTTATAGTTACAAGTCTTTTACCCAAATGAGAACTATCAAAGTAGCTATTACTCAGCTATGGAACTACAGCACTGATAATTTTGCCATGACAGAGAACATTAAAAGTAGCTGAACAATATATTTGATAAATACCCTCTAAATTCAAATGAAGTTACTACCAATTTATTCATTGGTAAAACGTCTAAATAGCTAATACTTAGTTACATGTGGAGCTACAAAAAAAATTTTCATGACATAGAACATCAGACAGCAGATGACCAACATGTTTGCTCAATACACTCTAATCTTAATAGTTTTATAGTTACAAGTCATTTACTCAAAGATGAAATATCAAAGGAGCTTTTACGCAGTTAGCTACTGACCTACAGCTAAGAAAATATGCAAACTTATTCCCAGGCAACCATGTGAAATGATGAACCTATTCTGAAAATTTGAAAGCTCTGCCTATAATACCTTTTTGCTCTTGAGAGAATAGCAGGAAAATTTCTACAAACTGCTTCATGACCGACAAAGAAACACTTGGCGGTCAGACTTTTTGTTTAAAATAAGGCCAAAAATTTTCCCAGGCAAGAAGTTGTGATGATGAATATATCCTACAAATTTGAGAACTCATGTGGTGTTCCGAATCCTATCCAATGGATAAAATAATATAGTTTAAGATTGTGAATGTTAAACCTACCATCCACTACATGTATGGGACTGATGTATGAGAATTCCCCAGGTCCATTTTTGTTCACAGCAGCTACCCTGAATTCTTCAGCATTGCCTAATAAAACAAAACAGCTTCAGAATGACTCAAATCCCTCAGTCTGGGAAAAAGTGGCTGAAAATGAGATATTTCTTGAAGTGGTGAAAAAGGTAAAAAGATAAGGAGACTTTTAAAATAGTCAGTGTAAGTTGTATACAGATGCAGGAGAAATAACAATTAAGAAGGGAAACATGCACATACAATCAATGTATCATAACAAGACAATTTGTTGGAAAGATTACAATGATTATTAAACTAAAAGCTGCGAGCCTTCATTTGACAGATGTGGTAAGCATTTTAACTTAACGAGGTCATATTTAATAGTGATGTTAAACATTTCAGTCCACAGTCAGCTATCAACAATGATAAGACTAAGATTATACTAAGACCTTACATGATAAATGCTACAACAGGTTCTTATGCAAAGCTATGATTGATACTGGTGATAAAAAACTAAGATCAAGGTAAACCCCTTTTTTGAATTTGGACTCAGGTCATTAGCTTACACTCAGCCATGTAGGGGGATTTTGTGATGTCTTCTGTGAGCATGGTCCACTGTTGTGTCTCTCTGTACTCCACCACTGCATGGGTTGTATCAGCAAGAGGACCAGTATCATAACCACAAGGAGGCCAACACCAAGATAGTAGAAACTGGTTGTCATTGACTTCCTCACAGTCCAGGTAGAGCAACTTGCCAGGTGGGGACATTTCTGTTCAACAAACTGATGATGATTTATCAATAATTATCAACATGATTTCAAAAATATATCGAACCATCATTGTCTACACTTTAAATGTTTCACCATTGAGCGAATAGACTGCTATACTTTGCTTTGTACAAATGATAATAAAATCATCTTTTAAGTAGTTTTTGTTTGTTCTATAAAAGATTCAGACCTATTTTGTATTTGACCCATACCTCTGTATGTCAGGTCCAGATACTTCTCTAAGTTTCTGATATGCTGTTCCATCTTTTTACTTCTGGCTAAAAATGAGAAGTTAAAATAAGCAAATCCAGACAACAAAACATCTTTTTATACAACAAAGAAGGCAACAAATTTATAAAATACATGTTGTGATAAAATGCAAATGCAAATATAAATTCAAGTGTTGAACCTAAACAAAATTACTAAAGAAATCAAATGCCAAATATGATATTCAAGAAAACAAAAATATGCTTATTCAAAAATATTTATTCAACCTGGCTTTTGATTTTTCATGCAATGTTGTTCTGCTAGACCAGTATTAGTTTAAATGATCAAAATGTTTAAAAGACAGCTCACCAGGGGGTGCAATCACCAAGACTCTGGGAATGTCCTCTTCCTTGCAGTGATCAAAGGAAACATCTGGACTTTTGTTGTTCAGAACTTCACTTGGGAGCCTTTTGATGTGCAGGGCTAAGACATTTCATAATACAGTGAGTGCATTTGAAATATAAAATCTTGATCACACCCAAAAGTGGTTGTAAGATTGATTCCAAATCTAAATAGACTTCAGAAGTCACTTGTCACACTTCTGCAATATCTTTGGTTGGTCCACAAACACAGAGTTGTATGGTCGATTCTGCAGATTTTCTAACAGCTCTTATCTCCAGTGTTCCTACTTTTACCTGGATACCATCATGCCAAGCATATCGTGAGCCATTGTAGTGTTTTTCCACTGCAGTTTTCTGTGTTTGTACTTGCATTGCTTCAAATATATTGATTGGGATTCTGTTGTTAAAGACACACTCTAACAGAACTGAGAAACACCTCTGGTTAATAGTGTAGACTTTTCTCAAATCTAAGGAATTTGGAGCAGTATTTGTTTTGATGAACCATGGCATGAAAAGTACTGTTTTATGAACATCATATTCATAGCAGAGATGGAGCTTCTTCATTATTTCTAGTACTGCTGCTTCTTCATGTTCTCCAAGCCCATACTGGTGCCATAGAAATCGTAGGAGTTTTATGTCCAACAGACCTTCTCTTTCATATTACTTCAACATCAGCTCTATGTGGAAGGCTGGAGTTGTCTTTCGTAGTTCACTGAAATCAGTGCCATTCTTGAGATTGTGGTTAAAGATGCATTTTGAGAGATTGAGAATGAAATCTTTGTTGTGGAAGACAAAATCTTTCAGCACAGGATTGTCTGGGTAGTAAAGCACATGCCCAGTAGCATGATAATATGCTAGTGTTGATGAACACTTCTTTGTAACTTTAGACTGTTGTAAAATTTGCCTGGGCTTGAAATACAGGGCTTTATAAAGTTGCAGCAACTCAGACAGCTTGAAAAACTTTTGTTTCTGGCTCATCATTACTGTGTAGAATTGTACCCATTTCTGAGGAAGTGAAACTCGGTTTTGCTCTGCAATCTTTGTGAGGTATTTCATCAGATCATCCATGCCATTACATGTTTTATTAGATAGAAGAAACACCTCCATCTTATCCTTTTGTTTCTGGAGTTGGATTGATAGTCTAGATTTGTCACCATCTGACTGGTTGAGGCTTTCAAGACTGTATATTTCTTGATCAATACACTGATGCACCTTTGTCAGTATATAGTACCTATTCTTCAACACATTATGTGCACTGACTTCATCTGTGTGAGTGAGGACCAGGTGAATCTGATTTTGAGGGTGGTAGTCCAAGGCATGTTGTAGAATATTTGTAGTATCCCCAATACTGGTTTCATTGACCTTACTGATATTATGAACAAGCATGATAATGCTATTAGCAATAATGAAGAGGGGGCTCATAATTCTGTAGATTTCATGACCACCATGGTCAAACAGCAGAATAGAGTCCTGTGCAGTGATATCCAGGGTTCTGATGTCAGCAACTTGTGTCCGATCATTGATGTGCACAAGAACAGATTTTCCTGCAATAAGTGATTTCATTGTACTGGATTTTCCTGCCATTGATGGTCCCAGCAAAGTCACACTGAAAAATGAAAATAATCAGATGATGGGATGATGTGATGTGTGTTGCAAGTTTGAAACTTGTTTTTATTTAAAATTCCATGCTGTATTTTTAAGCTAGGTATTTTGGAGAGTCCATACCTAATGGAAAATTGGACTGGCTAAAAATTTCTTAAATACCTTTTGAAATACTAAATTGAATACTAAATAGATAAAGATCAATGCTATTACATTTAATGCTTATTTAATTAAACTTTACAAATTATAAGGTTATCTTTCCACAAGGAAACAGCGATGAAATGAATCAGTCACATATCTAGAGTTGGTACACACCTTAATGACTGGAGAGATAAGTGAAACAGCCAAGACTAGAAATGTAATCTACCTCGACTGAAATACTGTCAGCCGGTTGGTACATGAAGCCAGGAGCTTTAGTTCCTATGTATTTTCAACTACAGTAGCACGATGGTAGCCACTTTTGAGCTGAATGTAGATGTGGCATGACTAACACAGTATATGATATTATGTAGTCATTGGTATTTTGTATGAATGGATTGAGAACAAATTGATCTGTGTATGTTCAATAATATAACATACTTGTAACATTTTCAACAGGTTGAGTTTTAAATAATGATTGACAAGTTAAGTCATATAATTAAATAATCAGTTGTTGGTACCATCACCTAGTAAATGAAACCAAGAGATTTAGTTGTCGTAAATTATCAAATACAGAGGAAAGATGGCAGTCACTGATTCTGATTTGAATATGATATAGATGTGGAATGATCACTGAGGTATACAATACTTTATGGTGATTGGTGGTGGTGTAAAAAATGGGAACTGATTCATCTTTGAATATTCTACAATATAACATAATATCAAACTTTTGAAGTTGGCCTGAAGTACAGTTGACTTCAGAGATTCGTTATTTTGTCACACAGTTGCCTAAATGGAAGAAACTTTAGCTTAGGGTAGAAATACAAGCTTAAATAGCTTTATATCTTGCTGATTCTCAGAAATTTATTACTTTACAGTATTTTTCCAAGAACATCGCTACTTTTTAAAAATATTTCCAAATATATCCATTGTGTGTAAAGTGTATAAATTGTGTACACAGTTTCCTACGAAATGGCAGCCAACACAATGTCCAAAAGACCCTATTTCAGGTAAAATATTAAGCTCTGTACCTTCAATAATGAAAAGATTAGTCTTAAGACCTACACAATCAAATTTCTTTCAAGACAAATTGGGTGGTTTCAATGATGCAGCCTTCAACCAGTAGATAGGGGGCTCGGTGGTGTAGCAGTTAGAGTTCTCTCCTCCAACCTCTGAGGCCACCGGTTCAAATCTCGGGCCAGGCGCTTCATGTTGGAAAGTTGGTAGTTACTTGCCGATGCCCGGTGGTTTACAGTGCAGTATGCAATGGTTTCCTCCACTTGTAAACTACTCGTCACAATATGACCCTGGCAGTTGAACGTGATGTAAAACAACCAATAAATAAATCAACCAGTAGATTTGAATTTAAGAAAGCTACTCTATGAAAGTCAATATCGTTAAGCTTAAAATTTACACTGGGGTCCTGGAGATCTTGTTGAAAGAGTAGAAAGGCACTGGGTTCACACCCATAGAGGTTGGAGGATGTATGCCTTACTTGTACTGGTCTGGGATCAAACCTACAGATTGATTGATTGGTTCTTCACCTTTTTGTATGTCCTTGTGTCAGAACACAGATATAAAAAGGGAACATATTCTGAATACTTTTTCTTCATTAATTTTAAATAATTAGGAACTTTGTTAAGTTATATATACTATATTGTGGTATGTAAGCAAACTGCTTGACTTTTATACAAGTTATGTCTTTTAGATGATAGCAGTCATACGTTTAGTACTTTCTTGCTTATTTTCTTCTTAAGTAATAATATCATTTAGAAGATACAAATTAAATAACTGATTACAAGTGAGAAATGTCTGCTTAAAATACTTCACTAAATAGAGATTTTCAATACCACCGATATACGATATATCACATAATTATCAATGTCTTAATTATTTGGTTTTTAACGTCTTTTGCAACACTGAAAAGCTCATATGATGGATAGCGTTATTTGTAGAGGAAACCGGTACATACAGCTGGCCAAGGTTCTGTACTGTAAACTGCTTACCATTGATAAGCAACTACCAACTATCTCACATAGGGTCTGGGGTTTGAATGACACACCTCAGAGGTGGGAGGCAAGTGTGTTACTACTGTACCACCTATCAATGGCTAAAGTCACTTGATCACTTGTCAATGACTTCTGTGGAATGGCTACTCATAGGGACCTTCATGGTATCAATAGTTTAAAGTTTCTTCCATAGCATTAGAATTTTCTGTGATATATCCCTCAAAATGTAATTATAGCCTGTTGGATCTGCTTTGAAACAGAACTGAGGTACAGCTGACACTGGTGGTGATAATGGTGGTCCCATTGTTGTATTTGCTTGTGCACTGGCTGTGTTTGCTGGTTAACTGCCTATTTTTTTCTGATAATGTAACTGGAGAGGCCAGTTAGACTTCATGGGACATTTTATATCCAAATGACTATCCTAATGCTGTGGTGCCCAAGGACAGTAGGAAAAGGCTCAATTTTGTTAGCTGTGGTGGAGTTGACTCCTCACGAGATTTTGATCTATGAGCCAATGCAACAAAGTTGCAATAGATTTGATTTTATAATGCCTTACTTTCAAGAAATATGGCCGATTCATCTTAGAAACAAAATAAATGCTTCAGAATGGTGAGGACATGCCTGCAATCGTCTATACAATAAGAAAGATCGGGTTTAGATTTATTTATTTGGGGTTTTACGTCGCTTTCAACACTGTACAGGTCATATCACGACGGGTAGTTGGAAGGGCAGAGTAAACCAGTACATACAGTTCGCTAGGGTTCTGTACTGTAAACTGCCGACCAACGTCAAGCAACTACCAGCTTTCCTACTTGAGCCTGTGACAGGGATCGAACCCCGGCCCTGTTACCACTCTCCCACCGTGGCCCCCAGATCGGGTTTAGAAAGCATAAGATTGGGCATGCCATTGCAAAAGATGAAAAAGATCATTAACAGCATCTTCCAGAGCCCCCCTTGCGATTTCATGATCTACAGTATCCACCCTGGCTCCGCACATATAGGGGGTCACTGGACAGGTCAAATTCATTGACCAATTAGACATTGAAGAAGACTGATCAAGTAATAAATGATCTGCTACAAATACAAGTGATAATTCTGTAAATCTTCAGGGAAATGTTAGAACTAGATAGGCTGATGATGAAATAGAAATAGAAAGAGAGTTGTTCCAAGAAGGCGATGCAGGAGAGCACAGTTTTCTGGGTTATGCCATCGGACAGAATGTGGAAGGAGAGGTGTCAATACCACAACTTCATTGCAGAACTCTACCAGGAAGACCAGGTCGCTTTCACAAATTTCATGTGGATGACATCTCAGATTTTCACAATGATTGAGTGCCATCTGATGCAGAACATTCTTCCGAGAACAACTGTCACTAGGCCTGAGGCTAGCCATTATCTTTAGGCATCTGGTCATCGCAGAAAGCTACATCTCCCTCCAGTACACATTCAGACTAGTGTGCTCCGACATAAACTGCATCGTCCCCAAGGTGTTTGATGCTATCATCAGGCATTAAAGAGATGTGTATGGATTTGAGTAGGGGGTGGGGGAGATGCCTGCGATTCTCCTTGGCTCTGTGTGGAGGTGTGTCTGTCACTATGGGGTAGAGACTTAACTGACGTGGTGCCCATGGCTGCAGGCTGATTGGGACCATCTGATGGCCCGGCATCAGGTGGCCTGGATACTGTGGCCTCATGTGAGGTTTGAAGGCACTCTTAGACGATTTGCGATTCACAATGTATTAAGAAAGGAAAAAATCTGTTTACACCGTTTCTGCTTATCTCTTAGATATGGTGTACTGTGGCCTGATTTGGTGTGGATTGGTTTGCCAAGTATTGTGTGATGATTCTTGAACCAGCACTTGCTATCACTTGTTGGGGTCTTCGTAATCCATCAGGCATTCATTGTGCAATAGGCTGTGGTCCCTCAGAAACTCCAACAGGTTTATCTCTCCTCCCTCTGTGAAAACCTCTATGAAGCCCCCCTCTTGCCCTTAAGATCATGCCTATCCTCTGTACAAACTTCCTAAGTCATCTCATGTATGTCCACCTCAGTAGCCTCCACTGTAGCCTCTTGAGTATCCCACTGTGTAGCCTCCTCAGTAGCCTCCATCTCAGGAGCCTCTTGGATTAAACTGCCAACCTCACTATTTTATCTGGTGTATCTTTCTGTAGCAACAGTCATAGCCATCCTTTGCTTCTTCAAGAAAACTTGAAAAGAAATGCCAGTAAACTAGTAAGCCAGTAAGCCCCATAAACTATGTGCAATTTGATCCAAAAAGTGTCTGTGTTCCTCAAAGTGAAGCCATGAAATGAATGTTGAGGCCTAAATGGAGGGTTTTATTTACACTATAGCATACCTTTGATATGATCTTCCCTATAAAAAACCCATTGTGAAGCCAGCACAAAGTTATATCAAACCGATATTTTAATCCCATATTTAAATCCCATCTCTATATGTTCAATTACAAACCCAAATTCCTTTCCTCACCATGGTTGACATCACAAACTTTTAGTGCGCTCGCAGAGGCAATCTGATTGGTTGATTTAAAATCTTTCTAATGTCGCAAAAATTTACAACATGTATGCAATCCAAAGGTTTCTGATGGAAAAGATTGCTTTGCAACTTGTGTCTGACCAAACAGATTGTATGTGATGGGTTTGAGATAGATTTGTGAATGCGAGAATTACAAAAGGTTTGTGAGATTTTCAAACAGTTTGAAATTATTGCCAACTTAAGACATAGCTAAGCAAATGCAGTGTAACCCCGGAAATTGTGGTTTGTGTGTGATGGAAAAGATGAAAAAGATTGGGGTTGGGATCAGAAAAAAATTTAGGATCCTATCTCAATCGAAGAGGGGAATTGCAATAATGGAACAGCCATTTAAGAAGTTAGACAGGGTTCAAGACCCAAAGGCATATTTCTTGAATTTATACATTTTAAAAAATTGTGCTCATAAAATTAAACCCTAGTCATATTTATATGTGTTATGTAAAACAATAAATAAAGCCAACTGGCTTATGAGGTATTGCATAACATCTCCCTTTCCGTGAAATCCTCTTTAAACTTTTATATTCACAGCAGTGTTTCAGTTTTGATATGTACATTGATTAACTTTCATTTTCCATGTACATGGAAAGATGTTTATTTTAGCGACAGATTTGACAGCATTTGGATTTTAAGTCCCAGTCACACCAATACTTGGCTGATATTGGATATAAAGGAACTATTCTATATTTTCCAAACAAAGCCCAATTCCCCCCCCCCCCCCCCCCCCCTCGAAAAACACAAGTCATTTCTGACATAAAAAGAAGATTTTGAAACATCTGAATGTGATTAAAACTTAGTAATTTATAGCCTTCTGTTATGCAGTAATGACCGCATCGTAAAATATGTTGTTTTGTATTGCAGTGACAGAAATACACTTTTCTTATAAAGATTTTGAAAAATTTAATTAAGTTTTAGGAATGATAACGTTTTGGAAAGCTCATCCAATGTCAGTATGATCTGCCAAGGCCTTTCATTTTTTTCCGAAGTTGTTTCAGTTTTAGAAGAAGGCCAGCATATATTTATGAATAATATGTCCCTAAGCTAACATATATATAACTACACCTCTTTGTGCTTTACATACAAGAGTAATTGTGAAGCGTAAGCCTGGATAGAGCTCAAACTTCTACAGATCACTTATTTTTTGCCACCGGACTCTCATGAATTGCGGCACAGCATGATGAGTATTTGTCTGCTCACTGAAGTTAAGCAGCAATGGGCTACGTTACTACTTTGATGGGTGACCCTCTGAGTTCGAGACCAGCTGTGGTATATGTCTGAGTTCGAATTTCTTTGTGTCACCAGACTTCAATAAATTCTAATGCACTACTCGTGTCTCTGATGGTTTTGCACTTGTGCTAGGGGACCAAAACTCCTTTTGGCCTTGTTATTATTTTTAGACCTGTTGTGAGTTTGCCAACAGGGTAAAAGCTTACAACCAATGACAATATTTGAACTTATTTCTAGCATATGTGTATCTCATTTAGAGGGCTGATTATATATTTTTTCTAATTGCCAAAATTACTCGAAAATTCCAGAATTTATTTTATTTATTTCCATAACCATTTTGACTTCCTAATAGGGGATGCAGAAGTTTGCACATTTTACTGATGACAAACAAATGTTAATAAATATGAAGTCAAATATGTGTTATAATACAAACAGAAAAATAAAAACAGTTACCTGGTCTGTGTAGTTCTCACTGACTTTTCATTGTAATACTCTAGCACTGCCTCAAGTCCCTGTAACAAAACTTGTACAGGTGGCTGTTCTAATTTCCACTGTAAGACTTGACACCTTTCCTTCAACATACTGTATGTGACTTTGTTGAAACACCTTTGACCCAAAACCTTCACACTAGAATCAGTCCACACAGAAATGTTTGAATTCGGAAGACCATCTATTGAGTGGAGATTACTTTTAGTTTGAGAGTACTTCTCAAATATAATCTTAACAGTTCCTTACAATGAGATATATCTCCCACTTTTGGCAGTTGATTACCATGAAGGTCAACTTCTGTTAGTGTAGCTGGAAAGTTACCCCAGGCTATCTCGTTGACTTCATTACTGCTTAAATCCAGTGTTTTTAGTTCTGTACAATGAGATATATCTCCAACTGTTGAGAGTTGATTATTGCAAAGGTAAAGTTCTGTTAGTGTAGGTGGAAGGTTAATCTAGTCTATCTCACTGATATTATTCCAGCTTAAACTCAACACTTTCAGTTCCTTGCAATGAGTTACATCTCCAACTGTTGAGAGTTCATTACCATAAAGATGAAGTTCTCTCAGTGTAGGAGGAATGAGACTGAAATCTATGTGCCTGATGCGGTTTCCACGTAGCTCTAACACTTTCAGGTTGTCAAACTGCCTGTATTTCCTCAGGTCGGGTAAGGATGACAGTTTGTTGTAGGACAAATCTAACACCTCACACTTTTCATTGTTACTTAAACTATCCAGTTTTCTAGATACACCAATGTTACCCAGATATTCTTTGCTCCTATCTATTTTGGACATTTTGCTTTTTACAGAGTTTCCAGATGCCACAGTAATGTATTATTTACAAAGTATCCAAACTTAATATAATAGTGTTCCATCCACGCTGAAATATCTGTATTAGGACCCAATTTGACGCTTATCTCATATGTTATACCTTGAAAGATATTCTACCAGTCATTTCCTTTTATGGCAATGTTCTATTTGTGGTAAAACTCCACTGGTCTCACATCACGTGGGATTGCATACAGAGGTGTAGCCCTTCTTTAGCTCAATATTTTTACCTTTTTTTATTATCCACAACACAACGTTTCTGACCTAAACATCAGGGCGAATAGATAACTTCTAATAATTATGTTTTTATTCTCGTACTTCTTACCATGAACAACTTTTGCAAACTTTGTGTGAAAAATGACGATTCTTCTTATTTATTTCAATACTATGCTACCCTTAACCAAGCTGTATAAAACGTCATAAAAAGCTCATTTTATAGAGCATCTGCAAAAATGGTACGGAAGTCTACAATTAAACTTGCAGTTTTTAGATTAGTTGGGGCTATTTACTGTGTATTAATTTCACGGCTAATTGATACATTATTTGGCTACATATTCACTTGTTTCACTTCCTAAACAAACAGAGTGCTTGGTAGTACATGTAAATGAAGCTATTCAACAATTTAATAATGATAAGGAGCTGCCCAAACTTGTGATCTAATTTCACACTGTGAACAATGCAATGTCTTCCTCAGTACTACAGAAAACCCAAACCCAAAACTCCCTTTTCATTCTGAAAATCTTTTGTAATCACATCAAAAAATGCATGCTCTGGGGAGTGTGACCCATGTCTCTATGTAATTACTTTTCAAAGAAAAGGAGATTTAAGAAGGCTTATAGTGCGAGGGGTCGGTTTCACAAAAGGATTTAACCCAGGCTAAGACTTAAAGTTATGACTTTTGTCTTACACTCATGCTGAGTTTGTGGTCTTAGACTTAGAGTGTTTCACAAATCTACCAAGCCTAGGCTTTGGCTAAGTCAACCTTGAGATTGGCTTAACATTTGTAAACAACAATTTAAATATGTCCTCCATATCCATATATTTTTTCGCTTCAAAATGTTACATAACTGCATATAGATAATAAATATAAACAGCGTCTCCCTAAATTAGCCTTTAAACATATCTGTGTTTTCATAAAGTTTTCTTTCAGAAAACACCATTTTTCAAAATACAAAAAAAGTTAAACAAAGAATGTATGTCACAAGTAAACTATTTTGACTAGAAATGAAGAGTCACATGACATAGAAAACCACTGTGGCTCTTTAATAAGCCTGAGCCTAACTAAGTCACCCTTTATGAAATCCGTTTAAGCCCAGGACTTAGCTAAGACAAAAGATTCAGGTTTTAAGTCCCTGATTTAGCTTAAGTCCTGGCTAAGTCTAAGACACCTTGTGAAACGGTTCTCTGAAAATACTGCACTGACAACACAGCTTCACATAAATCAAAATACAAGGAACTTCAAATAATCAAATGATTGACCTTGATGTTGTATGTACATTACAGAAGAGTACAGATCAGCCAACTTTAGCAAACAAACTAGGGTCACCCTAAATGAGGCTTTAATAGATTTAAGGTGACTTAAACTGAAGCCTAAGTCATATTTACAACATCCATGGGTCAACTACAAGATGTATCACATGAAACACAAAAAAATCACCATCAAAATTATGATAATTATGTATGTACGTATTGACAATACTGTTTATGCTAATAATATTAAAAATCAGTCTGTGAAGGTGACGATAAAAGACCCCAAGCTAGTCAGAAAATAAAAAAAACTCAGTGGTCCAGTGAGTTAGAAACTTTAGCATTTAATCCTAGGCAGTCAGCTCTGTGTGGATTTGACAATCACAGTGAGCAAATACTGAGGACCTGTCACAATATGACCATGGCTGTTGAATGCAACGTAAAACCTCCACTTTGACTTTTGATTTGGATATGACTAGGTCTCTGTGTATAAGCCATTTAACTCTTGTCTACATTTTTAATATCTATCAAAATAATATATGGTCTAAGTATTGCATGTTCCTCATATTTGAACCACATCTCAGTCCTTGTGGCTTTATCCTGGTGAAATGAGACGAAGTCATGGGTTTACCACATTGTTAACACTGGTTCCAGTCTTGAAGGTCACATTAGAGATAGTTTTAGTTGAACTTTTTTCAGCACTGTCTCTTCCACCAGCTAAGGCATCTGTAATAACATTCCCTTGATACATGTCAAAGGGAGTATAAACAAAACACCAACTGGAATTCGTACACCTGAGGAAAGGCTGTCAATAGGTTAGATAACATTGAGATTTGATAAGATTGATAGAGTTTACTTTAAGTTCATTTGTCCCTTAATTTTAGCTACAGAAGGACATATCCCCAAAATATTGACTTTGTCATGACCGGCCTTGTTGATTGTACTGTTCAGTTGATGTGAGTGTATTGACTCTCTCAGGTTCTGTAAATACACAATGACATAAGGACATTTTGAATTGTGTATGGGCGTTCAACATTCTGTCTTATTTTGTAGATTATTCCATCTCATTATGACGAGATTCGTGTCTTCACGATGATTGACAACTCCCTTAGTGTTGAATACGTTCCACAGTAAAATTAGAATTGTTTGGAATTATTTGATACACACAAGTTTGTGGGACTTCATTTAAGTTTGATACTTAGATACTTTATATCTATAGTGAAATGTGTAGGATATACCAAGGCTCAAATATGTGGTATTCATAAAATCTGGGACAATTAAGTGCAAGAAATCATTTAACACTATATACGACTATCACATTGTATAAAATCTAATTCCTTCAGAGATTTTTACTGCCTTCTTAATGAAGGTAAATTAGTCACGATAAAAGTTCACACTGTGTAAAAGAAATTCTTATAAATAGGTGTAGTGAGGACCACTCTGACCCCCCCCCCCCCCCCCCCCCCCCCCCCCCCCAACATTTGAGGTGCTGAGTTCAATTTTCGGGCTGACGTCAAGAGTGAAAGTTTGTGCTTCCTATTTTAGGCCCGATGATGTCAGTGCAGGCTTGTGACCAACTTCTTTGTATGGTTTTCCTCCACCCCCCTCCACCCCCCACCCCCCAACCTGTCACGTAACTTATATGAAATGGCGGACAGAATTTATTGACTTTAAACCCAAACCAGACAATCAGTCAAGTAATAGTATCAAGTTACAGAAAGGTATGTCAGAATGTAAACAATATATTGCCAATATTCTACTTTCTAATTAAACGTAGGCATAACCTAAAAACCTCTGTTATTGTGGGTTAGGATGTAGACATTTACTTTTCATTAATCATAAATTGGCTCCAAAGCAGTTATTTTAAGTGAAAACATCCTACTGATTACCTTTCTAGTGAATATTTGAAGTTATTGCTTACAAACGTATATCTAGGTAAATATAAACATGTGTCCTTTTCCCAAGTTAACTTGTGTCCTGAATAAGAGAGCAATGGGGTTCCATTAACACAGTAACGTTTGGTGTTTACATCGCATTAAAAGTCAATGGAAGTCAAGCTTGTGTACACATAATATTGTTTGGGTTTGACCTTGCACCTTCGTTCAAGGTCAAATGATGGTAGCCAAACTTATAAGTCATTAAAAGTCTTTATACCTTGCTTATTATTGGTCCTTGAGGTTTGAGATGGGAATGCAGTCACCAGGAAATGATGGTAGGGGAATCTTCTGATGTTGTTAGGTTGGATTTTGGACCCTTCCTGCAATATATCAAACACAAGAGTAGCAAACGTAAATATGCTAGTAACTTGTTTATTATTGTCCCTACATGTTTGGGGCGTGTAACAAAGCCAAATGAAATAATAGGATGGGAATGATTCCATGCTGTTCAGATTCACATTGCAACCCTCATTCAAGGTCAAACAAGGGCGGCCAAACTTAAAGGTGCTTAAACATGCTTATTATTATTAACTACATATTTTGAATGCTTAACCAAAATATAGGAATTCATAGGCTGGTAATCCTTTTACTAGAATATTTACATGTTCATGTTTTTGACCTTGGAGCCCAACTTCAAGATCAAATAAAGGTTGTCAAATTTTAAAGTTCAAACAACTTCCTTATTATTGCTCTTAACATTTGCTCTTACTCTTAGAGTTTGTGGGGTAACACGGTTAATAACGAGCTAGCTAGCATTTATCTTTCTGGTAGATACAAATATGCATTAGTTCCCTGATTTGTTAATTCTAGTTGATTACTTTCAGTTGCAATCTTAATCAGCTAAGTTAATGTCTGCAAGATATACACTTCACTATAATGAAATCACTAAGTACTTATATTAAATTCATAATTTATTTCACCATTGTCTGTACTTTAATTACAATGTTTCTCTTTTTTAACTCACATATATTTTGACAACTAATCAAGTTCTCATAATTAATGCCTTTTAAAGGAAATTTTATTTTTTTGCAGAGTAACTAAAACCGATTAAAACAATTTCAGTTCTGACAAAGTTTTAATCCAATAAAGTTTCAAAATAAATTTGTTAAGTTGTTTTCCATTATGTGTTTTCAAAGGAAACAATAAAGATGATGATGACCTGTGTCCTTCAAGTGTCAAGCGAACGTGTAAAATTCTTGGTTAAATGTGCTTTTTAGTGAACTTTTAGTGGTTTTGTGACGTCTGGCTGTTGATAGACTGTTGACTGGCTGGTTGGTGCTGGTATTTTGTGCTAAGGGTGTGTGTTTACCTAGTTGGTTGTAAAATGAAGGCAAATGAGAAAGATAAGCAGAAGATGTTGTAAAACAGCCTGACAATTTGACACTAAGTGAGAGTACATCTAGAAAAGAAGTTAGGGTACAAGATAGCATCTGTGAAGCAATAGCACAGCGCAGTGAGGGAACATGTAACGACAGTAACGTGACAATGTTGGATAAATTGGTTGCTGCAGTCAGCAATAAGGCAGGAAAGGTAGGTCATATTGGATCCAGACTTCAGCGCTTAAAGGAGAGAAACCATGGAGGACTTATACCACGTGTAGTACTGCAGGGCCAGCCAGTTGATTCAGACAAGTTGTTCATGCTCGGGACAGTTTGGGGTTATGTACATTGGAGTCCTTACAATGGGACGGGTCAGAAGGTTGGGTATAATAGGCTGAACCAAGATTCCCCTGAATTTGTTCCCAGGAACACAGTACACCACTAATGGAATGTGCATGCAAAGACCTTCACGCCTACGAATGTGATGCTTTGTGAACGTGAAGGTGTCATAGGGGATGGGTATTGTGATGTTATTGATCACTGTAGGGGTCCTGTTACGTGTGGGGGGACAAAAGGGTTTTATGGAGGGTATGGCTCGAGTGGAAGCCTGTTTAAATGATGTGTATGCAGTGAGTGCAAATGCTATAAATGATAAATTGAAAAATGGTGGTCATCAGGGTTGATTTATTTATTTATTTGGGGTTTTACGTCGCTTTCAACAATGTACAGGTCATATCACAACGGGTAGTTGGAAGGGCAGAGGAAACCAGTACATACAGTTCGCTAGGGTTCAGTACTGTAAACTGCCGACCAACGGCAAGCAACTACCAGCTTTCCCACTTGAGGCTGTCACTAGTGGAATTCATTACTTATAGGTTTCCACTGGGAATGAGGGCTGATGCCACACCCCCACCCCCTTGTAGGATCAAAGTCCAGAACCACTATTGAGCAATTAGGCTTATCCCAATGCGATCGGCAACTTCCTGACCAAGGAAACGAGATTAGGAGCTATGATGGCTTCCGTGGAAAAATTTTAGTGTGAAGGTGTCACGTGTGCCATATAATGAGTAGACCTAAAGAGGATAATGATAGACAGGTGATAATTGATTTATAGTACTGGGGGACCAGTTGGTTAATGGATGTACTCCTAGAGACGTATAGAATAATAACATATATTCTTTTTATTTGCCTTTGTTGGATTTCCTTATACAGGATATATTGAGTATTGATAACCCTAAATTGATTAAGGTGAATATCATGAGAGTGTTATGAAATGTAATAATTGATCCAGCCAATGCATTAAAAGTATGTGTCTGTCATAACAGTTATTTTCATGGCCTTCGGAGAATAACGGATGCAATTAGAAAGATTATAAATGAAAGAAGGAATTATAACCTGGAATTATATTGACAACTAATTTGCATATGTGCTGGCAAACTGTGCAGACGCGGATTTCAAAATATTGTAAGACTTGGTGCAAAAACCAATAAATGAAAATAAATTGGTTGGTCCGAGTGATGAGATGACATGCATGTACACAGAAGTGAATGCAAAGGACAGGTCACTTAAGATTCCAGAAAATAAGATTCAAGAATCATTGGCTTCAATAGATCAGTTCCATCAAGCAAAACTAGTATCAAAACAGCGACTACAGACCCTGTTGGGGAAATTGTTTTGAGATGGTTGTCCCTGCAAGGGATTTCCTAAACTAAATGTTAAAGTGGTTATGCAGGGCCTATGTAGTCCTGAGTCATGATTTTCAGAGGGACTTGGAGTGGTTTTATGTTGTGTTTTGCAAATTTGATTGTAGCGTGTCTTTAACTATGGTTGACACAAACGATTGAGTTGAAATTTATGTTGGTGCGTCCCTGTGTGGATAAGGGTGTGCTGAGATCATAGAGGCTACTCCTGTAGGAATTAGGCAGGCCAATGGAATAGTACAGTTTAATGTGTCCTGGTGGCAATAGCGCATTGAGTGGCCAAATGGCGGGGAAACTGTAAAAATTTATAGTGACAACATGGCAGTAGTCCAAACATTAAATGATGTATGCACAAATGATCAATTTTGGGGGGCATGTTTATGCAATCTCTTCATGTATTTAGCGAGGTTCGGAGAACATGCAGTTCACATACTGGGGTTGGATTATAAAGTGGTTGATGCAGTATATAGGGTAATGTTGAAAAAAGAGATGGCTGGAAGAGACGGATAATAGCCATGGAGAGGGTAGTCCCACGAGCCTTTAAAATTAATTTTGCTTTGTTTGTGTGAGATCGGCAGCGCAGTTGACAAAGAGGGCTTATGACCGCACACTGCATAAAGCATCACTTCGGACTAGACGAGTGTGGTGCAGCATGGGGTGATGGAATATGATCGAGTTGCCCCCCCCCCCCCCTACTGTTGGCATAGGTACAACACTTGGTAGAGGCTGGCTTAGCGTTCAGTAAACAAACAACTATGTCTCAGCACTGAAAGCTAACTTTCTGAGATTGGGTTTCAGGGTAACACAATTTGAAGTTCCCACTTTCCATAGCTTGATCAAGGGGGCCCCGGTGGCAGAGTGGTAACACTCTCGCTTCCCACTTCTGAGGCCGGGGTTCAGTTCCTGGCATGGCCTTAAGTGGGAAAGCTGGTAGTTACTTGCTGTTGGTCGGTAGTTTACAGTACAGATCCCTAACAAACTGTATGTACTGGTTTCCTCTGCCCTTCCAAATACCCGTCGTGATATGACCTGTACAGTGTTGAAAGCAATGAAAAACACCAAATAAATAACATAGCTTGATCAATTCCCTTAGTAAACTCCAACCCGGGTCATTTTGAAAGGTGTCTTTACAGTCCCTCAGCTATAGCTGTTTTCTTAACGATTAATTACTCTGTTTCTGATCAACAACCATATACACTAGCTTTGTCGCTTGCATTATTTGAATTTTTGAGAATGTTAAATTTGGTTCTCCCTTCTGAATTGACATTAGATAGGAACAAACAGTTGACATTTGGTGACGTTAAGGTGGAACAAGATGGTTTGCTAATCCACTTGAAGTTACAAATATCATGTTTTGAAAGTTTGCTAATCCACTTGAAGTTACAAATATCATGTTTTGAAAGTACCTAGAATACCAGGCAGACCAATGCTGTACCCTTTTTGCACATTGCACATGATCTTAAACGTAAATTACCAGGGTCCCCTTCATCCCCACTGATAGGTAAGGACTGGATTCCGTTAGCAAAGAGGAATTTACGATCGAGAATGGCGGTGATTTTGAGTAGAATGAAGCTGGGGCTTGCCCGACTGATGTTCTATGCATTCAGGAGAACGGGGGTAACAATGTCTTTCTCACAGAACATACCATACCAAGCAATTAGAGTCTACGGGGCGTGGGCCTCTGATGCTATTTGGCAGTATGTAAAACACACAAACAAAGTCACATTGATAGTACCTTGGGTTGGGGTTGTAGTGGCTCAGCTAATCTTGGAAGTATATTGTTAATCACAATGTTGAGTATGATATTATAATCAAACGCATGTTATCACAATCTTATGTTGTTTATTTGATTGTTGGGGCCAGTGAATGTAATAAGTTGACGACGACCTGTGTCATTTCCTGTGTCATTCAGTGGCACAAATTTCTCGCTTCTGCGCATGCATTGACTTTATTCACTCTTATGCAAAAAGCACCTCTTTCCTTATCTTACCATGTAAGGAATATCTGTAAGGATTGTTTTGTTTACATCATGGATCTTAAGAGAGTCACAGGATATCTATCACATGATTTTGCTCTTTTGACTGCAAATGCTTTGGTTGGAAGTACTTTGACTACTGTAATTCCTTGTCTAGGATGCTCTTCGCTTGATCTTTGCAAGCTTCAAATCAGTCGTGTCAAAAAGACTCTTCATTGGTTGCCTATCAAGTGTCGCTCTGTTGTTTTAAGTCAACCCTACTGGTCTACAAGTTACTACAACGTGTCTATCCAAACTACTTTGAACGTTTCCTTAAACTTGGACATTGTGAGTACAACACTCAAACAAGTTAATCTGATGGTGTACTGCTTGAGATCCCACACAATGAATAAGTTTACAAAGTATTTTGGCCTCAGTTTTACATATGATGTCCCAAAGATCTGAAACGATCTGCCCGATGGTGTACGCTCAGCCAAATCTCTCTCTTTCTTCAATAGTTTTCTGGTCGTTTTCTCTGTGGTACTGACACTGACTATGTCTTTATGATTATGGATCTCTGTTCTTTTGGTATTATGCACCTTAATTAATGATGAAATGTCCAATATTGTAATATTTAAGAAATTATTTTAGATAAAAATTTAGCAATTTCAAAACAACCCATACTTTTACATATTTTGAAAAAAAAATAAAATTAAGTATTACTTATATTACAAAAATAACTAATTCCAACCATCTGGTGTTGTTTTCATACAAACACAGGCATTAACATAATATATTTGAAGTAAATTTGTCAGTAATACTTTTTTACTGTGGTCATTAGCAACTAGAAATTCATGTTTTTTTTCATTGCCTTTTATAACGCTTATCCCTTGTTTCAACAATTAAGAATTTGTGCATAGTAAAAAAAAACATTTCTCCACATAACCAGACATGTACATTTTAAACGCCTCATGAGGTTAAAAGAAAGCTTTGGTCACTGAAAAAAATTGATTATCCCCCAAAACTGTATTTGACTAGTATATTGGGATATACAGAGCTGGATATATATTTTTGTATACAACCGCACATCCATACCATTGATAATAAGTGTCAATAAATTCCGGCTTTTGAATAGTATCTTCGAAAATATGTGACCTACAAATATATGAAATATATCATTAGCAAGGTCTTTTTTTCAGCGCTTCTGCTCGTTTTGTTGCATAAAAATACATTCAAAAATAACTGAGATATTGCCAGTTAAAGATTTTATATCCACTGATGCCCTAGTTTTTGACAGCCTTTTTCACATATAGAATCCCCCACAATTAGACCCTTAAACTGATTAACGATTGTACAGGATGTTATAATTGTCAAGTATGTAATGTAACCTTGGAGGAGTGGTCAAAGTTGAGACACCTTTTTTCCATATTGACATCTCCCCAGTACAAAACCATTCTGATTCTGGTACACTGAATATACCCCATGCGAATATGCATGAAATGAAAAATGGCAGTTCTGTCCAAAGAAAACTGCTTTTAAGAAATTTAAATCTGTAAAATTTAAAATGGAAGAGGTTTAAAAGGTTTGTTGTCAGAGATCAAATGCAGTATCCTTTTAAGTTGTTCACTAAGGAAAATATTATTTTTATGTCCAAAATTGTAAGAGAGTAGCTTACGAATTGTGTCCCTCATTCAATTCTTACTTTTAGGGATTGAATATTGGTAATTTTTTTGACGAAGTCCTCTAAAATCCCCTATTATTGCTCAGTACCATCTTTGTTTGGAAATGTTTGAAGGAAAATGTTTAAAAAGCTGTCCAAAAATATGTGTATAAAAACTTTTATGATAGAATGCTTTCAAATCATTTAATAGAAAACATTTCAAAAACGTTTTAAAATGATATGTATGGAAACCAGTCGCTATTGAATGTTTGTAAAACATTTTCAGGGCAAAAATATACAAAATCACCCATTATAGTGACTTTGTTATCTGAATAGCTATAGTGAAGCATTCTACACATAAAAATAAACAATTTTGTAGTGTGTTTTTATTAAAATCAACTACACAATAAGTATGTTGGAACCTTTAAAACCTAGGCATCATTTCCCAGTGTTATTAAACAGAATTTTTTTCTACGAAACCTGCTATTTATTTTACCTTCCTTTTAATGCATGTTATAGTTAGAGCAACAAATAAAAGAGGCATACTGATAATTGACCAAATATTTAGCATGTTCGACGAAACCCAAGTTTGATTTCTCAGTGTTATTTAACTGGGTATTTTTCTGTGGATATTGATGCATACTATGTTACTTTGAGACAACTTATGATTACTTTCCAGCTTTAATAGCTTTAACCGAGCATTCTGCACATTATAATCAACAATGATGGTTGTCTTTTTAAACTGATTTCAAGTTTCGCAGGTAGATTATAAGTGAATTAAATTTATTTGGGTAATTTTTACAGTAGCGTAGGAAGCGGGGGGGCCGGGGGGGCCATGGCCCCCCACTTTTAAATGTGGAGGGGCCAACATATCTTTTGGCCCCCCCACTTTTTGACATTGGAAACCCATGATATCTGATAAATTTTAGAAACTTTTCAAGAAATTCAGTCTATCAAGGTTAATTATATTTTGAGATTAACTATTTTAACCAGATGAATCCAACACAACTTAACTTTATGAAAAATATAACCTTAAACATATGACATTTAGAAACATGTCTATGTAATTAACGCTCGACGATAGGAGAGCGTTATTGTGATCAGTTTGTTTCTGTCTGTCTGTGCACCGTTTCTCCCTTATAACTCAAAAACTATAACACCAATCAAGCACAAATTTGGTGGGAAGGTATTTCATGGGGTACAGACAGATTCTTCTAAATTTGGTGTAATTTTTTGTTGGAAAATTAAAGCCAGGAGACAGTTTTTCTTATTTTTAATTGGGAATACACAGTGAAACTGCTTTTCTTCATCACATACGTAAAAATCAATATTTTGCTTTCTGATGATGTCATTACTCAGTGATGTCACAATGCAACTGTCATTGTGAGGTCACAAACCTAGCTTGTGCTTGTAATACATGCTGTCTTTAAGTAAAAATATTTCTTCTCATTTTATGTCTTGAAATTGACATAAACATAATAAAGAGGGAGGTGGTATATTAATCATTTTTATTAATTATTACTTCTGTTTTATTTTCTCTTTTTTCTTTCAATTCCTTGACAGTCCATCACAAAAAATTACCATGCGTGATTTTCACCAAAAAGTGACCTTAGAGCAATATTTTTACCTCCACCAGCAGTTTATGTTTTTGTGTGCTAATTGTTTAATTGTCTATTTGTCTGTTTTTGGGGTTTTTTTTGTGTGTGTGTTTGTGTGTTTAGATTACTCCAGAGCTAATGAACAGATCTTTATTTAAAAATTTGTGGGTAGGACCTGACTGAAGGAAGAAGTTACTAAAAGAAAGATCTGGATTATATTTTGGATACAAAAACATCATGATTTTTCAGAGGCCCATTTCAATGTATCTTTAATGACTTTAGCTTTCTACTTGATCTTTCTATGAAGATTAATTTGCATTTTTGGTTTTATTTTATTGTCTTCCTTACAATACTTTATATCACTTGAGAGACTGGTCACATGGAGTCGAGCGTTTTGCTCTCTCTGAGTGCATCTTGTTTAAAGTGCAATGAGATACTGATGTAGCCACTGCATGTTTTAAATATGTTGCTAAATTTATGTCACACCCTTTGACTATTGCTAGGGACTTTAAGAGGTCATAAAAGTGTGTAGTAGGTAACTGAGCCATAAGAGCATGTCGTGTTGAAAGTGTGTTAGTGTCCCAAATGTAGTATATATAATATTTAAAAAAACTTGATTTTTGACAGAAAGGCCTGTCACAGAGCACTAAACTTCAACTACAATGCTTTTGGTTTGTATCCTGAGCAGTTTCCTACCTACATATTCTTTTGTAAAGAGGGATACATTTAATGGAAGTTGTTAATGGTATTTTAATTACATGAGAGAGTTTTTTGAAATGATGTTATAGCTGGGTGAGGGGATTATCTACAACCAAACTAAGGTGTGCATGCCTTGGTTACATGTAGTGTCAATTTCTGGGAGATTATTGTAATTGGATCTTTGAATATTATAATGATGGAAACAAAAATATAATCCATAAAGCCCAATCACGCCACCGTCACCGCCACATAGATTTGTTTCGACATTTAATAACTTTTAAATTTGGCATGTGGATAACATAGGAAACATTGAAATGTCAAAATATAGGTAATCAAAATATAAATGGATTTATATACAACTTTATTCTTGTTTCTTTCCAAGGCTTTGGGCAAGAACATATTGCTTGTTATTCAGTTCTATGTCATGATGCAGTGAGTTTGGTTATGTTTTGCCTAGTGGTTGCCCAATCACATTAATTGCATTTCATTGTCCAAGCCACCTAATATGTTTTAACCCAATAGCCCATTGACACTATTAATGCTCGACTTAAAACCTAGGTTGACAAATTGTTTTTTAAGTACTTTATTCCCATAAATATACAGTAAGTTTGTAATACAACAAAGTATAGGGTTTTACATCCCATTCAATAGCCAGAATCATACAGGGATAGGCCCTCAGCATCCCCACATGTGGGATTCAAATTCATTACCCCAGAGATGGCTGCCTATGATTAGATGCCGAATACTGTAATGATACAGTAACTTCTGTTAGTGTAAAAGTTTGTTGAATATTCATGGAAGATTCATTTAAGATCAAAGACAAATTCTTCAAATTATTTTGCAATGTATGTCCACTTTACCCGTGTTCCACAAAAATGATACTAAAAGTGGAAAATAATAGCTTTAGGACTCAGCTCACTTTTTTTACTTAACATCCCCTTGACTCCTTGAGAATGGTATCACTTCAGCCAGTGTCATAAGTTAACACAACGGCTGAGTTTAACTTTGGCCCCCCCACTTTTCATACGCTTCCTACGCTACTGTTTTAAGCAACATTTAGAGAATATTTAGATGATACCATTTAATGAAAAAAAAGTATCTTTATCATGCAAGAATGTTTTTTTCTCAGGTAAGGCTTACTCTCACAGGAACTTATAAGTGAGCTTTATGGCAATGTCTCCCAATAGAATATAATTCACATTCAGAGAGAGCAAAATTGATGCAACATCCTCTAATGCGCTCAAAGCAAAAAGAGAAAGTTGAGGGACATGCCGGCTCAAAATCCAAATTAAGTGACCACAAGAGGAGATATACTATGGTGGAGGGTATGGAAGTCTAAACAAGTAGGTTTTTAACTGCCTTTGAAACCCTGTTATTGTGTACTGTGACCAGACCGATTGAGGGAGACTGTTCCATTCAATGGAGGAAGCCATTGCAAAAACTTGCCTACCAATGGCCTTCTTGGGATGAATTAAAGAAACCGAAAGCCGATTTCCACAAGTAAGGCTACTGGTTTTGATAAAGGATGATAAGTATGTGGGTTGGGAGAATTTGATGGCCTTGAATGTAATAAGATTATATTTGAACAAGATACGGAATGAAATGGGGAGCCAATGTAGTTTTTGCAGATAGGAAGTAACATGTCTTGTTTTATCAAGTCTGTGGTTCACGTCTCTACCTCAAGTGGGAAAGCTGGTAGTTGCTTACCAATGGTCGGCAGTTTACAGCACAGAAACTTGACCAGATGTATGTACTGGTTTCTTCTGCCCTTCTAACTACCCGTTGTGATATGACCTGTACAGTGTTGAAAGCAACGTAAAATCTCAAATAAATAAATTATTATTACATGACTTGGCAGAGGTATGCCAATGACAGCCATACTTTAATGAATAAACTTTACAGCTTCATAACTTTAAGTTTATTATTTATAGTTTAATCCTACTGTTGACTTGTTTTGTATTGATACTGTGTCTTTGCATACACTTTCTCTCTCTTAAGTATTATTTGGCCTGCTCCCTTATATAACACTATTAGTTCTATATCTAATGGTGTTCAAAGCCATTTCCCTGGGCTGTAGGGTACAGACATTTCTGTCACTTGTTAAATTTATATTCGGAAGGATGTACAGAAAAATTAAAATATTATATTATAAACACCCCTCTACATACATTTGTATTTACATTTATATAACAATAAAGACTCACAATGTGATCACTGTCCATGGGTTACAGTCCATATTTTGTGAACCTGTAAAAGCTGGGGGTTCACTCAAATGTAACATTTTTCCAAAATAGACCCATAAACTGATTCAAGGGTTTTCATCTATTTGAGACAAAGTAATATTTTTAATATGTGCATAGATACTAGTGGGCAAATATTTTGTACAGTTTTAAAGGGATAACACACCCATTATTTCATTTTATTTATTGTTTTACATCACACTCAACAGTCAGGGTCATATTGCGATGGGTAGTTTACAGGTGGAGGAAACCAGTGCATACTGCACTGTAAACCACCGGGCATCAGCAAGTAACTACCAACTTTCCAACATGAAGCACCCGGCCCAAGATTCGAACCAGCGACCTCAGAGGTTGGAGGCGAGAACTCTAACCGCTACAACACCTAGCCCTGTCCTATTATTTGAGGTATTAACATTAAAAAAATATTTAAAATACTGTTTGTGTTATGGAGGTTCAAAGTCAAAAATTCACCAAAATTAGACCCATATACTGATTAATGCTTCTACTTGATTTATTATTTGCCATAGAGGTTTGGGATGTGAAGACAAACTATAGTAAGTAATATTCCCTGAATCACATTTTCATTTGCCAGACCCTAAAATAATTTATTTTTCACTCTTTATCAGGAGACCATGCCAAAGTTCGCTTATTGGGATATATATTTCTTGGTTTAGTGTTGCTTTTAAAACTTCGTGACTACATAGAGTGTGATGTAAATTCCCTTTTTGTTATTTTGATTAGACTAGGTTTCTGTGGAGAAACATGCTTTTCACAATAATTTCCTGTTAATTAGTCTTTCAGAGTAGTTTTCAAGGAGCTATAAAACTATTTATATTTGAAACCAACGTCCAACTTGACATAAAAACATTCACCAAAAGGATTACGAAGAGTTTTAATTAACTAGTGGTGGTGGACCAATTCACGCCCGGGTACCAATTCAGGCCCACTCCCAATTTTCTTGAAGATTTATAATTTTTCATAGAGAAGATGTTTACCACATCATAGATAATCATGACATCAATTGATCATATACATTTGTAATATATTGTTTAACTGTGATTGTTTTGGATCAATTTATGGGTGGGCGTGAATAGGTACACGGGCGTGAATTCGTTTACCACCACTAATGACTTCATATTTTGTCATGTATAATGCTGTTATTTGCTGTCAAACAGATTTTTAGAGAGGGAATTTTAACAAAAAATTTATCCCGTTATCTGGCTTAAATGTTTCTTTTTCCATTGTATAAAGGAGGCCACGGTGGTAGAGTGGTAACACTCTCTCCTCCCACCTCTGAGGCCCGAGGTTCGATCGCCATCACAGCCTCAAGTGGCAAAGCTGGTAGTTGCTTGCCGTTGGTCGGCAGTTTACAGTACACAACCCCGACGAACTCTATGTACTGGTTTCCTCTGCCCTTCCAACTACCTGTCGTGATATGACCTGTACAGTGTTGAAAACGACATAAAACCCAAATAAATCCATTGTATAAATGGGATAGCAAATTTAGAATATGAGATCAATCTGATAAAAATCATTCAATGTGTCTATTTAATGTGGTAATATTTGATTGTGGATCACTTTCATTCAAGGTCAAACGAGAGAATTAATGTCCTGTTTGAAACTGTATGCTGCTTGCATGGGTGTATTGTAAAGTTTTCAGGATAACAAGGGTGATTGTTCTTCCCAGTGGGTACATCTTTATATGTCTTTTTTATGTGTTGTGTATACAACCTGAGGTGTGTAACTTGGGACAAATTTGGCAGAAACTGTAACATGGTTGTGGCGTTGACTTCAAGTAGAAATTTTATTATTTAGCCCCATAACAATCCATTCTGTGTGGGTTTACTGGTTTTTTTCAATTTAATGTCAATAGAATGTACTCTAGCTAATGCTTTGGGGAGTGCCTATTAAAGAAAAAAATCCATCTTATATATGGGCCTGTTTGACTGGAGCTGGCACTAACCCACCCTTATCAACTCTAGGGTCAGCTGGCTGAGTTGGGGATCAGAGACGAAAATCCAGAAAAAGGTGTGCCAAAACTATTGGTCAGTTCCACCTCACAGTACATCCAAGCTTGTCTATGCATATGCATATCCTGACCTGACTTGGGATTGGGATGTTTTCCCCCATGACAGATACGGGTAATTTCAAAGCAACACTATACAAACCCCTTCTTGCTGCAGTTATTGATCATTTTTCACCGCAAATGCAAACTACACATCAGAGATTTTCTACAGAAGCTTAGGGCCCCGCCGTTTTTTTATTATTAAGCCAAATAGTTTGATTTGCGTTCTGATTTGCAGAGAAAAAAGGACACGGCTGAGCTGACAACAAGAGAAACATCCAAGTCTTTACAGTATCACTGGTTGGTTTCCCGAATCATCATATGTAAATTGGTCCCCAGTTACAGGGATATCCTTGCTGAATTCCAGGAAGAGTATTTGACCTGCCCTATCACTTCAGAAGACAGGAAACAGACCAATAAGAAGCAGGCCTGGGGTCAATTACATTCAAATGTAATGCATTACCATTACATTACATTTGAGTCTGCATGCATTACATTACCATTACTTGATATTTTGGAAAGTAATGCATTACATTACATTACTTTTCAAATGTAATGCATTACATAACACATTACTTTTCACAGATTCCAAGAAAACAAAATTAGTCCACGTTGAAACATTTACAACAACATATAATAAAGCAGATATTATCCTATATGGAAAACAATTTACATCACTTATTTTTAATTTCATGTTTCATAATGTTGTGAGTATAAAAAATGCCAATATGTACAAGAATTCCAATGTAGTTTCTGCAAAAAGAATTCAAGAATCTTGAACCAAGATGTTAAGATTATTTATTAATTTTTTTCTATATGTAAACAATACTTGCTTTTTTACATCCATAAATTTTATAATCTTTAGAGACTCACTAGAAAGTTTGTAAAAAGTTTGAATTTGTTTTCTTTGAATCAGAAATCTCTGAACAGGAGTGCTTGCATTGAGCTTTAAATTTACCATAAGTTTCTGCTGGCAAATGAAAATGATTGGATACACTTTGCTTTGTTTAACATTTGCCATATCAAAAGACTGACAAGTGGCATACTTAACATTATTCACACTGTCACACAATTGTAAATATTAGAATGACAAATGACATCTGATTGCATCCTTTATATAAGATTGTAGGCTTTTCATTTGTACTCACAGTTCCCTAGTAGGATTAATATGAAAAGGCAGCCTGACTAGATATGTTTATTCAGGGAGATTGTTAACTTGTTTGTAGTTTGCATCAAAAGGAGTAACTGCATTGTTGTTTTTTATATTCTACTGATCAAAGTTTCTTATACCTTAACCCAAATCCTAAGTGCAATTGACACTTGTCCCCCAGTGACCCACTAATACAGATTGTGTCTCATAAGAAAGACTTATTATTACTAAAATTTATTAATTATGCACTAATAACAACAAAAGGTCATATTTAAATATTACTGAATAATCTAAAAGTATTTTCCCCTGTGGTAGAACAAATAGGAACTGACAGTAAATGACAACTCTGGCTTCAGTCAAAAAGAACATACTGATCAAGTTAAAATATTCATGAAAGAAGTAATGACAAAGTAATGTAAAAGTAATGTGAATTCACATTACTTTTCAAAAGTAATGCATTACATTACACATTACTTTGCCCTGTTTAATGTGCATTGCACATTACATTACATTACTTCGGAAAATGTAATGCATTACAGGGCATTACACATTACGCATTACCATTACCCCAGGCCTGATAAGAAGTTCAGAAGCAGATTGAATGTCTCTCATGCTTTTTACGGCACCACATTGGATACATATCAACTTGAAGAAGGCCAAAAAATGAAATGAATTTTATAATGATAGAGGGCTTCTTTTCCCTGGTACTGCTAGACCTGGTTCATGCAGATGACAGATTCTTCTGGTTAGATGTTGGGTCAAGTGGATCTTCGTAAGATGCACAAATAATTAACTGTAGCAAGTTGAAGAAAAGTAACAAGATGGCACCTTGGGCCTTCGGACACCTGATCCCCTGAAGAGGGAGTACTAGATTTGCACTATTTCTGCTGGGTAATGACACCTTCGCCTGAATGCCATGGCTTGTTAAACCCTGCAGTAGAAGAAAACTGAGAAGGGAGGGGATACTAGCAAACTACAGGATCCCCAGAGGCAGGAGGGTGGTGGTGAATGCATTTAGAATGCATCTAGCAAGCAAATTCAGCGTCCCACTGAGGCCAAAGGTTGTCACAACATGCTGAGGACACACCAAGACAGAGTTGTCTGGGCACCCACCCCAGCAGACGACATAACATTCATAGCAAATGAACCAGTAGTATATGTGCCTGGTGAAAACTGCAGGATTCCTTCCACTGAGGCAAAACAACATCAAGATCTACTGAAGATGGTCCTAAGAAGGGTGTCTGGAGGAAAGGCGACATGATGATGAGGATCACTTGATATAAATGAGGTGTATCTATCTGCTGGTAGCTCAGCACTGACTGTATATTCCAGTGGCTAGAGAGGCTTGAGATGCTGTGTGAAATATCTTTACCTGTGACAGAGGCCATAGAAGGTGGGTTGAAACTCTTGGTAGAGCTGATTGTGAAAATTAGCTGTCTTTAAGTCCTAGGTTGATGACTGTCGACAACTAAGTATAAAGTCTGTTGTTCTCTGGGCTGTGGTTGTCCTCTGGGCACCACTTGTCTTTGTTAAACTGGTTTTATGACCTGGCTAGCTGGCATCTGGACTTCAGGAATAATCAAGATGTATTCCTTGGCAGTGGCTGTTGACCACTGCGAATAAGTCTGTAGCACATAAGTGGAAATGGCACTGGAGCTCCCAGAAAGTGCAGGTTGCTGTGGCTGATGATTTCTTTTCTCTGCCCTGTTTTGTATCCCACTTAAAAGTTTAACTGCCTCACTCTGAAAAGTCTGGAAGTCTTTTAATCCAAGGTTTCTATTTCAAGTGTCAGGTAGTTGCAGACGGCCATTTTGGTGGTCTCCTGTCTGGGCCCGAGGATGTGTGCATAAACTTCATCTGTGCAAATTGATCCATGACTTTCTGATTGATATTGGCTGGGAGTCTACACTAGTACTGGCAATGGATGGCTGATGCGTTGCATCAGAGCAGATGCTGGTCTCCATACTGTCAGTTTCTGTGTCTGTTAATATTTTCATTGTAAAGTACATATTCGTTTAGTATTTCAGAGTTTGACACTGGTTCCATGCTGTAGAAATTATCCCAACATTCAAGTACCTGTTGATGAAAGGGAGACAAGCAACTTTCTATAAAAGAAAGACCTATTTTTGTTCAACATGAATTCATTGATAGATAACATTTTAAAAAACAAAACTTTACTATAAAAATTTTCACTACAAACAAGGCGTTTTTTCCAGCCACACTTGGCAGCAATATTCATTTTATGAACATCCACCATTTTTAGTCCTCCATCCTCAATAAGACCTGTTATAGTTTTTTATTAACTTTTGGCATGTTGTGTCCCCATAAGAAATCCATGAGTATTTATTTATTCTATCAAGTACTTCTTTTGGGACATAAACCAAACTCAATAAGAAAATTACCTTAGGCAGAACCAGTGACTTTATGATTGAAAAAAGTGATCTGTAGAAGCACGAGCCTGGCTAGAGCTTAAAAAGGCAACACTGTTAAATAAATGAACAAATCAAACAGAAATTTAACTTTTCATTCAGACAGAGAAAGTCAGAACAATATTTGTGCTTTAAATACCTACATACATGGAGTACTGATGCTTTTTAAAATATTGTACTATATGGTACTATATGGTGTAGATATTGTACGGAAAACTAAAAGATATATAGCCATAAAAGAGAGCCAAATATGACTATGTGTCAATGATATTCATATCGGGTAAATACACGTATATATCATGCAGTCCACCCAGGGAAGCACAATTGCAAATGCAGAGAAAAAATTCGGATAAAAGTATTTAAATACTTAAGAATAGTGTAAAATAATATAACAGTATAGTACTATTGTAAAATAATATAAATTGAAATTCCAAAAGGTGTTGGTCTTCAATGAGATTATGTCATTTTTGTAAATGTAATACCCCTGTTCCACGGTAACAAGTTTTCTTCCTGACTGCCCTGACCATGTTGGCAATGACCATTTGGGACAATCAAGTATATTAAACATGGTCCAGTAAGCATTTTTTTCTTAAGTTGTTAAAACTGATATTTTTGTGTTAGGGCTGGAAAATAGACAAATCTCCTCTTTGCCAAATCGGCAAATTTACCCCCTGAAATGTGGATAATGTAAACTTGGCCACCAGTTACTAACAATTAGTAAAATGTATCAAAAGAGTACTTTTAGGATGCTATTATTTACCCATTTGTTTAGTTAGAGTTACGAAAAGTGCAATTGGTTTGATGGAGATTGGGTGCTACAAAAGCTCATTGGATCATATATTAGTTCCCATAACTTCTGTTTACCAACATAATAACCTTCTGACCTTTTCCCTTTGTTTAACATGTTCTCTGAAAGTGCATTAATTTTCTGGAAACATATTTGATGAAGGTATTTTTTTCCTGTGGGCAAATTTAAGCAGGTTTTTATGGGGACTTATTTTATCGTTGAGTATTTTTATGGGTCAATATGTTGGGTGCGTTCATCAGGACCAATCTGTTTTGTGATAAAGCCAATGTTGTCCACATTTTCCATGACACAACAAATCGTTTCCAAGAGTGATTGCAACTCAGTGCTATCGGAATTATATTGATCAATTGTGGTAGTCATAGAAGAGATTATAAGTTTGATATTTTGACTTATTAAGCCAATCTTTTAACTTTAGGAAATTAAATATATCATTCTAGTTTTACCAATTCCCCCAGTTTTAACATTAGTTGTGTCATATGGTCAATCACGAAAGTGGAATAGTGCTATTCCTAATATTTATTAGAGTCTACCTTAAATTGATCTGTTTATGGGTTACCATCTGGTATATTTGGACTTGTGTTTTTTTTTTTAATTTGCTTCGAAATTCTATCGGTTTATACTGTCCCGAGGTATTTTACAAAAGTGACAACGAGAATCTTCACTTCACATAATAAACAGCATATGCAAATGAAGCAAAACTGACTACCAAGGTTGGGGAAACATCCAAGGCTGAGAAAAGTCTACTAACAAACGATCAGTAACATTAGGTCAAATTAGAATAATTGTCGCCATGACAGCCTTCATCAAACGTAACACAATATATAACGTCTTGAAGCAGTATGAAAAAATTACATGTCTCAAAAAGTACATTTTCAATTGTAGGTCAAGTTTTGTGAGAAATATAAATAAATGTTGACAAAATTTAATAAAATGATTTAAGTACTCATGGTAAACATTGTTGTAGAAAATAACAAAATGGCGCCCAGTGTCAGGTATGTAATATCTCTCGATTTTATTTATATACTGGGCATTACTGTGTGCTTATTTTACTTCTTTGTAGATATCAAACATTTATTCTGCAACATCGTACTATAGTTGATGAAATTTCCTGTACTGCAGGTGGTAGGCACTTGTGTTTATATTATATTTTTCAGTATATCTGGATAATTTATCTGTAGCACAAATCAGCTATTGGCTGTCATTTGTTCTGTGATAATGCATCATGACCTTTATCTTTTGGTATCAAGAATCATGGCAAAAGAGAGATAAATGAGTCTTCAATCGCTGTGTGGGTATTGATTTCATGCATGGCATCTGACTGGCTAGGTAGTCGGTTGGATGCAGCACAAAAATTTTGAGGAAAAGGAAGCTCATGCTTTGTGGGCACTGGTTATGGGTGTAGGTCTGCACTGTCAGGGTGTGACCTTGATTGAACTTTGAGCTTGACCTTTAACAATGTGTCTGGGCTATATCTCTGAAACTGTAAAGGGTAGGAAGTTGACAATAGGGACAAATGTTGGAGTTATTGGAATGCAGTGCAATGGTCATCCTTTGATAGTTAACCTAATGGTTGACCTTGACTTTGCTATAGTGACATTGGACTTTGAACTCTTGTCTGGGTTATGTCTTAGAAACCGTAAGGTGTAGGAAGTTGGTACTTGGTAGGGACACTGGTAGTAGGTGTGGCCTTGATTTTACCTTTGACCTTGGCAGAGTAACTTTAAGCTTTTCAATCTTGTCTGGCCTGTATCTCAAAATGCTAAGGTGTAGGACGTTAATACTTGACAAGGATATTGGATAGGGTGTATGTGTACAGTGTCCATCATGATGTGAGCTTGATTTGACCTTTGTCCATGGCCTTTGAAATCTTGACCGGACTATGTCTCAGATACAATGAGGTGTAGGAAGTTGATACTTGGTAGGGACAATGAAAAGAGGTGTAACTTTGATTTGACCTTTCACCTTGCCATAGTAACTTTCAGCTTTTAAATATTGTGTGGGATTGTATCTCAGAAACCACAAGGGATTTGGGTTTTGGGATGTAGTTGTGTAGTGTGCATCATAGTGTGATCTTGATTTGACTTTTGAAGTTGCTCTAGTGACCCTGACCATTAACATTTTGTCTGGACCATATCTCAGAAAACGCATAGTGTAGGAACTTGATACTTGGCAGGAGTGTTGGTTCACTGGTGTTGGTATGGAAAGTCGTCATATTATTTGGATTTGACCTTTCCACTTTTTGTATGGACCAGAAGGTTAAGGAAATTGTTATTTGATATATTGGTTCTACATTGTAAGTTTGCAACGAACCTCAATGATGTTAATAAATGGTCATCTTTGAGCCTCTATCTTTGGGTTAGGGGAATGTAAGTTACATGTGATTTGTGGCTGTTCCTGTGCAGTAGGATGGGTTAAATAGCGCTTTGAGTTCTGTAGTATATGGAGATATTGCGCTGAGTATAAATACATAATACAATGTTCATTTTTCCAGACTGTGTGGTACAGGCATCTCCTTATGCTATTTTTGATCTTGTAGAATGTAGGTTGGTGGGAGCAAACCATGCATTGTCAGTTAATAATCTGCATGTTGGCAAAAAAGGTTATTTTTGGGATAAGTCTCTAACAAGATGTACTGTTTTGTGTCGACACGTGGCTCAACTTGGCACAAAGCATTACACAGGATGCCAAACAATAGTTGACAATCACTGGCAATCTTCTTGCATTTACTTCACTTGAATATAGGGAATCAACATGATGTGATGGTGCCTGAAATGTCCATGATTAAATGTCTGTGTCCATGAAATTTTATGTGCATATTTCAAGTTTTCAGCCAGTTTCAGCCAGTGATTGTAGCAATCATATCACTTTCTGAAAGCAGTGTAAAAGGCTGATTCATTTGGCTTTTCTATGACAATGTCTGTGTAAAACTGGCGGGTGTGTCAACCCATACCTCAGTCAAAATTAATGCATGTTGTTATTCATAAATGGGTATAGGTGTTTTTTGTTGTATGTTATTATGATAACCTCCAACTTGGGGGTTGGGATCTCTCCTGTTAAAACATTGTGTTCTATTAACCTTTGCAACCCATTACTTATCAATTCCAGTCAATACTATGATGTTTACATTTTATTACACAGATTGTATATTCTGATAACCAGCCTTGGCATAAGTAGTATTTTAAATATTAATTTAACTTAAATTCACTTTGAGGCCACCTCAATGTAAGTCTAGAACGAACAGTTAAGGAATTTACTTAGGGTGTCATTATCCCTGTAACTGTAGCTAGGGCCATCCTATTTTCCATGCCTTAATGAGCATGGTTTTGTTAATCTAAGGTGGCCTCAAATTGTAGTGTAACTTCAATTTATCATCTGCAACTGTATATAAAAAATCGAATGATATATTTCCCATTGGGGTCTTTTATTGCTTTCAATTTTTACATCTGATTTGAATTGGGGCAATATGTGTCATTATGATAATGAGAATTTGTAATTATAGTTCGCTCTTTAGTTATAGCTGGCTTATTGTTAAATACAATATATTTCATGGGGTGATTAAAAGGTAATGATTACTTCTGGTACACCTTTGAGAATTTAAATTTCTAGTGAATTTGGTCATTTCATCAGTTCATCAAAATAAAAATTCAAGTCTGCACCGGGGAGTACGGAAGAGTACAAGGGCCAACATTACAAATTTTTCTTTTTATCTCGATTTATCGACTTAGTAACTCGATAAATCGACTTAACAATCTCGATTTATCGACTTAGTAAGTTGATACATCGATATAATTATCTTGATTTATCCAGTTAGTAAATTGATAAATCGACTTAGTTATCTATATTGTTCTAGTTAGTATCTCGATAAATTCAGTCAGTTATCTAAATTTATCGACTTACTAACTTGATAAATCGACTTAGTTATCTTGATTTATCCAGTTAGTATCTCAATAAATCAAGTTAGATATCTCGATTTTATCGTCTTACTAACTCGATAAATCGACTTAGTTATCTCAATTTATCGACTTACTATCTCGACAAATCGACTTAGGTATCTCAATTTATCGACTTAGCATCTCGATAAATCAGGTTAGCTATCTTGATTTATTGACTTACTAACTCAATAAATTTACTTAGGTCAAGGGCCAATTAAAAAGGTGGTACAGGGCATTCAAAGTATGAAGGACCACATTAGACCTTGAGAGTAGTCTCCAAGGTCAAACATGACCCCATTAAGACATTTATGCAACGTGGTTTGATATATGTTTTCACATCAAAACCTCTGATACCAATTTTAAGGTGCCATAGGCATTATACATCAAGGACCATAAACAGGCTTGAAAGAAGGGACCAAGGTCAAATGTCAACCGACCAAAAGATTCAGGCAACATGCTTACCAATAAGTTTTCAGATCTGAAAGGAGATACAGGGCATTATAAGAACCCATTAACAGGGACCTGGACAAATTAGCCCTTAGTCAAACGTAACTCGATAAATCGACTTAGCTATCTCGATTTTGATAAGAGTTCTGTAAGTAAGACCATACAGCAGAGCTGCGCCAAAGGCCATAGGACATGATGTTCTGTAGGGACACATTCTTGTTAAAACAGAAGGTGTCACCAGACCTTCTGAATGTGTGAAATCCATGGCCCAAGGGAGGTATAGATAGGTGTCTAAGCATCTCCTTCAGTGCATCCCTAATGTGGGTATCTATGATTTGATTTAAGGGGGGTGCCTGACAGCAAAAAGAGGTGCAGAAGGAAGAAGAAGCCTAGAAGACAAGAGAGCCCTAATGGCCCTCACAGGACATAAGTACATATTATTAATGGAAGTAAGTTGGACAATATGATGTGCTCTACGGTCTTGTAAGGTCTTAGTCCACTTGATAATAAGGTGAGCTCCAGGTGGAGTGAATAAAACATCCTGTCTAAGGATGTGCCTAGAAGGATCAAAAGCTTTCTTACTATGGGGAGCAATGTTAGACATTGCTCATCAGCTCTGTCTTTCAGGCTTAAAAAGGTTTTACACAATCTACTTTCGAAAACACAATCAGGCTTCATGAGCAACCGCTTTATAGGTGAAAGTACTAGACTAATATATGATATCATGTATTATACCCAGTACAATGACATACCTGGCATGCTTATGCTTATAGATTTTCAAAAAGCCTTCGATTCGGTGTCTTGGAAATTCCTACAGACCATCTTAACTCTTTTTGGCTTTAAAGAAGGATTTTGTAATTGGATTAAAATATTAAATACTAATGTAAGAGCAGCTGTTTTACAATCAGGTAAATTGTCTGACTTTTTTGCCATTGAACAAGGTTGTCGACAGGGGGATCCAATATCAGCTTACTTATTCTTACTTTGTGCTGAAGTAATGTTTGTACTTATAAATAATGAAACAAGTCTGAAGGGTATAGAAATAAATGGAAATGAGTTCAAGATCACACAGTTTGCCGATGATACCACTTTAATTTTGGATGGAAGCAGAGAATCCTTACTTGCTGCTTTGAATGTCTTGGAGACCTTTGGATCAATATCTGGATTGAAGATAAATACAGACAAAACAAAATTAATTTGGATTGGGAAAAAAAGGTATTCAAAATGTCAGTTTGATGTGGGGAAAATCTTTGAGTGGGGAACAAAGAATTTTGACCTTCTAGGAATTAAATTCTCAATTGAACTGGACGATATGATAGACTTAAATTACATTCCTGTTCTTGAACAAATCGAGAAACTATTTTATAGGTGGAATCAAAGATATTTGACTCCAGTAGGAAAAATTGCTGTCATCAAAACTCTGGCATTATCAAAACTGAATCACCTTTTCATGGCCCTACCAAACCCTAGTCAAGATATTTTGCGAAAAATTGATAATATGTTTTTCAAGTTCATTTGGAATGGAAAACCTGACAAAATAAAGCGAAAAACTCTGACAAAATCTTATATGCAGGGTGGATTAAGTATGATTGACACTTCACATTTCCTCTCTGCATTAAAAATAACTTGGGTGCGTAGACTGTATATGAATCCTCAGTCAATTTGGGCCATTTTGGCAAAGTGCTATCTTGGGTCAACTCATAAATTGGTACTACTTGGTAATTACTATTCTGAAAGCCTTGCAAAGAAAACAACAAACAAGTTTTGGACTGATGTTCTACAAAGCTGGAGTAAATTTTTAAAAGCGTTTCAGATGGAAAAGAATTTAAATGCTTTGAGCCAGTCGCTATGGTGCAACGCAAATATATCTAAAATAGAACTGTTTTTTCCAAAATGGTTTGAGAGAGGTATAATCTTAATAGGTGACTTGCTTAGTGCAAACGGGGAACTCTTGTCAAAAAGGGAATTGGAGCAATCATACTCATTTAAAACTAATTTTCTTGAATACTATAGAATAACATCGACTGTAAAGATCTATTTAAAAAAATATAAACTGGACCCAAAGATATTTCAGAAGCCATTGTATCCTAATCAGATAAAGGTCTTATGTAATTCCGAAAAGGGAAGTCAAGACTTTTATAGGTCTTTAAACTATCATGGATTAAGTATAGAAAATACACCAATTTCATATTGGATGAATCTCTATGACGAAACTCCAAATGAAAGCTTATGGAGGAACATTTTTGGAATCTGTTTTAAAACAGTAATGGACAATGATTTGATATGGCTTCAGTTCAGAGTGCTATATAGAATCTTGGGTACAAATGATCTCCTATTGAAAATCAGTAAACATGATGATGGAAAGTGTAGCTTTTGTCATAATCAATTGGAAACCATAACACATTTATTTGTGGAATGCCAAATTGTGAAACAGTTTTGGTCTCAACTAAAAGACAAACTTAAACTTGTGTTACAAATTGGGTTAAATCTCAATCCAACTTGTATAATCTTGGGTTCTGAGAAAGGACAGCAAAAAAACACTGCTAATAATTTAATTTATTTAGTAGCTAAAAAGTATATATTTAAAACATCACGCAAGAAAGGATTTTCATCTGTTGATGACTTTTGCTTTTGTCTGCAGAAAATATATCAAGAACAAGAATTTATTGCCAAACTAGATTTTAAACAGGAACAGTTTAGGAAAACATGGGGAATTTTCAACAGTCTTTTTCTTGGGTGAATAAAACATATAACATGATAGCAAAATACTGTTAACTAAAACCTATCTAATTGTAATTTGTCTTACGTAGTTCCTTGTGTTTTTTTTTTGTTTTTGTTTTTTTTTTGTTTTTTTTTTTTGGCTTCTGTAGTTCCTTGTATTGTTTTTTGTTGTTTTTTTTTGGTTTTGTTTTTTTTTGTTTTGTGCCTTTTGTACTATGTCCTACCTTGTATGTGCTGCAAAAAAATGATAAATAAAAAAAAAAATGTTAGACATTCACAAAAATGCGAAAAAAGCTGTCAGAAAAATGCCCTGAACAATAACGGATCCGAAAGTTTGTCACAGGCTATTGAGATAGGATATAGAGTATGAATGTCAAATATGCCCCTATGAGTAGGTGCAAATGATGAGTTGATGAGTTGACTATAAATGGAATCACTAGGTATATTATAAAACAGGCTACAGGCATATCTGAGTATAACCTAGATAGGAGATCAGCTTTGACATTCAGGTTTCCCTTAATATGGACAATAGATAAGCTAATATTATGAAGTGCACATATGAGCCAGATATTATGGACACACACACCTAGGATAGCATCTTTATTCTTATGGCTGTTAACTACCTGCACAACAGCCAAGTTGTCGCATCTGATGCTAACAGATGCATTTGCCCACCAGTGTCCCCAAAGTCTAAGTGCTACCACGATATTGAGCATTTCTAAGTGATTTATATGTAGCTTCACACCTGGAATGGTAAATGCTGGACAAGAATAAACCCTGTTCAATCATATGCCTCCCATGCCCGTAAGGCATGAATCAAGAAATAGAGTCTCTTGATACGGTATGACAGTTTGCTTGAACATAGTAACACCATTAAAGTGGGGTAAAAATTTTACGAACCAGTGAAGGTCAGCAAACAATTCTGTGGTGAGCTTAATTCTATTTTTGTTAGTAGATTCTCTGAGGAGAGCAAGGATCCTGTTGATGAACATCCTGGCAGGAGCTACACACTTATGGATGTAAATCAGTTTGCCAATAAGACCTCTCTTGGTAATATTTTTTGTGCTGGGTACCAAGACATACTAAGTAAATAAGTCGTAATTTTTCAGGATTAATACTAATGGTGGCCTTGGGTATGTCAATCTGTATGCCTAAGCAAGTAATGACCTCTGAAGGAGGGGTCTTTCATCCAAATTCATGGGAAGGCCCAAGTCCTGTAATAAGCTGACCAAAGCATGAAAAAATTATCAGCTTTACTTTTAGGGGCAACTACCACATAATCATCAATATAGGCATGGACCTTACAGCCTAAGTCTTGCATCATGAAAGCATTAGCGTCAGACGTCATCTGGAATGCCACGCTGCCGTGCGTCCACCCAAACGCAACCCTCAAATCGACGTAAAATCTGTCATCCCATGATATTCCAAATTTGATGGCGTCAACAGGGTCGACGCGTAAGTTTCGAAAGGCACAGGCCACATCAACTTTGAAGATGACAGGATCATCAGTATTAAGTATATCTTCCACAATATCATCCACACTGGGAAACTTAAGGGTAAAACACCTACCCTCAAACTCAAGCTTGTTGACCTGATCGTTTACAGAAGATCCATATGGATGAGAGAGGTTGAGTATTGCTCGCCTCTTATAGTGATAATGTTTGTTATCTATGTTATCTATTGGACCTAACATAGCTCCCAGGTTTACTTCTTACTACAAATATTGTTGAACTGCTGATGGATAAGCCAGTGCAGATGGGTGATTTTTAATTCACAGATTGTTAAGAAGTCCAGGTTTAATTATGGACAAAGGGAAACCAAACTTCAAATATTGGAACAGGAATTTATCTGGGTACTGGCGTAACTTATATTCCCAGGCTTCCAAGTTAAGGCCAGATTTAATTGGGATCTCAGCCTGCCTATAATTAGGAAGGCCTGTATTTCTAATGGTATCAGGTATATGCAAATACTGCTGTATACTCTCAATACGGGTGAGGTCCCTGTCAGGGCCTGTAAATGTCAGCTGATTGGTGGTTAAGGAATCCCCTGCACTTGTTTGTAAATGATAGAATCGGAGTGGACGCCGAGGTCGGGGTTGACGCATTCAGTAATGTGAGCACTAATGTCATTGGGAATGTTGTACATACCAGCAACATCCCCCACCCTGGGTCCCTTTTTGTTCTCATCCAGCTGGTCTGGATAAGTGTCATTCTCATCAGAAGTATTCAGTAATATAAGGTTATCAATTATGTTATGCATGTAATCCATGTAAGACAAACCATATCTTTCATGGGCTAGACAGTCTTTAACATAATTATCATACACATCAGAAGGTGATTGACACATACTTTCATGAGATGGATATTTATAACAAAAATAAATCTGTGTCATCTGAGTGACCAGTACCTGCATTGTACCCTCGGGGACTACATTTTTCCATGATTATAATGTTTGGATAACAGAAACGGCATTGAAAAAACCCTGTGCAATGACATACATCATCTGGATGGATGTAAACGAATTGATTGACACATTTCCAGGGCTACTGTATAAATAACAGATGGTGGGTTCCCCCTTACCCGAATCTTGACAACTAATCTGTCCCTGACACAATGGTGTGTCATTAACGTTGTTATCACATTCCCTATTCATGTTAATACAGTAGCTCTGGGACAAATTATATGTATCATTCAAGCAACAAAATTGGCTATATAAATGCTTAATTATGTCACTATTTGAATGTACAATGGAACGTTTATTATAAGTCACAGTTTTAGTATATGTTTCATTGTCCTGTAAGTCACTTGGCTGCTGTGCAAGTAGTTTGCCATCCTATTTATTTGCAGCCCTCTCCTGGGACCTCAATTTTGCGTTACATTTGGTTTCTGGGTGTGCCAAGATTCGTCCTGCATTGCCTCTAGTTCCAACACAAGTGAAAAGCAGGGGTGGGGTAAAATATATATTTTATTTACAATTGATTAGCATATATATATGTAGTAATCTAATGTTTATTTACAATTGTTGACATTCATTTACATATTCATATAAGTTAATTTATGGAATTATTCATATTTTAAATTTGCATATATGAGGGCACCTCAAAGTCGCCAACCCAAATTTGGCACTTGCCCAAGTGTGAGCCAAAGGCCACCTTAAAGCAAGTGGATACAATCTACTAGTGACAGGGCGAAGCTAAGGTCACCCTAATGTTTACAAGAATAAAAGATGTGACCCTAAGGTCACCATAGGTTAGGATGAGTTTGAGGTGGCCTTAATAGTGATTTAAGTTGATTTACAAGTGAAAATAGTTGTAAAATGTTTGAAAGGGTTAATTTGTAAGATATTAGGTGAGTTACAAAATACTACTAACAAGAAATATTTGAAAATGAGAAAAGTCCCCAAACACCAACTAGGAAGGAGTAGGGATGTATAGTTGTTTCTTGAAAGCGGAGGCCACCTGGTCTGCACCCTGATGATCTAGGGTGATGTATCTCCAAACGCATTCCGACGTCCAGGTGCCATGGCTTTGGATATGCTGTAAATCTACATTAGCATTGAAGGCGTAGGTGGCACCTGAACGCCGGAAGGCGTGGAAGGTGAGCTTGGAAGTGGCCAAATTAAGTTTTTTCAGGACTAGGCCAAAATGGCGCCTGACCTGTGTATCTGTTAGTGGGACCCAACCCTTGGAGGTTTTGTACTGAAATAGGGGAGAATTGTTATTTCCTGGAGTGATGGCCAGCAAATTCTTAACTGCTGTAACTGGGCAAATGGGATTGTAGTCTAGATGAGGAATTTTTAACATTTTTACAACATTTCTGGCCTGCAATGTTTTGGACCATTTTATAAGGACCTGAATGCCAGGATGTGCAAAAATGATATCAGCCCTTGCCAGATGGTACAATGGAGAAAACTGGGCAGTGGTGTGAGGCACTAGGTTAGATAGGCGTAGAAAGGAAAAATAAGCTAGAGTGTAAACTGCTTTAAAGACTTGACCCATGTACATAGAGTCACAGGCTCTGACAATTAACTGTAAGGTATCGATATCAATGATCTTTTTCAATTTTACTTTGAAAGGTTGATGGAGAATCGTGGCTTTATGAAAATACTTAATTCTATGGTCATCAAAAATTCTTATGGAAATGCCAGACAAAGATAATTTCGCTTTGATGGCTGACATATGATTTGCCATGGCAGATGGTGAAAATTGGTTACATTCCAGGAACTGTAAGTATGCTATTAGAATCAATGGAGTGAGGTGGAAGATACTTAGCTTCATGAAGACTGTGAATGCTACAAACAGCCTGAACATGCTAGTATAGTTCCTATCTGTTGCCGGTCTGAAGGCCATATGGGTCTTCTGAAGGCCGAGGTGTAGTAATTTGACAATTGATGGATGGAGGCCTACAGAATAAAGGTAACATTAAATGGACCAATCTATAACAATATGACTCTCATCAACGTTAGTCCATGTGTGGGCAGGTAGCAGATGACACAGGGTTACATTTGCCATGGGCCTACTACCCCACCTAGACAAGAGGTCTGCAATTACATTAACTTTGCCTGGAATATGGCTAACTTTAAGATTAATATTCATAGTGGCCACTTGGAACTGAATATTACGGGCAATGGCCGCCAGTGTTAAGTCCCTAGTTTTTCCTGAGTTTAGGACCTGAACTACAGCTAGGTTATCACAGGCTATGGCCACCTTGCTATTCCTCCATGCTTTACCCCAGACTCTTAAGGCTGCTAGGATATTCAGCATTTCAAGATGGACTATTGACATATCCATATAACCTAATGGAATTTGAAGGGCATACACCTGTGATCCCCAACATGCCCCCATACCCTCCAGACTTGCATCCAGTTCAATTGAATGGTCTATGGGTTTTTGGTCAAAAAATGTGATGCCATTATATTTTGGGATAAATTTTTGGAACCAATTAATGTCCCTTTGAGCTTCTCTAGTAACAGGAACTGTTTGTTTATCCTCTATGGATCTAAGCACATCCAGGAGTCTATTAAGATAAAATCGAGAGGCCTTAACACATTTACTTATATACAGTAAACTACCTAGTAAGGACTGTAACTGACGCTTTGAACAATACTTTTTATTGGTCCATTGAGAACATATATTAATGATTTGTATGAGTTTTGCTGGGGGTATAGACATTGTGAAGGTTTTGGTATCTATCATAATACCCAAGCAATTTAAGGCCGTGGTGGGTGGTTCCAATTTTTTCTCAGAAATCTGGAAACCCAGTTCTGGTAAGAGATGACATAGAGCGTCAAACGAAGCATCAATTTTACTCGGAAGGTCAATCCCAAGCATATCATCAATATAATTTATGACGTCATAATTACGTTGACGCATAATATGACGCACAGCATCGCTTAAACATTGAAATAACGCACTGCCATTCCGATACCCGAACGGCAGGCACGTATCAACGTAATAACGGTCGTGACGTAAACCTAAGAGGTCATATTCAAAGGGGTCTAACTTGACATGGCGAAATGCGCGACTGATGTCAACTTTATATAGCTTGCAACCTCTACCTAATGCCTTGACTTGATCTATAATAGTATCCACTGTGGGTAACTTAAGGACAAAAGGTGTGGTCAAATATTGATCCTTTGGTATACCTGCATTGACAGATTGACCATGGGGGAAGCTAAGGTCAATGGGTGATATATGCAAACTTTGAATAGGTTTGATATTATAGGGACCTAAAATGGCCTCATGTTGGATTTCTTCAGTAAGATAAGTTTTGATGTCCTCAGGATAATCTACAGCTGAAGGGTGATTAAGTTCTTGACTCTGTAGCAAAGCTGCTCTATCATAATCCAGAGGAAAACCAAATCTTATGAGAAGTGGGAGCTGTTTGTCCCAATAGTCTTCAAGATAGTGGTCCCAAGCGTCAGGTTTCAATTGTGACCTAAGAGTGATTTGACTTTGCAAGAAATTGTATTTCTTAGACTCTCGTACTTTAGTGTGCAATGTTATGGGGTCATCTTCACTTTGGATAGGATTCACTAAGTTTGGCATAAGCTGCTTACCCAGAGGGATGAAGCCAAACTTAAACTTATTTTGGGCATCCCAAAGTTGAAGTGTTGGGCACTGGGGTAGGACATGTTTGTAAGTTATGGACTTGTCCTTTATACGCAAGGGAAGGTCATATTTACAGCAAGGGGTGACCTTTGGTATACTTTGTTGAGCCATCTGATCAACTTCCTGTGTAACCTTTCCTGGGGCCCTTGATTTGACTACCCTGTGGGTTAGCTTAACCCTATCATGGCTATGAGAGCTGGCACTGTCAGCATTAGAAGAAAGTGCTTCAACATCCTCATCAAGAACGACGGCGTCGATAGACAGAACGTCATAAAAGTTTTTAGAGACAACACTTGTGTCATCTTTATGGTGACTTACCTTGCTGTGTGCCTTATTGCCTTTAACTATGCCACACTTTTGCTTTGTAAAAGTACGTTTATCTTGGGGTACTTTTTGAGTACTTTTTACTTCCTTATCAGTGATGTTTTCATTGTGTGCATGGACTTGGGCACTGATTTTTGGTTGACTTTTGTGTTGAATTACCATATCTGTTTTAGCTTTACCTCTTTTGAGGACCTCAGCATAGGAGAGATCAGTAAATCTATAATAGTCTGCTCTCCAGTTGCTGCTGGGGTTGGCTACTTTACTTGAGCTATATACAATTCTATCCTTAAACTTGGATCCAATTGCCTGGGCAGTAATTTCATTACATAAAGCCCTGCTAATATGGGAATTGTTAGGCACTGCAAATCTGCAGTGCCCTATTCGTTTTTTGAATCCTGACGCTTGTTCCTACAATCTTTCAATGCATGAGAGAATTGTTTTCCCAAACTATAGCAGTAAGAGCACCAATGTTTGTAAAGTTGGCCATTTGTAGTGTGATCAGTTTTGTGGCTGCATTTGCCGGATTGGAAGTACTTACACATGACACCTTGGGATTCATTTTTTGTTCTAATGTTTTGACCTGTGCTTGGATTATTGGTAAGTACTTTTTGAGCATGTGCTCTTCTAAGACGGTCAAGTTTATCAGAGTTTAACCAATCTAGCTTGCCTTCCTCCATTCTACAGAGGATTAGAGCATGTGCCCCTTTTGCTGAGGCCCAACCAAAATCTTGGGCGTCTTCCATTAAGTCAGACATATAATCCAGCATTGCATTTTTGACCTTAGTGCTTTTTTCCTCCCTAATGATGGCACAAAAACCAGCCATCCATTGGAAAGTTGTCAAACTATCGTAAGTTATTCTTGCTTTGGAGGTACCTGCCAATACATGATTTTGAGGCCAAGGAATTTGTTGGTTGACTGTAATATTATCATTATTGGCCCTTTGTGACTTGAACTTACCTTGTTCATTGATTTTTGTGAGATCCTGAAGTCTGAGGTCAACAGCCTCTTGTATGTGTTTTGATGACTTCAAGTATTTGACGGTGGGTATGACGGCGTCGTCTCCAGCGTCACTGTCCTCATCACCATCTTGAGAGGGTGTGCTGCTCACGTTCAGGGGGCTGCTTGTAGTCACAGCTGACTGTACCTGAAGCTGTTCCTCAGTCCTGTCAATCCTCTGCTCAATTGCAGACAACCTAGAACTAACAGCATTAAGTGCGTTAAGAATCTGTGAATTTTCATCTTTGGACTGATCAGAAAAGGTAGCCGAAGTACTTGAAGTACTTTGTTCCATTATCTGACATTTAGTGCCAACGGGCCGTTTGTGTTGACCATTACAGTGAAATACTTTAGGCATCTTTACAGTTTCACAACACTTTAAACCACTAGAGCGAGTTGACGGGCATAAATACACCACAATACAGTATTACCCACTAACGTTAAAAATTTTTCTGATAAACCAATACATATGACAACAATATAACCCGTCAACTCACTTAAATGCGAACCACTAAAACATAAACAGAGAAACTCTGCATTATATACACCATATGACGCCAAATAATAAAATAAACTAAAATACTAAATGAAATTGTTAAAAATACTTTACAAACAACCACAGTTTACAACATAAAATTTTTTACTGATACTTAATACTGTAAAAATGGCATCCTGTTAGTTCGACTTCCCTCTCAAGAGTGAAGAATTACTACTTTAGGCGGGAAATTTTTAATGAAAGGTTGAAGGTTATCCAATAGTATAAAAGTAGGACAAACAAGAAGTACCTTTACTAAGGAACTGGAGCAATGAACTGTGTGGTACTTCTTGTACCCCACCCCCAATTTGGCACAATATAAACAGTGATGTCGAAAATTGCCATGGTTTGAATACATGAAAGCCGATAATCTGTTAAGCGACCATTGAACATTGTCCTCCCAAGTAAGAGTACCTAGCTCCACCTCGTGCATAGAATTCCCCCACGCGGATCTCACTGCTTCCCAAGGTAAGGATGTGGCATCCTTAAGTGCCAGTATGACCTGTAACATCTAACATGTCCAGCAGTGGTTGGATCTTGAATGTGAAAAACATTATATAACTGCCCCACTGCCCATTCGGGCAACAATACCTCATCATATGCAACTCTTTTCTTTCCATTAACTCCAAGATAGCCCTCATTGGGCCATCTTGCCTCTGGGGCTGCAGTTACAGTGTCTGTTGTATTAAATCTACCTGACTTCTTAACTTGGGCAGGCTTACCTTGGAGTGATTCCTGACGTGCCTGTGCATCTTAAGCTGATAATATCTGTCATTATAATTGGGATATATGTGGATTGTGACGTAACACATGGAGATCTGGGAGTATACCGTCATTTGAAAACTGTTGGATAGTCGCCTGAGAACCACCAGTGGCAGCGGCTTGGTTGTTTGATGCCATAGCAGCAAGTTGACTGTATGTCTGATGCATTGCCGACGGTTGGTTGATGTCCCGTGCATCTGGAATCTACTGGATACCTGCATTTATGTGGTTGTGACTTGCTGTAGCCTGATTGCCAGATACTATGGCAGTGGGTTGGTTCTGAGTCAGAGGCGTTACTGATGCTGGTTCTGGTACTTCGGACCCAGGTTCATGTGTGCACCCATTGAGACAACTGATGCTGTTGGATTGGGATTGGACTGGAGTCTACTTGCCTCTAAATCCTGGACACGCTTAGATAATGCCTCATTGGACGCATCAATCTTTCTCAGATACGCCAGAATGGTGGCAGATTCAGATATGGTATCAGATGTATGAGCAGGGGAACCGTTGAGTACTGAGGAGGTACTGTTGCTTACAGTTTGTATGTTCTGTGGTGACTGGAGGAGAGAACCAGCTATGTCCGAACTAACATTAAGTTCCCCTTGATCATCGTTAAATGGCACTGATAATTTCGCTGATTTCTTCTTAGGAGTGTCCTTTGAGTTCTTCTTTCCTCTTTTTACCATGTTTAAAGTTAAAATACAAACTAAAATCTAAAATTGATGTAAACTGATGCTTCAAAATTCAGTGTTTTCATGTCCGTAGCAAACATAAAAGTGAGCCTGTAAAGATGGAGGCAAATTCAAAAGCATCAGACGCCCCCCCCCCCCTTTGATTGGTTCCTAGAATTATTGGTCTCCAGAAGTGGGGGCCATACCTAGAGGATTAAGGTAGGATGAATATTAAGTGAAGGACCAACTGCCCCAGCAGGGCCGTCAAAGTTTTTGTCCCTGTTTTTTAAGCATGTATAGTTAATACTTACTATATATTACACTCCTTATTGTAATTATTACTACATACATTAAGATATTATTATATAGTACTATATATTATAACCCTTACTATATATCGAGCATGTGCAAGTGGTCCATATTGTTTTAAAATGAAGTTTCAGATTCATGTGCAAAGAAATGATAATTGCAATTGTCTATTGATGCATAGATATTTAAGGTAAAGGGTAAGGTAAAAACATTTCACCTTCTTCAACAAAATCTGCAACATCTCGCTTCACAAAAAGTTCATTATGGCATGTTCGATGGGTGGCATCCCACAATTTAGGGTTACAATCTTCAGCCTGGTTATTTTTGTTATTTTTCCTACCGCAACCCTGATCATGGTGAAAAACAGCTACCAAGAGACCCATGCATAAAGTCACTCCACATACAGATCTCATCTTGGCGGACAGAAAAAATTTCATGAATTAATGTTTCACAGCATTGTGAGTTATAGAAAGATGGCGAACAGGAAAAACTCCCGAATGACTTATGCAAAAGGATGTTCAATGTATTACATGAATGTGTAATATTAGTATTATATTGGTTATCTTAATGATATGTATTTTCAGGTATGTCAAATGAGGAAGGTTCTACTCCTTTCCTATCCACTGTTTTATATGATTAATAATTTAAATAAATCCATGTTTAAAGGTTTACCAGAGGGACAGTTCATTCAACTGCCATTCAGGTCAGGCAGGGAAATGAACATATAACCCGATGAGTAGAGGGCCAATGTTTCATCTGCTACGCCACTATACCTCCAACCCCCCAATTAGTTCGCAAAAAATGCTACTTTAAATTAAATGGGATTCAGTTTCTCGAGAATTTTTACTTCTTACTTTATTAGGTTAAACAACAAATATTTCTTGCAGGACAATGGATTGCCTGATGTTAGTGTTTTTAAAAAGATGTTTTACATGGAGTTATGCTCTATGCCAAGTGTAGTTGATAAGTGGGTAGAATATTACCCATTCCTTATTAATCTTGATTGGAAAAAAATATTTAAACTGCCAGGTATAGCCTGTAATGAGTACAAACTGCAGAGTTTGCAATATTCTATCCTACACAGATACTTTTATTGTACAATCTACATTTGTGGCAGTTAGTGGACTCTCTTGATTGTGACTATTGTCATGTTGTAGACAATATAGAACATTTTCTCTTTTACTGTGAATGTTCATAACATATGGAATTGCATAAAGAGGTTAATTGTACAATGCTTTCAAATTAACATAAAATTCACTTTTCTTGAGGTGTTGCTAGGCATTCCACGTGAGGAATATACTGCATTGCATTTGATCAATTTTATCTTTTTATATGTAAAATGTTATATATATTAGACAAAGAAAGGAAATAATATTATAACCTTTAAATGCCTTTCTCTTATACTTAAAAATAGAATCAAAACAGAAGTGGTATCTTTTAAATGTTCTAATATATTTTTACAAGAAGAAAACTTTATTAGTCTTTGTGAGGATTTGTGTGCACACCCCACCTGAAACACTTTGTAAGGTGGTGATGAATTATCTGTAAATGCCTTTTAATGGAGTCTTAAAAGCTAAACTCTTTATTCATTGTGTATAAAATATGTTCTAAAATATGTTCTTTGCAAAGCTACTCATTCATTTATGTTAATCTGATGATGATATGTGTTAGTTTTTCCTTTCATATTTAAAAGTGTTATCTACAGTTTGGTCTAACACCAACTGTATACCATTTTTGTACATGTTAATGACAGCTCAAATAAAAAAAAAGTTGTTTTACATGACTACACTGCACATATAATCATCGGTGAAAATGTTAGTAAATATTCACCCTTCATAACAAACTTTACCAAGAATTAAAATCTATCTAGTTGATTTCTTACATTTTACAACTGATGTCTGATGTGAACCCCCACCTTACTCTGATGTGAACCCCCATCTTACTTAAAAGCTGGATCTGCCCCTGAATCCAAATGATTTTGAATTGTTTGAGTGTACACAGCCCTATTTACATGTAACTACAGTTAAAACTAAAAATGTGCCAGCATTCTAACATCGCCCATTTGAAGTATTCAAATCTGCAAAACTGTCTTTTTTATATGTCTAGAATGCTCTAAAATCTTAACATAAACATTGCATCATATTTGATGGGCTTCTTGTCTTATGTTATTTATTTTATAAAACTTCTTTTAAGTGAGGTACATATATAATTTCTAGTAGATATTTGTTTTCATGCACTTTAAGTAGGACCTGGATTGAGGAAAAAAGACTTAAATTAAATCATGGTACATAAGTTGTATCTGGGAGTAATATACCATTTGTACTTTCAGCGACAATACATTTTGACTTGATTGTCAAAATACGAAAATAACTTAAAATCCATGGTTAATTTAGTATCACTGTTGTGAAGAATTCACAAAGTTTTTATTATGTATAGATAAAACTTATTATTATATTTGCATTTTTGGAGGATAGGGGAGGGTTTGAATGTGTTCTTATGGGCTACCTTCAGTCTTTTACAGTCAACTGTATGCTCTCTTCAGCACTTTTATGTTCATAATTTAAACTTCAGTTTGGTCAACTATTCAGATCATATAACCTATCAATTTCACATGCATTGGGGGGAGCGCAATTTTTTTTTCATTAAAATATTTACTGCATGGCACCGTATCATGGCACAAACGTCATTTTGACACAAACTGAAAGATGGAATATTTAATAACATGTGGTTGTTATCTGAACAATTTGTGCAGTTTATCATACCAAATAAGGAGGTTGCAGTGACAACAGAAATATATAAAAAAAACTTCTGTATGAAGATTTTGCCTGTATCATTACATATTTTAATCGAAAGAAATCCAAGTAACTGCTCACAAAACTAACAAAAACAATGGTTTGGGTCCTGGTTGTGCAAAGTTACAGTTAGGAGAAGAATAGTCTTTACCATGCCAAGGGTACATGGACTTCACTTTGTTAGATTTCTTCAATTTCCTGACAAAACTGATATTTCGGTCCTGCATCTAGGTGCCGGGTAAATCAGTCCTAGGGGAGTCCTATTATCGATTAAACCAAAATTAAGTGTTTACCAGCATGGGTTCTGTCAGCTGTGTTTGTATTGGCTAATGATTGATCACATAGGAGATAGACCTTCCTTTTGCCATTTCAAATCTAAGGGCAAGAAGGTGACATTGAGAAATAGAAATTTTATTTTATTATATCATTTAATCTTAGGTTTTTAGTTTTTCACACTGTTTTTTGTAGACATGGCTAGCACATCCGCTCGACAATATAATTTAAGATAGGGAAGCAGGAATCACTTCAATTTCCAGTACAACTGCAGTTAGAAGATGGCAAGTTCCTGACAGAACTCCTGAAACAACGGAATGGGCAAGTGTCAGATTCTGAAACTTCGATCAGTAAGGCAGATTGTGAGGCCTTGATTACATCAGAACAAGATTTGTATGTTGAATATGTTAAAAGTAGTTCTCCTAAAGGGAAAGTGGCTAGTTCTAACATAGAAAGTAGTGATGTAACCCAAGAGGCTATCAATGTTAAAATTCTTTTGCAAATTGAAAAACTTGGCAGGAGATATAATAGTATTAAAAACAGTATGGGTAAACAAAGTGTGGTCAAAAGAAAATGTAAAAAGGCCAAGAGGAAAGTTGACTCCTTGGCAACAGTGTCACCTAGTGGTCAAGCCCATTCAGATTTAAATGTTCTCAGACAAGACACGTCAGTGCAAGCATTGGTTGAACAGCGCCTTAGGCAGCTGGCGGATGCTGAAAAATCAAGTACAAAAGTCAAATCATTACATGGGGGTTCTGTAGAGGTTCTGGTTCCCAACCGTATGAAGTGGCCACATGAGTATGTTTTATCTGGTTTGAGTAAAGAACCTGTGTCATACTATCAGGTATACAGTGGGTGGCTGGCTTTTGTCGCATCATGAAGGAGGAAAAAAATTTAAGTCTTAGGGAAAATATGTTGGATTATTTCATTGCTTTGTTTGATGATGCTAATGATTTTTCCTGCGATGCAGCAAAAGCCAGTCACGCAGTGCTTCTATGTAGAATGGAGCAGGGGAAGTCAAGGACTATATTCAAACTGAAAAATAGACCAAATTAGGCGTGTCAGCTTTCCTATATTTTTCCAAACACAAAGCATATCAGAAAACAGTTAAACAGAAATCATGTGCAGACGCTTTGAAGTTTGGCAGAACTATACCTGTTAACTTCAAGTCTAGTACTCCACAGTATCAGAGAACAAAACATTCTAATGTTGTTCATTTGTTTATTTGGTGTTTTACATCGTGTTCAACAGCCAGGGTCATATTGCGACGGGTAGTTTACAGGTGGAGGAAACCAGTGCATACTGCACTGTAAACCACCGGGCATCGGCAAGTAACTACCAACTTTCCAACATGAAGCGCCCGGCCAGATTTAATGTTGTTCAAAAATGGATCCAAACTGGTACATCTGAAACACCAGCCAGTCTGGTCAATGCAACCAAGCACTTTACCAAGATCCATAAACGAGAATATCAACTTGCATAACCGTTTTGAAGTATTCCATCATATTCATACAAATGAAATTGTTGATACTCACTGCATTTCTGAACAGAATACGGATTGTGGCAGAGATATTGTCAGTAGATCTACAATGGGTGTGGAATCACAGCTTGGTGTCCATTTAGATCTTGGCTTAGATGGTAAGTCCAAAACGGTGGGAAAAAAAACAAAAATTGGTTTTTCACTGGGGATCGTACTGATACCAAGATTGCCAGTGCTGTTAATAATGTATGTAGGAATACACGTCCTGTAATACGAAATGTATTGACTGAAGAGAAAAATTGTACGCATATTAGTGATTTAGATGAGGCATTTGACAAAACTGCTTCTTTAATAGTTGTGACAATATTAGTCGCATTCACTGTATGGTGGGTGTTGAAAATGAAAGCAAACATGGTACATCTGTCACACATAATCAACAATTTGGTTTTTTGCCTTCAGATACACTTCAGTTATATACTAGAGATCTAGTATATTATCAAACTATTTCAGATATTATATCAACACATTTGATGCACAGGGAAAGTGGTTTTCGAAATTTTTTGCAATGTCGCATTCCAGTTAAATCCAAATTGAATGTTGACAGATGGTGTTTTCATTTACTCGATTACTGGGATCAGAGCTTCCAGATCTTCTGGAATATAGTTTTCCCATTGACTTTGATCGAAATTCCTCATTACTGTCTACTTGTGACAACCAGACCTCTGCTTTGCAGATGCTGAACATGTCTATAATTATTTAATTGAGGAACTTCAACATCAGGCAATAATGGGTCTTTTTGTCAAACCACCTTTTCCGATTCACATTTCCCTTCTAATGACAAGAGATAAACAAGATTCCCTGCAAAAAAGGACCATTATGCACCTTAGTTGGCCTAAAGGTTTGTCAGTCAACAATGGAGTTGACATAGACAAATGTCTGGACACTCCTAATCTTTTCAATTACTCTTTAATAGAAAATATCTCTGCTTCTCTTTGTGAACTGGATCCAGCAGCACAGCTGTTTAAAATTGATATAAGCAGAGCTTTCAACAAATGAAAGTGGACCCTTGGGATATTGATCTATGACGCATACAATTTGACAATAATTACTTCATCGATTTATCAATACCGTCACAGATCAAAAATCTTTCAGCATTGTACCAACTCAATCCACCACATTATGGTTAAGCATGGCTTTCCAGGTCTGTACAATTATATTGACGATCTGATTTTTACTGGATTGCTTTCAAAAATACAGCTAGCATATCAATTTTTACAAGACATATTTTCAGAGTTTGGGCTGAATATTAGCTACAAGAAATTGATACCGCCAGGTCTTCTGTGGTGTGCCTTGGCATACTGATCGATACCGTAGACAAAACTATTTCCATTCTGCCTAAAAAATCACAACATGTGTAGGAATTGATCAACCAACACATACTGTAGCAAAAATCAGCTCCAATCCCTTCTGCGCAGCCTGGTGAAAATCACTAAATGTGTAAAACCTGCCAGAATATTTCTCAACAGAATACTCCAACTTCTGCGAGAAAATTTTGATAATAATAAAATTATACTTAGCCCAGAGTTTTTCAAAGATCTGGCTTGGTTTAATGAATGTCCCTCCCACTATAATGGAGTTACATATTATGATCAAAAATTTTCATGAATTCCCATACATTTAGATGCCTAACTCACAGGACTAGGGAGCTACTTCGGTTCTATAGTCTATGCACTTCCCATGCCATTAGGATTTATGAATTACACCATTGTACATTTTGAAATATAGTAGCTGCCAAGATATGGGCAAGTTATTGGTCCAAACAAAATATTTTGTGACAATATGGCCGTGGTAGAGGTACTAACAACCGGTAAAACTAGAGACACAGGGGGCCACGGTGGCAGAGTGGTAACACTCTCACCTCCCACCTCTGAGGCCGGGGTTCAATTCCCAGCCTCAAGTGGGAAAGCTGGTAGTTGCTTACCGTTGGTCAGCAGTTTACAGTACAGAACCCTGACGAACTGTATGTACTGGTTTCCTCTGCCCTTTCCTCATATGACCTGTACAGTGTTGAAAGCAACGTAAAACCCCAAATAAATAAATAAACTAGAGACACAATACTAGCCACATGCTCAAGGAATTTCTGGCTTATTGGAGCCTTATTCAATATTACTTTTATTTTCTCTCACATTCCTGGTGTCCAAAACACCATACCTGATCTCGTTGGAAAAATGACCTATCGCATAGATAAAAATTGGAAAAATTAGTGGAACAACCTATTTGGGTGGATACTCATATTGACCTTACTCTATTGAACTACGTAATGTAATGCTTCACCAGATATTCTATATTTTCAGAATTACATGGTCCAGCAGCTCAACTGGCCACCTCAGCGGCAGACAGAATTGTACAGGACCTTAGGCGGCTACCCTCAGGCAATACACTTGTATGTGGTCTGACTTCCAGGTTTTAAGGTGGCAGCTGGGCTGCTTACCTCACAGGTAAATATAAGTCATCTTGCTTGCTTTCATGGAGTATTTACATGCAAATTCTCAATTAAAATCCAATATGTCAAACTATATGGCTACCATCAGGACTTTCCATATCATATATGGCTTTCCCACTGACGAGTGTCTGTCCGTTTTCTTAAAGTTCATTCAGAATTCGGCACCTCTAATACCCAAGATTCAATCCCTGATTGACACTGACATGCTACATACCATAGTTCAACAATGTAATTACATGGAAACCCCTCTTGTTTTCAGGGCTTTGTATTTGGCTTGTTTTTCTCATTTCTTAGATTATCCAATATTTTACCACACACTGTCAATTCTTTCGATTACACCGGACAATTGGCTAGGGGAGATTTTACAAAACAAGAACAGGGAGGTGTGCTACTTATAAAATGGTCTAAAACAATTCAAAACCGTAGAGATACTGTTACATTGCCTCTCCCTTACCTAGGTATCTCTCTATCATGCCCTACAACCGCACTCCCAGTAATGGCACAGACCTTTCCAGCAGAACCTAATGACCCACTGTTTCTGCTACCTCACAAGTCTGACTTAGTTCCACTCACAGATTTGATGGCTAGGAAACACCTGAAAGCCATATCCCTTGTCCTAAAAATTGCCCCCCTTTAACTTTCCATGCGTTCTGCAGGGCTGGAGCTTCCCGGGCTTTTCATAATGGTGTTCCACTCGAATTTATCAAAAAAACATCTCACTTGGAAGTCAGATGCCATTCATACATATTTAGTATCCTACCCCTCCTTATCCTCCCCAGTGTCTCAGGCTTTTGCTGCCTCTCTCTACTCTTAGTTCCTACTACTAGTCACTGCTTGGTACCTAAATGCTTCTCTATCTCTAAAATTCACCATTTGCCAGCCACTTTTCGCATTTGGCTTACTTACATGTGGCATTGCTTTCCTCCATTTAGTACAAACAACATATATTCAGTTAACCATTAGCCATACTCCTTTAATGTTTGTTTTACACTCATGTAGTATGGCTCTCCTCTACCTTGGAGTAAATTCAATATAATACCTCCCACACATTTTTACATGTTAGGTTCCTTTTGTGGTGTGGGGTTTTATGCATACGTATGTACTAGTTGCCTCAGATACACTGTTTCCACTGGTTGTATGTTCTCACTCTTGCCATGGGTTTGAACCCATTGCCTTAGGGCTATGCCATCCTGTTGGCCACCTCTCATTCATTTCGGGGTCAAGGATATTGCTTGACCTTGTAACTAAATTTCACCTTTATTTCACATTAGATTGTGGTGACCTTTGGCTTTGTCAAGGTCAAGTCAAATTGGTGGATCTTGAACTAAATTCATTCACCTTGCTTTCACATTCGGGTCCTTGTATGTTCCTGCAACCAGTGGTGTTGTAAAGCAAATTCAGTTAAATTAATAATGTAGTAGAACATAAACTAGAAGTCATATTTGTAATGTGCATATAGATATGGTAGATTGAATAGATATTTAACCCATTGCTGGATTTTATTGTCTTGGGGGACGTACTGGGGACTGACCACTCTTTTCACAATGTGGTCTGTAATGCTTGCATGGTGACTCAGACTGTACTACTTGTCCCAACACTGATGAGTTCTGGTTTCAAGTCCCCTGAAGCATGGAAGTTGGTAGTTGTTTGTCTGAATGTTGAACACCCACTCTACACAACTTTCCTCAATCACTGAAAATGTCTGCTCTGATACAACTCATACAGTGTGTTGACAAGTTCAACTAAAATCAATCGTTTTTTAGGAAAAGGGGCCTGGTTCAGGCTATACACAGGTTGAAACACCTGGAATAATAAAATCACTTTCAAAACACAGTAGGCGGGATGCAGTAGTCCAGCTAAAAGTAGAAGATAGTCATACGTGATGGTATGTAATATTCATCAGGCTGTGATCACGTGACCAAAATGAATGAAATCATAATTTTATTTAAAAAGGCCATTTTTAAATCTCTCATAAGCATATTGACAAAATAATATAAAAATGTTTGTGTCTAGTATGTATTTAGGGAGTTCTGTTAGATCATTCTCTTTAAATTTGAATACATTTATATATATTTTAGTCATTTTAGCAAGCCCTGATCATCAGATTGTGTCCTGATAACCACTTATCCTGTTATGATTATGATCTCATTTGGTCACTGTGATTTAGTAACTAGTATGTGGTGATCACAATGTTACAAGTTTCAGGGGCTACAAAAGTAGTCATGCTCACTTAAATATTCTGGTGTTAACAATAGTACAATGCAGTCATTAAATCTCAAATATAGAAGACTCTTGAGATCCCAACTTGGCACAAGATAGAAATAATGATATTATTCTTATAAGGGTTTCCGTCGTAAGTGGCTTCTGTGTGTATCAAATTCACCCAGAAATGAATACAAAACAGTCATTTGTGACCAAACATTGTGGCTTAGAAGGGATTTTCCACTTCATTGAAACAACAAACAATGATATACAAGTACACTTAGAGGACTGTTTCATATTGGTGAGATAATTGTAAACCTACCTCCCAATTAGAAAAAAAATAGAAATATTCATGATCCAAGATGGATTTAGCCAAAGTTCCTGATAGATTTCCAATCGATGTTACTATTGTGTCATAAAACCTTCCGATTGAATCCTGAACAATGTTGGGATTGTTTGTCGTCAGACTGTTAAACAATATCGGGATGCCATGTCCTGGATTAATCTCAGACAGAGAAGCATACTGTTTGCTAAGCATTATAATTCTACTTTAAATATTAAAACTGGACATCATATTGTACAATGTGCATTCGTGACTCCTCGGGGAATGTGTCTTTGTTCCTTTTGGTCACAACTGAGACATTGCAATATTGTCCTAGACTACTGCACCACTGTCTTAATGATAATTATTTTTGTCAGCTAAACACTCTGAGTTTCCCATTATGGGGAAGATATTGCACTTACAAAGGAGTAGATTGGATTACATTAGATTTTGCTGGCATGACATCTACATTACATTCCTTTGAATTGCAAAAATCTCTTGTATTTTTTTTCTGAACCTTTTGGACTGTTTTGTCTTTGAAGTCATCTTCAACATATATTACACATGGAATTGAGTAGATGGTGGTTCAAATTTGGGGTTTTACGTCCTGTTCAACAGCCAGGGTCATGTTTGAACAGGTCCTCAGCATTTGTCACTTGTGGTAGTGGAGATGACAGCCTACGATTAGATGTCAACATTGCTAACTAGTAAAATGATGCATACCACTTGGTCAAAAATCTGCAATACCAACAGTCCTGCAGTGAAGGCGATGTTCCCTCCAGTTTAAACATACAATGCATTAAATGTAGTTTAAAAAACAGTTTCCCCCATGTGTGGGTAACCGTTGAAAGCAGGTAATGCCACAGTATGCAATTTTACTGACAGAAATCTGACAGTACACAGAGGAATAAGGAGTTATATGATACACTTATGTAAAAGTAAGCACTTTCGCCTGTACTGTGACTTGGGCTTTATTTGTGTATTGAATCATCACATTTAAGTTTCAGGTTGCGAAAACCTTGTGTTTACAACATAAAAATTACATGTTCATTGTGATTCACCAGAGGACATCTAGTTTTTTTTATTTATTTAATTTTTTATCTTACTGAAGCAATCTACTGCACACATAGTGATGGTGGACCAGTTCACACCCGTGTAGCTATATATGCCCACCCCTAAATTAATTGAAAACAATTACTGTTACACAATAAATGACCAATGTATATGATCATTTTTATAATTATCCCTTGTGCTGTAATCCTTTTTCTATTAAAAAATACAAGTCTTTAAGAAAATTAAGGGTGGGCATGAATAGGTACTTGGGCGTGAATTTGTGCACCACCTCTATGTTTTATGTTTTTCCACATAAACTGTAAAATTGTAGTTGCTATTTTATTTATTAGGTACATACACCTGGTCAAACCCTGTACTGTAAACTGTCGACCCTCCATAAACAACTACCAACTTTCCCACATAAGGTCTGGGTTTGAAAACCTGACCTCAGAGGTGGGAAGCAAGTGTGTTACCACTTCACCAGCATGGCCCGAAAATCTTACTTGCTGCCAATTTACTGCCTTGGAGGACAAGATACAACTGAGAGATACACTTTGACATTATACACATCCATGAGTTTCGTATGAGTATGAGTAACCAGGGGCCAGTATGAGTAATCAGTGCATTTGGGTGCAACCGGACTCATTCCTGGACATTTGCTTCATACCTTAAAAATTTCTATTCTATCAAATGGTTTCATATGTTACCTGTTCTTTCATTGGTTGGAGTGGGCTGACCACTGAAACTGACCAGTACCTCGTCCATTTCAAATCTGGTGGCCAGAGGGGGAACCTCATTTTGCACACAGCAACAACAGAACTACCTTCATAGCACGTGGTTGTGTTTTTCTTTTACATTTATATTTTATATGTTATTGCATACTGTTTTAGTATTTTAATACTTATATGGTGAGTGCGTTTGTAAATTAATGGAGAACAGGCAATATTACCTCCGTTCGGCCAGCCGTGACACAATACAAGTACCAGTTCAACTTCAAATTAGAAATACTAATTTTATGTCGACAGTTTTGAACCAAAATAATGATTCACATTCGGATTCTATCAGCGATTCAAATGATTCCCAGAGTGATTTGAATTGGTCCGGACTGCTGAATTTGTCCAATGATGAAGGAAATTCAAAATTATCCGGTGAAAATTCCACAAAAAGTGATGAAACTGGAAATCATATGCAGGCTTCTAGAAGCAGTGCTGATTTCAATCCACAATTACTGATTAATCAACAAATCTTGGATCAGTTACAAACTATTGGTCGTAGATTTGACAAATTGGAGCAAAAACCGGTGAAAAAATCCTCGGATCCGAAAAAAGTAAAAAGTAAAATAAAAAGCAAACAAACTTTGGTTTTGAAAGAGCACAGCCCCCATGCTATCAAATGGTAGTGGTGTGGTAAAAAATACTGATCTGATGGATCAATCAATCCCAAACCTGGCTTCCCTTAGGCAAGATATTCAAATTCAGCAACAAGTCCAACAATGTCTCGCAACACTTGCACAACAACAAGTCTGAGATATGGATCATAAAATTAATCTCAAAGGGGAGGTCCAGATGTCTTTGTAAAAAATAGGGTACGTTGGCCCCATGAATATGTCTTATCGGGATCTACAAAAGAAAGGGTCACCTATGATCAATCAACTGTCATTCAGTGGGTTTCCGGCTTTTGTCGCACCATGCAGGAAGAACAAAATTCAAAAATGAGAGAACATATGTTAGACTATTTAGTTTCTTTGATAGATGATGCTACAGATTTTTCCTGGGGTGTGGCAAACGCCAGTCACGCCGTGCTTCTGTGCAGAATGGAGCAAGGTGAAATCCAAGATTATAGCCAGATTGAAAAAATTGATAGAATTAGAAGAGCAAATGCACAGAAGCACGTGCAACCTGCAGGTCCTAAAAATGCCCAGAATAATAACAAATCTTTCACAAAAATTAGCAAGTCCATGCCATGTTTGTATTACAACCAGAACTCATGTACACACCAAAAAACACATGAGACAAAGGGTGTGTCATACAAACACGTATGTTCTTCATGTTTTGCCACATCTGGCAAGAGATTTGCCCACCCTGAGAGTGAATGTAGGAATAAAAAACGAGTGAATAAGGGTATGGTTACTGGTCAAAACCATACCCTCCAGAAACGCATGGTGTTTTGGTCGTCTGTCAGAAACTCTGAAGGTTTTCTACCAAAACCAAATGTTTGGCAAAAATGGCTTCACACTGCCAATGCGTTCAATAATAAATGCAATGGCAGATCTTATGCTCTAGTGGTTGTAGGAAATCAAATTCCAAAATGTCACACAAGCAAAAAAATTGTTGGTCAAACCATCCAAAAAATTAGTCCGGAACAGTGACTTCAAAAATATGTAGCAAACTGTTCCATTCGGAGAAATAACGATATCAAGAACCTGCAAGGTCATAGGTCAAATTCTGTTCAACACAAATGTTCTTACGCACGACAAAGGTTCTAGTGGTATCAAAAATATTCAAAAAATCCAATCACAAATGAACAATGAAAGCAGTGATGCTCTTGTACAGCATTTCACCTTGCTCCATTCTGCACAGAAGCACGGCGTGACTGGCCTTTGCCACACCCCAGGAAAAATCTGTAGCATCATCCATCAAAGAAACTAAATAGTCTAACATATGTTCTCTCATTTTTGAATTTTTTTCTTCCTGCATGTTGCGACAAAAGCTGGAAACCCACTGAACGACAGTTGATTGATCATAGGTGACCCTTTCTTTTGTAGATCCCGATAAGACATATTCATGGGGCCAACATACCCTATTTTTTACAAAGACATCTGGACCTCCCCTTTGAGATTTAATTTTATGATCCATATCTCAGACTTGTTGTTGTGCAAGTGTTGCGAGATGTTGTTGGACTTGTTGCTGAATTTGAATATCTTGCCTAAGGGAAGCCAGGTTTGGGATTGATTGATCCATCAGATCAGTATTTTTTACCACACCACTATCATTTGATAGCATGGGGGGTGTGCTCTTTCAAAACCAAAGTTTGTTTGCTTTTTATTTTATTTTTTACTTTTTTCGGATCCGAGGATTTTTTCACCGGTTTTTGCTCCAATTTGTCAAATCTACGACCAATAGTTTGTAACTGATCCAAGATTTGTTGATTAATCAGTAATTGTGGATTGAAATCAGCACTGCTTCTAGAAGCCTGCATATGATTTCCAGTTTCATCACTTTTTGTGGAATTTTCACCGGATAATTTTGAATTTCCTTCATCATTGGACAAATTCAGCAGTCCGGACCAATTCAAATCACTCTGGGAATCATTTGAATCGCTGATAGAATCCGAATGTGAATCATTATTTTGGTTCCAAACTGTAGACATAAAATCAGTATTTCGAACTTGAAGTTGAACTGGTACTTGTATTGTGTCACAGCTGGCCGAACGGAGGTAATATTGCCTGTTCTCCATTAATTAATAAACGCACTCTAGTAGGTGATGCGGTGAAGTAGCACACCTCTTCAGTTGATGGGAACGTATTTGAAAAATTTTATGAAGTATGTGATAGTTTTGCCTGAACTATATGGGTGGAAATCAAAAAATTGATGGTAGTTGGCCTTGTTTATACTGTCCTGATTTTTAACTTAGGTCAAGAATAAAGTACAGAGTGTTCTGTGAATTGGCGGGAAATCTATTTTTGTCAAAAATATCAGGTGTTTGAGTGAACTGCTGTCTGGCCACATGGCTTTATTCCCGCCAAATTCTACTATATATTCACCTCCCAGCATTAAAAAGTTGTTGTGGGGCCTAATGTCAGGGTAGTGACCATTAAAAATTTATTTTTTTTACTGGAACTCTGTTTGACGAGAGAAATAGTCTGCGTTTATGATTTTATAAAGACATTTTAGTTTAACGCTGGCTGTTTTCCTGGTTCAAATACAGTTTCATTATGGCTACTAAATCTGTTACTAAAGACAAGAAGAAAGCTGGAAAAAACAGTAATAAAAGTAAAGTTGGGGATGACAACCCTTCCATAGATATTACTTCCGAGGAGGTGCTGACGCAGCCTGATATGTCCATTGCTAACAAGTTGGACAAATTATTGGAAGTGGTTAAAGATATGGATGGCAAGTTGAAGGAACAGGAACTTCGCTTACAGAAACAGGAGGAACGTGTCAGTTTGAATGAGATTTCAGCACTTCCTTCTGCACAGAGCTCCCCTAAAGTAGCCAAGAATTCAGAAGCCAAAGATTCAGCCAAGTTGCCAAGCTTCGAAGATCTGAAGAGTGATTCGAGAGTACAGGCGGAAGTTGACAGGAGGCTTCGAGAATATCAGCATATGTCAAGGGGGGATAGTCAAGGTAAGCCAAATACTGCACTTAAGTCAGGTAGATTTAGATCTGGTGTGTCTAAAGTTAAAGGTCCCATAAGTTGGCCCCAAGATTACTGCTCTGTACTTGTTGGTCAAAAGCAACCTACTTATGATGAGCTTTTGTTAGAGCAATGGTTTCAAGGATTGTTGTACTGTGTAATTGAGCAAGATAGTAACACAACTAGAGAAAATATGTTGTACTATTTGACATTGTTACTGCAAGATGCAGTTGAACTCTCTAGTGGTACTGCAAGGCGAGCTCATGCAGCAGTCCTGCAAGAGGTTGAAAAAGGTAGGGTTGACTGGTCAAGATTAGATCTCATAGAAAAAATCAAAAATCGTTATACACAGAGAATGGTGCAACAAAGTAAACCTAGCTCAGTATCTGGCATTCAAATGCAAGTGTGTAGTCATTATAATAAAGGTTATTGTCGTTATGAAAGTGATCATACAGTAGGCAGTGTATTGTATCAACATTACTGCTCATTTTGTATGTGTGAAACTCACAAAAACTTGATCATCCCTCTGTTAAATGCTTGAGGGCCAAAAATCAATCAACAAACACAAAATCAGACAGTACAAAACCTAAACAACAAGATCAGCGGGTTTAATAGTTTTGAATATCTCTCTAAATGTGGAACTTACGTTTTCTTACAAGCTCAGTTAATGAACCACATAAACGACAAAAAAATTTATTGCAGAATTTTATAATAACAGTAGTATTTGTTATTCAATATTGAATAGTTCAATAGATGCCCTGTCTTGGCACAATAGTAACAACCATAATTGTCATGCAGTAGCACTCCCAAGTTCTGTCAGTCTGGTTATGGTTAACAGTACTGACGGTGAGGTCCTGACCAGGACCAAAAATGTTAAATGTATTGAAATACAGAATGCAGAAGGTTATCAGACAAATAACAGTTCATGGTTACATAAATACAGTTGTATTTTTGATCACACTAAGCTGTTTGCAAGTGTCAATTCATTTACTAATCTGTATGCCTTGTACTCACCTGAGTATGTGCTAAGTTTGTGCCAGGTGAGTGCTGGAACTGTCAACACCAACTTACTAGATCTTGCATCAAAATTGGTTTGTATTAACATTGGTCAGGAAATTGGCACTTGTAGCCGACAGTATCAGGCTAGTTGCTTGGTTGAAAGTCATGGATTTATGTGTTCAGGACCTGGCATTGGTCCCCACAACTCTTGTAGTCAAGTACTTAGTATTATGGGTTATGGTAGTGGCGTTAAATATATGCATTATTCTAGTAGCTCAGCTAGTTATTTTAGTTTCAATGATAGTTTTACATTGTATGATAATAGTTATGATACTGCGCACGATAATTCGTCTGCAATGGATGCAAGTTCACATAGTATTTTAAAACTGGATACTTTGGTCGAGGGGGGGGAAATATGGCCATGGTGTGGCCTACTAGCCGTGAATTGGGGTTTATACCAAGTAATATACCAAGGTTCATCCCTGCTGCTCAATCTAGTGTTATACAATTTTCCAATACTATTGCATGGGTTAACGAAATGCATACAAAAGTGGCTAAGTTTAAAAAACCCAATTATCTAGGAGCCCAGATTAGGGTTCCATCTGGTTTGAAAATTGAAAACTGGAAATATATTCTTAAAAATTATGACCTCAAAATATTGGGTCAATATTTGGAATATGGCTTCCCTTTGAATTTGGATTATAAGCTATTCCAATATAATGAAACTGTAGATAATCATAAATCTGCCTTACAAAATCCCAATGGTGTGGCAAAATACTTTGCAACAGAAGTTCAGAAACAAGCAATGGCTGGTCCTTTCGACAGCAAGCCCTTTACTAATACACACTTTTTACCATTAATGGCCAGAAATAAGCCAGATGGGGGGGTTCGTGTAATTGTGGATTTATCCTGGCCTATGGGCCAAAGTGTTAACAGTTGTATACCTGATAACATGTTCGAAGATATTAACTTTATACTCAAGTATCCTAGTATTGATATGATAATACAAAAAATTAGAAAATTGGGTCCTGAAGCCTTGCTCTTTAAAATTGATCTGGAACGAGCTTTCCGTAATCTATGTATGGATCCATTGGACTATCCTGTATTGGGATTACGTTGGGGATCAGAAAATTACATAGATTTATCGGTTCCATTCGGAATGAAAAGTGGAGCCGCGGCATGCCAGATGACAACTGACGTAATTACGCATGCGTTACGTTCCCAAAATATATGGATTATAAATTATTTGGATGATTACCTTGGGGTAGCTCCCCCTGACCTGGCACATAGTCATTTTATGTCGGTTAAAAATATTTTAGCTGATTTAGGCTTACCTATAAATTCGAAAAAATTGGAACCACCTAATCACGTGGTTACCTGTCTTGGTATTCAGATTAATGCTAAAGATGGTGTTATTTCCATTCCAAATGATAAGTTGGAAAATATAAAAAATTTATGTAGATATTGGAGCACCCAAGTGCAGGCTACCAGAAATCAGCTCCAAAAACGTACGGGTAAACTACTTTACATACACAGATGTGTTAAACCATTTCATATATTTTTAAACAGAATACTTCAAGTTTTACATAATACACCAATGAAAGGTTATACACCTTTGCCACTGTCTTTCTTTAAAGATTTATCATGGTTTAATGCTTTTTAGATATATTTAATGGCAGTGTGGAAATTCATACAAAAAATTCTCCTAAATTTCAGGTTTTTGTAGATGCATCTTTACAACAGGTTGGTGCATATGCTGATCAAGAAGTTTACGTTTGTAATGTATTACAAAGTATTAAAAATATTACTTCTATTGTTCATTTAGAAGCAGCCAATATTGTCCTGGCAGTAAGGGTTTGGTGTCATAAATGGAAGAATGCTGATGTTACGGTTTACTGTGACAACATGGCAGTAGTAAATGCTTTTCAGAATAATCGTATCAGGGATCCTTGGCTAATGGCCTGTACTAGGACTTTATGGTACTATACTGCAGCATATAACATTGATATACACGTAAAGCATATATATGGTATACATTATGTAAATGCTGATACCTTGTCTAGGTGGGGAATCTACGAGCCGCAGAATGGTCCAGTAGTGCAATACTTGAAGAAATGTTGATGGAAAAATATTACTGAAGATATGTTAATTCCGAATTTTCAGATTTAAAATTGTGGCCATGCTTATGATGAAATGAACTTTAACATATTATATCTGCAGTGCAGTTTGGCTTACAGTATAATTACATGTAATTTAATCAAATTTGCCGTGTTGCTGCCCTGTTCCTTCTGCTGCAGGTTCTGGCGCGGCCACCTGGCTCCACAGTCAAGCGGTTACTCGACTAGAGGAAGGCCTTCGACCTAGGACAAGAACTGCTTACATGGCTGCCTTTCGACAATTTCTGGCATTTGTTATTGTGTTGAAGTTGGAGCTTCCCTGTACTTCAAGGACTGTATTGTCATATCTAGAGTATTTGGTACAGAATAGTTTAAGAGCTGCTTCTTTGAGAAATCATTTAAGTACATTAAAACATTTCTTTTCTTTATATGAGTGGCCAACTTATGTATTTCATACTAGAAAAGTATATTTATTTGTAAAATCTGTGCAGAATAATGCCCCTTTGAATGTTAGAATCACAGGTGTTTTCTCAGTACCTATGCTTCGAAAATTGATGTGTGCTATTCGAAGGTATACTCATGCTAAACTGTATACAGCGTTGTTTCTAACAGCCTTTTTTGGCTTCTTTAGGCTGGCTTCCCTTCTTCCAAATGCTGTTGCCCAATTTGACAAAACCCGTCATTTTATTCAGAATGACTTAGTTTTTGGTCCCCCAGGTTTACATCTTATTATGACTTGTGCCAAGACTATGCAAACTTCAGGCCATGTTCAAGTGGTACAGCTTCCTCAACTTAGTGATCCATTGTTGTGCCCAGTGTCAGCTTTTAAGCAATATTTGGCCTCTGTACCAGCTGATAAAAATTTCCCCTTATTCTAAATTTTCATTAAGCATGAATGGCAACATCTTACTGCATTCAAAGCTCGTTCCTTTCTAAAACTAGCCGCTACTTCTATTGGCTTAGATCCTAAAGTTTACACATTCCACTCTTTTAGAAGGAGCGGTGCTTCTTTAGCATTTAATCATGATGTTGACTTAAATAAGATTAAGCAGCATGGAAATTGGAAGAGTGATGCTATATGGTCATACTTGAGAAACACACCAAAAGCGGCTAGTACCATACCAACTACCTTTGCTAAATTAATTTCTACAACCTAAGTTTGGAGTTTGGGGCTTTTTCTTTGTCATTTATATGTGGGGTTAATACTATATCCTACTAATGTTTCATTATTAAATGACACTATCCACTCTTAAGTGTTATTCTTAACTCTTTTAGTCTATGTTTGTAAAACACTTTAAGATTGAACCTTAAAGTCAGTAAACTATAATAGTTTAAACAACTTGAAACGCTTTTTCAAAAGCTATATTTGTAACTAGTGTAAATAAACTGTTAGTAATAACATAGTAGTAGTTGTTGCCATATGATTGCTCTAGGCTGATGTACATGTTAAAGTTATAATTATGGACAACAGTAGTGGATTAACATATGTTATAACAAGACTAATTGTGTTAACTAATGTGCTAATATTATGTATGATAATAAACTCCAAACTGGTTATATATATTATAATTTTAATTTTGTCTTATCTATTTGGTCTCCTTCAACTGTAGTAGGTGATGCGGTGAAGTAGCACACCTCTTCAGTTGATGGGAACGTATTTGAAAAATTTTATGAAGTATGTGATAGTTTTGCCTGAACTATATGGGTGGAAATCAAAAAATTGATGGTAGTTGGCCTTGTTTATACTGTCCTGATTTTTAACTAAGGTCAAGAATAAAGTACAGAGTGTTCTGTGAATTGGCGGGAAATCTATTTTTGTCAAAAATATCAGGTGTTTGAGTGAACTGCTGTCTGGCCACATGGCTTTATTCCCGCCAAATTCTACTATATATTCACCTCCCAGCATTGAAAAGTTGTTGTGGGGCCTAATGTCAGGGCAGTGAACATTAAACATTTTCCCCCTCCTCACCCAATTATCATTTATTAGTTTATAAAAAGGCCTTTATTCTTTGGGCTTTTTCTTTCTCTTTTATATGTGGGGTTAATACTATATCCTACTAATGTTTCATTATTAAATGACACTATCCACTCTTAAGTGTTATTCTTAACTCTTTTAGTCTATGTTTGTAAAACACTTTAAGATTTCACCTTAAAGTCAGTAAACTATAACAGTTTGAACAACTTGAAACGCTTTTTCACAAGCTATATTTGTAACTAGTGTAAATAAACTGTTAGTAATAACATAGTAGTAGTTGTTGCCATATGATTGCTCTAGGCTGATGTACATGTTAAAGTTGTAATTATGGACAACAGTAGTGGATTAACATATGTTATAACAAGACTAATTGCGTTAACTAATGTGCTAATATTATGTATGATAATAAACTCCAAACTGGTTATGTATATTATTGTAAAATACCAGACTCACCAGTAGTTATCTGTAATGATGTAGTTGGATTTCCTTTTCAGGTCCTTTCTCTTTGGATATGCACAGATAACTGAATGTGCTTAGTTCATTTCCTGTTCTTCACTTCCAGTGGGGAGATGCTAAAACTCAAACGGTAGGCGAACGGACTTCCATTCGAAAATACCCGGCAGCTTCACTTCATTCCTCCCGGTTTTGTTTAGAACAGGTCCATCAGTCATCTGAGGTTGCCTAGGTGGGTGGTTGCCAGACCAGACCAGGGTTTTTAGCACACTTGCAACAGTCCTTGACATATAGAACAGTGTTGCCTATCCGTTTGTTTCTTTCCAGAGAACTTACAACATGTTCTTGACATGTAGAACAATGTTTATAATCCTTCTGGTTTCTCTTGAGTCTCCTCAACAGTTCAGGAACCTGTAGAACAATGTTGAGAATTCCTCTGTTTTTAGACGATGCTTAACAGTTCAGTATGATGAACAATGTTGCTGTATTCCCTCCAACTGTCTGGTAACCGGGACAATGTTGTGAGATATCCAACAGTCCTTTACATAGAACAATGTTGATGAATTTTACAACAGTTCATTTCACCATGTAGAACAATGTTAATACTCCCTCTGTCTTACTCATTCGTACACACAATACCCTCAAACCTTTAGACCGTAGAGATCTGCAGCGTTCTTTCTGGTAGTGGTCAGCACTGCCCTGATAGTTGTGTCTTTCAGTTGAGCTACACGTCGAGCTACTTCCTCAAGACCATAAGGGGTATTGTAGGCACAGTTTCCATGAACTGGGGGTGTCAAGTATGGAGAGTCTGTTTCTAACAGGATCTGATCTAAATCCAAGTGCTCCACGACAGCTTCAAGTTCTGGATTTCGGTCCTTTCGCAAAAGCAAACCAGTGACTCCAATCCTTATTCTACGAAACCTTGCCAACCAGTCGCGAAGCGTGGACATACCCCCGTTAAAACAGTGGAAATGAAGGTTTATATCCTCTCTATGGAATGCAGGTATCTCCTCCTCAAAGACCTTGAGACAGGTTCCATAAGCATCCATACGATTTCCCTTGTCCCTGCAGTGAATCACAATGGCTTTGTGGTGGTACAATTCTTCCCTAACAAACATCTGTAGGAACTTCCTACAAAGCAGGGTTTGTTGAGTTTTAAATTTTCCAAAGTGGCCACTGAAGTCAAATCTAATCTCACCAAGGCCAACACAACGTGGATCCTTGATGACGCTTGTTCTAACCCTCTCGAAATCCTCGTCAGTGGCAGTATGGGCGAGTTTGGGGTGCAGACCGTGCGTGTGGAAAATTCTGGAGTCTCTTTTCCACATCTCTCTCAGTTCCTTACTTGGCGCTTCATGACAAAAGTTTGCAACAACGGCTTCAAGATACACTGGAGTTGCCGGCATTGGACCTCTGTCTAGGATAGTATCAATATCGCGACAATGACTGATCCACCTCAGTTTATCCAAGTGCATATGAGAGTCGATGAAGCTCACTCTGTCCCTGCTTTTCACCTTCAGGAAACTGGTCCTTCTTTGCACCCATTCTGCCTCTTCGTAAGGGGTACCAATATCCTTCACAACCTTGGGTTTAGGCGGACTCTCTAGTATTGAAGAGCTAACACTCCTCACATCCTCAGAAGGTGAACCCAGTAAAACAGCTTCCTCTGAGGGAGCAAGACTACTTGCTAAATCCCCAGATTCACACTGGTTACCCTGATCCACCTCCATTGGCTGCTCTTCCACTGGTACATCCTTGGTTCCTTCAACTTCTGGTTGAGCAACCTGGACTGGTTGAACAACCTGGACATCTGTTGGAACATCCTGAACTGGTGTATCCACAGTTGAAATAGACTGGACATCCTGGTTTTCAGCCTCGAGATTTGTTGTTTCGAAAGACTGCCTAGGTAATGTTACCTTCTCCCCAATGCAATTGAGAACAGTGGAAAAAACTCTACAGTTCGTAAGGACAGCAACGCAATTGGGGGGGTCCACAATTGGTTTGGACGTCAGTTGATTCCCGGTCAGCCACTGGTGAAAAGCTTTCACAAACTTGGCATCTTCCTCAGGAATAGTGAACCTGGTGTCAACAGGAAACCACTTATTTTTTACAACAAGCTGCAGTAACTCATCATGGTTGGACAAACCAAGTTCTGCTTCCAGAGACATCAAAGATTGGTTATAACGGACCATTCTTTCTTCATTGGGCATCTCCTTCCAAGTGGCGAAGGCAATTGACAGATGCTTCCCAACGACATGTTTTTTAATACTGGGCGATGGTTGGCCACAGTTGGTCATGTAACAAGCATGCCTCTTCTGCTTTTTCTTAGGAACAATCACTTCCAACGTTTCAGGGGATGATCTTTTTAAAGTGTTGGCATGGTTGTTATTCACATCTTTAATAGTAACTTCCCTAACCAGTTTAGTAGATGAAGTTACCTTCTTTGGTGGTTCCTTGTCGCTTTTTTCTTTAGGTATGGTGACCTTTGGTTTCAGTTCTTTAGGAATGGTGACCTTTGGTTTGGTACTCTCTACAACCTCCTTTGGCTGGGTGACGACTGTTGCACGAGGAGCAGATACTACAGGAACAGATGCGGATGAGGCAGGCGCCGCTGAGACCACAAGCTGCTGCCATCATCTCCCTAACTTTCCTACTGCTAGTTTCCAACAACAGTCCTTGGCTGTAGACTTCCATGCTTGATGCTGTAGTTTCAACAACGCGCTTAATGGTGTTGAAATCCACAAAACTGTACAATTCTTTCAGCATCCTTATCACCTGCTCGTTGAGTGAACGAGTTGAAGATGCAGGTGAATGTTCATGTACCCGTGCTCTTGAAGACTGAGTAGACTCTGAACGAGAGTAAACTGTACGTCTAGAACAAGAGACAGAATGCCTTCTTCGTCTTGGCGGTACATCAAATGTAACCCTACGTTCTGACCTGGTTTGCTCAGTAGGGCCTCCTTCAGTTCTGGTTACCACAGATCTTGGTCTAGATCTGTATGAAGTAGAAGATTGAGCAGATCTTGAACTAGATCTACCCTGGTCTGGTTGACTTGTGACAGTTGAAGATCTCTGATCAGATCTTTCGCGGTTATGAGATCCTGATCTTCGACTTGTGGAAGTAGATCTGTGGCTAGATCTATCCGTGTCAGTATGTGAACTTGATCTCTGGTTTGAGTGATTTTTTGAAGTGACTTCTTTCTTGTCTGCCATTTTAATTCCTGTAGAAAGGAAAAATCAAGATAAGCACTGTGGAATCCATACATTTCAATGGGTAATAGCAGTTAGTGGACTTTAACTAGTCATACCAACACCAAACCCTCATGCACTTAACTAGGAAATTCCACCAAATCTTATCTAAGTCTTAACTACTTAAATATAGTCCTGCAAATGACGCGGTCTCCTCCTTTCACGACCACTTCTGCTGGGCTGTAATTCAGGTAGCTGATCTCCAGAATCAAGATGTTGTTCAATCTCGAGCGTAGATTCTGGCGAAACTGGGTCATCTGGAAACAATTGTACTTTCTTCTGACAGTATCCTGGCAGACTGACATCTGTATCATCTGGCTCATTTTCGAATAGCCAATCCAAACAGAAATCATCTTCATTTTGAGGATCCTCTTGGTCAAGGTCGTTCAAAATTTTACTTCGTTTTCTGCGAATCCACAAAGGAATGGCACGATCTTTACAAGGCTTTAACCTATCATGATGTAGCACAAATGACTTCCTCTTGTCAGCTACCTCAAAAATAATAGGTGAAATAACCTTGGAGATGACATATGGGCCTTTCCATACCGGCTGTAACTTAGGACTTATGCCAATTTTTCCAGCTCAATCAAGGATATACACGAGATCACCAATCTCATACGTAGTCACTTTCAACTTGAGGTCATAGTCCCTTTTCTGTCTTTCTTGACTGGACTGCAAGGACTCCCTTGCAAGGGTATGGACTTGACGAAGAATTTGCTGTAGCTTTGTGACATATTCCGCAGAAGTTGTTTCTTCTTGACCGATAGAGCCGAACATCAAATCAACTGGCAACATGACTTCTCTGCCAAGCATCATCATGTTCGGGGTAAATCCAGTGTGTCTATTGACGGTTGAGCGAATAGCACCTGCTAGTTGCTGTAGGTGTTCATCCCAGGACTTCTGATTGCTTTTCAGGAAACACCGAATTAACTGCAGCAGGGTGCGGTTATAACGCTCTACCTGACCATTGGAGCATGGTCTATAGGGTGTAGTCCTTGTTTTGGTAATCTGGAGCAAATCACAGACAGTTGCGAACAGTTTGCCATCAAAATTCTTTCCTTGGTCAGTGTGAATCTCCACTGGGCATCCTAAACGCGAGATGAATCCATTAACCATACATCGGGCGGTTTCTTCTGCATTCTGATGTGGTAATGGAAAACATTCAAGCCACTTAGTGAACTGATCCACAATCATCAAGACATATTGGTTACCTTTGGTGCTTGGAGTGAAGGGACCTAGAATATCCACATGCACACGTTCTAATGGAGATCCTACGTGGTACTGTCCAAGTCCTGCTTTGGCTTTGGTTTTGGCTTTTTTACTCCTGTTGCACACCTGACAGGATTTCACGAAAAGTTCAACATCCCTGGACATCTTATACCAAATAAAAGACTTTCGGATACGCAAGAGCGTCTTTGCGATACCCATGTGTCCAGTTAATGGTATATCATGATTAATGGATAAAACTTCCTGTTTCAGGCTTTCTGAAACTACTAATAATTGTTTTTCCCCAAGGACATTCTTCCAGGAGTACCATAATAAGTTGTTTTGGTAACTTAAACGACTTCTATTGAGGTAGAAATACTTAACTGCTGGGCTGCATAAGGACAACTCCCTTTGACTAGGGGTTATGTCAGTTTGCAGCCAAACAATTAGTTTTTTCAAACAAGGATCATTCTGCTGAAGTTTTGACAACTCTTCTTCTGTATAAGAGAGAATCCACTGGACATCTGGCTCATCTGGCGAGACAGAAGCTGTTCTAACGGCTAGAGGAACGACATCATCGACATCAGATTCAAACCTAGACCACTGCTGATGGGCCCTGGTACAGAATTTACAACCTTGACAAGGTAAATCTGCCAGGTCAACACCAGCTTGGTAACAGTTGCAGAAACTTGTTTCTTCTGGGATTCTGGACAATCCATCAGCGTTTCCATGTCTGTTTCCAGGTCGATGTTGGACGGTCATGTCGAATTGACTCAGTTCTTCTAACCATCTGGCTAGTTGACTCTCTATGTACTTGAAACGAAGAAGCCAAGTTAGGCTATTGTGGTCTGTCCTCAGGTAGAATTTTCGGCCTAAAAGATAGTGATAGTGAACTGTCTTGTGAATCTGATTACAGCTAGGAGCTCTCTTCTGGTCACACAATATTTGCGTTGTTCTGTGGTCAGAACATAACTTCTGTAGCTAATCAACTTTTTCATCACCATCTTGCAGTTGTGATAGCACAGCACCTATTGCTGTTCCTGAAGCATCCGTATCCAGAATGAAAATGTCTGTTGCATTCGGATAAGCCAAAATGGGCGCAATGACCAACTTCTCCTTGACAGCGTCAAATGCTTCTTGGTGACTCTCCTGCCATTCAAAAGTTGCTTTACTTCCCGTCAGTTTGTAAAGTATGGAAGTAAGACCTGCGTAATCCTGGATATGATCACGATGGTAATTCACAAATCCTAGGAATTTCTCTACATCCTTCACGGACTGTGGAATTGGCCATTTCTTTACTTTGGTAATGTTGTCTGGATTCACAGCAACCCCTTCAAAACTAACCACATGTCCTAAAAATGTAGTTTCAGTATGGAACAGACTACACTTTTTGGGCTTAAGTTTCAGATTGTGCTGACGAAACCTTTGAAATGTCAACTCAAGGTTAGCAACATGATCTGTGAAGTCTTTGCCTAAGACAATCACATCGTCAATGTATGCCAATGTTTTGGTCCATGTTAACCCTCTTAGGACAAATTGAATCACTCTTTGGAATGTGGCGGGAGCATTACAAAGCCCAAACGCCATCCGTTTGTGTTCAAATAGGCCGTACTTAGTAATAAAGGCTGTTTTGTGCTGATCTTTTTCATCAATTTCTATTTGCCAATAACCACTCGCCATATCAAGTGTGGAAAAGTATCTATTACCAGATAGCTGATCCAAACATTGTGATATGGATGGTAATGGAAATAAGTCTTTGACTGTTTTGGCATTCAAGGAACGGTAATCCACACAGTATCGGACAGAGCCATCTCTCTTCCTCACAAGAACTGGTGCAGAGGCCCAGTCTGAGGAAGACTCTGAGATCACCCCGATATCCAACATCTGCTTCAGGTTCTCCTCTTCTTCACCTTCAAAGCCCATAGGTGTACGCCGCATAGGATGTTTGACTGGACGTTCTGTACCAGTGTCTATGGTGTGTTTGATTTCCTTGAAACATCCTATATCATGACTCCCCTTGGAAAATATATCCTGATACTTCAGTAGTAAAGATCTCAAGATGGTTGCTTCCTCTTCATTCAAGAACTTCTTGGAACGCTGGAACAATCCTTCAAGATGATCTGGAAGACTAGTATGAAGTTCAAGACTGGTAGAAGGTTTCTCAAGATCGCTAGAATGTTTTTCAAGACTGCTAGTGTTGATCTTCTTGGAATTTTCAGTCAGGACAACATCACATTCCGTCGCATATCCTAACACATGACCAACATGAATTAGGATTGGAACATTTGTGTCATTGACTAATTGGAGTGGGATCATCTCTGCAGCTTGAACAATAGTGTTGGGTAGAATAACACCTTTGTTTTTACCGGATGGTGAAACAACTATTTCACCGGACAAAGTTTTTGCTAACCGAGCACTAGTTCTTAAAACACTGCTAGGTGGTAGGTATAATTTTTCATGGGCAATAACTGGGACACAAGAGTATTGATTCCCCTCGCTAGTTTTGAATTGATTCAACCTCAGTGAATACCTATTCAACATGAGAGTACCTTTATCCAAATTCAAAACAGCTTTGAAATGACAAAGAAAATCTAAACCAATAATTAAAGGTTCAGCTATATTAGCTACATAGAATTTCCATGTGAATGATTGCGACTCACTGAAAGAGACTGTTACTCCTTCGAACAGTTTTGCATCAATTTTCACATCTTGAATAATTCCTTCCAATTTAAGCATTCCCTTTAAATCAGGTTTGTTTTCAATCTGTTCATACAGTTTACTACTCATCAAGGAAATCTGAGCGCCGGTATCTAGTAGTGCTTTGGTTTTAACACCCTGAACAGTGCAATCTACTACAGCGCTAAGGTTATCCTTGTTACTTTCTAGTGTTTTTCTACACCAAACTCTCTTACATGTCTTGTGATTCACCCAATTATTCATGTTGAGGGTCGGGGCAATGGGTGAATTACCCCTCCCTGTTAGTTTAAAGACTTTACAGAGTCAGAAAAGGTTACGTTGGACTTCTCACCCATGGAGCTAGGTCGCATGGTGGAGTCAGAACTACCTTTAAAACCCTGTGTAGTCCTAGGTGGTGGTGGTGGACTATGGTAGCATTGGTTATCCCTTCTTGGGCTGGTCCTCCAGTTTGAATCATCACTCCGCTGTGGACTTCTTCTGTAGTCTCTGTTTTGTGATGGATGGTACTGTCCAGAACGGGGACTGCCATAGATATTCCTCTGATATCCTTGACTGGATGAAGGAAACCTTTCAGGGGTACCCGGTGGTGTGTACCTATCACGTCTGGGACCATTATGCTGATAACCAGGTAAGTTCCATGTTGGGTCATAACCCTGATGATCTCTCCAGTTGAGTTGATCGCTCCTGGTTGATGACCATTGTTTTCTGTCGTAACCATCATATCGCCTCCTGGGACAATTTTGTGCAAAATGTCCTGGTTCACCACAGTTATAGCATCTCAGTACATCCTGTCTCTTCTTATTTTCTTTCAACACTTTGTGTAGACCCGAGATGACCTTGTGAAACTTCTTGTGGTGACGACCATCTCTTCTAGATGCATGGCCCCGGGCTTGTAATGTCTTAGCCACAGTTTCCTCTGATGTGGTAGAAGTATCAGAATCAGTTGAGGGACTTGACGAGTCAGACTCAACATATTTGACACTCCTCACAGAAGCCTTCTTCCCAAGGATAGCTTTGTGTAGTTGCATAGCATCCTGAACAAATTTATAAGCATCTTCAAGGGTGGTGGGATGTTTACCAGCAGCTGCAAGCACTGCTGCTTTGTCACGGCAGCCCTTCATGAAAGCATCCACGAAAAATGGACTGCATGCCTCTTGTTTCTGCTCATCTGGGAATAGGGAGACTATCATTCCTTGCATTCTGGCCAAGTACTTTTCAAGATTTTCATCCTCACGCTGTTCAGTTTGTAAAAGTTCCCATCTGAAGGCGGCAGGGGATTCTGTCTTCCCAAAGTGATCCTGGAATCTCTTCTTCAGCCAATCAAAGTCCGTTTCTTTACGGTTTGGCAGGATTCCATAATACTCTGCTGCTCCTTTCTTCAGGGACATGGCAAAGTTATGGATCTTCTCAGACTCAGTCCAGGCTAAGGTCTTAGCCACAAGCTCAAACTGAGAAATGTATACATTCCAATGTTCACCTTCAAAGGACAGCTTTGGTACGTGAATCTTGCTCTTCGTCTTGTCTTTATGGGTCACGGTTTTCTTCTGAACTTCATCTTCAGAGCTGTCAGATGAGACATGGACATTGTCATTCACCTGACTGACTACACTGACACGTGGTGTCTTGTTGTTGTAAACCCCGTTTGGGCTTTTTTCACGAATAGCAGCTGATACACGCTGAATACACTCATCCTGATCTTCAATCCTTGGTGTTGAACATCTACTAGTTGTCCTAAGATAGCTAGGTACAGGAGTATACAATGGCTGAGACATCCTGACCTGCTTCTGAGGAACCTTCGCAATAGTTTGTTCTTCTGAAGACCCTGGGTAATTAAACTCTGAAACTGGCCTCAAGTCCAATCCTGTCCACTGAAGACCTGGTAAATTGGACGGAAGCTCATATTCCAAATTAAATGTATCTCGCATGGTTCTGAGCTGGCGGTTCACTTTCTCCAATGTAGGCTTACGCTTGGCTTCAAATATCTTGGTCTGGACATTGACATTTCGCTCGAAAGCTTTTTCAATGTCATCAAGACAATTCTCATCAGCCACACCTTCCAGTTGTTGCTTTTGCTGGACTAAAATCTGTTCATGCTTCTGTAATGCAGCTTCGTTCTCGGTCACAAGCTTGGATAACTCTGTAAAGGAATTTTCCAAGTCCTTCTGTAAAGCTTGAAAAGCTACATCCTGCTCCACACCAGTTCGATGTTTACTGATCGAAGGGTTGTGGTCACAGGGAGCATGCTTAAGATTCTGCACTTCCTCTTTGACAACCTGCACCTGTTGAGCTAGACCATCTAGATCTTGATGCAGCAAAGAGACTTCCTGTTGACGTTGGTTTTCAGCAATCTCAAGTTGTTGGAGAGAAGTTATCGCTTCCTCTTGGGATCTCTGAGTTTCTTTGACCGACTCCAGTTCCCGGTCCAACATCACTTGATGTTGTGTCACCCTGGACTTCAAGGAAGAAAACTCAGTTTTCTGCTGGTCGTACTCTTCAACTTGTCGATCCAAGCGAGAATCAAGTCTTGAAAACCTAGACTTTGTTTCTTGCATCTTGGACTGTAACTGCTGACTAAGGTTCGAGACATCCCTATAGCAGTTGAACATAACTTCCTGCTGAGAAGACGTCAAACCGGACACATCACTCTTCAACATTGTGGTGTCACTTTCCACTCTGTCAAGTTGTTGATGTTTTGCCTCGACATCAGTCACTCTTTGATCCAAGCCATCTACTCTGGACTTAAGCTCAAGTTGAGCCGTACGGGTTGAATGAACTGAATGGTTCAATTCTTCCACTGTGCGGAACAACTTTGTCACTTTATTGCTGGTTTCAACCTGGGTAGATTCCAGTTTCTTCACAGTGTTCTCTGTTTTCGATGTGTTTCCCTTGATTGCGATCAGAACTGACCAAATATCATCAAGTCCTGGCTTTCCAGTAAGTATTGGAATAGAGTCCGAAGTCTCGGGTTCAAGTCCTGCAGTTCCCTGACTGGGAAAAACCTGATAGGATGAGCCCGACAACTCTACTTTTGGCGACTGCAACTTCTGCTGATCAGTTGATGTTCCCGACAAATGCAAAGATTCTTTGTCAGGGAAAGCATACTGGTCATCCAAATCTTCATCGTCCATCTCCTCCACCTCACGGGAATCTTCCGCGCCAACCTGAACTACAAGATGTTCCTGACTGGAGCAAACCTTGTTATCAGGCGACACATTTTTGTCACTGAATATGATGAAACCTGAGTGTTGGAGTTTCTTGATCACCGAATTGCTGACTACTTTTGACTTCTGAAGGTCATGCAAGGTCAGCGTACCACCATTTTCTTCCCTCAGGTTCAATATCCTGTCTGCCTTTGCTTCACCAATGCTTTTTATGGACAATAAATCAGCCTTGGTTACATCTGCAATGTGGACTGGTTTTTTTCCACCGGTAGCCATTTCCAGTTTTTTTCAAGTGAATTTACTCAATTCAACCAACAAAAAACCTGACAAACGACAAACTGACAAACACTGTAAATTCAATAACCAACTAGCAAAACAATGCCAAGTCAATTAATGAAATTGTACACAAATAACACACAAATCCGATAATCTAACTTGCAAGGCGGAGCAAAGTTAAACCGAATTAAATCAAAACCAATCTGCACGACAATGCAAAGATATAGGTCAAAGTACAATAAATAACTTGCAAGACAAAGCAAAAGTTATTTAGCAAAAATCACAAAAGGTACAAATGAAATGAAGAAAATTTGAAATACTGTTCAAAAATTTTCACATTTACTGAAAATGCTCTAGCTTAATTTTTTGTCCCAAAAATAAATAATATACAATTTACACTACAAGTAATTCAGACTGGATTTAATTTTGTTATTGAAACTCAATAAATTTTAAACAAGGTTAAATAAATTTTTACGCAATAAAAAATTACTTTATTGTAATGCAATAAAAAAGGTTTTTTTCCCCCTATTGAAAAATCTTCGCAATAAAAATTTTATTACAACTTTTAACTAATACATAAAATCATGCACATAAATGAAAAATAATGGGTCTTAATTACTGTTAGTAAGGGCAATTTCTTTCAAAGTTCAATATAAAAATAATTTAAAATAATATTCAGAATACTATTCAAAATTTAATTCAAATCACTAGAAAATTACCACAAAATTCTACAAGAGAAAATTTAATTTACTTGCAAATGTGCTACTAATTTACTATAAAGACAAATATTTTACTACAATTACTGTCAAAAATACTATATTTACTTCAAATTTCCTCAAAATAAGTACTATGCACACACTAGAAAAAATGTACTACATACACAGTACCAATAACACTACTTTGCTTTGGAAAAATACAGTTGTGTGGAACAATACAGGTATTTTATTTACCAAATAACGGTGCCGACGACCGACCAATTATTTGCAAACAAAAAGTACCCAATCGATCGATACACTCACAGAGTTGTAACAAACAACTGACAACCAAATCGATGAAATGACAAATAATACAAGAAAAGCAATAAAGAGCAGTAGAAAAAAGAAATTTATACTGCCACACACACACAAATATGAGATTTACAAAATCAATGTACCGAAATCGTACACTGTTATAAAGCAAATATATTTGTGACAATAATTTAAAACAAAATACCTACAAATATGAAGTAAAATAGTGTATATTTTATAGAAGTTTACCGGAAATCACGCTAAGATCGCCGATTAACACACTACAAAAACGAAAATTCACGCTAAAATTTGCCGATAATTCACGCTAAGAATTGCCGATAGGTGAATTTCAAAACACTAAATTACAACATATTATACATAAACAAAGTAAAAATATCAATGAATCGAAGAAATACCTGTTTTATTCACCACAAAACACCAAGCAAATTCAAACAAAGTTCAAATTCACGTGGTGAACGAAAATTAAAGATTCATCACAAATAAACAGAAATACCTACAAAACCAATACCAGAATGTAGTGGGTGATAAAATCACACACTTCTGGTACCAGTATTGTAAAATACCAGACTCACCAGTAGTTATCTGTAATGATGTAGTTGGATTTCCTTTTCAGGTCCTTTCTCTTTGGATATGCACAGATAACTGAATGTGCTTAGTTCATTTCCTGTTCTTCACTTCCAGTGGGGAGATGCTAAAACTCAAACGGTAGGCGAACGGACTTCCATTCGAAACTACCCGGCAGCTTCACTTCAATATTATAATTTTAATTCTGTCTTATCTATTTGGTCTCCCTCAACTGACCATATAAGTATTAAAATACTAAAATACTAAAACAGTATGCAATATAAATGTAAAAGAAAAACACAACCACGTGCTATGAATGTGGTGCTGTTGTTGCTGTGTGCAAAATGATATTCCCCCTCTGGCCACCAGATTTGAAATGGACGAGGTACTGGTCAGTTTCAGTGGTCAGCCCACTACAACCAATGAGAGAACAGGTAACATATGAAACCATTTGATAGAATAGAAATTTTTAAGGTATGAAGCAAATGTCCAGGAAGGAGTCCGGTTGCACCCAAATGCAACCACACAAAAGTATAGAAATTCTGAAAAATAACACTTATTATTCCTCATTGCAGAAATGTTTCTTTTTCAAATAAACTTTTTCAAGTGGTGCAGATTGAGAAAAGCTGATAGATAATAAAGATAAAATGTAAAACTACAATAAGGCATAATATACAAAGCTCTTGTCAACCAAACACTTCAAAATTATAGTCTCAAAATAATCAAACAAAGGAAAACTTACAGAGCTTATTTTTGAAATGAAACAATTTTGGCGAATTCGTCACATGTAAGAGAACCATAAAGACATTCCTTACACTTTCAGTTTTGGTAAAACCGGATTTTTGTAGATCGAGGGCAGAATTAGATGAAAATAAGGTCCCTGGGAAAATATAGACATAATACAGTGATGTTTTGTGGCTGGCACGTATTTAGAAGACTTTGTATACCTATAATATAAAAACACACACAAAATGGAATAAATCAAATGCAGTAAGTTGAGAAAACACTTATTTGAAATGTGAGGAAAAAGTGTCACGGTTTTAATACCATAACCTATGTAAATAAATCAAAAATACATTCCGCCCATCTATTCTAAACCACTAGCCAACCAAATCGTAGGATTTAGACCTTACTAATTGAATTGCACTGTTAAAATTTAAGATATTTATCAGTGCCTACTTTGGACATGTTATATGCCGTACGTAGGGTCTGTTTCTGTATCTTTAAATTCACACACAGTTCACCAAAATCTTAATTTCAATTATAAATCAATGATTTGTGCAGGGAAAAATGTCAGGAAAAACATCATAATGAGGTTTGCATTTCATCAGCATATCATTAGTTATACATGCAGATGCATTTGCAGATGTTGTTAAATATATTAGCGTTTAAACCCTCATACAAATTGAACATTGCTTTGATGCCGGATGGCATCAACAGTTGCCTACTGAATGTTGGACCTTGAAGAAAATCCATTTCAGTTGTAGCCACCATACATGTTGACATTATGATTTCAGGAGTGTTTCTGAATTGAATTGATGTCTTTTGCTTGGAAGTTTTCAACAGTGTTTTCATTGAATGTGATGCCAATCCCTTAGAAGGTATTGTGACAACTTATTCAAACACAACCTGGCATTGACATTGATGCACGTCTGACTTCATGAAAATGCCCAGTTTACAGGTAAGTAGGATAAGTTACAGAAGACTTTAATTGTGACGATACAAAAAAAGATCTCAGATCTTGCAATTATGTATCGCATGATGTTTTTCTTACACACAAGTCACTTTGGTTTAATTTTTTAAAAATTTACTTATTTACTCTCATTCGATAAGCATACTCTGTGGTTCTAAGAACAAGAAGAATTCATACTAATCAAGCAAGTGGCAGTTATTTGGTCTTTTCTGATTTAAGAACAAACAAGACTCATGTATTATAATTATTTACATGCAAAAAAAAACAATTAGTGCCTGGAAAACCACTGTTGCCCATGAGTAGTGCCTATAAACACATACTGAATCTCGCCACAGATGCATCCTGGGTTGTATTTGTTTTTAATTTAAAAAGAGGATGCCACTTTGACGATCTTTGTTCTCATTTTTTTCACTTTTAATTGATTTGCACTGATAATGACTGCACTCCTTCCTTGTTTTTGTGCGTCTTGGGGTACGGTCATTTGGACAATAAATACAAAATATTCATGTAACATAAGGAAAAACAATTCTAAGGACAACCGAGCTACAGCTAGATAAAATTTATAGTTTTTGAGTTATATCCAGAAAAATGTATACATGTTATTTGGTACCAACCCCCCAACATTTTTTATGGCAAGGTCTTTTTCAGAAAATCTTTATACAGCATAACAGCCTTTCAATTGTGTTCGCTGTTTTGTATTTTTGATTCTCCATTATCGAAAAATATTTGACAGAAATTTTGATTAACATAAGCTGCATCATAACCAACATCACGCAAAGTGTATACACAATCTTAATAGCTCTACCAATCTAAATTTGTCTGAAAATTTGAAATATGCAACCTTAAGAAACTATGAAGCTACATGATTAATAACAAACATGAAAAAAGTAAACATATGCTGAATAGCTCTAAAAGTCTGAACTGGCTCAAAAATTTGAAATGTGTCACCTCAAGAAACTATAAGATAATGTACTTTGTATTTTATCAGAATCTGTACATTTTAGGTTTACCTAATTTGCAATATTGTGTCACTTTTACTTTGTCTGGTTTCAATCCTTTTTGTTGACCATTATTGTGTACAGTTTTAATTTTTGTATTTATGTCTATCATTCCCAGTCTTCTATTTAACAATTTGGGCCATACACAATCTGAATGGCATTAGGTGGTATCACACCACCCCACAGCAAGATCTCCTGGGATTTTCTTGCAAAGTTACGAGCCATCGAAAAGGTGAGGTCACCTCCATCTCTGTAGTCACCAATCTGAATGCCTGCCATCCTGGCCACTCTCAGGTTGATAGATACCACACGATTGTTGGTTCTTAATGCGTAGTTTAGAGCAACATTAATATCAGCGGTAGTGGAAATAAACTGAGAGGGATACGTGCTGCCACGACAAATGTGGAATGATGGCTTGTAATTCTTACTGGGATCTTTGGCGACAAGGCCTTGATTTGGGTCTTCATCGTCACGGATGACGCGGTAGACATAAGTTGGCAGGTCATTATGCCTCTTCACACGACCCTCATTACTGATGTGGGCAAGTTGTAAGATGCGTGTCTTCTCTTGTTGAACTGCTGACATAAAAGTGATAAGAATTTTTTAATTGTTTAAAATCAAATTTATAATTTCAGTCAGGTGGCCCACTAAAGACTGATTGTTTACTCTTTATTTTTTGTTGGCAATTGTAAAAAATCTGCCACTGTGGCCTAGCAGGTAACACATTTTTACAAACAGGTCCAATTTGTCAGTACTATATTTGCAGATGACATGACACATTTTCAGGATGCAAAGAAATGCATATGGCAATGGTCCTTTGCTTTATTTTTGATTTTTCTAATTTTAATTTTTTTAATTTATTTTTTAATAATTTTGTCTGAGCAACCATAAAGTAAAACACATAGTGTGCAGCTAATTAAAGTGATATAAAAACACAGCTTCACCTTCTTCAGCAATATTTGCAACATCTCGCTTCACAAAGAGTTTAGTGTGACATGCTCGATAGGTTGCATCCCAAAGGGTAGGGTTACAATCCTCAGTCTGTTTCTTCCTACCATAGCCCTGGGCATGGTCCAAAACAGCTATCAAGAGGACCACAAACAGAACCACTCCACATACTGTTCTCATCATGACGGACTGAAAAGAAATAAAATTTCAATGGACTTTTATGTCATTACATGGTGTTTTTATTTAAAATTGACAAAGGCAATAAGAGAAATCCCTTATGACAAGTGGGGATCAGAAAAATATTTGATGATGTCTATACAATATGGTTACACAGCAGGAGTATTGTCCATCTATATGAATGTTGTATGGTTTGTATATGTCTAGTAAGGGATGTCTTACATTTATTATCCATTATTTTGTATATAAATAGGCAAATTAAGTCCATATTTAAAGCAAAAATGCTGTCATATACAGAGACATAAGTGAATATAAAAATTTTAAATTTTAGTTTGAGATTTTCTACCATTTTTCCATGGGTTTCAATGCAACAAAAATGAGCAGGAGCTTTGTGAAATACCTTTCTGATGACACATGTAACATTCATAGGTATTAAAAGTTCTGAAATGTTAACAAAAACTGATATCAATCATTGATGAATTTGTAAGACTATTTATTGCTACTAATTATCCATAGTAAGTGGCACTGAGGAACTTTGTTTGGATGTCCCTATATTTTGGTCAAACATAGATAATGAAACAAACAAAAATATATATATTTAGCATAACACAGTATAAAACAATCACGTTAAAGGTAAATGAAAACTCTAGAGGTTTTCATACAAAGTAACAATGATTTTAGATTGTTTTATTTACCTTTTTAGCGTTGCCTTCAGCACATTGTTTTGGGTTATATTGCAGTTGCTATGATAAAGGAAATCCGTGCTATCTAGCTGGTTCAGATTTCTCCACTGACAACTATGGGGTATTGGAATGCAACTACCAACTTTCTCACTTTATGTCACTCCGGAGTGTGCGGTGATTGGGTTTTATTACACTAACATGTATCACCAGTTATTTCACCAAAATTTTATTTCAAATCAGTTGAGCTTTTGCTAAATTCTTCTCATGTAGGCTGTTAGGTTAAACATCAAATAGTTCTGATAGAAGAATGAAATGTCTGATTAAAATCAGTTTAGAAAAAAGATGGTTCACTCACCAGAGTTTAATGCTGAATATATTAATATTTCTATTACTGTGATTTTGGCAATATGGGTTATCCTGTGGTTCAAATATTTATGAATTTAAATGCTGCAACACAGTAAATTATTTTCAAACAACTTTTCACTCCTTAAAACACAGTAAGTTATTTTCAAACAACTTTTCACTCCTTGAAAATCCAAATGACTCTGAATTTTTTATCATCCTTACTGTATATACATATACAACTACAGTTAAACTATAAAAATATTCTACTTATTTAAAACTTGCCCCAAACAATTTTCTTTTTTTAACTTATCTAAAATCTTCCATTTACTTAATATGGCTTAACTATTCCAACCGCAGTAAACATTACAACTATTATTTGATGTGTCCCTTGTCTCATGTTGTTTATTTGATCAAGGTATTTTCATATTGGGTACATACATACTATGTACTGGATATTTGTTTTTTATATATTTTAAACAAACCTGGATTTTTTTTAAAGGCTGACTTATGTTTATCATGTGTATATACTTGTGACAGTTGTGTCCGCGAATACTGTACAAGCGGCAATTGTTGCAATACAAAATTTTCACTTCTGTCTTTGAAAATAACTTAAAATTCACCGATAATTAATAATGACTTCTACGTATAATACACAGGCATATATATTTTTTAGATTTGTATGTTTTTCTTTCTGGAGGATGGGGGAAGGATAATTTTAGGTCCCATTTTACTGACTATTCAAAGCATACCCCAAACCCCACAACAGTTTCCTGGGTGTCTTGGGGTCAAATATTAATTTTGTTTTAAGATATTCATAATCTTTCATAAAAGTGTTTCAAAGAAAACTCAGTTAATACATCATATACACTGACATTCTTTTCAGTCCTAGTTTTATAGAATTTATTATATAAATAATTTTCCACAGAGTTGAAATTTTGCAGATGTCAATAGAATTCCAAAATGATATTGTGGTACTAATCAAAACAGTCAAGAAGTTAAAGGGCATATGATGTCCCTAAAACAAGCACAAACAATTAGAGTTTAGCAATTACCTTGTGCCAAAACACTTATGTTGGCTAAAATTTTGTACTAACATGTGTACATGTAAGTCCCACTTTTCTTTTTCATGAAGGCTGGGTGTTTCATAGTGTTAACTGCAGTTTCTTTAAAGTTGGAATTGAAACCAAGACTACCCAGTTGGGAGGCGAGTGACTATGTGTCTAATTTGATAAAGCTCTCAGGCATTGAAGTCTTCACAGCTAACACACCTCCAAACTGTCTGGTTGTCAGTTCAAATCCCTGTCTTCACATGAAGTGGGTATGTTGGTAGCTACTGCATGTGCTTGAGTACCTCACAATATGCATAAATGCCCTCCAATTCTACAAATACTACAATGTAGTGTGTTGACAAGAAACACAAGGAGCAATGTGAAACCACAATCAATTAATCAATCAATCCAAAGAAAATTAAAGAAAAGGGACTTTGACAGGCTATGTAACAATCTCAATGCTTAAATTACTTTCAAAACGGGTGGGAGAGGAGCAGCTAGAAGATAGACATGTGTGGTTTATGTAAATGTATGAGGCATTGCTCGTGTGAACAGTGAATGATAGTATCACTATAAAAAGACTTTTTATGTCAGCTGACTTGTCAGTCAGCTGACATTATGTCGTCACTCTGCAGCGTGGGCGTCCACGTCCATGTGAACAACTTCTCCTCCAAAAGTGCAAGGCCTAGAGACATGCTGTTTTTTTTAAAAAGATACCTTATCGATCGAGGATGAAAAATTGCTCAAGGCATGCAAATCTGTCTGTTCGTCTGTTTGCTAGAGACATTACAAGGGGGGTACCCCCACCAAAAGTGTGAACATTTCAACACTTTATCACAATTTCTTCAGTGACTATTGCAGGGATTTCTCTCATATCTTGCATATATGTACTGAGCCAGTAGTAGATTCTCTTGTATGCGTATGAGACCTGGATCTGTCTTATTTTTTTAATAAATTTTTTTAATAATTTTTAATGCATTAAAATTCATGAAATCATGCACTAAATCACTTATAACTTGACAAATGTTGCATTTAGAGCATTTTTTTAAAATATGTTATTCAGCTACATTTTTCATAGCTACAATATGGTGAGTAACTTGGGTGTCTGTCTCAATAGCTAAGTGAGTAATAGCTACTTTTGGTCTTTTCCGTAACTTCCATCATGAGTAAAATCACTTGTAACTTGAAAAATGTTGCATTTAGAGAATTTTGTATAAATATGTCATTCAGCTACTTTTGGGTCAGCTATAACATAGTAAAATTTCAGACCTGTAGCTCATGGCATAGCTGAGTAATAGCTACTTTTAGGGTATCACTGTTGAGTAAATCACTTATAACTTGAAACCTGTTGCATTTAGACTATTTTGTTTCACTATGTTATTCACCTATTTTGGGGTCAGCTATAACATAGTGAAGTTCCAGACCTGTGGCTCATTGCATAGCTGAGTAATAGCTACTTTGTAGTTCTCACTGTTATTCAGCTACTTTTGGTTCAGCCATAACATAGTAAAATTTCAGACCTGTAGCTCATGGCATAGTTGAGTAATAGCTACTTTTAGGTTATCACTGTTGAGCAAATCACTTATAACTTGAAAACCATTGCATTTAGAGTATTTTGTTTCAATATGTTATTCACCTATTTTGGGGTCAGCTATAACATAGAAAATTTCAAACCTGTAGCTCATGGCACAACTGAGCAATAGCTATTTTCAGGTACTGACTGTTGAGTAAATCAGTTGTAACTTGAAAACTATTGCATTTACAGTATTTTGCTTAAATATGTTGTTCACCTACTTTTGGGTCAGCTATAACATAGTAAAAATTCAGACATGTAGCTCATTGCATAGCTGAGTAATAGCTACTTTGAGGTTATCACTGTTGAGTAAATCAGTTGTAACTTGAAAACTATTACATTTAGAGTACTTTGTTTAAGTATGTTAATCACATAATTTTTGGTCAGTTTAACATAGTGAAATTGCAGACCTCTATGTCATGGCATAGCTGAGCAATAGCTACTTTCAGGCTCTCACTGTTGAGTAAATCATTGTGTCCACTGGATAGCCGCAGTGTGTAGAGAGATTTCGCCATTACCGCTCTAGCGAAAAAAAAAATATAGCTAGCCTTCTCAAGCTTGCAGGATATATTAGTAACCATAAAATGTTGCCTGGGAATATTTTTGGCCTCATTTTGAAAAACAAGATGGCCACCAGGGACGTTTATTTGACTTTAAAGAAGGACTTTTGTTCACCCTCTAGAGGAAAGGGTATTATAGGTAGAGATCTCAAATTCGCAGGATATATTCCTCATTGAAAAACAAGATGGCCGCCACAGGCGTTTCTTTGTCAGTCATGAAAAGTGCTTATATCTCCCTTATTATTGGTCCTAGAGGTTTGGGATGGTAAATCAACCTGCAGGAAATCATGGGCCAGGAATCTTTTGATGTGGTCAGATTTGACCTTTGACCCCTCCTTCAAGATTAAACGAGGATAGCCAAACTTAAAAGTGCTTCTAACTCGCTTATTATTGGTCCTAGAGGTTTGGGATGGTAAACAGACGTATAGGAAATCATGGGCTGGGAATCTGTTGATGTGGTCCAATTTGACCTTGGACCCCTCCTTCAAGGTCAAACGAGGATAGCCAAACTTGAAAGTGCTTATAACTCGCTTATTATTGGTCTTAGATTTTTGGGATGATAAACCAACATATAGGAAATTATGGGCTGGGAATCTGTTGCTGTGGTCAGATTTGACCTTGGACCCCTCCGTCAAGGTCAGTTGAGGATAGCCAAACTTAAAAGTGCTTATAACTTGCTTATTATTGGTCCTACAGGTTTGGGATGGTAAACCAACCTACAGGAAATTATGGACTTGGAATGATTTGGTGTGGTCGGATTTGACCTTTGGACCCCTCCTTCAAGGTCAAACAAGGATAGCGAAACTTAAAAGTGCCTATAACTCGCTTATTATTGGTTCTAGAGGTTTGGGATGGTAAACCATCCTGTAGGAAATCATGGGCCTGGAATCTTTTGGTATGATCAGATTTGCCTTTGGACCCCTCCTTCAAGGTCAAATAAGGACAGCCAAACTTTTTCAAGGTCGTACGAGGATACTGCATTTGCAGTATTTCTTTAAATATGTTTTAACCTACTTTTTACAGTTAAACAGTTACCTTGTTACTCTCCTTCATAATACCATTTGCAGGGCACAACTTTTTTGTCCTTTTCTTCTGTCAGCTTCAGAATTTCTTTCGAACATGCTGTTCAATTACCATTTACAGTACTTCTGTACAGCATTTTCCCTGATAATTATGCTTTCCTCTCATTATTACCTTTACATATCAAAATCACTCAGTCAGCTTACACAGTGCCTGTTCACGGGCACTCTCCTCTTGTTTAATGTATCACAAACATGGAGATATTGTAAAAAGGTCAGTTGTGTGTAGGAGTCCAATTAGAATATTCACATGAATATTCATTTTCTTATTTTGTTCTGCTTCTCATATCTTTTGGTCATGCCCTGGTCACACTACAGGCAGTACGCCCTACGGTTAGAGAATTTACTCTAAATATACGCCTCCAAAGATTTATCTGTACCTGTTCGCATGCTCATGGTGAGGCCACCAGAGGTGGAAATTTACAGCAGTTTAAAACTTCCGTAAAATGCCAAACAAATTGGACATTTCAGCACAGCTTCAGCTCAGAGTCACAAGTTTTAACACATAGCATCAGACAGTAGTTGAACAACAAAGGCTTTTTGTCTAATGTCTATAACCACAGGTTATACTGCTTGTAGTGTGACTGGGGTATGATTTAAAAAGCATGATTCAATAAGTTGCAAAGATTACATTAGGAGTCATACTTATGAAATCTTAACTACTTTATAATTCAATAATTAAGTCATGAATGTAAAGTGATCTTCACAATGTCCTTAGGTGTCAATTTTAGTTATACATTTATTTCTTGTCAAAAACATGGGCAAGTCACACCATTATCATTTTAGTTAAAATTTTAAAAGTAGAAATCTAATGCCCCATTCACACTATAGACCATATGTCCTGTGGGAATTGGTAGTGGAACCACATCAAAAGACGCCACATACCTTCCAAAATTTGGTCATTCACACTACAAGTGCTTTTACCCTCAGTTATAGGTGCTCAGCAAAAACACACCTGTCTCTTAAGTACTGTGCAATGCTTGTATGCAACCTTGTAACTTAGTGGTGAAACATCAATCTACCTCCACTTGCCTTATGTCACCGTGTTATACTGCAAGACGACCGAATCACAAGCAAGAAATTCATCTGTGCATGCTGGTATTCATCTGTGCATGTCCAAGGTACAAAAATCAGAGCCAGAAATTTTGAACATTTCAAAACTTCTGTAGGATATGCAAGGTAATGGATTGTTTAACACTGTGTGACAAGGTCACATAGACACCTTGTTGATAGTTGAAAAGCAGGGGTGTTTCACCAATCGCGTCTAACTGTGGGACGTACCTACTGTAGTGTGAATGAGCATAACATACAATAAAGTGCACATTTTATGACTCTCCGTTGAATTTTGATATTTTTTTTCTGCCATGGTATAACTTATGTTTGAAACTTGTTACACCTGATAGTATATTGTTGGTTCTGTATAATTCTCACAATTGATGTCGCTCCTTAGATTTTACCAAAATGTCAACATTGATGCCCATTTAGTTGTACCTGCAAGCTGGGGTTTTGCCTGTCGCAGGGCCTTCTGTTATCTCTATTTCTCTGTGTGCGTAACTGGAAAACTGTACATCGGATATGGGTTATATTTTTGCACAAGGTGGTCTTCATCCATGGATCAGTCCTTCTAATACGAAATTCAGGTAATTTAACTGAAAAGACAAGGATTGTAAGTAGTGGGCCATTAAGTACAAAACAAGTAAAGGGGAGAAATGAGAAGACGAAATAAAGATTGTAGTGGGATCCTCTATTTAAATTCCAAACAACTCCACCAAGCATACATCTGAGGCAAGATGATTTTTCTTTCAGCACTCGTACAAGGGTTGGTGAGTTCTTGGTCATTGCTTGTTTGTAGTTAAAGTAATCATGAAACCAAAAGGTCACATCAGGACAGGAAGGTGAGTAAATGGAGGCAAGTTTAAAGTTATCTTGCCCATTCAACAAGCAGGGTCAAATGGGGACAGGCCCACATAGATTGACAATGGTTAGATGCCAAAGTTGCTCAACCACTACTCCAAGGTAGACCTCTGGATAGAAGGACGTAATGCATCCTATTTGGTCAAAACTCTGCACTGTCAACTGTCACTTTAGGTCCAGTCAGAGATCCAAACACAAGACAAGGGGGTGTGGTCATTACAAACTTTTAAATCACAGATTTCTGTTTTTATATGCTTTATCCGGATAAGGTTGGTGACCCCGGACCTACCTAAAGAGAAACCATATGCATATGAAATGTTTCTTTGATAAAGGTATACATTCCCACAAGTGCATATTATAAGCATACATTTAACATAAAATATCAACTAAATTAACTATTTATGGTGCTTCTGATGTGCACAATTTTTAAGTGGACGATAACATAATTTATAGCTACCATAATAGGCCTGCAACCAGTCATCAATAATATACTAGTATATTTCAATCATAGGTCTTTGTGCTAAAATTTATTTCTCTAATTTTATGCTAGATATAACCTTGTGCAAAAATACTAAACCAATCACATTCCCCAAAGTCCCTCATAGCCAAGTGGAAACTGTGCAAGTCAATGGTCACAGTTTGACACAGAAATGTTACAGAAAAGGTACTATAAAGAGTGGAAGATTACGGCAAAGTATGTAACTTCACGACATGCAGAGGAAGCGATATTGTGGCACAGAGATTGGTGGGAAGGCAGTAATAGCGTTCCATAAATGAGAGGACACACTGCAGTTACTACCAGAGTGTGATACGGTCTATGGTATTTTGAACAGTGTAAAACTCCACCTGGTTTGCCATGAAAAGAAGGGAATACCACAGTATCCAAACTTTACTGACAGAAGTCTGGCAGTACACAGAGGAATCAGGAGTTGCAAAATGCCTGTGGTGTGACTGAGGTATAACATACATTCTGAAGTATCTCACTGAACTTAAGTTGTGAAATTGTATGTTTAAAGCAACAACCAGGTGACATCTCATTTTTGTTTATTTTCTATTACAGAATCAATTTGCTGCATATTTATGTTCATGACAAAATATCTGTGAATTCTGACATTTTGACAAGTTAATGCCTTACGGGGTAATATACAACATACAATATACAATATCACAAGAGAGATTCATATTCATAAATTTTAGAAACTTGAATGCTGATTGTGAAACTCATACATGATGCAATAAGTTACTGGATGTGACTGCTTTGCTGACTCATCTAATGCCCTATTGACACTACATGTGTGTGTCCCATGGCTAGAGGCTTTACTTGGCAGAACTGCATCCTAGGATGCCTCTCAAGATTCGATGCATCATTCAGACTATAGTTGGTATAACCCAAGGTTATTAGGCACTGGAGAAAATGCTCCTGTCCTTCAACTACTATCCAAGGTTATGATACGACCTTGTGACACAGTGGTGAAACATCCATTTACCTTCACTTGCCTTTTACCCGTCGTGATATGACCTGTACAGTGTTGAAAGCGACGTAAAACCCCAAATAAATAAATAAATAAATCACTTGCCTTTTATCGCCATGTTACACCGAGAGACTACCAAGTCACAACCTTATATACACCGTGGACCACACCATCAGTTACTGTAACAAGAAATCCATCTGCACATGCTTGCATTTGTCTGTGCATGCTCACAGTACTAAATTCAGAGGCTGAAATTTTAAACATTTTAAAACCTTAATAAGATGCACAAGGATTAGGATTGTGGGTGACTGTCTAGCAAGTTTGCAATTAACGTCAGGTGGTGATCCAAAGACAGGGACGTTTTACCAAATGCGGACTACCGTGGGGGATACAGTCTGTAGTATGAATGGCATTGGGGAAATTTATACAAAAGAGGTTTTAGACAACTACATTTCTAGTACTTCTGAAATGACTCATTAAATATTACTGTGTTGTTTTAAATGATGCACACTGGGAAAAGGGATAATATCTTATACAAATAAAGTGTTCACACAGAATATTACAGGGCATAGTATATTCTGCAAATTAATTTATACAACAGAAAATATATCATCACAAAACTTAGTTTTCAAAGTAAGTTATTATACCGAATACGTCCAGTGTAACCTAACTATAAAGACAGGTCTAAACAAAAACAGACGCATCACTTTCATTTTTGGTAAAACCGGACTTTTGCAGATCCAGGGCAGCCGTTTCTTGGGAAAATGAGGTCATGAGAAAAAAACAGACACACAAGACACAGAGATGTATAGTGACTACCATGTGATGTATGAGTTAATGTTTGTTTATAGAAGAACTGAGATAACAGTGGCTTGTGGGGCCATGTAGTAATGAACCTAAATTTTGGCAATAGATATTTAATTGGCGACACGATCAAACTGAAAACAACACACGCACACACAAAAAGCACACAACATTAAATGGGACAAAATCGAGTAAATGATTACTTGAAATGTGTTTAATTGGGCCAAATGTTCAAGGGTTCTTTCAAGGGTAAGAATATATGCACAAACAACTGACCCTAATTAAATAAGAAGGATAGGAAAACTGTTATCCATATGTCATTCTTAAGTTTACTTTTCAAAAGTTACTTTTTCCTTCCTAAAAATATTAAAAAATAACTAGAACTGTCAAGATATGGAGAGAAATTTTCCTGCACTCGAATTTTGATGAAGAGAAGTTTACTGAATTGCAGTTTTTACGCCTTCATATGATATGTAAACACATCACTACAATTAGGTCTTGTCCACGTGTATCTTTGTATATCACACACACATCTACATTTCATGTCAATTTCTTTCTCCTTCAAGCAAACTTTCAAAATGCACTCCGGAGAGCCCTTATGTTTTCCTTCTTACATGTTTGATTCAGTTCATTGATGTTAAACTGTGTCAGTTTATTTCATTATCAAAAGACTGATGTTGCTTCTAGATTCTGTTTGCCCTCCAAAGAAGCTAGCTGACAAGGTCTAGTTGTCATTGGCAACATTTGAGCTTTAAAGTAACAATGTCAAATTTGGGCAATTTTACACTCCCTATCCTACAAAATGGTGACTGTATGTCATGTGATACAAGTATGAAGACTCAATGTCTTCGAAATAATCAAAACAAAAGAAAAACCCAAACCATCAAATCTTGTTTTGTATACTAGGTGATACTAAAACCCACAATGTTTGCGGTGTTGACCTTTAAATTTAATGTATTGGTTTGGGTTTAACATTACTTTCAACTTACATACAAGTAGGAGCCCAGATTCTACGTAGACAAACTTTGGGCATTGATGAGCATTTCTGTACATGAGGTCAGTCCTGGGAGACAGACAAGAATCGAGTATAGTAGACACAGCACCCCTTGGCTTCTACATCATCGTATTATATGTATACATTCAGAAGCTTCTGTGGTACAGGTGGTATTACACAAGCCTCCCTTTCTACGTAGATATGGGTTAAAATCTTGGCCTTGTGACTGAGTGTTTCCATGACAGTTACTCAGTCATCTGGTGTTGTTCCTGTGGAACCTGAAAATAGATTATTTCAGATAGCCTATAGATAGCCTCCTCTGTCACCCCGGTCTTCTTGGTATGACCTGGCTATGTGACTGGATTAACAGCATATGTTCAGGTGCGCCTTAGAGCCTGTCATTAATGGAGATTAAGTGCCATAAAATCCACATCAGATCAGATTAGATTATTTATCTTCTGTTCAATATTGAATGAGTTGCTGTCAGTAAGTACAAGAGTAGGAAGTACAAGAACAGCAACCAAACCTTGTTTTGATATCTTCTTTACACCAAGAAGTCTGAGGAAGCCATTAATCGAATGACTGTGTGCCAACAAAAGGAAATCTACATGCCAAAACACTGTCCAAAAATTTGGTCACCATGGGAGAGAATCTTGTCACCTGTGATGTCAGTCAAATCCCAGGTTTTATATTAAGATATGTTAGGGCCATTATCACATGTACACGGTTGAGTTTTTTCTTGATCCTTTGCACATCGACCTGGACTTTGAACACAGGGTTACAAGGCAGGGACCAACACATTTAGAGATCAGGTCAATGCGATAGGGTGTTTCTATAATAACAACCTAATCTACCTGGAGGATGACACAGGGTATGCAAGAGCAAAAGCACACAGATGACTGACTCAAGCTATTTTGTGATATCGGATAACCTGGCTTTCCTGCCACTGACTGATGTAACTCAATGGATGACCGGAAAGTCTGTACTCCAGAAGGGAAAAGTCACTTGTGGGGCAATTTGACAGCACATGTGTGACTGGTTCTGGCTGCAGTGTACAATGCCCTGCAGAAAACCAGATGATATTCATCCATCAGACCCCCAATCTAAGCACCCGTACTCTGGAATGTCCACGTCTAGATGTTGAGGAATGAAGACAGGAAAAACACTTTTGTGAGGCCTGGAAAAGTGGATTTAGTAATTGTTAGTCACTCACGCCATCAGTTTGCAGACCAATTGAATGTCAAGAAGATGAAGTACAGAGCAGGATGAAGATGAAGTGCACTACAATATGCTTGTGGCCAGCCAACACAGCATGCCGGGTTTACTTTGAGTCTTTTTCTGGAAACTTTTTACAACAATCTGGACTGGCCTATAAGTGAGTCTGTATAATTTTGTGATTAACGCCTCATCAACTTTGTAAACCTTTGACCTTTGACCCATACTTCAAGGTCACGCTGGATTATTATACTTATATCTCCTTAATATTGGTTCTGGAGCCTCAACATGTGAAAACAAGGTTCTCATGACAATAAAATGCAATTATGGGATTATTATTGTTATTATTACAGTCTGTATATAAATATGACTACTATATGTTTTCTATTGTTATTTGTATTAGAATACATGTTACATACATGTGTAGATTATTAAAAGGAATATTTACAATATACTACATATTATAACCTAGGTCCAGCAAGGTCAAACCTGTCTCCAGCGGACTCAAAGATGCCTTAACCTAAGGTGCAAGGTCATCAGGCAAAATTTCAGCACAAGGTCAGCCCAGTCCAACTAGGAGATGTGAATTCAATTCCAGGAGGAAGGGTGTCAAAGGTCAGAAACACCAGATTCACCATGACAGCTCTAACCCTAAGACAAGGCGATAGGTCACACCAACAATAGACAGCTCCCTAGCCATGTCAACCCGTGAAATGCGAGAGACTCCATTGAAGGCCTTTCTAGTTTGAACCCTTTCTAGCCAGTGTGAACATAACCCATAGTTTGTTTATAACTTAGACAATTTTATAATAAAACATGGTAAAGCTGTATGAAAAAGGTCCCATATAGGAAATACTAAAAGTGAACCAGTTGTACTAAAATAACATACAATGACTTAAATGAACCCATCATGATCCTTCGAGAAATTAACATTCAATATCATTGACATGTAATGATGGAAAACAGAGTGTAAGAGGTAATAATATAAAATAAATTTAAAATATATATATTTAAATTATAGTTTATGAGTACACATCATCACAGATACAAGTGTTTGTGGGTTAATTCCTGCATCTAGGCAATCTGTAGAATAACTTATAATTGATAAGTTAACCACATCACGAGAACAAGTGTTCACGGGGTACCTCCTCCATCCAGCCAAGTAATAAGTTTAGTTGACAGTTGACAATCACCCCCACAGGTGATTGCCGGTCAGTCTCTTTGGGTTCAAGTGCTTGAATGGCCTCTTCCAAGCATCCCTCGTCTAATCAAATTTACTCTCACACTCTCCACCAATCACATGTCTCCACCAATCACATGTCTTCATACAATTTAGTCTCCATATAAGAGTGATTTTACTGTTAATTTCAGTTTACCTGTATGTCGACAGAATGGCGACTGTCAGTTTAGTGGACAAGGTCTTCCCTCAGGTTACGGATTCAAACCCAGCCTTTGCAAGAGTTTGCCAAAATTTGTGGAATCGCACATGAGTTTTTTCTTTATTTTTGAGGTCATCTTTGACAAGAGGGTCAGAAAGATAAGGATCTACACACCAAACATCTTTGATATGCTTTATTATTTTCAATCAATGAATGGGTCTTACACTTTTATTTGGTAGTAGCCCTGACAGGTGCAAAAGCTACAACATTTGAATATTTGACTTCAGTTGCTGAGGTGAGAATGTAATGGGTTATTTGTTCTTGCAGTTCAGTGGTACAAAAATAAATCTTGATTCATGTTTAAATTTGCAAGATTTGCTACAAATATTTGAAAGATTAGCAGGCAATATTTCTTGTAACATGAAATTGTAGTAGATTTCAGAATATACAGTTGTACAAGTATGAATGAGCAATGTAATGTATCAAGTGATGTATAACTTACTACAAAAATCAACTTTATAATTTCAAAGGGTGAAAAATGTTTATCTTATCAAATTAAATAGATAAAATATCATACAACATTTTGGCTAAAATTCTTGATTATTTTTAAATCATGCTGAAAACTTTTTCAAAAGATAGATGGGCTGTTACTTGCGATAAACATAAAAATAACAAATTATGCATGGGCAGTCCGTGTGTACAGGCAAATATACAATGAATTCAAAGGGTAAAACATTTAAAAGTCAGAAATAATTTCAAATTTAGATGATATGTAGTCAAGCCTGTAAAGATAAGTATAATTTTTATTGAAAATGAAAAAGAATGTGTTTCAGTTAACTGTGCAAAATTGGAATGAGTTTTCATGACAATAATGTCATAATATTGTAAGGTTTTAATTTTATGGTAATCTTTTATTCTTTTTCTTGGCCAGTGATTTGTTTCACTTGGGGTGGGTGAAGTAGAAAAGAGTGAATACCCCAAATCATAAAATCAACATCAAAGGAATGTTTAAATATAATGAGGCTTAATTCTATCAAACCTATAAGGGTGAAAGCCAAATATAGTGGCTCATTTTATGGGTGAGGCTTATTATACACACTTTTAGATTACCCTGATTAATAGGAAAATGTAATAAAATCATGCAAGTTAATTTGATGGATTTAGTCAAACAAGACATTGATGCATAAAATTGAAAAAAAAATTATGATAAAATGCCCATTGCATATAATATTGGTGTTTTGTATTAGGTTATATGGGTAAATGTCCATTTAAGAACTTGAAATTAAACATTTGAAAAGAATGAATAAATTAATCAGTTTGTTTTCAAACATTTATACATGTAAAGTATCACCCCTAAAACACCTTAAAAGAGTCTTACAGCAATGCCTAATTAATCCTGTTAGCTTGTCACTCAACCAGAGGGGAAAGAAACTGAGTTCAAAAGAATGCTAGAACAAAAGGTAAATCTAAGACTAATCCAGTTAACAAATCACACATAGTCAAACAAATCAACTTAAAAGGAATGTCGAAAGAAGATATATATCACAATCTAATCACAACAAATCAAATTGAAAGAGGTGGTTGAACAATAGACACCTTATGACGTAATGATCCTTATATTGTCAAATTAAGTGAGACAGTTTTGGAACAATAAGGGAATTAAGACTAATCCTATTAATGCATAATAACGTTAAGAAAAGAAGTAACATTTAGGTAGAAAAAGTAAATAATGTCATTAAATTTCAAAAAATGAAAATGTGTGCAAATTATAAGTTGGGCTAATATGTGTTACCAAATCTTCAGATAAGATAAGCACAAAAAATCTAAAATAATATTTCACAAACATATACTGTATAATTAAAATTTCAGTATTTAAATAAACTAGCACGATTATTTCCTGATTAAAACAACCAAAGGACTGTGACCTAACAAATTAATATTAAACTAGATGGTAAATATTATATTTTAGCTTTTAAAATATTCTTGAGTTTGCTTCTCCTAAGTTGGGCTAATATGTTCTAGCTCATCTTAAGATGACTCCTAACTTGAACTACAGCAATTCCCCCATTTATTTATAAAACCATTGATGCAATTATGTTATGGTTGATACTAATAATACTAAAATATCTAATCATGTTGTATGGTAGAAATAAATGCCCTAAAATAAACTGACTATTATATCAGCAGCAAGAGCTTTCAACCAATGTCTGGTCTTAGCTTCTTGTCAAAATTGGTCGAGCAAGTTGTGGCTGCCCAAATCAGATCTCACATGGATTCTCATGATCTTGATAACACTTTCCAGTCAGCCTATAAGGTGGGGCACTCAACAGAAACTGCCTTGTTGTGCATCAAAAATGAGATTCACTTATCTCTGTCCAAGGGCATGCCTACAGCACTAGTGCTACTCGACCTGTCTGCGGCACTTGATACTATCGATCATGACACACTCCTATCCTGTTTGTCATCTAGATTTGGTTTTGCTGGATCGGCACTAAAATGGTTTAGATCCTACCACCAGGATCGTTTTCAGTCAGTCAAGATTGGTTCCAGTCTTTCGAATTTGTTCAAATTGAAGTTTGGAGTCCCCCAAGGTTCTGTCTTAGGTCCTCTTCTGTTTTCCCTCTACACAACACCTCTTGGTCAAGTCTTCAGAAAATATACCGGAGTCCGTTACCACTTCTATGCGGACGACACTCAGCTGTTCATTCACTTATCCCCTGATGATAGTCTCAAGTCTTTTGACTGTCTTAAATCGTGTTTGAATGATTTTCAGGTCTGGATGTCTGAAAACAAACTCAAGCTAAATCCTGATAAAACAGAATTCATAGTCTTCGGTGCCAAAGACAGATACAAATGGCTCAGTGACTCACTTCCTGTCAATATCCTGGGTAATTGCCTCTCTCCCACAGATGTTGTACGCAATCTGGGTGTTCTGTTTGATGCAAAGTTTTGTTTCACCAATCACGTAAATTCTGTTATTAAATCCTGTTTTATTAGCTTCAGGGACCTTCATCGCATCAGGAGGTTTCTTTCTGTGGATACATCAGTGGTGATTGCAAATGCTCTGGTCAGTAGTCGTTTGGATTACTGCAATTCTCTTTTTCGCAGTTTGTCATCCTGAAATGCTACAAGGCTCCAATATGTTCAAAATGCGCTTGCACGGTTTGTCACTGGTGTTTCAAAGTACACTCACATTACATCCACCCTTAGGACACTTCATTGGCTACCCGTTAGACAACGTATTATCTTCAAATCCCTAGTTTTGGTTTATAAGTACCTCACGACTGACAAGCCTAAGTATTTTGCACCATATCTCCCCTTGTACAAATCTGCCATAAATACAAGATGCTCCAATCTCAAAAATTTGTTCCTTCAGGTTCCCGTTTACTGTGCTTCCATCCATAAATCTAAGGTCCATTTTAACAATAGTTTGTCATATGACGCCCCTAAGTTATGGAATGATCTTCCATATGATATACGCAGTGCTCCAAATCTCTCCAGTTTCAAAAGTCGACTAAAAACCTACCTATTTCAGAAATCATTCCCACCATAGCTTCTAACTACCGAACACCGGACCGCCTCTCTGTGAACGACTCGGAACATGTCTAATGTCTTATGACTTATGCCTTACGAACTGGATGGTGTGCCTTAGAATCTGTAAATACGGAGATTAAGCACTTGGACAACTGATTGATTGATTGATTGGTGGTTTGCACTTGGACTGTTGATTATAAATTGCTTTACTTTGACCTTTATCTGACCTAGATTGGGTTTGAATTTATTACAAATTGCATATTTCACTCTACTATCTGGAATTAACTTCAATTTGATTCAAATTATCTAAATTATATCCTTGGTTTGGGTTGGAACCTCATATGATATGACCTACATAGGTTCTAAGTTTTCTTTTTTTTACTGCAACTTCTTTTAACCATTGACATTGTCCAATATTGTATAGGTATGGCCAGGCACATGAGGTAAGTCACTTTAGTATGTACCTGTCGGTGAATAAACAAAGTTTCTAGTATCATTTTATTGAAGGCTTGGCTGTGAATTTTGAAATGTTCACTGATTATATAAATCAGATAATAAACCAATTGAAAACACCTTGCATGTACTGTACAAAATTTGTTTTAATTGTTTTAATCTAATTTCGTGAATGCCTTACGAGCTAATTGTGCAAAATACAGTAATCAAAAGACGGTTCCACTTTAGTGGTATGTAGCATGCATGTATATATATATATATACCCCTGGATTGATCATTAGGTAGACATCACAGGATAGATACACCACCTTGGGTAGACTATTGACTTAAACACACATTTTCGTGTGTACTTAATGTTTAAGACTATGGAAAATTATTTTGAAGTGGTTTTTATAAGACAAAATTAGTGCAGCCCTGTTCTTTGGTAGTCATAGTTTGAATAAATTTATTTTACATTTTAGTTTTTCTCTAAATAAGGCAACTGTGATGGTCCAAAGTTTTGAAGTGTAATATTTGCATTAAGTAGACAGTGCGTAAAAACCTCACTGAAGTAGACTCAAATTAAATTTAAAAAAATTCAAAAAGTTAATAGTATATATTAAAACTATATTTATACTTTGTTGAGAAGGACTTTTGTAAGCATCAAATAAACTGATTTGGACATTTTTCTTTAAGAAATAAAAAAATTAGAAGACATATACTGTTTTCAACATAAGTATACAGTTTTTGCCTTAAATCCGTATCTGTGTACATTGCATACATACACAACAAAGATTCTTTTTCAGTGTTTTTCAAAGATAATAAAACTACTTAATTGTGCACACATGTTACAAACAGCCTCAGAAAAAAATTAAAATCGTGCAAAAATTGAATCTAGCACATTTTATTACGGGTAGTTGCATGAAAGGGGTAGTTTTGCATAGAATATACTGCAAATAAAATTTTCATAAAAGCCAAAACAGTCTAACTAAAATCTTATAATTTAATAGAATCTAAGGTGGGTTAGAAATATTAAACCAAGACTGTATCTGTAGCAAAACGCAAGTTGTAAGGATTTTAACAAAATATTCAGCTGAGAAGGAAGTCTTCATAAAGAATCTGGTTGTAAAGAGGATAGTCCCAGTATGACCCAGGCTGTTGATGTGGACGTTAAACAAGTAAACTGACATAAAGAATCTGTAAAAAAAATCTATTAAGTGTTTTTATAGGTATTTCATACAATGTGTTCCACAAGCTTTAAAATCACTTAATTTAATATAGTTACTGATTGTTTTGTCTTGCGGTTGACATTTAACACTATGAAGTTACATCAGTTATTTTTCATTACAAATTACTTAACGTGCACAATTTCATACACTGTGCACCCAATATTCAATTATAACTGCTCTATTTCTCTATCCCACTACCGAAAATTTCTCCTTTGGTAGAGAATAATCTCTACAAAAGTTTTAAACTAGATTAGATTGCAATACATAGTTCTGCGTTTACAAAACATTATACAATATGGGTCCAACAATCATTCAAAATCTCACCCTTTGTGCAATAATATTGAGATTTTCCTTTGGTAGGAATTAAGCTCTATAATATTTTCTCATTTAGATTACACTACAGAAGATTATATTCTGAAAGGAGCGAATTGGCTCCTAAGGTTATTAATAGCATCTATAATGACAACACACAAACGTGTTTGTAGTTGCCGTGGCTGCCCTCATGTGTACATTTGTCCTCATTAAAGTACTTACAGGTCTTTTTCATTTGTGAAATCGCCTGAAAATTCGTCATTGCCAGCTGTGAAGCACTGATACGATTGAGGGACTATTATGTGGTATCTGGCCACTGTAGGGAACCATCTTCTATTTCATGAATGGAAGTTGCCCATGCATTCTTCACAGCTTGCCATTGGAGGGTTGTGGCGTCCCTGGTTGCCATTATCACTTGCAACAGTACCTGATTAAGAAGGATGGGGTCCTGGATGTTGTACACCTTTGTGAGCTGGCCAGATACCCACTGTGCTAGATCATCATGTACTGGTCTTCTTACCGTTCATTCCATAACATCCTTCATTTGGCCACCTTGACTATGGGGGGGGGGGGGGGGGGCAGTGACCATTTCAACAGTACTATATCTTCCAGATTTGTTGGTGGAAGACCCTTTACCTTGAATCACTATCTGTCTGCCTTTCTGTTCATAGAATGCCAGTAACTGATTCACACTGTCGGCTACTGTGTCTTTCTTCCTCAAAACCTCAAGATTGGGTAATGCAGCATCCCTTATGTCGCCCTCACCACATATTTCTTGCTGAAACCTTCTTGCCTGCACACCCGGGGGTAAACCTCCAGCCAACACCTGGCTCCATGTTATTCTGTCGTTTCCTTGGTCCTCTATCGTCGGAAGGCTGCTAAAGTTGACCCTCGTCCCTTCCCCTTGGGCCCTGGTCCCCTGTATACCGAGCCTGTTGCCAGGGGTTGAGGCAGGGTGGAATTTGTGTGCTGAGGCATGGCGTCACTTTGTTTATTCTGTCAGTTAACATTTTGTTGGAATCGTTGAGTTGTTGCAATAACGCCACAATATTTTCGTAGGATACAACTGTAGATGTTGAACTGCCACATTTCTTTTTACCTTCTTTGTGGAAATGTGAGTCCTGGGTGATGCCGTCACTCACTTCCTTGTATTACTTATGGGTGTTTTTTTATTATTCCCCGGCATATTCAACCATTAAACACTAAAAACACTAATATCTTCCCAACATCCAGTTTCAAGTTTCTAATGTTTTTGATGTTTGCAGTATGGCTGCCGTTTTGAAAGTGACCCCTCTCATTCAAGTTTGGGTTAGCTACCTGTGGCCTAGGACCACGAGCTGAAAATTAGGCCAAGGCATAAGACCTACAGAATTAAGGTTGATCAACTGCCACAGCAGACCCTTAACAGGGTCCTGCTATACAGACTAAGACAGGCTCACTAAGCGAGACCTGTCAAACATTACTGGGTAGACTGCAGTACATCTCCAGATGTGTTAGAGGCGCTCGTATCTATCTTAATCGTATATTGGCTTTGCTTAGGAGTAACCATGCTTAAAATTATATCATTCCTGATGAGCTGTTTTTCTGAGTAAGAGAGCTTACTCAGCTGAAATCCCATCACAAATCGCATGTAGTAATTCTATTTCACAACTCCAGCTTTACCATGTGGTTGTTGCTGCGAGACTGTGGGCTCCATATTGGAGAGACAAAATGGTGTGTATCAGATGTGACAATGTAATTCAGGCCAGACCCGAGATAGATTCATGAACCTATGTCTCCACAACTTATGGTTAACAACTGCAGAATATCATATTGACCTTAGGGTTATACATATTAGAGGTAAAGACAATGATTTAGTGGATGCATTAATAGGTTTGATAAAAGTAAAGTGGGGCAATTTGAGTCCTTGACTGGATTATGTTTTATTGCTCTCATTGTAGATTTACCAAGAGATGTGCATTCCTTGTTGAACAATGCTATGGGTAGACACCAGAAAGGACTTCTTCCTCACATGTTGTATCAGAACAAAAACAGTTTAGGTTGTTTTTAGCTTTTCTGATTCTCGTCATATACGAGACTTGGGCTGTCTGAGTACTATCATTATGTTTCTAGAATTCTTAGCTACCAATGTAATGATTTTTAGAGTGGTAATGAATTGTGTGTCAGCCCTGAAATGTATGTTTGCGAGATATGGATGGCCTGTTGATGTATTTGAGAATTCAATGATAAAGCGAATACTCATGGGTTTTAATTACACTGTACATGTTTAGCCAGCACCCAAGGGTGTGTTGACTCTTCAGCACGTTTGCATGATCTCACGATTATGTGAGATCTTTGAATCCTCGCTGACATATAGAGCAGCCTTCCTCTTGGAATTCTTTGGTTTGCTTCACATATCAAATATTGCCCACCCACCCCCTTTCACTAAGGCCTTTGACCCTACCAAACATATCCTCAGACGAGACATTTCGTTCTTGTACCCAGGCACACATATCAGGTTAAAATGGGCCAAGAATATTCAAGCGCCAGAGAGAGTACATATGCTGAAGCTTCCCTGTGTTGATGATTCCATCATGTGCCCTACACAAGCTCTCAGATCACTTATGGCTAAGAAAGTGGTAAAACCTTCTGATCCTTTGCTAGTACTAGATGATTTCTCTCTCATCACACATCACCTTAGACATAGATTAGCCACGTTTATTAGAACTACGGGCTTATCAATCCAAGGGTTTGGGTTTCATAGTTTCAGTAGAACAGGGGGCCACATTGACCTATGATGCAAACTTCCCACTCTCCTCTATAAAAATGCATTGGACTGTGGCACAGTTAGGCTGTTTGGTCTTATATTTCTGATAATACCTCTCAGTCCTTACAAGTTCCCCTTGCTTTCCGATCCCTAGTCAACTCCCTACAATAATGCATTTGGGGCTTGGGGCTTATTTTGTCTCTTTTATATTTTACTCTGTAATAACTAATGTGTTCCGTCTGTCAATATAGCATGTGAGATGTAATCACTTCCCATTCTAAAATCTCATTCTCGTTTAACAATTTTGTCCCATTGGCAATCACATCCTAATCTTTAAGTCTCACTTCTCATTATTGTTCAGCTCAATTCTCTGACCATGAGCTCAAGACTGCTGACTGTTAATGAAATCAGACCCCGCTGATTGCACATCAGTCAGTTTGGAATGGTCCATGCAAATGAACTAGTCTATGTACTCACATTGGCCAATCATGTGTTAGGTAACAGGTCTGGCCAATCAGAATGGCCCTCATATTTGTGCTTTGTCATTCTTCAGTTTTATTCTTACTTTGTATGTGTCCAGAAATTATTTTATTCCGCCCTCCCTCCCCGTGTTGTGTTAATGTGTATTTATGAGGGGTTGTTTTACCTCTTTTGTGTTTTACTCAGTTAATAATAGCTAATGTGTTGGAATCTAATAGTTTGCCCAAAACAATTTATATCCCTTACTCCCATCTATCAATATAACGTGTGAGACGTAATCACTTCCCGTTCTAAAATCTCATTCTCGTTTAACAATTTTTGCCCCGTTGGTAAACACGTCCCAATCTTTAAATCTCACTCCTCAGTCTCATTAAGCTCAATTCTCTCACCATGACCTCAAGACTCACTGATAAAATAGAAGCATAGACGAAGATCAAATACTTTAAAGTACATACCTCACGGCCATAGCACCCAAGTCATTAATATTCATGCGAATATATGAGGACACGGATTTCTGTTGGTATTTCCAGGCTGTTGCAGGGCCATGAGGGATGAAATTTGCACAGAAACAAGAAATGCTATGCTGGACTATTTGATTTTGTTATTAGATGATTCAAATTATTTTTCATGGACCTCTGCAAAAGCCTGTCATGTAGTACTTATGTGTCGTATGGAGCAAGGAGAAATTCAAAATTATACTCAAGTTGATAGAATTGATCAATTGGCAAGGCACATGCTCAAAGACACAACCCAAATTTTGGCCAGAATATTTTTAAAAATGTTACAAAGCGTGACAGAAGTACCAAAACCAATATTTCAACTAAAGCTCTTGTCTCCATCATTCCACTCATGATACAAAAGGGGTATTGTATCGCCATGTTTGTAATTACTGTTTCACAAATACAAAGTTGCTTGTCAGTGGTTTCATTCTTCAAAAGCTTTTCCTAATGCAAGGGATACCAGGACTTATGCCTAAGTCACCAAACATATGGCAAAAATAACACAAAAAATCAAGGCCAACGTTTGCCTTCTTATAACATTTGTGATTCCTGTATCGTCACTGTCAATTCGAGAAATGCAAATGCCCGATTTGTTACTCCTTCCAAGATGGGTATCAAAAATCAGAGATGCGTCTCTATGCCCAGCCCACTCAAGCAACAAAAACAGTCCTGATTGGCGAAGGATAGGTTAGCTTCTATTCGGTTGGGGTTTGAGACACTGGTGGATCTGAAACAAGATTCGTTACCAGAGCGTTATGAATTTTCGGGGTTGGCTGGCCATGGGATGCAGACCTGTAGGGATTCTAATGTCCTTGCACACAAAACGCCAGCACAATATCCGGACAAACATGCACATAACCAAGACCAATGCACACCAGCCAAGGTACCATCGGCTGATAAGGCCATGTGTTAGACTGTTACAAATGCTCAGAAAAAAAACTTGTTTCAACACAGTCCCAGTAGCACAAATTTATGTCCTGATACTCAAATGGAATTGACTTTAATTCTTGATATTCATGAAGCTATGGATACTCGAGATTTTAATAACCCAGAAAGTATCTAAACATGTTTTACTCAATCAGACTGAAGATCAACCAAATATGGATCAGGAAAAACTTCCATTACATGTTTGGAAACAGGAATGAAAGTCGAGACCACTTAGCTTGCCTGATTCAAAATAGATGCGATTTTGGCTATGTTCCCTTGAATGATCTAACCATTTATAGCAGTTCTGCTGTTGACTGGAAGGTAGTACCTGATATTTTAGAAGCACATAAGCTAGTGCTAAATGCAAGAATACCAGTAGTCACACAACTCAATCTTGATAGACGGTAGTACCAGTTACATCCTTATTAGCACAAACAGCTCCCAGATCTTACTAGATATGGATTTCCTCTTGATTTTGACAGGGAACACAAATTACAGTCTACATATACCAATCATACCTCGGCTATCCAACATAAAGACCATATTGATAAGTTTATTCAGGAAAAACTTCAGTATGGAGCATTGTATGGCCCTTTTGTCAATTTACCTTTCCCCTTTCATGCCTCTCTTTTAATGACAAGGGATAAGCCAAATTTTGAGAAACGTCATACCCAAATGGACCTTAGTAGGTCCAAGGGGGCTTCTGTTAGCAATGCTATACATAAATTCAAGTAATTGGGCACTTATTGTGCTTTATTATACCCTATCATTGATCATGTGGTCGAAAAAGTTAAGTTCATTATTGTACAAAGTGGACATCAGTAGAGCCTTCAGGCATTTATGTATTAATCCGGGTGACATAGATCTGTTAGGTATCATGAGAAGTTGTTTCTCGATGAATCTCTGCCATTTGGATTTCGTCTCAAATCCGGAATTTTTTAGAGATGTTCCAGTGCTATTAGGTTCATCATGAAACGGCATGGCCATTATGCACTCTTAAGTTATATTGATAACATAACACATGATTTTTATGTAGCGCTTATCACTTAGTATGTCTCTGAGCACTGTAGGTAGAATCTAGATATTGTATGCAAGTCTGAAAAAGTATGTTTTGAGCTGCCTTCTGAAATCTAAAAGTGAATTTGAAGATCTAATGCTAACACGTAGATTGTTCCACAGAGTTGGAGCAGCATGAACAAAAGCCCCTTTTTCCTAACTGTGTCTAGGAACTTTGACTGGAAATGCTATATTAACAAACAAATTATTCTTTGTATTGGTGTTATAGTGAAGTACAATAAAACACATTCCACAGCTGCATAATGCATAAATTATGAAAAAACATAAAGGATGTTGTTGAAATATATCACACATAAAATATAATTTCTTTGTAATGCAGTAAGATTTTAACCTCAATTTCTGTGGAAAATGACTAATGTTAATTCATTTATTTAGACTTTCCATATTCTATTTTGTTCTGTGGCAGCACAATAACAGACTTACTTTGGGACACAGTTAAATATAATGGGGGTGTTCCACTGGGCCCGTCCCTACAACAAACTCTACAACTCTAGCATAAGTTTGAAAAGTTGGGGATTGGGGAACAAAATCTGGAAAAAAGCGTGCAAAAACTTTTGGGTCAGTTTCTACAGGATGTTAGCTTGTCTGGGTCTACTTCTCAACCTGACTTGGGGTTGGAATGCTTTTCTACACAACTAGATGGGACAAGTCGTAAATCCCTAACAGAGCCATGGTTTGTGAAATCCCTACAGCAAAAGACAACTCACAAGGAAAGAGAGAATAGCAAAGTATGGGATCTCCAAAGGCAGGGGGGTAGTGTACAATATATTTGGAATATTTGCAAGAAGATTCAGGGTCTTACTGGGCACAATGGAACAAAAACCAAAGGATGTAACAGACATTGTTTTGACATGTGTGGTGTTGTACAAACTTCTGAGGACACACACCATGGTAGAGCAGACAAGGGCACCAATCCCAGCAGGTGATGTAGTGGCCCTGCAAAATCAACAGGTGGTGTATGTGCCAGATGACAACTACAGGAATCCTTTGAGGGATGTAAAACATCAGTGAGTTCTACTGAAAGATTACTTCAATTATCTTGGTGCATTTGCTGGGCAGGATAACCAAATATGAAATGTGCCAAGAAAGTACCCTGGGGACAACAGAAGCTGGCATCTATAACTCCTTTTTAGGACTACGCAATAATTCCAAACACTTTTATTTGAGCTATTGTTGCACAAATTTCCCAAAAAATTCAAAGTTAGTTTGTAAAAAACAAAAGCCTATTGTAAACGCTGAAAGGTGTAATCTGTCAGATACCAGATCTGAAATGATGAATTGCGAAAACTATCTCTCCTTATATAGACAGAGATTGCATCACTGACAAGCCGTGGATCAGAAAAATGACCTGTTTTACACACTTCCTGGCTTATGCGTTTCCCTTTACGGCTTGTCCTGGTGTGTTCCCAGGTTGCCCTGCTGAGATGTTACCAACTTTGGGACCAAAGACTTGGAGACTTCCAATCTTCTTGGTTTGTATCTATGGTCTGTCATGAAGAAGTGTCCAGGTACTGAACCACAACTGGCTGACAAAGGCTTCTAGACAAGACAGTTACAGTATAGGACAAGACAGGAGGTGACTACAACAAGCCGTAGAGTTGAATTTGAATTTATTTGTTGTTTTACATCGCGTTCAACAGCCAGGGTCATATTGCGACGGGTAGTTTACAGGTGGAGGAAACCAGTGCATACTGCACTGTAAACCACTGAGCTTCGGCAAGTAACTACCAACTTTCCAACATGAAGTGCCCGGCCCGAGATTCGAACTGGCGGCCTCAGAGGTTGGAGGCCAGAACTCTAACCGCTACACCACCGAGCCCCCTAACAAGCCGTAGAGACACATGACAATAAGGTTTCCATGTGGGACATGTTGGATATTTTGCCAATCCACCACAACAAGCTGGGAAATTAAAACTGATCATAACAGACTCTTAACATTGCTCCTGACCTTCGAAAAATCCCTATTTACCTACAAGATGGCCCCAGTGGTACACCCCCATTAGATAAATACAATGCTGGTACCAGACTCCAGCCACACATCTGAGGTCATTAATGGGACACGGTGTGTAACAATGAATAATAGTAGTATGACAGTAGTACAAACATTGGTCAAGTGAGAGGCATCCTCAAGTCACATATGGTAGCCATTGGATGAACACATGCTATCAAAACACGACTGATCACAACCTCAAACAAAAAGCGGGTGTCATCTTCAGTTACCATATGAAAAATTTATCTGCAAAAGGTCACAGTGAGAGATTTAGGGGTAGCAATTTGAAACATTTTAAATTTTCCATGGAATGATCAATGAATGGGACAGCGGGCCACTGTATAAGGACAGTGGATGATAGTTGAAGTACGGGGCTGTTTTGTCTAACTCCTATTGCCTGTAGTGTGAAAAGGGTATAAGGGAGAAACTATCAGGCAGACTATACATTAATAATGTCATATACAGTGCATTATTTTGGGACAAAAGTGAAATCATTGAATAAAGAGTGTATTTCATACTTTTAAAAGTCATCTATATGAATAAATTTCCATAAAATATACTGCGTATATTGGAGACTATGCAAATGTATAAGAAGATCATTGAAATAGGATATATCAGCGATTTTAGAGTGTTACTGTTACCAGATCAAAAGCTAAATCAGACCCTTTTTAGCTCTGTTTGTTTGGTAACCACAAATAAGAACAACTGACTGTCCTTTACCTTTTGATTGATTCTGAATAATTCTGTAACAAAATCGTTTTTGTTGTGACAGAATTCATATTTTTAATGACAACTACAAGGAGAGTGAGTTTATATTTGGAGAGTGTACATTTCTCCTGGGATAATTCAACACATTTCCATTGAAGTCTTTTTGAAACATAAGAAAGCTTTTGACCGTGTTTAAACTCTCCATGGGAGACATAAGGACATTTGTGTGTGCATATTCCTTTATTACACACTGCCTTCTTTCCTAGAATATTCAATCTTATTACGTTCAGATTTCTGTATGCTGAATGATTGACAGCTCACAAGAAATTCAATCAGTTGCGCAGACACATTATAAATGGTTTGACATTATTTCGCTTTGTTTAAGTTGATTACTGTTCAATAACTAAAAGTTAAGCATAGTATGTTGAATAGTTTAATTGGAAAGCTAACAGCAAATATGTATTATCACCTTAATATGAAACATCTATCAAATCTGTGAAACCTTAAGTACACTTGTAGTCTGCTTATTGTCAAATGTTTGGACAACTTAAGATCTCCACAAATGTCTCTCCACTGAGGTACACAATGTGATCACCATCTGACAAAAAATCTATACGATAGCCATACAGTCTCTCAGGTAGTGATCTGATAGACACGATTGGGTTTACAATATAAATTAGGTATAAGATGCAAAAGATAGAAAGATTTGTTAATGACATTTGTCCAATTCCCCCTGGAGATTTACCCGATTTGTCTCATCCACCCTAGATCCTCCATATATGGGGGTCATTTGACAGGTCAAACTCATTGATGATTTGGACTTTGAGAAAAGTAACAGAAGGGCTACATAACATGTTTATATTTCTGCAGCTGTTTGGGGAGATAATGGACTTAGATGACATGCGGACCAGAAGAGTTCTTCCACAGAGCAGAAGGAGGGTCCAGTATCTGGTGTGAAAGTGACTGTATCTGCTGTTGAACAGGCTGCTGTATCGGTTACATGGGTGCTGACATCTGCTGCTGGATGGGATGTACGTCTTGGTTGATATGTTTCCACTGGTTGATGCTGCTGTTGCACCTACACCTGCAGTTAAGCAACTTACTCTCTTTAGGAAACTCAACTAGCTTCAACTGCTTTCCACTTTAAACACAACCACTGTCCTTTTGCTATCCTCTAAAGTCTATTGTGTGGTCTCAATAGTAGCCTCCTGTGTAGCCTCCATAGTAGCCTCACTTCCAGTAGCCTCCTTGGTCTCAGCCACTCTCACGGCTTCTGGATCTTGTCTGTCCGTCTGTTGCAGCATTTTTTTTCTGCTGCTTTTTCTTTGTTGTCATATTGACAACAGGTAAACTTTTAACACCCTATAAAAATCAATTCCTGAAACACCTAACAGAAATGCTACTAAATGATATCTAAACTAATGCACAGTATTAAGTCCAGTAAAGATACGTCTAATTAGATTTCACAACTGCCTTATTGTTAGCCATGACATGAATGCTGAGGCCTATATTGAGAGAGTTTATATATAGAATCGCAAACCTTTGATGTCATCTTGTTAATCCCCTCACCATCTGAAGAGACGGAAAGCCATCATAAACCCATCATGTTGACATCTTTTTAATCCTATCTAGATCCTTTTTTTATAGTAAAACCCCTTGGATGGAATCCTTTGACATCACATGCTTTTATGCTCTTCGGCAACACAATCCTATTTGCCAATAGGTTATAATTTAATATCACTATTCAGTAATTAGTTAATGATTTCAATACGATTTCTGATAAATTCACAAGTGAAAAGATTTCTGTATGGTCAAGAAGATGGCCATACAGTGGTCACAGTGTTTATACAATAGGCTTACAACAAGGAATACAAGTGTAAGACCAGATAAGAATCGGGAAAAGTTTATGACAATTTCAAACCATTTGAAATTATTGGAAACCTCTTGGGTTTCTAAGCAATAGGTTTACGATGCTCAGGATGGAGCCAAGGTTTACGAGGGGGGAAAAATCAAAAGCTTTCAGTTCCAAAATCCTAAAATTGTAGACTCGGGAGTAAGGTTTATGATGTATGGCAGAAATGGAACAGCCCTCTTAACAATATTTGACCTAAATGAGAAGACATATTGACCAGAGCTTATTTTTATTGTATTCCATGTGTCATATGAGAATGATTAGGTGTCATAACAAATGTCCTAACATGTCATTAATTATAGATGCTACAAGAACATTATTTTTCAAAAAGGTATTTTAGCAGAACGTCTACTCATTTCGATGCATTAATTATATGCATATATGGCAGAGAAATATAAAGTTAATAATTGAAGTTTTGATATTTATGATCGAAGAAAAATATACATCGAAGTGTTTATATTCTTTTGCAAAATTGTCGAAATTTTCTGGATTTTAGTCTTCATAGAATATGATGTAAATCTTTTCCAAAATTCACGACCCATATAAAAAAGTTTATGAAGATACGTGCATCAGTTTTGGAATAATCTTGAATCCTAATTCTAATTGCAATAGCATTTTTATAGTGCTTAATGTCCATCTAAAGACAGACTCCAGATGCACCAAACAGAAACAGAAAACTATAATCACAAACCTGAGACATAGCAAGGATCAGGGCCACAGAGAGAAACCAGGGAAAGCAAAAGTTTAGGGTGGATATGCTTGTGCAAAAGGAAAAGTTTTGAGCTTCCTTCTCAATGAGTAGAGAGAAGTGGCCGAATGTACATCATCAGGCAAATCATTCCAAATCTTTGGAGCATCATAAGCAAAACTGAGGCCAAAATGCTTAGAAGACTTAGCCAAAATCCTAACAGACAAACAGACAACAAATGCACCCTGGTGGATGTGATTATGTAAATCTATCATAGAAATTAACATTGTTTGCGATACATTTTTTCGATATGTCTTTCATGAAGATCTTCAATTACTCTCGGTCTTCCCAGTATCAAGCTGTTTGGGGCTATATATAATCTGTTCAGCAGTAACAAGAATTTGTTTATTTATTTATTGGGGTTTTAACACAGTATTCAACACTGTGGAAAATAGTACATACAGTTGGTCAGGGCTGTGTACAGTAAACTCCTGACCATCGGTAAGCAGCTACCAACTTTCCCACACAGGGTCCGGGGTTTGAGCCGCCAACCTCAGAGGTGTCAGGCGAGTGTGTTACCACTGCATTATCTTGGCCCCAACAGTAACAACAAAACATTAAAGCATTGAAGTGGTTGTCACACTAATGTAATTATGTAAAACTAGTCAGTTTCCTCAGTGTAGAGATCAAAGTAAACAGATTCGCCTTGTAGCTTGTGGATTCTGGTTGTGGGAAGTATAACTGTACAAGGAGTGTTTCTTTGGGCAAGGCGTAGAGTTGCTGCTTACATGTTGTGATTTGAGTAAGTTTTCAAACAAAGTACAAACTTACAAACAAAAGAAAGACCTCCACAGATTCAGCGATTCAGCTGACTGTGGCTGCAAGATTACAAGGTAACTGACTAAATCTAAACACTATATTCTGGCTGACATTATTTGTCACTGCAAAGATGTGCACAACAAAGCATCAGAGAGAATTTTCTACAAAAGCTTATGGTACTTTTGATTTTTATTGAGTTGAATATTTTATCTGGATTTGAGAGAAAGAAGGAAAAATATGAACCCAGGACCAGTACCTGCCCTACACGCCACCACAATAGTCACAGCTCCAGCCAGCCCCCAGGAGAAGAAGAAAGCCACCAAACCCATGCCCTGGATCTTTCACAGACAAGAAAAAGGATGCTACAGCAATCTCCTGGCCGACCTCATACACACAGACATCCCAGGATACTTGAATTTTGAGGGGATATCCCCTTATCGAAGAACTCATACACCACCACATCAAGAAGTCAGTCACCAATTTCAGGAAGCCATTATAAGTTGGATTGAAAGTGGTAATAATGCTGAGACACCTGGCCACTTGAGAGACTTACACCTCCTTGCAGTATCACTGGTTGGTTGGTCATGCTATCATCTGCAAATTTGTCCCCCAGGTCTGCTGAGCCATCCTTGCTGAATTCCAGATACTTGCTTGGCTTCACTAGCACTGAGGGGTGAAAAAGGTGGAGAAGAAGTTCAGAACCAGATCGAATGTCCCTCATGCAGTAGAGGCACTAGACGGGAAGCATATCACCATGAAGAAGCCAAAGAAATCAGGCAGTGACCATTACAACTACAAGGGCTTCTTTTCCCTTGCTTTCCTGGCCCTGGTAGATGCAGAATACAGATTCCTGTGGATAGACTGTGGGTCAAGTGGTTCTTGCTCAGATGCACAGATTTTCAAAAAAAAATGATTTGAGAGAGAAGATTGAGGATGACAGCTTGGGGCTTCTGGCACAGTTTTGTGCTATTTCCAGCTAGGTGACAACACATTTACCTTGACGCCATCGATGGTGAAACCGTATAGCAGAAGACAACCCACAAGGGAAGATGGAATAGCCAACTACAGTGTCTCCAGAGGCAGGAGGGTGGTGGATAACGCCTCAGGGTACTACTGAGCACCATGGAACAAAAGGTCAAGGGTTATCACAGACATTGTGTTTACATGTTTGGTGTTATACAACATGCTGAGGCCATACTAAGGCGGGGCAGACAGGGCACCAATCCCAGGAAATGATGCAGTGGCCCTACAGAATGAACAGGTGGTGTATGTGCCCAATGACAACTACAGCAATCCTTTGAGGGAGGCCAAACATCTATGAGTCATATTGAAAGATTACTTTGATCATCTTGGTGCACTGGCTGGGCAGGAGAACCGGATCTGGGATGAGCCAAAAAACTACCCTGGGGACAGAAGAAGCTGCCATCTATTGGTCCTTTTCAGGACTACAAAATCATCCCAAAAACTTTTATTTAAGCTAGTGTTCCAGCAAACACCTTTCCTACAACTTTCCAAAGTTAATTGGTAAGAAGCCTATCTTAAATGCTGTCAGGTGTGTTTGGTCAGATGCCAAATCCCAATCGTTGAATTGCATGAACATTCTCGCCTTAGACAGATAGACTGGCAAACCATGGATCGGTTTAAAGGAACCCATCCTGTCCTACAGACTATCCCACTTGTCTGTTGCTGTAACTGACTTTTCTGTTTTTCTGAACGGTTTCTGGTGGTGTGTTCCCGGCTTGTCTTGTCGAGGTGTTACCAACTCTGTGACCAAAGACTTGGAGACTTCCCGTCTTGATAGGAAACGACCAAGTCAGCTGAGTGTTGTTTACAACAGGCCGACCACCTTTCAAATACGGTCAGTTTGTGTTTACAGCCTATTATGAAGTGGTGTCCAGGTACTGAACCACGATTGGCCTGCAAGTGCTTCCAGACAAAAACAGGACAGGACAGGAAGTGTGCACGACAAGCCATTTTGACACACAAGAAGACAGTTCCCAAGTGGGCGGAGCCACAGTCAAGATCAAGAGTCGGGGAGAGTCTGAGAAATATCAAGAATGTCTGCTATTTTGCTGATCAACTGTGACAAATAGGAAACTACAACCAATCCTAACCAACTCTATAAACATTGCTCCTGACCCCCGAAAAATGCATAGTTACCAACAAAACGACCCAAGTGAACATCCCCATTGGATAAATAAAAGGCTCAGTTTTAAGGACATATTTCATGCAATGTAGTTATTAGGCCACGCTCAAGTGGTACCAGAATCCACCAACACATCTGAGGTCATTTGTTTAAAATTTACTCCTGACATTTACTGCAAAAGTAGATTTTTGATGCTAATTCCTGTTATTATGTCTAAAGAAGCATTAAAAATTATCTAATTTTAAATTTCACTAAATTGTTTCTGAATGAATATTGTTAATATTTATTTTAACTTTGAACTGTACTACAAGGGTAAGAATGAATTAAAATTATAATAAAATTGCAACATGATGTTGTCAGAAGGTTTAGGACAGCTTATACTCCTTTCATACTAGAGACGATATACCCAGTGGTTAGAAGTTTTACTCAGTGGTGTACCAATAAGGTATCAAACATAGGCTGCTGATGGGACACTTTGGAACTGTGAATAACAGCAGCAGGACATTAGAATGACACTAGTACAAACATTGGTCAAGTGAGAGGCAACCTTCATTATCGTCATCTCACATTTGGTAGACATTAGATAAACATGCGCTACTGAAGCACGACTGATCACAACCTTATACAAACCCTGTATGTCGGCTTCAGTTATTGTATAGAAAATTGGTCTGTGAATGGTCATGGTAAGAAATTGGCAGCAAATGTAGAATGCTCAAGGAATGGGACACTGGGTCACTCTATCACAAGGTCTGTTCACCTTTTCAAAGGCTTAGTTTCTTCCACCACCTAAACTATCTCTAATAACATATTCCTTGATTTCTGTAAATTTTTCTGTAATTTATTATTTCTAAGTCCTTATATCTTGTATGTGTTATGATGTATGTGGCAAACCAAGGGTTTGTGCAAATTTCTGAAAATTTCAGATTGAATGTATCCTGGAAAGTTAAAATAAATTCTCAAACGTTCATCCTTTTTTTTTTTGTCACAGGCTATTTTACAACCTTGATTTTGGCTATTTAGTTTTTCTGAATAACATTAAATCTACTGCCTACAAAGTCAAGAATATCAGTGTTATGTTTGATGTTTATCTTTTCACTTGCCTTTTATGAGCCCAAGATTTGCAAGAATTATTTTTCCGAACTGTTGTATCAAAGGTATGTTAAGGAAAATCTGACAGTTGATGAGCAAATGCTCTTTTCAGTAGTTGGTTAAACTGCTTTATTTCTTTGTCTAGTTTGAACCAACACAAAAAGTATGCATGCAAATACTTTGGCATGGATTGTTACCAATTACACAAAAACAATATTGGCACCTTGTCTGTTCCCTTGTGCCTTGAAGAAAGCCACACTGATTTAAATAAGGTCAAAGTTGTGTTTTACGTCCTATTCAACAAAGTTGTATGGAAGAAGACATCAAAACATGACATAGGTGCTCAATATTAGGCCACTTACCATACAAACTGGATTGATATTTTTCCCAAGGCCTCTATAACAATTATTCCTTACCACTAATGGGGTGTTCCACCACACGACTAAGGCTCCCGATTAAGGATTTTGGGGGGTCGGTTTCAAATATTTGCTCAGTCCCAGACTTTATTTAAGGGTCGGTTGTGGTCGGTTGAGGCCGTGTGAAAAATCAAACATGTTTGATATTTCACAAGACTACAACCGATTCATATTTCCCGCCCTCCACAAAATGTCCAGTCCCAGGCGTCCTCAGGCCTCCTCAGACCCAAATTTACAGAGTCGGTTGTTGTCCCAGGCCGCCTGCGACCCTTAGTCCCAGACCTCCATAGTTTAGTCCCAGGAGGCCGGTTCTTAGTCGCAGACTGAAATCTGATGCGTATGAATTTCATGCGTGAGAAACTGGGTTGGTTGCATTAGTCCCCGGAAGCCTCAGACCATCTGCGGTGTCCTGGGACCCAAAAATCTAGGTCTGGGACTAAGAACCGACTAAGGGTAACCGACCCTAACCGATCCAAACCGGCCTCCCCAGGACGCCTGGGACCACACATTTTTAGTCTGAGGCGGCCTGAGGACGCCTCAGGCCACCTGGGACTAACAACCGACTAAGAACCGACTCTTTCACACGCGTCTGAAATTAAAACGAGGCAATGAGGAGATCTGGGACTATATAAGCGACCGCGCACACATTCTCATTGTTACTGACTGTTTGGCTACTGAGAGACGTGTGTCACTGATTTGTAGGGGTTTTCAGTTTTTATTTTATATTTTATATACTTGAGCTTAGGGCAAATTTCACAGTTAGGAGACACATTTTACAAGTTTTTTTATTTTATTGTCGACTGGAGTATGAGGAAAGAGAAAGGAGGGAAGAGAGGAAGGAAAAGGATGGACGACAGAGAGAAGGAAGGCGAGGTGGAGGAAAGAGTTGAAGTTCCAGAACTTCCAGAGGAAAGACTTGAGGGAAGAGAGGAGGAGGAGGTGCAAGAAAGTCAAGCTATTGGGGAAGCTGTAGCAGAGGAAGAAGAGAGGTGTGAAGAAGATCCGGAGTCCCATTCTTCAGCCAAGCGAGCTAGGGTGTGTGCCACTTTTACAGACACTCAGGAAGTTTCCATTGTGGAATTTGTCAAGCAACACCCTGAGCTGTATGACAAGGAACACCCAAGATTCCATGACAGGACCAGAAGGGAGACTCTCTGGGCAGAAATAGCTACAGAACTTCATCTACAGCCCTTTGATGTGAGACGTTGGTTCGAGTCCCAGCGAACGTGTTATGGCAAGCTGTCTAAGCTCCAATCTGGCCAAGCTCCGAGGGAGATGACCAAGAGACAGTCCTGGGTCTACCAACAGATGGGTTTCCTTAAAACCCACATCAGAAGAAAGGGGGCCAACAGAAGTTCAGGGTTCGAGGCTAGTCCTAATACCAGCAGACAGGATGAATCACGTGGGTCAACTACTGACACAGAACATCTCAAGTCAAGTGTCCTGAGGGAGAGGAGTCAGTCCATTATTTCATCTACACCCGTTTCAACAACAGACTCCAAGATTCTGGAACATTTTGAACAGATGAGGACACTTATCTCAGGTTTTCTGCAGCAGAAGTCTGACAGGCAGCCCTTCTTCGACTACGTGGCATCAGAGGCTGAAAAAATGACTCAAGAAGAATTTGAAGAATTAAAGGGCAAGATATTCAGAGACATTAAAAGTATCAAGAGCAACCGTAGACGTCAGCAATTACCCAGAAGATCAGCCACTATTACCACGGAGTCGCAGAGGGTCGGGATCCTGCCCCCAACAACTCAACAGGCGTCTAGTTCCACTCAAGCAGCAGCTGGCAGCAGTTTTGTCTACTATACACCAAGCCCCATTGGCTTCAGCAACCCTACATCTGTCCTAACTGTACAGGACGAAGGGAGCAGACATAACCTGAGTGGAATTTTAAGCCAGCTACCTGATCTGACATCTACACAGATCGTAGAGCAACCACAGCCGCAACAACCACAGCAGCAGCTCTTTACTATCACCACTTCAGCACCGCCTCAACAGCAGCAGCAGCCTCCTCAGTAGCCATCCAGTCAGGGCGGGTCTTTGACCTGCCGGCCCTTTTAAGGGCCACCAAATCTTCCAAAAACAATTATTCAGCTGCATGTTCTTCACATTCCCCTCCCAAAACAAAAAAGTTCAGTACAAATACTTATCACAAGAAAGAAAAATTAAAGTCCAACACTTACACCACCCCAAACATGAAATAAATAACCCATGGTACCACACATAACAAAAAAGGCCACATAAAAATAATTGAAAAAAAAAACCCAATATGGCCAATAATCAGCCCATTTTTAGCTTAAAATCCATGGGATAGTTTAAAATGTTTAATTGAAAAGTCCAACACTTGCACCTCCCTTAGACTGAAAAGGCCTTCTCACATATTACCAACCCACGAACACACAAAGCCAATAACAAACATAACCCCAAACTGACAGACAAACGCACTGACAAACATAACCCCAAACTGACAGGCAAACCCACTGACAAACATAACCCCAAACTGACAGACAAACCCACTGACAAACATAACTCCCAACTGACAGACAAACCCACTGACAAACATAACTCCCAACTGACAGACAAACCCACTGACAAACATAAATCTCAACTGACAGACAAACCCACTGACACACAAACCCAATGACAAACATAACCACCAACCAAAGAACTGACAAACCCTATAGCAAACAAAACCCAAACCAAAATACTGACAAACTGTTTTGCAAACATAATCTCCCATTATTAAAACCACTTCAGTATTTATATCCAATAAATATTTGTCAAGTGGGGTAGAATAATTAATTTTTCAGATTTCTAGGAAAATATTTCTGTTTCAAATATATTTGCAAAATAAATCTCAAATAAAGTGAAATGAGTGTGTAGCTTTCATATTATATGCAATATTCACTCTACTTAGCAATTTATGTTGGGGTTTGTGTCCTGTTTTTGAGAATATTGTTTATCACTTGTTTTGTCTGTTTGTCAGTTGGGTGACTTCAGTTTGTCAGGGGGTTTGTCTGTTTGTGTGTCAGTACAAGTTATGTTTGGCATGGGGTTTGTCTGTTTGTGTGTCAGTAAAGTTATGTTTGGCATGGGGTTTGTCTGTTTGTGTGTGGGTACAAGTTATGTTTGGCGTGGGGTTTGTCTGTTTGTGCGTGGGTACAAGTTATGTTTGGCATGGGGTTTGTCTGTAGAAAACATAGCTCATTAATTGTTTTTGGAATATTTGGTAGTCCTGAAAAGGACTGTTTTTCAGTCCTGAAAAGGACTGGTGACTACAGCAGGATTCATATTCTGCCATCTTGCCAGGCCACTGCTCCCTCATTGTTGAAGTAGTCCTTCAGGTAGTCTCTCTGTCTCTTGGCTTCTCTGGCAGGGTTTCTGTCTTGTCCACCACCAGCAGCACCACCAATCAATCCACAATCACCAGGCACATCATCATCATCGTCCTCCCCAGGCTGCTGACCACCAGGTTGACCTTGATACTGGCTTCTCAGTATGTTGTGTAGAACCACACAGGTTAAGACCACTTCTCTGACTGTTGCTGGGGGTAGTTCAATGGTGGTTCTCATGACCCTGAATCTTGACACAAGGATGCCAAAAGCATTCTCCACAACTCTCCTGCCCCTTGAAATTCTATAATTGGCAATCCTTTCCTCTCTGGTTAACATCCTTCTGCCATAGGGTTTCATGAGCCAGGTCTTCAGGGCAAAAGCATCATCTGCCAGGATGAAGTAGGGTACATCTGGACCACCCTGGGTTATAGGAACTGGGTCAGGGAAGCCTATCCTGCCATCTTCAATCCTCCTCTTCAGCTGTGAGGCATTAAATATCTGGCCATCTGAGCAAGAGCCTTCTGTACCTACATCCATCCATCTAAACTTATACTGTCCATCTACCAGGGCCAACATCACAATGGAAAAGAACCCCTTGTAGTTGTGGTAGAGGGCTCCAGTGTTCTTGGGCTTCTTCAGGGCCACATGCTTCCCATCCAGAGCTCCCAGGGCATGTGGAACATTCCATCTGATCCTGAATTCCCTATCTAGTTCTTTCCACTGATCTGGGGTAGTAGGACATTTCAGGTGCTCCCTGGTGAACTCATCCTGGATGGCCCTGCAGACTTCTGGTATAAACTTGGAAATGGTGGATCTTCCAACCCTGAACTGACAGGATAATGATGTGTAGGACTCTCCAGTGGCCAGATATCTGATGGTGAGGGCTAACTTCTCCCCAACACTGATTGGTGCTCTGTAGTTGGTGGCCTGCTTTGCTAGGTGTGGTTCCAGTCTGGTCTTAATCATCTCAAAAAATTCTGGGGTCATCCTCATGTAATTGGTGAATCCTGGAATGTCTGTGGCATAGAGATCAGCCATAATGTTGTGGTAGGCCCCCCTCTCCTCTCTTTGCAGTAGCCATGGCCTGACCCACATGTTGTGCCTTCTTCTAGGTCTGTGTATGGGTGCTGGTGGTGCTGGTGCTGGTGGTGGTGGTTGCTGTGGTCGACGCAGAAATAGAAAATACATGATTATTTGTAACTGAATAAAAACAAAAAAAGCCCTAAGCTGTTGTTGAATCTGTCCTCCATTAAAAGGTGGCATCCTGCTGTGTTCCCAGAAAAGAAATGATATTAGATTGCGGATTTTATATATATATACCCCAAAAATCCAGCAAATTTGCAAAACAAGAATCGGCGATCCTAGTCTGGGGAAGCCTAAGGAGACCTGAGGAGGCCTGAGGACGCCGGGAGTTAATCGTGTGTTAGTCGGGGCTTAGTCCCAGGCGGCCTGAGGCGTCCTGGGACCCAGTCGGTTGGTCTGCGACAGGATCGCGGTTGAAACCGACCAGAAACGCGGCTTAGTCGGTTCTTAATCCCAGACCAGTCGGGGACTGTCTGGGGCCGCCTGAGTCATCCTGAGGCTTCCTGGGGCCGATCTGTTCTTAATCCCAGACTGTGAAACCGACCCAGTATTCCTGCCTATTTTTGCTTTTTTTCCACCGACTACCCACGATTAAGGGTCCCAGACTGGATCAGGCCTTAATCCTTTGGTGGAACAGGGGCATAAATATAATACGAGAAGGAATAGACTTTATGGTTCGTGGAGGTTTTGAGCATCTGTACATACATGTAGAAATCAGTTTGGTCACAGCTTTGATTTTGCTACTCCTAAAGTCTGTAGAACTGACACTGGTGTTTGCTTGATCCTCTCTCTGGCCTTATTTGAAGCAGAGTAGGCTTGCTATCCAACCATTGCTTTCTGGTGTGTTGAGTGGCAAAGACCATTGCTCTTGAACCAACAAACTTGTGTATTGTGTCCGCTCTGTTTTTGTGCAGAGATAATAATAATGTACAGAATAGAATGAAACTGTCAAATTGTTTCATATTTTGCACGATATTATAAGTTCCCCAAATGTCAGAAAAGAGAAGAAATTAAATTATTTCAACCTCGTGAATTAAATTATTTAGACCCCATGAGTATTGATACTCATTTTCTGAAATCTTTAGCATTGGTAGATATTTAGATATTTATGGTATTTCTAAAATCCAAAAAAAAAAAATATTTCAGAAATGGCTAGACATTGAGAGATTTTGATTCTTTTTTAATTTTCTGATTCTTTCCTTCCTTTCATTTTGAATATTTGATAATTTCAGGAATCAATATTTAAATTTTGAAAATTGTTCATATTTTGGTGGTAATTTTGGGCTTTGGTTGCTTGAAACATTGTTTTTGAACAAAATCGTCGTACATATTGCAAAAAAATTGAAAGGAAACATAATTATTTCAAGCTCATTTATGAACCCACAGAGAACTCGAGAGTTTTAATACCTGTTATTTGAATGTATTTGCATCAGAGTATTGCAGTATTTTTTTAATTTGCTGATTGTTGGATAGATAAAAGCAGGTTTTATAAGGTCATCAATATTCAACACTTTGAAATCATCTAAACTACGCAATAGCTTATAATTTCCATTCACTAGCAAATAGGGTGATTCAATCTGACACATTTAGGGTTGGAAAGAAAATTGTATTACCACTGTGCAATAGTGTTCTCAAGCTGAAAAATCACCCAGCCAGTTATGTAGACGAAAGTATCAGACTTTTCATTTCTGCACCACGTTGTATATGAATGACTTTCATATTGTTCCCTCTTGAAATTTGAAGACGCAATTTCACCTGGTTTAATTTAAACAAAAAGCTAAGTGTTGTATGTCAGTTCTGGACACTCTTTACAAAACCACAAGCGTGAATGAATCGATCATTTGCCCAGGTAACTTTTAAAACGTTTTTCTATCACTGGTATGCAGTAAACTCTTGATGTTTCAGTCTTACATACTGTCCTTCTCCACTTTTACAGTTAGTATTGTCATTTTGTCAATTGACCAGATTTACCATAATCATAATGACTGTGGACATATGTCCAAAATATTCAACATGCTTGAAAATTTGTGGTGAATGAACATTGTCTTCCCTTATACTTATCTTCTCTATTACAACCCTGTGCTTTTTGAGTGACCTGTAACCTGAGACATAATCACAAAAATTGTCCATGCTTCCCTGTATCCAATAGCCCACAACACATCACTTCTGATCTTCCTCTTCCTGTGTTTTTCAGTTATACTGGTGAGGATTATGTGCCAAAGCATTACCAAATTCTTCAATCATACTCTTTTGATCAGTGGCCTCCACTGTCTGTGATTATCTGGATATCATTATTACCCCTATAATAAATGGACAAAGTGTCCACATCACTCCACTCGTCAACCCTTGAGAAATAAAAGTTTAAAACTATAGGCCCATATTTATACTGAATTATACATAACATTACTACAAACAATTTTTTCTCAATCAGTATAAACTCTTTAAGATTTCCTGGATGACATTCAAGATTTCTGTATATCATTAAATAAACAAAATTTCATCTTGAAAAACTGACATAATTATGTATTGCTCTAAAACATGTCTATTTCTAACTAACATAAATCTTAGAATCAGATAGTACCCTTTTCAAATGTCAAGTATCCTGGGAGAGTGTTCACATCCAATATGGATCTCTCAGATCATGACAAAATGGCTACACTTCATGCAGGAGATGTATTCTTGTTTTATCAATTGCTAGATATCAACACATCAGTTCTAGTTGGTAGAACTTTTATAATTCCCTATTTATGTCACACGTTTTGTGTTCATAATTTTAAAACTCAGTCCTCTAGGTCTTTCCACATCAACCCAAAACTAAAACAAAAATCTGTTGGTTCCCACTTTTATGCAGAGTTTTATTGAAAATAGAGCTGAACATACACAAAATTCCTCAATATGCTAAACCAGTATACCTAAATAAACAAGGCCAAAAGGTTTGGTCCAGTAGCACGGGCGCAAAGCAATCACAAGTACACAAGTAGGGCAGTAGAATTTACGAAAGTCTTGTGACACAAAGAAATTCCACCTAAGATACATCCGCCAGCTGGGCCTGAACTGAGAAGGTAAAAGTACTAACATAGCACACCGCCGCTTAACTTCAGTGTGCCAGTGTGATCTGTAGAAATGCGAGCTCCAGCGAGGCTTGCAATAAAAAATTCTATCCATTCAGTTTTCCTGTAAATGTCAGGACTAGCAATCTTTCCTGTCCCCTCTTTCAACCAGTTTACAGATCACACAAACATTTTTCTAACACCTTTAGCCATTTTGCCAAAAACTCTCTAGAACTCTCTCCTTTCCACACCAGAACTAGTCCCTTAGCTATATCCTTTAGGAAACGTTTTAAGACTCATCATTTCAACTCAAGCTCACCCACTTAGCACTCTTTTGTCCATTTGCATCCACAAATGTGGATTTCTCACTATGTATGTGATTCCTTGACTATAGTTTTTGTCAGCTCCTTTGTTAGTACACTGAGATGTATGTTGTGGTGAAAAGATTGCTTCTGCAAATTGTTAGCTGAGATAAAATTAGACCTTTTATTGTCATTGATATGAATAATGTTCCTGTGAAAATGGAGGCAAAAAAGTAAACCAAAAGACTACTCAACATTTGTCCAATATTTTCGTGAATTTGGGGCATATGAGAGAAGGCATGTAAGACAATATTTGACAGTTGATCTGACGGTTGATATTGCTGACCTGAAATAAATGCTGGTTGGACTGCTTCATTTTCTCTTGTCAGAACCCTGTGTAGTTTCAACCAACATAAACTCCAATACATTGCAAACAACTTTGCATGGACTGCAACTGTAGGTATACCCTTAGGCCACCAAAATTCTACAAAGCCTATATTGGTTCTCTGTTAATCACCCATGTGTGATAAAGATGATCACATTGGTTTATACAAAATGAAATTCATTGTTTTACTGATATTGTGCATCTAATACCGTATTGGGAAAGATCCACAGCATTAGCACTTGGGGAAGTCAAACCTGCACAAAGGTAATGACCTGTAATTAGATACCAAAATGACAGGCCAGCACTAGGCCATTGATGACCTCCATTGGTTTGTTTGATTTCCCAAGCTGATTATCCTATTCATTAAAACTTCTGCTCTAATTACCATTTCATATAACTGATATAAAATATGGTAAACAATTAAAGCGGTCCTTGAATATTTCTCACTATCTATACATAATATATAAAAAATAAAACATTTTAATTACAGTTTTGCCTTTAATTTTTAAGTCTGGAATGAACTGGTTTATGCTGTTTGTTCTTTAGAAAAAAACTAAAATGAAAGCTGCCTTATAACCAAAGTTTGTAGGTGTCTGCGTGGCCAGGACAATAACTCTCCCTTGGTCCAAAGAACTAAAGGGTTGTACCTGACAATGTTTAACTGTGCAGAGATTAAGTAATTTAATGTATAGAAAATGAAAGAATCATAAAATTATTTCATGTTAAGATTTCAAATTCTCAGAATGTGCAAAGGATTAGTGATCTCAAGCTCATTTTTGACCCCCATTAGTGCTGAGACTATTTCTCTAAATTCTGTGGTGACTCAGTAATCAGGTGGACCTCAGAGAACCCCCTATAAAGTTCATTGCAACTTTTCCAGGACAGGAAGTTGCAGCCAAGTATCATTGATGGCAATAGGTCAGCTATTGCAGACAAACTCAGAAATTCGCCCATTAACATCAGCAAAGATGAGAATCTCATTCATCTCTTGGATACTTTCCTCAGAGACAGACCGAAGGGCAACTAGGGGACTGGCAACCACCCTAGGGGCTGCCAGATTCCCTGTTCTAGGTTACCTTTGACATCTCGCTGTCTAGACAGGAAGGAAGTATGAATGCACAGTGCTAGACTGGTCCTGCCGGTGGTAACACAAGATAGCTTTTTCTGTCATTTGGCTGGCCGGTCTGTGCCAACCGGATTAGCAATTGTCCATTGGATAGAGTATAATCTTACAAAAATTTAATTTATTTATCAAATTTGCAAATTTAGAGGGCTTTTCTGAGTAATCCTGTATTTTTTCTTCAATGAAGCATGCCCAAAAGTTTTTCAACTGAGTTATAATTTGAGAAATATTAATTTTGGATTGACTTAGAATTGCAAAGATTGAGTTATGAGTTGAAAAGATTGACATGTGATTGTCTATTGCATCTTAATTGGCTGTATAATGGCAAAAGTGGAACTGCCCTATTACAGCAGCACAAGAGATTATGCTTCCTTGCTTGATCATGTGTACATCAAGAAAAGAAACTGTACCTCCATCAGTGTGTCAGACACTTATTATTTTAAAAACAAGTCTAAAAAGGTTCACTAATAAGTAATTGAGAAAATCTGGATTATTGTCACTATTATGATCATTATTTGCATCCAGACAGTGATCCAAATTACTCAAAATTTAATGGGATCAAAGTCAGACCATGACCCAGCTTATGACTTCTAAAGGAAGATCCAAGCAGTAGCATTTGTGTAATTCTGCTAAAAAATGGACAGTCAAACGGTCATGAAAACAATACCTCCTTGGTGGAAATAATAAATGTGTGTACCAATAAAATACAACTCTTTCATAACACATTCTAGTGAATGAAAAAGATAGAAACAGTAAAATTTTTTATAACCATGTATTTTATTCAACAACTGAACATGGCTTGATAAGTATACTTGCTTTCTTCCAGTACTGGCAACACATTTTAAATGAGAGAGCAGTCATTTACAACCACAAGATACACCAGATAATGGGCTATTTATTACATGGTCTTCATATAACATAAACACTTGCAGTAGGGGAGTAGATAAGCCTTCCCCCAGATTTGAGGGCTTGGAATGGTATCATTTTTGCAACTTTACAATATTTTCTGGAAATGGCAAAAATGAAATAATTTAGAATTTGTTTGTGATTTTTGAGGATACTTACTATGTATATGTTACAAATACTTTTGATACTCTGGTGGTCACCATAGTGTTTAGCAACTTTATAGTGTTTTAGACATACAAATATCATATAAATGAATTCCGATTTACCTATTTTAAGCCCATTACAACATGTACAGAGTTCTCTCCAATATTGTTAATACTTATTTTTGGTTTATATTTTTGTATTTTTTCACTTGGTTAATTCTGGGGTGGAGAAAATGTAGTGTAAACTAATTTCCAACAATTCAATACAGTAATCCATCCAAGAATTGAGAAACTTGTAAGCCGCCATTTTTAGCTAGCAGGTGATATTTAAGCTCACACCCTTAGAGTCTTGAGGTAAAGTTTGTTGTCAGTACATAACAGTGAAAGAGGTAAAAATATATTTCATTCAGTTAAGTAGACTAAAGTATCAGACAGGTCATGAATTACCTTATGTTGCCTGGGAATGATTTGCATTTTCCCCCTTGGAATTTTAAGAGGCAATTTTAGCCAGTTTATCTCTAAAAAAATTGAATCTTCTGCGTGTCAATAGAGGACAGTCTTTAGAAAGCCACAAGTGTGGATGATTTAATTATTTGGCCATTCTGCTTTCTAAGTGTTCTCTTCTATCACCAGTATGCAGTAAACACTTCATATTTCAGTCGTGCATATTCAAATTTCTGACTGTCATGATTGAGGAAGATAATGTCATATACATGTTAATGACATATACATAATAAGTAAAATAAGTCCATATTTATAGGAAGAATGTGAAAAAGGCTGCCAGCTATACAGAACACCTGTGGCCGGTTTCATGAACAGACTTGAGCCTTGAGTCAGACTCAAAAGTTGAGACTTTGTCTCAAAAAAGTCTCAACTTTTCGAAATATTTTGCTGAGTCTGTGGACTCAGACTCAACTTGAGACCTGGCTCAGTCACAGGCTCAAATTTGAGCCCATCAAGGAGGTGTCTCAAATCTGAGTCCAACCTTTGATGCCAAATAACACATACATAAAGCGATACAATTTGTTCCAAAATGAAATTAATAAATATTGACATCTTCTATTTTCACTTTATTTTGTAATTACAGCCACATATTCAATATTTACTAATGACAAAAGTCAATAGAATTGACATGCTTTATAATATATTATCATATAATTTCTTTGTATTATGAGTATTAAAGATATTTAAAATGATAATAGTAGTGAAAGCTCAGTCGGTTGACGGTCTTCCCTCGGGCTATGTGAGATTTCTGTTAGATTTTAGATGGGAAATTTGAGCCCATCAAGGAGGTGTCTCAAATCTGAGTCCAACCTTTGATGCCAAATAACACATACATAAAGCGATACAATTTGTTCCAAAATGAAATTAATAAATATTGACATCTTCTATTTTCACTTTATTTTGTAATTACAGCCACATATTCAATATTTACTAATGACAAAAGTCAATAGAATTGACATGCTTTATAATATATTATCATATAATTTCTTTGTATTATGAGTATTAAAGATATTTAAAATGATAATAGTAGTGAAAGCTCAGTCGGTTGACGGTCTTCCCTCGGGCTATGTGAGATTTCTGTTAGATTTAGATGGGAAACCTGGTGCTAGGAGACACGGGTTTGAAATGGAGGGCACCCTAACCACCAAAGGATAATCTCTAGGGAAAAAGAAACACATTTACTATCTCAATTTGAGGCAAATATACTTTGAAGGAGGTAACATTTAGCTTATAGTTATGGCTCGTCTTTAACATGGTAGATAATCCTTCTCACCTTACAGGGGTTTAGTTATTTACTTTTCCCACCACTTTGACTTGTAGCTACATTTTTCAGAGACGCGGGTTTTAACCTGTAAGATCTTGTCTGTCAAATTTGAAAAGATTCTGTAGATATACAAAACAACTGTAAAAACAACTGTAAACAAAACATGTTTAGAAACATTGGAAAAGTACACATGAAAGGAATCTTATGTAAGTGAACGAAAAAATCCAGCCCCAACTCGTTTGGGTATATATCCTTAAGACCCTAGATATTTACTTTCACTAGAAATCTGTCTGAACCAAATGCACTCCAAGGGTATTGAATGTTAAATCGAATCAACCTTGAACCAACTTTTGAAGTCCTCTAACACAAACATTACCTCTTTTCACAATGCAGACATAGCAGAGCATGTTGAAACATTGACAAATATCTCAAATGAAGTACCATACCACTGAAATAATAAACCTCCACTGCGAATATATCAAAGAATCTACTCTGAATGTCTCTAAATTTTAACTTTTGGTATTGTTTTACATCCCTACTCATTTTCGAGAAAAAACAGGATCCAACGCCGACGAATCATCAAATCCCTAATTAGGTCATCACGTGACTAATCAACCTCAACACACTATATAAGCAATGTCGAGCAAATGTGGGTTCCAATGTCGACGAATTATCAAATCTCAAACTAGGTCACAACACAATGTCAGTAACTCAAACGGTATATAAGAAAATTTCTGCAAAACAGGGATAAAGTGTCGACCTATCATCAAATCGATAGAAGCTCATCACGTGACATATCTGCGATTAGGTATATATAAAATATGATGAATTTGCTTTTATTAATGATGTATCAGCTGAAAACCTTACATGAATCCATACTATATAAATCCAGTCAGACACCTCTTACAGCCACTCACAAAGTATTAGGAAACTGATAAGGGAGAATGTTTTCTAACTCTGGATTTAATTCTGAACAGTCAGATTCGACTGATTCCTCAATGAAAGAACCTGATATTGTGAAACCAGCGGCAAAACCATCATCAATCTCGAACACAGGGGGATTTTCATTGTCAAACAATCATCAAATCAGATATGCCTTTAAAGATCCACCTGCATACACCTTTGGTCACAATTCAATGAATCAACCAAATCTTTTGAAAAATTCTGTTTTTAATGACTATATATTTCGATGTGATCCACTGGTTTATCAGAAATATGTCTCCAGATTTGAAACATACAGGACATGGCCCAAATCACATCCGGTGAGACCTGAACAACTAAGCAGAGCAGGATTTGTCTACACAGGAGAAGGGGATAAAGTTATCTGTCCATGGTGTAAGATTAAACTGATAGAATGGGAACCACATGACCTACCATTCGAAGAACACAGAAGACATTCAACCTCCTGCGACTTTTTGAAGATGTTGATGCCATAAAGACTATTAAACTCTTTAAAGAATATGTAGCATTGATTGTAATAACTGTAATAATAATATTTAGATGACTGTAGTACTTGTTAAAATATTGTTTCCTAATCCATAAATAAGACAAAATAAACGCCACACTCTCTTGAAATAAATACAATACCTCAATCCTACCCCACATAATGTACATAACTTTCCACCAACTCCTCTGTCCTTGACTTGCATTTAGTTCATACAATACAAACACCTTTAACAATCATTCCTGAATCCAGGCACTCATATGGCACATGTCAAAGCAGAGTAATGTGTTTCAACACACACACCCCTCAGGCAGTATGGTAAATTGAAGTGTATCAGAAAATCATATGAAAGTAATAGTAATATTAATATTTGATATCACAAGCTCACACTTGCGGCTATGCATTGAACTCTCTATGGTGGAAGATCATGCAAAATCACATCTCAACACGTCCAAGACATCTTAATCTATAGAAATTATATCATAACCACCAAACCCTTTAAAACCATTCATAATGCCTCGAACCCAAAGATTTGTACTAGTGTCTAATCAAACTAACAGTCGGGTTAAAATTTGTTTAAACAGAAATCTTTCCCAGAGATTGTGTCTGATCATGATATATCTGATGATAGAACCATTTATTAATCTAACAATAAAACCTAAAAAATCGAACTAGTGACAAGTTCGAACCAAAAGTTTCGATGAAGAAATCATGCTGATTATGCCCCCTTCTGAACAATGATCTCCCCCCTTATCTGTTGTTATAAAAACGCCACAGATTTGACAATCTCTCATCCAATCCTCTCTAGAGCTGGACAGACGAACAAGCTGCTCAACACACTCTTTGGAAAGCAAGCAGGAAATCTACATCTACCACAGCAATCACCCAGTAGGTACAAGAGTCAGAACTTGTAATGGCAGAGGCTACATTGAACACACCAATGAAAATCTCCAACAGTAAGAAGAGAAAGAACGAGCAATCGCAGCTCTCAAAAGTGAAGGTCATGTTGATGACACCACAGAATTCTGAAGGGGCAGGAGAACACAGTCAAGCCTGTACTGATATCTCTACAGCATGCGGTGTTATTGCAAACAAACCATTTAGAAAAAATTATCATTTAGGAGGCAAAAAATATGCAATATTTCATGGGGAAAGGGATGTTATAGATCGCATCCAAATTAAAGAGTGGGATGGTAAAGTGGTGTTAAAAGAAGGGGTTAAACTTAATAGGTCTAGATTTGTAATGATTCTTCACAACGTCGAAATTATAAAACATACCCTTGAAAAAATTTTGAAAGGGGAGGATGGATTGAACTCTAGAATTCATATAGGAGCCTCATATTATCTCTCTGTCAATAGCCCATACAAAACTGTAGCAATAAGAATGTGGAGAAAGGGGGGCAATGGGGAATATTTTCCCACAAAGTGTGGCATAACAATGAGTTGTGGGGAATGGGACGAATTTACTAAAATTTCTAATAAAATCTATTCAGAGAGAATGGAAATTTTTACACACGTTCCGTGTCCAATGCAACCCGATCAACCAGGTCATAACAAAGTGTTTTGTGTTGAATGTTGTGAATCAACCAAAGCACCCATGGGAGAGGTCGATTTTGACATACCTCTGTAACAACTTTTTTATCAATTAAGAATCAATTATTTTAAACACAAAAGTCAACATTACTGTAATATAAATGTAACAAATTACTCTGAAAAAAAATTTTTTTTTGTAAAAAATGTACATAGTCGAGACATAGCAATAGTTTAAAATGTATAGTCAGCACTGGGTAATAACAGATTTCCATCCAACCTGTTTGAACTTGTAAAGAAATCTGTAGTTGAAGTGGGTCCTGGATATTTACGAGTTGAGGCATATCTTAGGTTAGGTCTTTGATCCTTGGGGTTATAAAAACCCCCAGTTCTCAATGATCTGTCATTGATTTCATGACAATTTTTGGGATTGAGACCTTTACAAAGAACAAGTGCTATATCACACTGAGTTTGACATTGAGTGAATAATAGCTGGTGAATTTTACCTCATTTTATTTTGTTTTTAGAATAAGGCTACGGTTAATAAAATAAGGATGGAATTAGCTCAGATGGAGATGAATCTATTCATGGGTAACAGGTACGACGTGTACTACCCCCTACACATACCATCTTCTATGGTAACCTTTATGCACTTGATACAGCTAATTTAACTGAAGAACTACAAACAAGCCTTCAACTGCATAACGCTGCTGAATGAGGTGCTGCCAGAGTTCATTATGTAAGTAAAATAGTTCTCATATAAAGGATCTGAGACTAAAATTGTTTGTTTATCTCGATGTGGTATATGATTTTACACTAATTATGCATATAGCTGTGTAAACTGTAGAGCACTGTATTTAACGTAAATACACCAATGTATGTTCTGTAACATTTGAAATTTTCTCTAATTAATATCACAATATGTAATGGTAGAAAAAGAGGGATCAAGTGTTGACCAATCATCAAATCGCAAACCAGGTCGTCACGTGACATAAGAACTGCTTTTGCTATATAAGCTGTTTGGGGAAAAAGAGGGATCAAGTGTTGTCCTATCATCAAATAATGAACTAGGTCATCACGTGACATAACAGTTACTTTTTGTATATAAGTCATTTCGGGGAAAAGAGGGATCAAGTGTCGACCAATAATCAAATCGCAAAGCAAGGAGTCACGTGACGACTTAACTTTATGATATATATAAGGACCCACTATGTAGAAGGGGGATAATGAATCTTATTAGGTAGTCATATCTCAAACGATATAACCGAAGTATAGTCCCTGTCATCCTGTCATTCAACTGTTGGTTAACATTTTATCAACCTGTCCTCACCACCAAACCCACTATTCAAGAATCAGTAACTGAAGATATGTACAAGTTTGCCTATTGTTCATGTAATTTCAGGAACAAATATCCAGACTTCGCCAGATATTTTGTAGAAGAATTCGAAAAAGCAGTATGCTGTATTTGTAAAGAGGACCTACAGAGGGAACAACTCATTCTATCCAATCCATGCGCTCATTATTTCTGCGCATCATGCGCATGTCAGTTGGTTAAGAACTGGAATGAAGAGGGAAGACAAAGACCCAAATGCCCACTTTGTAGGTCTGTTTTGAGGGACCACCTCTTTGCAAAACCAGGTTTCTTCAGTGCCACCAGACTGCACCAATGCTCGCTCTTTGTGTGGGTTCCCACCTCCACATATATCCATGCTAATTTCAACCAGTCAATGATTGATGCCTTGACATCAAGGAATTTTATTAAAGCCTTCTATTATGCATTCTTAATGAGTACTACACCCTCAGATAGTGAGAAGATGCTAGCACCAACATGGCCGCAGTTCTATGAGGACAGGAAAAACAACCTGACCTGCACCACCTGTGGGCTTCCGATTAGTTTTGATCAAGCATTTGCCACTAAATGTGGTCATTTCTATTGCACTATCTGTTCCGCCTACTCTGTCTCCAAACCGAGAGGATCTCCCCTTCTCTGCCCAATATGCGAGGAGGAAATCGAAGATGAGTCAACAGAAATCATTTTCCTGAGACCTATCAAACTTCCCCCAGGTGGCTGGATAGAGGTTCCTCAACCTCTCATCTGATTCAAACCATGGAACACTAGATATCGAATTGTAAGTTATAATTGAAAAAGTAAAAGTCTGAAAATAATTTATAACCAAGCTACAATCAGAGAGGTTTAGTAGATATATATGTAATATACTTCAGTATTTACAGTTCTAATGAAGCATATTGTCTTTCCAGTAAGGTAATGGATGGATAACAATGACATATCATTTATACTTTTTATTTAATTGTCTTTAGAATATTATAAGGTCTAGATAGACACCAACAAACAGAAAGGTTACAATATGTAAGCAGTTTATTATTATTTTTCTAGAGTAGTAAGTATTATTATTACTTTTATACAAATATCAGTTAGTTATAATGTTAGAAAAAAAAATAACTGCTTTGTGACAAATTGGTGTTTATAACAGAACAAATCTGTATATCTCATACTTATATTATAACAATCCTATACAGAATAGAAGGGTTTAACAGGCTATGTATATATATATATATCTCACTTATACTAATATACATTGTCAAAAGAAAATCTTATGTGCACATAAATGTATTTTGTATGAACTAAGGTTACAATAATCAGGGTGGTTTAGTAGATATATTTGTAATACACCCCACTATTTACAGTGCTAACAAAGCATATTGTCTTTCCAGTAAGGTAATGGATGGTTAACAATGACATATCATTTACACTCTTTATTTAATTGACTTTAGAATATTATAAGGTCTAGCTAGACACCAACAAAGAGAAAGGTTACAATATGTAAGCAGTTTATCATTATTTTTCTAGAGTAGTAACTAGTATATTACTTTTATACAAATATCAGTTAGTTATAATGTCAGAAAAATAACTGCTTTGTGTCAAATTGGTGGTTATAACACAACCAATAAAGTTTACATGCTAATATACCCTTTTTTGAACTAGTTGAAATTAGTTATATGTTAATCCATGGTAATCCAAATGTATTTACAAGATATAGGTGTGTTATTGTATACAGTCTACGAATAATGTTATGATATACTTCAGTTTACTACAAAATGTTAATGTATAAAGTTTATATATTTTTATAATAAACCTTTCCTGATCTAGTTGTGAAATAAGCTCTCCCTCTGTGTTGATCATTAGCACCAGTTGTGGATGTAGATTCATCAGAATGTATATTTTCCTCTGAGCTATTATGATCTGTTGTGATCTGTCTAGACTGATCTCTCATTGAGTTAATTGACCCTGACTGACTGTTTTGATCAGATCTAGTAGAACTCAATTGATCTTCCGAGCTATTGTGATCTATTGTAACCTGAGTGGACTGATCACTCATTGAGATTGGTGACATTGGTCCACTGTCTTGATCTGAGATGATCGAATCCATGTGTACCTCAGAACTATTCCTTGTTACACTGGTCTGACTAGGTTGAGATCCTACTGAGTCAATTGAGTTGGATTCAATGTTTTGAACTGATGTGGTCGAATTTGGGTTTTCCTCTGAACTGGAATTTACCTCACTAACCTGAGTGAACTGATCTCTGAATAATGAGTGAGGAATTGAATCATTGACATCTGCATCGCTTGTATCCAAGTCACTGTCCTCTTCAATGCTTAATGGATGGAAATCATTTGGCATAGGTCTCAATATAGGGAGATAACTAGAGCTGGATGAGGGTAGTGAGCTTTGTGATGGTGTAAAATCTGATTCTTCCCCCTGAATCGATATAATTCTGGCTATAAACTCCGCCTCCTTATGAAATCTACTGTCCCAGGAACTCTGGCTTTCAGAATCTGAGGTAACAGAATTATCCCTATCCGAGTTTTCAGATATTGAAATGGAAAGTGGGATATCACTAATGTATGGGGAAAGCGAATCTGATTCATCACTGTAGGAATCATCTGATTTTTCTTCAATATACATGCAGTAACGTAAGAAAATCTTCACTAAATTTATCCTCAGGAATAAGAAGTAGTCATGTCTCCAGAAGAAGAGTATAATCAGTGTTAAAGACACAATAAACACCACACCAGGAAACACTAGTAGTATAAATACACTGTCGTCTCTTGAAAGTGAATCAGCAGGTTCAGTCTCACTAGTGGTCAGACACTGCAACCTCTGATCTGTAAATAAAAAAATACAAAAAAAGTAATATACCAGAAATATCAAGATTATACCAAAAAATCACATACAGACACACACACACACACACACACACTCAGATCAACACAAAAAATTATACATACTGGTGGGAAGCTTGTGAAACTGCCAGCCCTCGTCATTATGTCTGAATTATTGTCCCCAAATGTAAAATCCTCATAAATATGCTCAGCTGTACTATCGATATCTGAAGATTAAAGGAGAGCAAATTTTACTGTAGGTAAAGAGTACTTACCCATATCACAACCCTGTATGCTGGGGTAATATTCCTGATTACACTGGTCGATGGAGTAACTACACAGTCCATCACAGTTCCATAAAATAATCCTCAGAGATGGATAATTATTTAATATTTTTCTAACCGGTAAACTTAACTGTGTAGCACTCAGTATAACGTAAAATTTCTGTATCTTTATCTCCACACCTGATTAAAAAGTCATTGAACTCCTCAATACCACTGATTCCCGAGACGACTCCAACCTCACTGTTTTTTGGAAATATACACTCTATATGATAGGCAATAACATTAGTAAGATGCAATGTTAACAGTACACAGAATAAACAAAGTGAATCACTCACTAATATTCTAATCATTGTGTGAATTTTCGAAACACCAAACAATATATTTCTATTATGGAAGCTACCGCGTGTATGCCATGACGTGTAAATATGAGGTGACGCAGAGAGAATTGGTAATGTGACGTCACATTCCATTTCCCTAGTTTCGCAAAGATATGTACAGAAAAAAATGCGATTACCTAGCTCCCAACTGAATTCTGATAAACTTTCCTCTTCATTAATCTTGTTATTTAACCCCACCATTATTTGATTGTGGTCACAATGGTCTGTACAACAGGTTGGAGTCATATAGTAGCTATAATTTTACAAAACAAATATACATTTGAGCTTACAAAGTACTTTGTTGAGAAAAGAAGTAAGACATTCATATTAAATTTAAGAAAACATAATGATGTTTGAGTTTAAATGGAAACACAATTTACCTCTCCTGCATCTCAATACCCTCAACATTGCTCTCGTTGACAACACAGGTCATCTGAAGACTACCTAAATCTCTAACAATGGGTCTCCTGGATGTTCTCCTTAGTGCACCACCCCTCCTCAGACGTTGTCTTTTGATTATCATCTTAACAAGAGTCATTGTAATTCCAATGAATAGGAGGCATGTGGGTAATGTAGCTAAAAAGATTATATACTTAGGGGTCCTACTCTGATATTGAGAGACAACATCCAAAGAGACATAGCTATCGACAGTAGTTAATCCTGGATGATCTACATAGCTCTTAGTCGAAGAAATGGTGTCAATATTTGAAGATGTAATATAAGCTGGATCTCTACTATATTTTGAGGAACCAATGTTAGGGTAGACGGTGGTGGTGGTGGTAATTGTGGAAATAATATCAGGAGATTCAGAACTGATTAATGTAGATTCAATATTATGTGAATCTGTCATGGTGTAAGGGGTGGATGGATCAATTTCATCATTGTTGGTAGTGCTGGTCACTGAGCTGTATTGTAGGCTCTTGATTGATTGGTGAGATGTGGTATGTTGGATTGTTTCCTTGAGGTGATCTGTATATAAGAGAAAAAAAAGAGGAATGTGAATATCTTGTTATCACAATTGTAATTCTGTCATCGTCTTACATGCTAACAAGTGACTTTTATTTTCTAGTTTAACAGTTTTCTCCAATCACGTGATACAATATTCGATTTGATGATAGGTCGACACTTGATCCCTCTTTTCCCCGAGAAGGTTTATATACTACAGAATTGTAGTAAGTCACGTGATGACCTAATTTCAGATTTGATGATTGGTCGTCACTTGATCCCTCTTTTTCCCAAGAATAATTCGTTACAAAAAATGTTACTTTTACAAACCTTTTTGCGAGTTCATCAATATGTATCAGTTATTTTAGGACTTATCAATCAGTACCACCTACTTGAGCTTGTGAGAGGTAATCCTGTGCTAACCATACACATATTTGTGGTGACTACAATATTTTGGGGAATATCCTCCATCCAAGAACAACTGAAATATTCCATATCCACTAGAGAGAGGTACAAGAGGTTGGTAAGGCTTTAAATATAGGTGCTAGTTCTAGTAATTGTACTCTTTCAAGATACAGTCTAGTAACAGACGGTCTATAGTCGAATGAAGGCACAGCCATATCTATGCAAAATATCATGTCATCCCTGCAATCACATATTCTTTGATGACAACTTGTAGTTCCACATATATAAAATCCATGCATGGAAATACATATAAGCATAAGCAGTGACAGCTTAGTCATTTCCATCTTTATTCCACACCCAACACAATAGAAGCAATGATGTACTTTATCTGACATCCAACCTCTAGCTAAAGATACAGATAAAGGACTATAAATAAGGCTGGTTTGTGATTTATAAAACAGAGAGGTAATAAAATGCAGACAACCACAATGAATTCCTTGGCATTTACAACACCATGTACAGCAATTATATCAGGACCTACTGCGTCTGGAAAATCTACCTTTATATTTAAGACTCTACGTAATCTGAAGCATATGTTCCAAACACCAGTTAAGAAGATATATTACTTCTATGGAGTTTGGCAAAAATTATTCGAGGCGAACTCTGACCTGAATGTGGAATATATCAAGGATATACCCAAAGAAAACTTTCTACGAGAACTGGAGAGTGATTACCATAATCTGGTTATCATAGACGATTTACAAAGTTCAGCCTTAAATAACGGATTTATTGCGAATTTATTTAGTAGGGAAGCTCACCACAGAAATCTCAGTGTCTTTTTAGTATTACAAAATTTATTTCACCAGGGGAAGTATTCCAGAGACATATCTTTAAACACTCATTACTTCATTTTGTTCAAAAATCAAAGAGATATAAATCAAATTAAAATTTTGGGAAATCAACTAGGAATTGGAAAAAAATTAATTCAGGCTTATTCGGATGCAACTAGTGAACCGTTCTTTTATATTTTGATAGATTTATCACCCCATTCGAATACTTCCTTCATGTTGAGAAGCAATATATTTCCTGATGAATATGCAACAATATATAAGTAGAGGCTTGAGGATACCTCTAACCATTAGGGGATATTAAGTCGAGTGGATCTCATCTGATGTTGATGAGGTTCTTTAGTGATTATTTACAGACGATGTCGAAAAATTTATTGAGGTCTAGACATTTCTTAAACCTTTTACTAGAGAAGGACAAGAACCTCAATAAATATTTATTGATACACGCCTCAAGTAGACATCTCCAGTCTTTAGCAGAGATATTTTATAACGTTTTTCGACTACCTCTAGACAACAGAACTAAAAAAAAATTTAATGAAAATATTGGTATTTTGAGAAAGTTCATTCAATATCCAAAAAAAAGGTTAAATATTGTCAAGAGGAATCATACCCTGATAGGTGAACTACTGATACTTCTTCAATGCTTTATCAAAGAGATTTTACAATGAATAAGTTTATATTAATACCCAAAGATCAATATGATAAGTTTAAAGAGATGCAAGACAATAAAGACCCCAATCCACCAAAGAGCCAAGTTACCACTGAAGATAAAATTGTAGATAATCTATCAGATGACAGTTTAAAGGCTAATAATAATAATAATAATACTCGTCAGATGAAGGCGTTAATTAAACCAGAAGAAAGTGAAAATAGGGAACTACCTCCACCACCAGGTCTTCCAGAGCAATATATAAACTCCTCTGATGTGAATTCTCATTCCCAGATTCCTAATAGTCCTCGAGACGCAAATGACAGAGTCAGCAAACAGGTTGGAAATGGAGCAACAGGAAAGGGGATCAGACGTAGACCAGAATGGATCAAATTCTGGAACAAAAATATCAGATGAAGAGGATCAATTTTTAACTGATGCTTATTACAACCCAAGGAGTCCTGTTGCATTCAGTGGAATGCAAAAAATTTATAAATTTTTAAAGATGAGGGGTATGGATTCTATCAAACCGAGGATGCTTAAGATATGGTTGAGTAGACAAGAACCTTACACCTCTCATCATTCTGCCAGAAGGAGATTCCAAAGACCTCGAGTAATATCATTCTCAGTGAACTATCAATGGGACAGTGACACTGCAAATATGACCAGCTATAGGGAGCATAATAATGGTTATGGTCATTTTGTTGTTTTTATAGATATATTTTCCAGATTCCTCTACACAGCACCAATCAAAACCCTTACGGGAAAGGAAATGGTATATGTAATGAACGATTTGTTCCAAAATACCACAGATAAACCAAAGAATCTCAGGACTGATCAAGGTAGTGAATACAAAAATAACCAAGTTAAAAAATTTCTCAAAGACAATAGGGTTAATCATATTTTTACATATTATGAAACCAAGGCTAATTATGCTGAAAGAGTTATAAAAACCATCAAATTAAAAATTTTTAAATATTTCACTAGTAAGGAAACGTTCAGATGGATCGAAATTTTGACAGACCTTACCTACAGTTACAATCAATCTTATCACAGGAGTATCAAAATGACCCCTCAGGAGGCAAACCAGAAAAATAACTATCAGGTGTGGAAAAACCAATATGCTCCAAAGCAAAACTCAAAAACAAAGAAAATTAAATCCAAAAGTAAAGGTCAGACCCGCAGACTCCAGTACAAATTCAAGCTTGGGGATAAGGTAAAAATTAGTTACAATAAGAAACAATTTGACAGAGAATATTCCGAAAAGTGGTCAGGAGAAATTTTTACTGTGGTAGACAGAAAGAGGAATCAAAATATACCTATGTATAAACTCAAAGACTATAACAATGAGGTGATAGAATCCCATTTTTATGAACCGGAGTTACAGTTAGCATACATGGGCTCAAATATTGTTTATAAAATAGAGGAGATACTGAAAAGGCGTAAGAGACATGGTGTTCCTGAGGTATTAGTTAAATGGAAGGGATGGCCAGTCAAATTCAACTCCTGGATTCCAGAATCAGACCTACAGGATATAAATTGAGGTCGTATCTTCGCACACCTACTCAATCAGCTGATTTGGAAAAAAAATTAGACCACGTGACTGCAAATAGTATGTTAGGTTTACCCTTACGCTCGAAATTTAAGTGCTTTCCCAGAAGCTCGGAATTTTACACTAGTCTTTCCTTGACGCTCGAAATTAGAGTATATAAACCAGCAGAGATGTGTTAAAACAGATCACATGGTTACTCGCTAAAGCGACACTCAGGTCTAGTAGTTGGTGCAAACCAATGGCGGATTCAGATCTTTATTTCTTCCTAAGCTCTACAGATTCCTTGTTCTATCATAAAGAAAACAAACCCTATAACTTTACAGTTGAATTAAATGAGACATTTAATCTAAAAGAATCATGGGAAATTGCTTTATGCGACATCAATCTCAATAGCACTTTAACAGATTCTGTCTATATATTCAGCGACATGTGCGACCAGTCTTATGTTCTTAATTCGTCTGAGCCAGTTATTCGGCTGATCTATCCTTCAACCTCGTTTACATCATATTCTTTTACAAACAGGTATTATTTACCTATAAAACAGAAAGCATTTACTCGGATACGCATATATATAAGAGAGAGTGACATGGCCTATGCCAGTAGATTAACTCATGACATACAGTTGACTCTTCATGCGAGGTTAAAGAAATGGATACTTATTTAGATTTTTGTAAAAGGTGTAGTCAGGGGATGGTGGGATACAGGAAAGATTTCTACACACTCAGTAACAAATACGGCGATAGCAAAAACACAAATCAAACCGGAGATATTTCGATTGTCAATCCAACACAGGCTGCTGTTGACCAAGCCAAAAGTGAGGTTAAAAACCAAAAAACTATAAATAGGACTAAAAAATTAAATTACAATCAGACTGGAAGTAAGAGTGTGAAGAAAAAGACAACCAGGAGTAAAAAAAAAGTGGTTTTAAAAAAAGATAAAAAACCAAGGCCTAGCCAGAAGAAAAAAAATAAATCCAGTAAAAATAATAAAAAAGGAAAGGTTAGAAAAAGTGCATCAAAAAGTTACGGATCATTATGGATGTAGTACAAACATCTCTGACGCTATTCATTCCACCTCCCATTGACAATTCCATCCAGAGAGAGTACTGGGTCGAATTCAACCCAATAGCGGCAATATCAGGTGGTGGGGTGATAGAATTCAACATTCCTGGAACGTCTGTAGATTATGTGAATTTGGTTACAGGTTAGTTATGCAATAACCCATGCAGATGGAACACCTGTAAGTTTAAATCCAAGTCTTATAATAGCACATAATGAATCTTTAAAATTAACACCTGCATTGTACCCATTTTGGAGAAGCGACATAAAAAGTTTTAGTGTGGCTCAGGGGTCTCTAACTTTTATGACAGATAACATATTTCATGGAAAGGTACCTAGTAAAATGATTATAGGTATGGTATCTAATAGTGCCTACTCTGGAGACTTCAGTAAGAACCCATTTAACTTTAAACATATGGATGCTAATTACTTAGAGGTCACTGTTGATGGTCAACCTGTTCCTAACAGACCATATAAACCTAATTATGAAGAAAATGATTATGTCTCATCTTATTTGAGTTTATTAGATAGTGATCTGAATAAGAGGAAAGGGATAATTATTGGTTTAAGTGAATACCCTAATGGATATTGTCTGTACCTATTCGACATTCAAAGTTTTTTGAGGGGTAAAATCATGACCAGATCTAACAGTGGTCATGTGAGGTTAAGTATAAGGTATGCTAAGGCATTGCCGGAGACTATAAATGTCTTGGTATATGCTAAATTTCCTGAATTAGTAACCATTGACCACACAAGGAGTGTCAATCTATCATAAGAGGTTGGTGTTCAAGCGAGTGCAACCACCTCACGTGTGACGAGAAACTAGAGCGTTGAAGGTTGATTATATACCAGAATTTCGAACGTCAAGGAAAGACCCTTTCAAAATTCCGAGCTTCTGAGAAAGCACCCAAAATTCGAACGTAAAGGAAAACATTTGTGTTCAAGATCTGATCAGCATCAGCCAAAATTTCGAACGTCAAGGAAAAACTGTTTCAAAATTCCGAGCTTCTGGGAAAGCACCTAAAATTCGAACGTAAAGGAAGACAATTGTGCTCAACAGCTGATTTCAGTCACGTGATCTCGACTTTATTATTATTTTCTTTTTTAAATGGATAGCCAGACCTTATCTACCTACATGGTTCAGGATAAATGGATAAGAGAGAGGTTTCGAGGGGTTTATCCCATAGATTTAATCCCAAAGAATCTTCCAATTAGATCTGTAATCATTGTTAATCAAGATGCCTCCAACCAGAAGGGAAGTCATTGGGTTGTTATACATTATACAAGTGATGCTATTGTAGAATATTTTGATTCAGTGGGAAAACAACCAAAGGTTGAGGTACATAATTTACTGGTATCACAGGATATGACGTATATGTACAATAATAAGAAGTTACAGTCCTATAATACTTACACTTGTGGGTTGTTTTGTCTTTATTACAGTTAATACAGTTGTAGAGACATCAATTTCAGTAATATACTTAATCATTTTAGTGATAATCTTGTAGATAATGAAATATTAGTAAGTAGATTTTTTGTAGATAGGTTTCAAGAGACGTAGTTTTTGCTGTTTGTGTTATGCTGTACTGATTCTTGTACTATACATATTGATATTCAGAAATAAATTATTTTTCCTGTAATACTTGTGTGTTACTATCATCAGGATCTTGCATTGATGTCATGCAGTCCATAAGTATAACCCCCATTAAGTTATTACCAGAAATATTTTTTATATCTAATACAGTTACCAGTTTCCTCGGTATGGTCACACCCCAGAATGTTTCCTGAGGCTTATCAAAATTTATTTGTTTGTATGCTATGTGCTTTCCACAATGGCTAATGAGTTCCTTTTAAATTCTTTGACCTGTTGAAATTTCATGGTTATCACTAACCTCATGATACTTTCCATCATGTTGTGGGATGGATTAAATTCTTGGACTGAATTCACAAGGGATTGCAACTCAAAGGGGTCAGTATTGTTCATAATTTTATCACAGAGGTTGTCTTGATTATATGCTGCTGCAATTAGATAATGGAACATCTGTTCTGATGAGTGGAAGGATTTCTCTTCCATTTGAATCTGACATGTAAAAAGATTTGACATTGGGTTTTGTGGTTTGTCAACTAAAAGAACCTCTTTCTCCCAAGGTGTTAATACAAGATCAAGGGGTTCTGTGGAAACTCCATCCATCAGTACCTTTCTCTTGCAATAGAAATAGTTAAAACCAATTTTATTCTGCGAATATGTAAAAATATCTGATTCCCTAACTCTGAACCCCACATTAGTCGAAAAATTCACTTTCTTAGATTTCAGACATTCCTCAAATTTCTTCATCGGATCTACAAGGTTTCTTTTAGAAATTCCCTTACATGAGATTTTTTGTTTACCATTACCATCCTCTATTATGTAAGACTTAGAACATAAAGACAACATCTTTTCCCCCCCACTCAAATTTAAATGTGCCCAAATGGCGCCCGTCTAGAGCCAGGTGGCGCTGACAACACCTCCTTGGAAACCATATGGGTGACTTGGTATCACTACAAGATTCGAATATTTCCGATTTATATCTATCCTTATATTCATCCCTTATACATTGGTCTATAGTAGGAGCATTTATTGCCATATAGATGCTGTCTGTTTCTGTTATCTCGAAGCTGTTATCTATGAAATAAGTCTTCAGACAGTCATAATAAAATTCTAGTATCCATAATTTGGCGTATTGTAGAATAAAAAATCCAATCTGAATGGGGTTGTCTAAAGCTATTGAATTTTTATATGTTTCCACCTCGAACAGATCCTGACCTAGGATATCCAGTGATTTAAAGGTTGGTGAGTTAATGACCTTGGTTATTTTAATTTTATTGTTCATATATCTTGTGTTAGTATGCTTGGTACGATCCATGAGAACAGATCCATAACTGGAGTTGCTTAACAGTTTATAGGTGTCACCAATGATGGCCATATCAGGGTTCTGATCTCCAATTCTGTGCATGGTAACTGTGTCTATGAAAGACTTGAAGGATGTATTTGGTTGAAATTCTACGACCTGGTAGATTCTAGTGACCTCACAGTGATTAGCAAGATACCATCTCAGTAGAGGGGTGGCTAATAAAATTTTTTTTGCTTTAAGTCCACTAATCAAAAGCCTTTTATGATCAAAACTTATATCATTGTCTTTACAATACTGAAACATATGCGCACCTATTTCCTCCATTTTAACATTACATGTGCAAAAGAATGGTGGAAACTCCTTATAATGATCTTGATGAGACTGTTTGACCTCAATATCTACCTCTACAGCACCAAATAGTTTGTTGGATTGTATATCTCTCAATATCTTACTGTCAGACAACTTGCCTTTGTTCCTTCTGTAGTATGCTGGTAGATATTTATCGTAATATTTTTTGCAATGGGGTTTAATTTTGGATAGAAATTCGCATTCCTGTATACTTACATACATATAACCCTGAGATATGAGAAATTGCTTTTTCCTCTCGTCTTTCTGTTGAACCTGCTTCAATTTCTTTAACCATCTGCTTGACGCTATTTTCTTTACAATATGACAATTAAATTTACAGTGATGATAATAACACCCATTGAATTCGTAGACTGTCTTAGTTTTAGCACAAAATCCATCTACGAGATAATTACCAATTCTTATTTCCTTCTGATTATTTAGTTTATGGAGTATTTTTATCTTATTAGTCTTCATGAGGTAGTCTAACCAGACATATGAGTCTATGTACCTTTCTGATACCTCTGGTCTGAATTTATTATGTTGATATCTCCTTACAAATACCCCAGTTGGCATTTTTTGTTTCAGAGCATATGAGTACAAACCGTTACAATCATACCCGACTACAGCTTGACAGGTGTTACCTGGGATACCTCTTATATTTGTGATACCTTTTTCATGATACCTATAAAAAATAATGCTAGGACCTCCAATAATATTCTTCTTAATTACATAATACAAGTCACTGTTGTTGAGGTTAATTAGAGAAAAATTGCTTCTAGATGATTCGTAGAGCATTCTTCTAGCAACTCCTGGTAGTGTTGTGTAGTCCTTAAAAATATCAATTCCCTCATTCTTATATATATCTATAAAATTTTGTAAGGCAATGGCAAATGGAGCCGTATCAAGGTTATCATAATAAATAAGATAGTCTTTGAATGTTTCCATATGTTCGTCTCTCCATATAGTGAGCAGAGCCTGGTAGTCAGACTCAGTCTTAATAGGGTTATCGTTGGTAAGTCTTGAATAGAATTCTTCTGGTTTAGGTAGATGATTTTGCATTAATTTCTCCTCAGAATCAAACCATTCGTATGGAAAGATTCCTTTGGGTGTTTCACATCCATATGCTTTCAAAAATTTGCTATAGGAACACCCAACCGCCAGATAATTTGAGATATCTAAAAATTTCATATCAGTAACTACGATTGCAAGGTACGAGTTATTCCTCTTGATGGTAAATATTTCATTTTCTTGGTAGTGATCGGTAATATATAGCATTATGTGTCTTTTGACTAAATTCAGATCATACTTGCCAGAGTTAAAACCGATAACAGGCACTTGAGATAGGTATTTGTCAAATTCTTTAATCATGGTGGATACCACATTAGCAAAATGGGACCTCATTTTAGAATCAGAGACAGATTCTTCAGATTCGTATTCCGAATCGTCTAACTCATTAGAATATTGTTCCTTCAAGACTTCCAACTCATGATAGACATAATCGTATCTTTCCTTCAATATTTCATAACAATATCTACTAATTTCTTGAATTTTATTCATCATTTTAGATACCAATAGGTTTGGTGAGACTTCAACAATGCATACTGGGTCCTCATGTTGAGGTATATTAGATGCAATACTTACACTAACTGGGATATGCTTAGATATCCATTGTAGTTGGTTTGTGTTTGACTGGTTATCATCTACATTTTTCCTCAACATAGCTTCCATATCCCAGACTAAAAAATAGGGATAATACCTCGAATTATTAGGCACATATATGCCTATAGACTCTAATCTTTCGAATAATGTTGTTTTAGATTTATAAAATCCTCCTGGAAATATGTATTTGGTTCTGTCGTAACATGTCTTGTAATGTATCTTCATAGTCCACAGTCTTTTAAATATTTTTCCACACTTATCACATTGAAACTTTTTAGCAAATTGATCAAAATTTGTAATATAACTAAAATGATTTTGGAATACATTCAAATACATTTTTGATTGATATTCAGACATGGTCTCGTAAATATGACTGACTGTGCCATTAGCATTCAGAGAATAGAGAATAATCTTAACTTCAAAGCATTTCTCTAAATTGATAACATCTTCAATTAGTACACCTGGAAACTCAGTTGAAATTTGGGTATTAGTGAAATTTAACCACATTTTTAAATAGTCTTTTATATTCTTATTCTGGTTATTGAGATGAACCTTTAAACATCTGAAGAAACATAGGTTATCTTGGTATGGTTCCTTCCTGTTCTTATCATAGATAAAATTTCTTAAATGTTTATGGTTTTTGATATATGTGGGGAGTTCTATGGCTTGTCCTAAAGGAAAGTCTGTCAAAAATATATTGTACTGTATATTGGTTATGAATGCTAATGTCCAGGCTGTTGTTGGTCTGATAGCTCGAGCTTGTTCTATGATATCAATCCTGGTTATTTTGTTCATTAATAATCTGATACTATTTCTGTTAGATATTGTATAGGGGTAGGTCAATATCCTACTATTATAATAAGGTATATAATACCTATACTCCCCAGTTTGATTATTGAATAAAATCATGCCAAAGGCAAAGTTTATTCGAAATACTGTTGTCTGATCATCATATATTAAGTTGATTTGTCTTCTGATTTCCCTATAACCATCGTTTAAATTATTAACAGGAAAATTATATGTTTCTCTTATATCTCCAGCTTCGTGATCAGCTAATATATGATTTCTGTTGGTTATGTATACTTCTCTAATATTTTCATTCTGCTCTTCGAAAATATATTGGGGAATGTCATTTAACTCATCATTGTCATTGCCTCCATGCTGATTCATTCTATGGCTATATAATTCAGATCTGTCTTTACAAATATGACTACATATTGAGCATTTATACAACTTAATTACGCTAGAATGTCCTTCTTTCTTGTGAACTAGTTCAATGTGAGCATTCAGACTTCTTGAGGTTAAAAATGGTAGATTGCACTGAAAGCATATGAATTTCCCACATTTCTTAAGGTGAAACTGCAATTCTTGTAAGGAGTTAAATGTTTGAGAACAAACTTTACATTCCTCCACCATCCTTCTGTGTGACTGTATGCAGATTGCTTCATGGTGTATTTGGTTGGATTTATTCAACATGTCCCATCCACAAAACGAACATTTAAACGCCATATCTACAGTTGTGGTTTAACTTCTTACTTAGATCCTTGTATAACTTCTTCAAGAAAATTCCAAATATCTTAGATGATGAGAAAGAGTATTGCAATGCATAACACCCTGTATATAGAGTACATACATATACTCTACCAAAATTATTAATGTCGATTCTAGAAATGATCTGAGCATAGGCTATGTCAGGATTGTGAGTTTGATTCTTAGGAACCAGCTTATTTATAGTATAACAGAGATGATATAAAACATAGCATTTCTGAGTGATCAGCGTTAACAATTGTATAACTGTCATTGTGAACTGAGATTATATCTTCATGTGTTATCTGTTGTGGCTTGTTAGAAATCAAGATTGAACTTATTCCTTCATGTATGGCGTCCCTTATATACCACATCAGATGTATACATCACGTGACTGCTATATAGGATTTGATGATTCGTCAGCTTTGGATCCGTTTTTTCCTCTAATTTTCTTATATACGCAATTAGTTTCAGGGTGACCTACTTTGGGATTTGATAATTCGTGCACACTTGATCCCTCTTTTTCCCGAAATGGTTTATATACCAAAACCTGTTGTAAAGTCACGTGTTGACCTAGTTTGCGATTTGATGATTCGTCGACACTTGATCCTGCTTTTTCCCAAAATGAGAGGCGAAAAGTTATATTACCTTAAAAACATGCTGACAAGATCTTTCTTTGTTCATATACATGCAGATTGAATTTGAATAATAATTATAAGGTCTGGTTTGTGTCAGGTCACCGCAAACTACCTCCCCTATTCTTGTGGTGTGATTATAATAAGTGGCGAGGTTCTACATATGCCTTACAGGTGTATCTGTTGTGTAAATATGTGTTGTGTACATACAGAGTGTAAAAGTGTTGTATTGGTCTATTGCTAATACAAACACGACTTGTTCAATTGTAACAGCACAAACATTGGGTGACCTTTTTGACATGACTATGGATCATGTTTTCCATATTCTTAAACCATTCATAAAGTCCTGTTGTTAAAGAGTCAGGTCATTTTCTGTAAAGCTATGTACATATATGCATACATATGTACATATCCCATGAGGATTAAGTTTCAATTAGGTTTCGAGTTAGAACCCGCGTCTGTGAGAGTTTATCAAGCACAAATATGTAAAACCACCACCATTTGATACTAAATCTGTAAGTATACATATACATGTATGTACAATTCTCAGGGGGATTATAGTTCAGGTTAGAAACCGCAAATGCGAGCCTTCATTATACCAACGTGTGTGTACATTTCTCAGGGGGATTAGATTATTAGATTTCAGGTTAGAACACGTGAATTCTTCATTATCCCCATTAGAAATATCTTTCCTTTGTCTTAGCATACAAGACTCCTAGTTGGTTGAGATTCATTGCTTTATATCCTTTGGTGGTTAGGGTGCCCTCCATTTCGAACCCGCGTCTCCTAGCACCAGGTTTCCCATCTAAATCTAACAGAAATCTCACATAGCCCGAGGGAAGACCGTCAACCGACTGAGCTTTCACTACTGATAATGATCATGAAATATAATTTTTAAACTAAAAATAAGCCCACTAACTATATGAAATGAGATTAAAAAGTTGAGACCATAACTTGAGACTGGTCTCAGCTGATTTGAAATCCATTTGAGCCAAAAACTCAGCCGAGACAAAAGTCTCAGATTTGAGACCCTGACTCAGACTTGGGTCTGCCTCAGTTTGAGACTTTTCATGAAACCGGCAACAGTGAATGTAAACTGTAAAAAGTAATGCAAACTTTTCCCAATCCCTATCAAATTTATACCAATCGTATTGTTATTTTTAATTTTGCACTGATAATAAGTCTATGTTACAGCCGTACAACAATCTTTTCCGCTACTAGCAATCACCAACCTATCTGTTTCATCTTGTGTCTTTTGTCAACCAATCGGATACCAAGCACATAGATCAATAACTTATCAAAAACCTATTGGAAGATTTTCAGAGGCAATTGAGACTCTATCGTGAAAACATGTTAAACACTGGGAACACATTGCAACAAACAATCTCATAAAGCTAATTATCCCGAATGTACAGAAAATAAATATACCCAAGTCTGAATTCCCTCAAATTGAGAATAGTCACTGCATGTACTGGATAATAATACCCCTGTCTAACTGTGAAGGTAATGTACCTACATCAATTTAGAAGTAATCTTTTGGATCATTTGAACAGTTATTACACTTAGGAGGGGCAGTGATTGTAGAGATCTAATGAAAATATTCAATACATTCAAATCACATTATGTTGTGAGCATTTCTGTACTTCCAATGACTTTTGTCAGTAATAACTCGTTTATGCATATGTGTCTACATTTGCTTGACCTATATTGCTATTGCTATGAATTATCGTCCATCGAAAATCAAGTAATTTGAGTTTATCCGAGGAAAAGATAGTCACACAAGACATGTGATGACATCCAAAAGTAGTCATGACTTCATCATATGGGTGATCTTTATGAATCTTTGTTGATAAGAACAGTTTCTAGTGCTTATCTTACTGCTTGTACAACCAATGTTTTCACTCAAGACAAATTGTCTGTCTCATTTTCCCATCTGTTTTTTAACAAGATGAGTCTAAGTAGCCTCCCTCCCTCACCTAGTGCTTAAACGTCAACTAGATTGTGGCTAGATCAACCTTAATATCGGAAGATTATGCCTGCCTGCTTGATGTAAAAGTTAGCATCCTATTTCTTCAAAAAGCCTTTCTCAGTTTAGCAAATATACTAAGCAGCATCTATATAATATCTACTTGGCTACATATATGGGATAATGATTATTGAATTGGTTTCTGGTGTTGTTCCTTTGAGTCCCCCTTGAGCAGAAATTAAGCCCTATGAAGTCTTAAATAGATTGAAATAAAATATTAAATCATGATATTCTAATTAACAATATAGATCACTTGTAGTTGTACAGGCACCCTGAGATATTGCTGTAATATCAACAAAGCATAAGATCAGAATAATAATCTGCCACTGTTTCAAAGTGAGTAACACACTTGTCTCAGAAAATAGAGGTATTGGGCTCTATCCTAGGTACAGGTAGATATATAGTGGCTCAGATGACCATTACAATAGCAACCTCTATCACTAGATCTTATCCCAATTGGCAGGCTAAGGAACATAAGGACATTGATAAATGATTATCCCTGAGACTGGCTTTCAGTTAGGGGAATGTCAGTCACTAGATCGGTGGTTTACTTGTGCTTTGGCGTTTGGCTAATAAGCAATTTGAGTCCAGTTCTGAAGAAGATTCTGTAGAGAGTAAATGTAAAACAATGCCTTAATTTCCTGATTCATAATAACCAGCGGACAATTTGTGAAATAAGATGGACACTTAAATGGATGTCGAATGATCTATGAATATCAGAAGATTACAGCTTCAAATCTTGGAATTTAGCTGTTCAGTTCTGATTTTAAAGGATTTTGCCAAACACTTTCATTAAAATGTTCTGGGGATATTTGGCTTAATCACTGACAAATTATAGGTTTTTTTTTCATTGGCCAAATTAAGGTTACACCCCATTAGCTGGAAATTCTGTGTTTTACTATTGACCATATGATATTAATACTCACTGAATTAAGTACAACAGTATTTATCAAATGATTGAAATTGTATCTTATTCTTGAATTCTACTTTAAAAGACAAGATTTTACAACTATTGGTGGAATCTTGTCTCAATCTGAGAGCTATTGACATTTCCAGATGTTACACAGAGTAAAACACAACCAATCAAATATTTCTCTTATTATGAGTACATTGTAATTTTAATTTAACACTCGCAAAGTGGTAAGGTCTCTAGAACACAATTATGATCTTGTGAGCATGAGTCTTTATCTTGTGAGCTCGATTTATTATCTTGTGAGCATTATTTGTTATCTCATGAGCACAAACTTTTCATCAATAGTAATCACTAAATCAGCTGGTGAGCACAAGATGTTGTGATCACACTTATTCTCTTATGATCACCAGATGATGCAGTGATCACCAGATAATATAATGATTATGAAATAATTTTGACATCACCACATCATCTGGTCGAGTGGCATTTCCTTCCAAGGGTTAGTTCTTACTAGTCGCTAATTGTATTTTACAGAATATTACTTTGTGTGTTCATTTGTTATAATATTTAGAAACAACTGCATACACTGTGTGTTTTAATGCACATAGGGGATTGTCAGTGACACCTTAGAAGTCTCAATCTCACTGTCACTTTTTAAAAACCTAGTTTCAGAAAGTGATTAAGGGCATGTTCCACTACCGTGATGAACCTCCCCAGTTGAATTATGATCATGAAAATCTGCTATTTCAGAGGGAACAAGAGATTAGTATTTTCATTCATAATGTTCATAAAGGATGGTACGAACATTCAAAATCCCAGTTTTTTAATTTGACTGGCACCTTTTGATAATGTAGCATGCAACAAAAAATTACATAATTTCAAAATAATCATATCCTGCTTTTTGGCACACAATCACAGATCAATTTAAACATATCCAAAAACCTCTTTTTCATCATCAATAAAAAACAATCAGAAAACTTTCCGGTACCCATTGCCTGGACTGGGCAACAATCGCTACTTTTTTAGGAAATACTTTGTAAAAGTATCATAAATTCAGTCATAATCCGTGAATGAATCTATATTTTTCCAATTGCGGTTTGGTGGGGGGATGACGGGGATGTATAGGTTTACAATCCAAATGTAGATATGGTGGCACCCCATATGTGTATTTGCTTCAAGATCATATATTTTATCAAGCCAAATCATGGTATCAATGTTTTATTTGTTTTAATCAAACTCAGAGTTGAAAGCTCGCCATTCCTTGCCAATGTAGCTTATGCCCAGATCCCACATTTAGACCTTGCTAATACTAATCCAGATTTTCCATGGATAGACTGTGATTAAGAACTCACTACATGGTCACAGAAAGGGCTAGCAATGGGTTTTTTGATCTACTTTCCACGTAGATTTTACCCCAAGGTCCACTATTTCATCATCAGATATGATGTATTCCCACTGAGAACTGGGCTGATATTGGCCAGCAGGTTTCAGGTGTTTCACTCCCAAGGCAACAGGAGCCAGGGCTGGCGGTGCATGTAATAAGGGCTTTTGTGATCCTGTACAATTTATTTTCTGACACAATCCGGCAGGGGACAGCTTCAACCAGAGAATATGGATTTGAACCTCAATTGAGTTTTGCAAGGGAATCATCTTCTTTATTAAAGACAAACCCCCAATGAAGCCGCCAAGGCACATGGAAGAGTTCTGGCCTACTACTTCAGAAATGAAGGGGATGTGGCTTGGGAGCCGGAAAAGATATATAACTGTGAACATTCATCAACTGAAAAAAGCCAAAATCGACCGTTTCTTAATTTTAGAGAACTTTTTAAAGATATACATTGCTTTTCTTGTATTTGCATTCTATGTCATTATATTTTCAAATATGTTCATTGTATGTAAATGTTGGTGTAAGTGTATTTTCTGGCATGTGATTAGATATCCCTACCTCTGAACAAATGATAATGTTTTATGTACATATTGTACACTTGTTATACTTTTTACAACTATAATATTGTATGGACTCTGTTATTTTACAAATAACTTAATATATGTGCTATTTAAAATGAAAAAAAAATTAATATAACTTTAATGCAAAACCTATTTGGACTTGGTTTGGACTTTGGTTTGATTTGGGTTGAGAGAAGTGTGCCAAGGTTTCAACCATCCCCCACTTTAAACTTTCTTCAGACATTGTATGACAGAGGTGTGGCAGGCTTTGAACCCTGGATTCTGTAACTTTTTCAGATGGCCGGATTGTTTGGACCTTGGGTTTGTTTATTTGTTTGTTTATTTGGGGTTTAACGTCGCTTTCAACACTGTACAGGTCATATCACGACGGGTAGTTGGAAGGGCAGAGGAAACCAGTACATAGAGTTCGCTAGGGTTGTGTACTGTAAACTGACGACCAACGGCAAGCAACTACCAGCTTCCCACTTGAGCCCGTACGGGGATCGATCCCCGGCCTCAGAGGTGGGAGGCGAGAGTGTTACCACTCTGCCACCGTGGCCCCCTGTTTGGACCTTGGAGATTTATTATAAGATTTGTATTAAAGCAGTGTTATTGACTGTTGATTGTTGGAATTTTTGCGGGGCTTTTTTTTAGGTTGAAGGGATAATTTGTAATTTGGAAATATTTTTTATTTGTATAATTAACGACGCTGTTAAATAGCTGTTTTGGAAGATTTGATGGTCCTGAAAATGGCGTTTAAAAATTTACAGCTAAAAGCTTAATGCAGGTTGCTAGCTGCTAGACCAATACTTTCTTGGTGTTATCTACTGCTCATCAGCACCATAGACATCTCAACTAGGGCTGGTTTCTGGCGATGGGGAGGGGTTTTGAGATTGCTGTAGCTTTCATTTTATAAGGTGTGAGGCAAGTCTTGGAAAATACACCCAAAGAAGGTGTCTGCTGAGGCTACTGAGGCTGGGTCCATAGGCACTTGAGGCATGAAGCACTTACTTGTTGCTGTGTAGTAACATGGAGTGGCTGCATCTGCTGTTGACCGGTTCAGCTGGTTGTTGGATTTTCTGTTGAAATGTGGCTGCATGTGCTGTTTGACTGGTTGCTGCATGAGGGATGGGTGGCTGCATCTGCTGCATGCATGGGATGGTGCTGTAGTGTCTGTAGCTGAAATATCTGTTGTGGTCGGCCCAGATGCTGGACTACCATAGCCTGCTGTAACATTAATGGTTGTGTGAATGATGCAGTAAACCCAAACGTGGTTCATGTGATGCAATAAACTCTGTTGTTGCCTGTCATTTCAGTTCAGGTTTCTGATCAAGGCAAAAGTCTGCACTTGGAAGTCTTTCAAATGACTTTGTTAACAGATTCTTAAGTTTTGATAAAAAACCATTTACAGTAGGGCTCTGTTGGGTCATTCTGTGTTTTCTGGAACAAGTTTCACTCTAGTTTGGTTTTTTTCCAGTATGTCTAACTTATTTTTGTTTTTCTGGGCTTCTTACTTGAACCCGGCCTCACTAAGACTACATGGATGAGTACTTAGTGGGTTTTGGGGATGGAAGGAGTTGCCTGCAATCTTTTAGGCTCATCAGCTGATGTACATCTGCCACCAAGTGGCAGTGACTCTACCAATATGCTCTCCATGGCTGGGGGCTGATTGGACTCCTCTGATTGCCTGGCATCAGGTGGCCGGGATACTGTGGCCTCACATGCAGGATTGAATTCATTCCTGGAAGAGAAATGATTACAAGGTGGGTGTGAAGGAAGGAAATTCTGTTGCCCTCTTGCTCTTTGGATTGTCCTCCTTAGTACCTGATTCCTCAGTCATTTTGTGTGTATCCTCCTCTGTAGATTCCATATTTTTAACCTGCTGAATAGCATCCTCAGTAGAAGTAGCCGTCTTTGTAGCATCAATCACTGGAGCCCAGTGGGTGAAACTAACAACCTCACTCTCTGGACTTTTGGAACTTGTCTGTCTGTCTGTCAGTTCTTTTTAGTAGCATTTTATATATGTTTTATATATCATATAAAAATCGTCTCATGAAATACTGAATTGAAGCCAGTAAGTGATAAAACTTCTAAGTCTCATAAAAATATGTCTAACTTGATCATGCAAGTATACCCCATGAAATGAATGTTGAGGAGTGGATCAGAGGGATTTATATACACTATCATGTACCTTTGATGTGGCCTTTCTAATCACATCACCATCTTGAAGCAATCTCAAACCTATTGCTAACCCATCTTTTTAACCCAGCCTTCATCTTTGCAAACACAACACAAATCTTTTGTATCGTCATATTGTGGTCACATAGGCAGTCTCATTGGTCAGTTTTAAATACAATCCAAAAGTTTAAGATAGGTTTACGATAGAAAAGATTCATGTGTGACCAAAATATAACATAAAAGGTTAAGTTTCGATCAAAGTAACTGAGGTTGCAACTAAGTATATGAATGCAAGATCCGATAAGAATCAGGAAAAGTTTGTGATACTTTCAAACATTTTGAAATTACGTCTAAGCTTTGCGAACCTTGCGATTGGGGTGATTGTGGGTTGCTATAAAAAAAATCAAAAACACTGAGCTCATAATCAGAAAAAATGGAATCAGAACTCAAGCACAGAGGGAATTGCCATAGTGGAGCAGTCCTATTTTTGTCTTTGTAGTCAGCTGGAAAATTATCTGGTAGAAGATAAGTTAATGTCTCAGTACTTACAAGTATTAGTATTGACCAGTTCTAAAAATAAGAATACCTTCGACTAATAGGACTTTCAGAAATTAAAAGAATGTTTGTGATTATGAATCTATTCTATAATGATAATGTGTATTGGATATATGAAAAAGAAAGTTTGGATCTAAAATGAACTAATTTAGACAGCATGAAATTTCTTGCATGAGTACAGTGTTAGAGTTTAAATCATCTTGGAAAATATAACTGTGTATTTGAAATTTTTAAAAAAAGCAAGAACGATTTGTGTCTAAAATGTACTAATTTGGACCACATGATCTCTCATGAATGAATATATTATGTACCTGTACGTGTTGATTTTTGTTTGTAGTTAGAACAAATATAGCATTAAAAAATGTGGTTCAAGTTCAAATGTGTATGAGCTCATTCCTTTCTGATATATAATTTGTAAATCTAACACCCTGTGAAAGGACATTTTGTAACCGTATATCATGTGTTATATTTTGCAAACAAATAAATGTAAAATTAAAAGTAATAATAGCTTTGTAATTTCTATTTACATTAAATATGGTATCAATTCTGAATGGTAATTTTGTTTCTATGTCTTAATTGGTTTTTGATGTTGAAATAAACATAAGATATGTTATTCTTTTTTATCTATGTGTTGCAAAAAGCAAACTTTAGTTTTAATACATATTTCCTCTATACGTATTTATTTAGTGTTTTACACCTCACAACCAGTACCTTTCAGTTTTATTGTGATGGGCAGTTGGAAGGGCAGAAAAATTGGAGAGATTGGAGGTCAGTGTGTTACCACACTTTGCCACTGTGGCCCCCTTATAATTGTATATTTTATGTGTATGCTGTATAATTTATTCTGTCTGCTGACAGTCAACATGCATTTACTTCTATAATACAAAAAAAAACGTGATTACTGAAGTTAAAATTAATAAAACAAATGTAATTATTGTTTGAATATTTCTCTGTCTATTCATGTCAAAAATATAGATTCAAATTGCTACATGCAGAGCACAAGAAAATGAATCCCTGAAATAAAATCAGTTGGGTGTTATCCCATCCATTTCAACAGGTAAGGGGTCATATTTGGACAGTGTTGGCCACATGTTGCTGTGAGCTAGGTTCAAACTCATGGCCTCAGACACATTAGTTAAACCATTAGCCAAAGCCTGGTGAAACCACTGAGACCATATTTCCAAAACAAGGTCTTGTGTGTAATTCATAACTGCAAAACACTTCTTGATTTCAGACCTCCTACTAAGGTAACTGAGTATCCCCATATTCTAATTTCACCCCGATACTGCTTCATAATAAATGTTTGGATTAATATTAACCATAAATCAATAAAAAATCATTTTAAAAATGGGACAGGTAATTATTCAATTTTTTTCTCTTCGACTAACAAAGACCTCCTTGAATTTTGAACCTATCTGAACAGTCGCAAAGCAATCTTTGCCATCTTACAGAAATCATAAAGCTAACTTTTTCATCTGAAGTTGGTCTTTAAGGTTCATAAACCAATCAGGTCGATCATGAACCTATCTTATGCCTATTACTGGGAAATAGCGGAACCTATCTTAAATTATACCCCTGGAATGTGAATGTTTTCATTATTTCTAATCAGAAACTAGGGTATAATCAGATCACATTTGTGAAACAGGCCTATAAACTAAAATGCACACTCTAGAGGAGTGAAGGAGGAATGGAATGGCTAGACAGTGTACAACCAACATATGAGATCTCTGTGGGGAGTCATTAGAACAATACTAGTTGTTAAGACTACACGACACTGTGACCGGTCATATATAGTACATTATGTAAACTGAATACTTTCAAGCATATAACCTGTTCAAAGTTCTATATCGCGAATATAGGATTCGTCTGGGTTAAATAACTGATGTAACAGTGTATGAATGTCTTGAGGCCTTGCATTTCCATAACAATACAAAGGGAAATGCACTTGCAGAGTGTACACCCTGACAGAGAGATTTCTGAAAATTCATGATCACATTAAATTATATGATTGTAAAAATGCACCCATTACTTTTTGAAGTAATGTCAACCATAAGGTAATTTCATACACAGAGAATTAGATTCCTTTGAGAATATTTTGTATCAAGAGTTTATGTTGAGAAAATGAGGAAAAATAGAGGTGAAAAAGCAAGGAAGCCACTAAAACTGGGAGAAAATATAACGCTTGAGAAAGACTACTTTATATTGCACTTACACTATGGTCAAATTACAAGCACAAGTTTGTCAAGTACATTTGTACAAACAGGGTGAATGTATTTGGTTTGATACCGGATGGTGAACTGCTGGAGTAAAAAATCCAAACCAATATCTTAATCCCTGTAATATTGGTAATAGTTATGTTATTTCAATCCAGTGTTCCCATTTATGCGTAGAATTCTTGTCTTTATCTATTTATACTGTAAACTAAGCATGAGGTATCTGAACATCAAGACATTAAGCAGTAACATTCATGGAAAACATTGGAAAATCATAGTCTGGCTTTGTAGCCTTGTAAAATACTTAGTGTTTGAGTTATCAGTGACCCCCAAAGTTTCATTATTCCACATGTAATGTTCCTCCACAGTCCTTTAAGCATGAGAACTCCATGTTTTAATATTGAGGAATTGAGCAGCAATATTGTTACGTCTGCAGAATCCCCAAAGACGGAAGTATAAATATTCTAATTAATGTTTACAGCTTGAAATCAAAATAAAATTGTGCAAATGAAGTTGAAACTAAGTTAACAAAATGATAAAAGTTCTAATGTATCATGGGTTGACAGTGATAATGACATAAGTAGTAGAGTCATTTATACAAAAGTTAGAAAGACTTTTAAGCCATAAATTCTAGGTAAAGGGGTAATTTGTATGGAAAGTCCCTCTCTAAAAATCTGTTTGACAGCAAGTAACAGTATTATACATGCAAAAATATGAAGTCATTGGTAAATTAAAATTCTTTGTAACGTTTTTGATGAATGCTTCTGTGTCAATGTTGGGACACTGTTGTTCAAGTAGAAATTGTTTTAAAAACTATTATGAAAGGTTAATTAACATGAAATTGTTGTGAAAAGTACGTTAGGTTTGTGGATAATGTTATACCATAGCTTCAACTTTGAATTTACCTTTTTCTCTACAGAAACCTAGTCTAATCACACATGTCATTTTAAAAACAATACTACACCATGAAAAAACTCTATCCCAATATACAAACTTTAGCATCATCTGCCACTGTGGCCTAGTGTGCAATGCACTTTTCTAGAAACACAGAGAATGTGGGTTCAAACCCAGTTACAGGCAGATACATAGTGGCTCGGAAGACCACTTAAAATGACTGAGACTAATCTGAAAAAAAATCATGGGCCAAAAGTCTTTTGATATTGTAAAGCCCATTGCACACTAGCGCGGCGCGGTGCGGCGCGGCTAAATAAAATAGAACTAATGGCAGTAGTTCACTGCTTGTACATATGTGCGTCACGGCAGCTAGCGGTGCGGCGCGGATTTTTCCATTTAGAAAATTTTCTATTTTTTTGAAAAACCGCGCGGTTTTTTCTCTGTTTTGCCCAAGTTTTCATATATATTTGGATTTTCCACATATTTAAAATTGTAGTGTATCACAGAACTCTACACAAATATATTAATTGGAAAACAAAATGCAAGCACACAGGCTCATTGTGAAGGGATTAACTACAGGCAGATAGATGACAAAATATGGTGTGTGTCCATATAGTCACATAAAAGGGTTGAACTGAATGAAGATTGCAATTACCAGTTATTCTTAGGGGCACACTGGACAATAGCCAGTATTATAAAAGTGATACTGGTCAAAGGCAAGGCCCTTCATTGTGGAGAGATTAAATGTAATTAAGGGTAGGATAGCTGTTGAAATGGGGATTGTGGAAATGTACTGTGGGGTATTGGATGTTTAATTATATGTGATTATGTTAACTATTCTAGTCAATTTCACTGTACTTTAATAATATTTTATCATTTTACTGAAAACTGCTGGGGAAAATCGCCCAAATGTGCAAAGTAAAGAAAAATAGCCTACTCAGCATGCAGTAAAAAACGTATCGCGCCGCACCGCGCCGCGTATATGTGCATAGGCCTTAAGACCTGGTTGTAGAATTACCCTCATTCAAGGTCACACAGGAGATTAAATGTCATCAATCAAACTGTATTTTCCTTGCATGGTGCAATGTTACGTGATTGGGAAACAAGGGGGTCTCTCTTTTCAGTGGATACGTCTCAAAATGTCATGTCTCCGAGGTATTGTATCTACAGCCTGGAGTTGTATGTTGAGACACACCTTAACTTGGCACAAACTGTAACACAGAATATCTGGTTGTTGTCACTAATACATGTGTGTTTCTGCATGTCATTTTAGGCAGCTGGTGTGATAACAGACATGAATTAATATCTTTTTCCTATTGTGTCTATTTGCGGCTCTGACTTCAAATACAACTTCTATTATTGCCCACAACAATCCATTCTAAATTCCATGAATGTACATCTTACAAAAACGTATTTTGATTTGGTAGATAAGATAAAAATTTGATCTAGTAGTTACGATCAAAAATATATTATTGCATGGATGTATGACAGAACCTATGATGCCACAGTCCAGTGACATCAAACCAAACATCACAGGTGTGGTTTGTTACTTATTTAACAAATATCACCTTGACTGCATTCAGCATTCTTGGAAATCTCAGAATCTTACCAGAACATTGTTACTGTGTATGAACAAGTGTATGACCTACATTTCATGCATAATTACTCAAGCTATCGTGCCCTCATAAAAACATTATGATACAGCTGAGCTCATTGTGAAGACTTGACAAGTATTAATTAATGATGACTCCTTAAGGCATTTGCACATATACGCAGTGTGGTACAGTACGGTACAAATTTTACCACATACTGAGCAGGTGAGTTTTCTTTGCCTTGCATATTTGGGCCATTTTCCCAGCGATTTTCAGCAAATTGGCAAAATATTTTTAACTACAGTGAAGTAACTATAATAGTTAAAATGATCACATATGATTCTAATGCCGAACAGTACATTTCCACACCTCTGATACCCTTGCATTTAATCTCTCCATAAAAAAGAGAACTTACGATAATGAGTGCTTTAACCCGCCGAAGGCGGGTTAAAAGGCGTGACATCAGCTGAGATGATGTCTTTTACCTGACTTGTTCTTGGCTTATTTGAAGTCGCTTGGCTCCTTGGCTGAAGCGGTTGGAAGCAGAGCTGTGTCGGCGTGGGTCTTGTGACTGTGGTAGTCGGTCAGGGGGGTGCAGGCTGTGTGGTTTCTCAGGTCGAGGCTGGCTACTGTGGTCCCTTTGTGGGCTGTTTTAGTCACCTGTAGATTGCAGGTTGGACGTTTGCTTGTGATCTGGATCTGCAGCTGTTACATCGTGTCCAGGATGCCATCTAGGTGTGCCTGGAGCGAGGAGCCCTGATACCTGTTGAGGGCCTTGGCCCTGCAGGTGGACAGGTACTCCTGGATGCTCGGTAGGTTGAGCCCTGCACGGAGTGTGCGAGTGGGAACTCTCCTAGGGTTCCAGGTGATGATCCTAAGGCATCTGTTTTGGATTTTTTCCAGGTCTTTGATGCTCTTCTTGTGGTCGTGGGTGAGGTGATACCCAGTCTCCAGTATGGGGCGAATCATGCTGAGGTAGAAAGTCCTCAGGCCCCTATTGGGAACACCTTGGATGGTTAGGTGTCGTAGGGCTTCTGTTCTTGGGATGGCTTTAACCTTTATTTTCCCGATGTGGGCTGTCCTGGTCATCCTTCTGTCGAAGGTGGAGCCGAGGAGGGTGGCTTCATCTGTAGTCCTGATGTAGCTGTTCCTAATTTTCACTGGTAGATCGACAATTGTGCGTTTGTTGTTGACCTGTACCAGCTGGGTTTTCTTGGGGTTCAATTTGATGAACCAGGTAGCACACCAGTCCTCAAGGCTGTCGATCTGCCTTTGCAGATCTGCCCTGAGGTAGTTCTTGTTGCGATGGCTTGTGTAGATGGCTATGTCATCCGCATACTGTGTGCACTGGCATCGTGGACTCGTGGGGATGTCATTCACATACAGAATGAAGAGTAGTGGGCTCAGGATGCTGCCTTGAGGGGTCCCTGCCAGGAGGTGAACCTTGTCTGAGAGGTTAGTTCCTGTCTTCACTTGTATGGTCCTGTCCTTTAGGAATGATGCAACCATGCGTAGGAGGTCAGGCGGGATGCCTTGTTGGTGTAGTTTCTTGAGAAGGCCATTGTGCCAGACGGCATCAAAGGCTTTCTCAATGTCGATCAGCAGAAGTGCTGTGATCCTCTTGGTGTTCCTGGCCTTCATCAGGTACTGATTGATGATGTGGATGTGCTCGTTGGCTTCCTTCTGGGGCTGGTATGCCCTTTGCCACTTGTTGATGAGGTTGTGGTCATCAGCGAATTCTTGGATTCTGGTGGCGATGACCTTCTCGAATAACTTCCCGAGGCAGTTTAGGAGACTGATGGGTCTGTAGCTTGTGGCTAAGTCCTTTGGCTTCTGTGGCTTGGGGATCATGCTCCCTATGGCGTGCTTCCACTGGATTGGGAAGTACCCGCGTCGGAGGCAGAGGTTGTAGATCCTCGAGATTGCTAGAAGTCCGTCTTCAGGCAGGTTCTTCAGGGCCATGTAGGGGATTGTGTCCTCCCCTGGGCTGGTGTTGTTTCGGCAACCTTTCAGCAGACTTGTGACCTCCACCAGTGTGATCGGCCTTGAGTATCCATCCGCCCCCGGTCTGGGGGGATCCAGGATGTCAAACAGGTGTTTGTGGTCATCCACCCACTGATCGACCTCGGCCTTGTGGTCGTGGTCAAAGTGGGTGTCCTGGTGTACCCTGTGTACCCCTGACAGGTGACGGGCGAAGACGTCGGCAGTGGCCTTGTCGGAGACGGTCTTTCGGTCTGTTGCCGGGTCTTTTAGCCATGGCGGCTTCTGCTTCTTGGCGGGGTTGGTCAGCCTCTTCAGGTCCTTCCAGAAGTTGGGGTTCGTGCCAGGGTCTAGTGACTCGTACTTCTCCTGAAGCTGATTGTGTCTCTCCTGGGCCAGCCGAGCCTTGATCTCCTTGATCAGTTGGCGGTGGGCCTGTCGGAGGGGCAGGTAGTCAGGATGCTGCCTGATTTCCCGTTGGAGTTCATGCTTCAGTTGAATCCTCTCTCTGAGTCCTGGGCTGATTCGTTGGAGTCCTATCCTGAACTTTCTGACTGGGCAACTCTCATGGAGGCTTGTGGCTATGGCAGTGGTTAGGGCACTGATGTGTGCGTCCAGTTCCTTTGTAGGTGAGCCGTCTCCGGGTTTCGGTAGGGTTGAGATCTTTGCTGAGGTCAGTTCACGGAACTTTGTCCAGTCACACTCCTTGAGGCTCCTGATGGTCCATACTGGATGGTCCCTGACGCTGGTCCGGACTTTCAGCCGTACTGGGCAGTGGTAGGTCGTTTCACCAAATATTGGTTCGTCGACCCCCATACTGACGGAGTTGGCTTTGGCCGGGCGAGTCATCAGGGCCAGGTCCAGTGTCTTGAACCGGTCGTGGTTGTGGTTGAAGAAAGTGGCTTCCTCTGGGTCATTCATGATGACCAGGTCGAAGTCCTTGCAGAGTTTTCTTACTTCCTTCCCCCTGACATTGGTAGACTGGTGTCCCCAGGAGGGGTGGTGAGCGTTGAGGTCACCTACGAGGATGGAGTTCCGGTGGTTCTCAAGTAGATCTCTGAGCGCGTTGAGGTTTGGGATACCTCCGTGTGCGAAGCCCCAGTAGCAGCTGATGATGCAGGTCTTCTGTCGGTTGAGGGTCAGGGTGATGGCACAGATGTCATCGGCGTCTACCTGGAGGTCCGAGCAGTCGATGTGGGACTTGACCAGGATGGCTACCCCTCCCCTGCCGGTATGACTGGTCCTGTCTCTTCTGGCTGCCAGTGAGTATCCTTCTATGTTGAAGTCTGTGTTGGCTGTGGGCTTCGTCTCGTTGAGGCACATGATGTCGATGTTGTTGGTCCTCATGTAGATTTCCAACAGTTGTTTCTTGCCTTGGAATCTGTTGATGTTCCAGTGAGCGATGTTCTTCATGGTTGTGTTGTGTAGGGTTGGGTGTTGAGCTCCTTGAGTGTTCTTTCCGGTTTTGTTTTCTTGTTCTCTGTGTAGAAGTTGAAGAGCGCTTGGTGGTTGATTCCTACTCTGTAGACTTCCTCCATGGAGCTGACGACGGACTTGCTGAGTGTCTCCAGGTTGAAGTTGGGATGGTCCTTCATGCAGCCGTGGAATGTGGAGAGAAGGGCTATGGTAAGCTTCACGATTTCCTCGTCCATCAGGGTTGACTTCTTGGCAGCCTGGGCGTAGGTGAGGGACCTGGTCTTCCTGGCTGAAGCGGCTTCTTGGTGGGCCTTACAACCCTTGAATGTGGAGGAGTGGCTTCCTTGGCAGTTGGCACACTTTTTCTGGTTCTCTTGGCAGGTGGATGTCTTGTGGGGCTGGCTGCACTTCCTGCAGGTGTCCTCCTTATCCTGGCACTCCTTGATGCTGTGTCCATACTTCTGGCATCTGTAGCACTGGAGGAGTGGGCGAGTGGGCTTGTATTCCTCACATCTGTACTTCAGGTGGTTGTGGGAGAAGCCGTTGTCGAGGAGGTCTTGTTGTTGTTCTGTGCTGGAGCATTCCACCTTTATTTTCCTGATGTCCATGTCCAGTTTGGCTGATCGGAATCTGTGGTAGGTCTCCCCCTGGCGGCTGGTGATGGTGGCCACGTCCACTGAGGTGGGGAACTTGGTTACCACTACTGCCGGCTTGGTGGACCCCCTTTCCTGCTGCCTCCTGGTTGGGCGGATGGTGAAGGTGGTGGGGTCTCCTTTCGTGGTCATGTCGGCCCTATCGGCCTCGGTTGGTGGGTGGAGTAGATGGGTCCCGGCCTTGGTCCTTGTGATTCTTATCCTGTCGGGGATGGAGGCCTTCTTCCGGAGATCCACAATTCCTTGGCAGTCCTTCACTAGTGGTCCTTCAATCACTAGTGGTGATGGCCTTTTCCTTTGCTGTGGTCTCTTGGGTGTTGGGTTCCTTGTCTCCTTGGTGGCAGAGGCAGCCTTCTTCTGTTTCTTGGACAGAACTGGGATGAAGGGGCTGGTGTCCTCCTGGTCGGTGTCCTCTCTGGGTCTCTTGGGTGTCGCTGTGATGGGGGCTGGTGGAGCCACTGGTGCTTCCTTCTCATTGCCCCTAGGGGTCGACACAGATGGGAGGAGTTTTCTGGCGACCTTTGTGGAGCTCTTCTTGTTCTTCTTCTCAGCTGTTGGAGAGGTGGGATCCGGTTTGTTGAACATGTGGTCCTCCAGCCACACCTGAAAGGCTACTTGATCCCTGTGGTCCATCTTCATGAAGTCCTTGATCTGAGAGTCGAGATCCGTGGCGGAGGGTTGTGCTCCCTTGGGCGACATCTTTGAGAATCTGTAATTGACAAAAGACACAGAAAATGGTACAGTGGAGAGGGGGTAATGAAAAAAAGAAAACAGGCCACAGAAAGAGGGACAGAAGAGAGAGAGGGCTAGATTTTTATATTGAATCACTTGTTGTGTGGTAGTTCTGAGAAGAACTAACAAGTGAAGGATTCTAGAGGTAGCACTGATTTCTATGTTAGTGAACTAACAGAAGTCGAGTAGAGTTCTGAAAAGAACTGGCTAAATGACTGTAGAAATGTGCAATTCTCTTAATTCTTTGTGAAGATACAGAAGTTAATCTCTTGTGTAGTGCAGAAATATTCACTGATTGCAATTAACCAGAGTTTAATCTCTCCATAAAAAAGAGCCTTGACGAGTGTTCCTTTTATAATACCGGTGATTACACACCCCTTTTAATTAATTAGCTTCTGGCTACCTTATTTGATTACACATATTGCCACATACCTAACTTGACATCTCTGTCCACTATAAGTACTTAATGCCTCCCCAACTAAGAGCCTTGACCAGTATGTCCCTTTAGAATTGCTGATTATTGCAATCTTCATTCAATTAAATCCTTTTATGTGTCTGTATGTTGACACACACCATATTTTGTCATCTCTCTTCTGTTGAACCACACTTCTGGTATCAGACAATAGAAAAAGTGTGAATTCTTTCTCACGAATCCACACTTTTTAGCTTCAGAATCCACACTTTTAAACTTCAGATTTTTTTTGGCTACAAAATGGCTGTCTGAATTAATCTGTTGAGTAAGCTTACAATTGTTCATTACTAATATGTGTAAATCACTATTGAAATAGTCTATATTCAAGTATTAAAAATATATATATTGACCAAAAATTAGCAAAATGTGAAAGTCATACTTTTTAATACTTTGGAAAAAAAGACTGAAGAATAAATTAAGTTACATAAAATAACAAATTCGAAACAATCTGAAAGTGTTTCAATTCAAGCACGCCCATCAATTCAATATATTTGAAGTAAATATGTGCTTAGCCACTGAAAAATCAACATACTTTCAGTACTTTTTCCAGGCATCATTTGTTTGAAGAAATAAGAATTAGTAGATAGTAGAATAAATTTCTCCACATTATGTGTCTTAGTGAACTGACAACAGGTTTACATGTTAAAAACCTCAAAGGTTGAAAGAAAACTTTGGTCACTGTGGACAGAATTGTCTTTGCAGGACTGGCTGTAAATACTGTGGTAGTTATTATACAATGTTATAACACATGTAAATGTGTACGTCTTATTATGTTGGTTGTAATTTTAACCTGAAATATAATAAGTCCTGATGTTATTAAGCCAGCTTATAGTAGTTTTATTTACACCAAGTAACTATATTATCTAACATTTTTCAATATTATTTAAAGTATACTTAAATTAATTAAAAATTTACTTCATTGCTTATATTATCACAGATTTCAGTGAAACGTGTTTTAATGAAACTTTAAAAATTGGTTAAGATTTGAATAGATATTTGAGTACCATTCTAATTTTAACAATCTTCTCCCTGTATTAGTCAAGGCATTATAAGTTACTCGTCATTAATAAAAATAAGCCTTGATCTGTGTAATTAATGTCAACACAACATGTGAGTATTTTCAGTAACAATTTCTATTGAGATTTACACATGGAAAGCCTTTGATCTTATTTAAAGTCTGACATGAACCCTTCAATATGAATTAGGCTTTCCAAGCCTGAATTCAAAATACCTTAAAAAGAAGAAAAACTCTGAACAATCTATATTTCTCAAATAATAAAATATGTTTGTTTTAAAATATTGTTGATATTGCATTGGTGGAAGAGTGAATTGCATATTACTGTACATTGGTGGAACCACACATATTAAATTATGTTTTGAAAATATGTCACACTGTACACTTGAATATATGTTTTATATATTTCAAAAGGTTCCCAGTTGTCTAGTAGGTTAGCAAGTTTGGAATCTAATCACAGGCTGTCATCTCTGTGGGTACGAGAGTCCCACAAAGTGCAAAGAACCTGGCCCAATATGACCCTGGCTGTTGAACGGCAGTCTATTTTTCCACATGTTCAACTAATTTTTTAAATACCATACCTTGGCACCAGTTAGAATTTTATATAAATAAAAGAATCAATCTTAATGGGATAATTCTTGAAATGTACAGACGGGGCCTTGTTGTAGTGTTTCCAGACTCAGCTGAAAACATCTGAGGTCATTGGTTCAAATCTTGCTCCCACCTTTACTGATTGTTGATGGATATTCTTGTCAGGATATTGACAAGACAATTAAATGTTATTTCGCTTCACATTTCACTGTTTCTGAAAAATTGAGTGACATTGAAAAACTTTTAAAGTTAACTTTGTACTATACCACAAGGAATATAATGAATAAACACTGTAATAAAACTGTAAACAGACAGTACAAACTGAACAAAATTTTTTCAAAAGTTTTTGAGAATAACTTTGGGATAAACTATTACTCAGGCTAGACGTCAATAATATTCATAAATGCAGATTGCATCATTTTGGACAAACCTGACAAAAAACTAATGAATAATATATTACATACTTGTAAGCCATATGCTTATTTAAATAAATTTGTATCCAAGAAAAACTCCGAGACTATGCAAATATATAAGGAGACTTTTTCAAATGAAGTTTAATGTTGCTTTCCAAAAATTTGTAATTTAAACCAGAGTAAGTGATTGACAGGACCTTATTAAATTATGTTTATTTGACCTGCCTTTCCTCTTTTGAATAATCCTCAATTATACCACAAATAATTTGTTTGAATGCTTTGTCAGAATCCATATTTTAATGGTAAATTAAGTGGAACGAGAATAATAGGTATATATTTATCTTGACAAAAATCCTCACATTTGTATTGAAGTCTTTGTGAGAATATACAAAAGCTTTTGACAGTTTATAAACTCTCTTTGGGGGCTGTAAATACACAATGGCATAATGGTATTCTGGTGTGTACATAAGTCAGTAATATAATGCCTTCTTTCCTAGATTATTCAACTTTATCATATTCAGATTACTGTCTGACTGATGGTTGATAGCTCTCTAGGTATTTAATATGCTCATAGGATTATGTAGAATTCTTTAATGTGTACACCTAGCTCTGAGGAAGCTTGTTACAGTTTTATACTAAGTATTTAAGATAATGTGTATTAAGTTTGCATAATTTTACTTAAAAATTAACAGTGAACATTTATTATGGATTAGTTGTGTAACATATATGAAATATGAGAAATATCAAGTGAAGGAAATTATCTCAGACTATGTGGTACCATTCCACAATACAATTTAATTTAACTATCAACTAACAAGTTTAGAATGCCCTAGTATTGCTTGAAAAACAAACATCACAAAGTTAATATTATGTAGAATTGCAAACCACCAATAGCTTTGGTGTATCCCCATTACGTGAACTGCTAATACCCCTTCACACTACAAGCAGTATACCCCACTATTATACGAATCAGATAAAATTCTGCTGTCCTTCAGTTAGAACCTGATGTCAATATTCGAACTTGTTAGACTGGGGCCGACCATCCCATTCCTTGAAGGTATTCCAGCAGAATGTTCTGAAATCTTCCAAATTTCTGCCTTGGAAGCTATAACCATCAGTCGTTATCAATCACCATCTCTTGTCTTCCCTACTACCGTCCCTGACTGATGAGAAGCGGTCTTGTAACCATCAGTAAAAGTAGAATGAAAGAAGTGTGAATGTCTATAATGGAGAAACAACCTCCCTTTAGGTCCACTCACCTTATATATCTTTTGGACAAACATCTGACAGCAAAACAAGAACGATTCACAACCTTCAAAGGTTGTAGCATCTGCCAGGTAAAACTTCTAACCTTTGGGTATACTGTTTGTGGTGTGAACGGGGTATAAACACTATTGAATGTATCTTTCATTGAATGGCACAAAGCTACTTAATATCTGCCAGAATATGTGCTGACAAATTAATATGCTAAATATAACCAAAATACACCATTTTAAATAAGACATATATATACACACATGTCTAGCTTTGCCCTGGTTTTAATAAGGAAGTGCTGATAGACTTGTCTCCCTCATCTCACGTCCTTGGTTCAATGCCATATGCGGCCTAAAGTGGGAGGTGCCAGATGACCAAATAGTATGCATTTCTTTTCCCAAACCTCTAAACTACCTGTTATGACATAACCCAGTACAATATATTCTAAGTGATATTCAACCCAAATCAGACAATCATTCAAGAAATATTCTCAAGGGATGAACTGCAGAATCGGTCTGATAAAAGCATAAATAAACAAATCATAACCCAATTAAAATTTATGACTGTTTAGATTTTATTTTCAAGCTAGAGAAGGTCGACAAATGCGAAAAAAAAATTGTATGTAGTTGACAAAGTTGATACCGACATTGACTAAGGTTAACAATGTTCACAAAGTAGACAGAATAGAAAACATAGATTGTTTCTTGATTATTGTTCTTGTCCTGTTTGACCTGTTGACCCAGGATTCATTCATTCTTTATCATTAATAACCATTGTTTTGTCTACTCTGATGACCTGTTGAGCCGTTTGGAAACCCATAAACACAAGGAGTATGTGTGAATCCCAATATATAGAGATTAGTGGAAAGGTCAAATTCATTAACCATTTGGACTTTAAACAACATGGATAGAGTAATAAATAAAGTGCTACGTATTATGGTTATATTTCTGTAACAATTCAGGGAAATATTACAGATCGAAAAGCTTAGAATTAGGTTCACATGAATAATGAAGGATAAGGAGGGCCCCAGTGACTTCGGTTATATATTAGGCAGTGGCTTAAGACAGGGGTCAATACATAATTTCCATGCAGAGCTATACCAAAAATATCATCCTACTTTCATAAATTTTATGGGAATGTCTCCCAAGATCTTTGCTGAAAGTCAAATCTGATTGACATCCGACCTCCAGAGACAGACAACCATATACCAACAACTTCTCAGCCCGGGCCTGAAGTTATCTTACACCTTCAGAGTGGGACGGTGGACCATAAACCAACTCATTTCATAATGAGTCATAATCTCCCATTTCCATTATGAGGTTGTCATTTGTCCTGCCTGCTCTGAGGACAGGAAGGAAATAGAACAGGGATTCAAGGAGAGGCAGAATGCTGTTGGCACACTAAATGTACATTTACAACAGGAAACACATCCACTCTGATGTATTAAACATTACCCCTGCTGGATCTAATTCTGTCAGCTAGATTTTCCTATATAGTGATCTATGATTTCATGACCTCCCCTTCAGAACCTTGTTAATGGAACCCTTCTAACACAGAACCTTGGACTTAAAAACAGGAGGGTCTACAATAACCGGATCAGACATGAGTGAAGGTTTCTGGAAAACGCCTTTGGGATTTTGACCAGTAGGTTTAATGAGCAATATTCTACCATACAACAAGAACCTAGTGTGGTTATGCATCGTCATGGCATGTGTGGTCCTCCAAAATTTACCATGACAGAGATTAGACAGAAGTCAATTTCAGCCAGAGGACATTGGTTTGAATCTGGACAATGTCTTGCAGGGGAACCATCTGACTTATCGGGGAGAAACTTCACTGAAGCTGCCAAGGTGCAGGGAAGTGTTCTGGCAGATAACTTCAGAAATGAAGAAGACGTACCTTGGAAAATGGACAGAATATAACATATGATATAGCAAGGACAATTTAAGCAAGGATTTGGACTCTTATTTTTGTAAGATTGTGTAAAACATAATAGACATGAACATTTGGATGATAGGGGTGTGGCAGGGTTTGAACCTTCCTCCCTTAAGCTTAAAACTTGCTTGGATTTTGTTTACCAGAGGAGTGGCAGAGTCTGAACACTCTCATAGTGGCACTGAAATCTTGCTTTGACTTTGCATGACGGAAATCAGGAAGGGTTTGGCTCCTGGAGGTTAGAACATATAGCCTAACAGTTTGTCTCGGACAAATGGAGAAGTAACTTAACCCTGAACATTTTTTTTGTTTGTGAGAAGAGTGACTAAGGGGGTAACCTTGTGACCTATGTCTCCGTTTATTTTGGACTTATGGGAAAGGGTTTGAACCCTGGACAATTTAATTTTTGGGTAGGGGTGGTGGTTTTTGTAGGGCATTTTTTTAATTTAAGGTTGTCTTCAAATAATTCCAACTTCGTTCACCTTTCTGGGGCATCCAAGTGGAAATGTGGAAGTTGCACATAGTTGGATGCTTGGGAGGTTTAGGGAAGGGTTGGGGTAGACACCTGACAGTCTTAGTAGTTCCCTACTGAACCACGTCTGGTGTCAAATATAGCCATCTCATTTGAACAGGGCTCTGTTACTGGAGGCTGGTCAGACTCCTCTTATGGGCCAGCGTCAGGTGGCCTGGAAACTGTGGCTGTGCAGGCTGGCTTGAAGGCACATTGTGAAGAATAATGGCACACATTCTGGGTGTTGAGAAAGACAAAGTTCTTCTTGAGCCACTTCCGCCAGATGAGGTGCACCCTGCCGAAATTTCAAATGCATAATCTTGCCATACATTGTCCTTTGGCTCTGAAACTGCCACTTGCAGACACATTCCCCCACCCTTTTTGATGGTCAAAAGGTCAAACTGACCACTGGGTAAAAAGTACCCATAGTTGAGGACAAGAAACAATAAAATTTTATTCTGCGAATTACAATATTTAAAACTAAATCAAATACGACCTCTGCAATGACCTTCAGGCCAGGTCATGCATGAGGTCACAAAGGTCAAAGCTTCCAACCGAGTCTCAAGATAAATGACCCGAAGGTACAGCTACTATGGTGACAAGTAAAGCCATCAAAGCAATTTTTGAAGATTTACCGGCTCTAAGCTAAGTACTGATCACCTCACAAAGACTTACAGGTCAGCTCACCCACAAGGTCAAAGTAAAGGATGATGTAGTTACAGGCAGAGGTGACAAGGCCTGATGTCAAGTCATAGGTCAAAGGTGAAATTAGAAGTGAAAGGTCATCTCTGATGCTATTATGCAGATATGCATTTGAAGACAGGAAGTACCAAATTGGGTTTTAAATTTTTATTATTATACAATAACACGATTATACACTAACACACAACCTATGACTAAAAGTTACTTTTAAGACAATATCATTATAAACAAGAACATTCTTTAAAAACAGAAAAATTTGCATCAGCAGAAATTATTAATTGACAGAATTACAGGTATAACAAACTCGCATAATTAACATTTTTCCATAAAGGTCTAAACTAGTGCCAACCCACAATATCTGGACAATAACTACCACATCATGTAATACGTGAAAACATTTGGCTGAAGCCCAGGGTTGGCAATCAAATACCCAATTTTTAGAATGTGAAACATAGAGAGTTTAATCTCGATTAGGAAGTTACATTTTGGTGATATCAAGAACCATGAAATAAGTAAGCTAGAGCCCCTTCCTGAAATACCCCAGGGGTAATACCCCCTGAATTTTCCTACTTACTAATTTACATGACAATATAAGATGTGAACAATCCACCCAAACACCCATCACTGAGGTAGGTGTAGTCGAAAAGCTTGTAAAAGAGGATCAGAGGGGTTAGTTGTGGGATGTGTATGAATGTAGCGCCATACGCAACCAGATCTCCAAGTACCTTGTTTCTTAATGGCATCAATGGGAACCCCATGTTGGAAGGCCCAAGAGGCCCCAGATTTTCTGAACGTGTGAAATGTGATTTGCACATCTTCCCAACCTAGTTTACGAATAATTCGTTTGAGGTGTTTCCTGACAATAGTATCAGTCAAAGGGAGCCAGTGGCCTTGCCTCCATATGGTAAATAATGGGTCATCCTGAGATCCTGGTACCATGTCCAACATATATTTTAGGGCCGAAACAGGGCATCACCTTGAACCAGGCAATACTGGGATATGAATACGTGCCACTCTATCCCTATACTGAAGGGTTTTAGACCATTTGACAATTATAATTGCCATATCATGAGAGAAAATGACATCACCTCTAGCCAAATGCCTAGAAACATCAAATGACTTTAAGGTGTGAGGAACTAGATTGGAAAGTCTCAAAAATGAGAAAAAAGCTAGCAAGTAAAGTGGTATAAAAACCTGAGGATACTCCAATTTTGAAGTGACTTCTAGCATCTGTAATAACATGTCATGTGTTAGAACAGCACTGTTCTTGATGGACAGGTGTCTGTTAATTTTTAGATCTAATAAACATTTGAATCTTTTCATGTCTAAAAGAGGTGGTAGGAATATTATAGAGTACACAATAAGCTCGAATGCCAGCTAGATAATTTGAGATATGATTTTGACATAGATACTCCATAAAAGCCAGTAAGGTATTTGTATTTACCTGAGATGGTAGCAGTCCAACCGTCACCAGAAATGCCATGAAGTCTGTGAACATTCTACTGTATGCTTTCCTTGTGGCTGGCCTATAAGATTGCAGCAAGCGAGCAAACGCACTGGTGGACAGCTGGACTGCTGCGGAAGGCATATCTACAATTATAAAGCAGTATTTAATTTTGTGAGATCAATATGTGTGGGGATCCCGACAAAATTAGGGACGGGTGATACAAGGCCTGCCATGAAACATTATCAAACTTAAATCTGGGCAGAAGATCAGCTATGACATTGTTTTTACCAGGTATATGTTCAATATGGATGGAAATATTATATATAGCAGAGATGAGCCAGACATTTCTAGCACACAGGGCCAACATATCGTCTCTGGTCCTACCAGAGGTTAAAACCTCCACTACAGCCATGTTGTCACATTTAATGCGTAACTTTTTGCTGGACAATTGATTGGCCCAAACTTTGAGAGCTACCACTATATTCAACATTTCGAGATGTACAATTGCATAATTTTTGAAATTTTTAGGTATTGGTAGAGCGTAACACTGATTGTCAAAAATGCCTCCAAAACCTGTGAGGCAGGCGTCCAAATGCAATTCAGCCTGAACTGGCCTAAGATCATAATAAACAACCCCATTAAATTGCTGTATAAAGGTGTGGAACCAGTTCAGGTCCTTACAAAAATCTTCAGTAAGTTCAGTAGCAGAACTGTTTTGGATTGACCTAAGGAACTGAAGCATTCAATTCAAAAATGTTCTGGCTGGTTTCACACATTTAGAAACATATAACAAGGAGCCCAGCAAAGACTGAAGATCTCTTTTTGAGCAAAATTTTTTATTCTGCCATTCAGCACACATGTGAGCAATATTGTCCAGTTTTTCAGGGGGAACCGACATGGTTCTGGTTCTGGTGTCTACCAATATACCCAGGCACACCATAGAGGTACTAGGAGCTACCAACTTTTTACAGTCCTACATACAAGCGACCCCTGAATTTCTTGCCTTTCAACCACACCACAAATTTGGTTTTCTTCACCTTAACTTAAAAATCGAAAAGACTGGGATAGGATTTAAGTTGAAAAACATGTAACTCTAAGAGAAGACACAAACCACAGAAAGGTTGTAAAAACAAACATGCAGGGAGGAGATCCTCATATGTGATGAAGAGAACATTCTAATGCAGTGAGGGTTTGTGAGCATTTGAAATGTAGCATTAGAATTCCTATCACTTTTAATTTGTTTCCCTCTATAGTCCATTGCACACTAGTGCGGCGCGGCTAAATAACATAGAAATGAAGGAAATAGTTCACTGCTTATACATATGTACAGTGCAGTAGCTAGCAGTGCTGTGCTGATTTTTCTATTTAGAAAATTTTCTATTTTTTTAAAAAAATGTGTGGCTTTTTTCTGTTTTGCCCAAGTTTAGATATTTGGATTTCCCACATGTTAAAAGTGGTAGTATATCACACAACTATACAGAAATATATTAATTACAAAACAAAATGCAAAACAGACAGGCTCATTGTGAAGGGATTAACTACTGGGAGACAGATGACAAAATGTGATGTATGTCCATATAGACACATAAAAAGTTTTAACTGAATGAGGATTGCAATTACCAGTTATTCTAAAAGGGACACACAGGATGAGGGTCTTGTTTGTAGATGGATTAAGTTCTTATAATAGAGAAAGGGATGCCAGGTTAGGTGTGTGACAACATATGTAGACATAACACAACCAGAAGTTAATTAATTGAAAGGGGTGTAATCACCAGTATTTTTAAGTGTGGGGTCTTAGATGTTCAATTATATGTCATTGAATTAACCATTCTAGGCACTTTAACTGTAATTTACAAATATTTCGTCAATTTACTGGAAAAAACGCTGGGAAAAGTGGCCCAAATGTGAAAGGTAAAGAAAATTCCCCTGCTTAGCATGTAGTATAAATCGTGCATATATGTGCAAGAGCCTTAAGTGTTTCAAACTATTTATCTGGGTAATAATATCAGATAAATTTTGCATTAAAATGTGTTGTATTAATGTTTTAAAAAGTAGGTATACAAATATAAAATATATTACTTAACATACATTATTGCACAGATATCAAGTTATCAATTTTGAATTTTAAAGCCTAAGTAAACCCTCAAAACACAGAGAGACATTTAGAATACAGTATGGGGGGAGGCTGTCTAATGTGATGTTTCCATAAAACTGATTTTAAAGTCAGGACCAGAATTTCAGCAATAGTAATTTTAAGTAAATAAAATCCAGAAAATTTTTGCTGTGTGACTAACAGAGTTGGGATTTAGAGCCAGACACATATTAATGTCATCAAATATAATTGTAATGTTCCGGATGCACTTCATTCAGATCCTACCACACATATGACTGATCAGTCTTATTAAAATCATATACATCACAGACTTTCTTGACTTTCATTTTCATTGCCAACATATCCGGAGGGTAGAAGATCTGAACCTGTCCAAGCAAATGTGTCTAATCATATTAAAATTGTGCAGGTTGGGTCAAAAGTCCTTGACATTCAAGATTTGGTTGGGATTGGTCAGACAGGTTTTTAGATTAATTGGTAGTTCCAGGTTAGAATGCAGGATAGTTGTTGATAAATTTTAGAATTTTTCACCCTAACTTGCCAATTTTTAATCTGGACAAATCTTGTATTTGTTAATCTGATCCCCAGGGTAGAGATGCATTTAAATTTTCTGGCCTGTTTTGGTAAAGTTTAGCATTTTTCAACCATGAGTTGCTGATTTGAAAGTTTGAGTCACCATCTTGGCAGTCCATGAATATGGAACCAGGCCTTAACTGTCAATACAAACCCAACTGGCTCCTACAATATCCAGTGTTATATTAAGTGGTGGTTCCATATTACCAACTATGGTCCTACTATGCAAAATTTTAAGTCAGGACCAAAGTTTCTCTGCTCATATATGTCAGGAAGTAATTTCATGGATGGCGGCAAAATTTGGGAGAATATAAAACATATTAGATATTTTTGGGGCAAAAATTGGTGACTTTGAGACCCCCAAAAGTCAGGGTTTAGAGCCAAACTTATGTTGATGGCATTAAATCAAATTGCAATGTTTAGGACCCACTCCATTCAGATCTTACCACCAAAAAGTCTAATTGTATTGTTCTTACATTCAACTATATTAAAATCATACAGGTTAGAGACTTACTGGCCCAAGTTTTGACCAAAATGATTACATGGAATGGCCATGTGCTTGTCATCCCCTATCACTTTTATTGTTGACTGGCATAATTAACTAATACTAGGGTAGCTCTTTAACTATGGCAATTGGATTGTATATGTGGTCTCCAATTGGAAACATTGAGATTGGTTGAGATCCACAGAAGAAGAGGGGGTGAAAAATAACAGTTTCTGAGAAATGTTACAACTTGTAATTAAAAGCTTCTCATTGATTCCTGAAAAACATTTCTGATTGGTTCATAAAATTTTCCAACTTGGATACGAACATTACAAAAATCTATAGATGATTATAGCAATTGACTTCAAATGAATCGAAAGAATTGCTTTAAGAATGTTAAGCTGGCTTTCAGATTGAATTCCTGAATGGTATATCTGATAAGGGTCATTTTAGTTTATGAAAAATTCAGATAGATTGAATTTATCGAGAAGATATGCTATTCTCTCCTGAATGCTTCTAAAGTTTGACAGTCAGTCCCAGGCCCTTCCTAGACAGCAAGATCATGATTTACTAACACCCCAAATGAAAAGAGTTCCTCCCAACACTCCTATTTGATGATTGTTTAAGATTGTAGCCCAATCAAGGGGGGACGTTCACCAAAGGGGAACATGGCCCTAAGTTTTTTATTTTCTAGTTTGATAATCCAAGAAAATTCAAAAAGCTTCAAAATTGTATCTAGTCAACATACTATGCACAAAAACGTAGCTTTAAACATGTTCACAAAAAAGAAATCCACAAAAGATTTCTGTAATATCCAGTATTATTCCACAGCTGATGTTGATAAAGCAGTTACTTGTATTCTTTTATAAAATCAGATAAAAGAGTGTATGCAATGTATATTGAGATTACCTTTCACTAGAATGACAACAGACCACAGTTTATTTGTTTTAGCTGGGATGCAGTACTACTGCACACATGTAGTGTAAGCAGCAACTTAAGCCATAGAGGAGGGATAATTGTAAAAAACATGCAGAGAGATTGTGGTTGCTCAAAATGAGCAGGTCTACCTCGCTTGTATGTAGGACTGTTTAGGATTTATATCCAGACCTAGTTGATGAAGAAGATCAACCAAAAATTGGAAAGCAGGTTCAATTTTTGAAGGGGTGCCACAGTATATTATATCATCCACATAATTAAACATATCAGGGAAACCATGTTTCCTCATGATGTACCTGATGCTCTCTGTCACTATCTGTACCCAAATGGGACCGATTGATCGATATAATATGAGTTAAGCTTCAATCCTAACAAATTTATATCATCTGGATCAACCTTAAGCTGCCTAAAAGCATAACTGATGTCAACCTTATATAATAGAGATCCAGGTCCCAATTCAATAACTCTTTTTACAATGTCATCAACTGAGGGATAATTAAGTATGAACTCAGTGTCTAATTATCTGTTTTTCTGTACCCCAGAATTAACAGACTGGCCCTTTGGCCAACTTAAATAGCCAATAGTTCGCCTAGTGTCCGAATCCGGCTTATCCCTAGTCATGAAAGGAGACACATGTAGAGATATGGGCTTATGATCAAATGGCCCCAACATGGCCCCATGTTTCAACTCTTCTTGGATTTATGTTTGAACATGCGAAGAGAAATGCCTAGCAGAAGCATGATTTTCTTCAGTGGATAACAATGCAGTATTTGTGTCGAAATCAAGAGTGAACCCGAATTACAGTAGGTCCACTAGCTGTTGATCCCAATAGTCCTTTAAATAAAATTTCCATCTATCTATATTAAATTTTGAGACCACTGGAATTCGGGCACCCAAGAAATTTGGACAACCATACTGGCCCACAATTTTGTGCAACAGCAAAGAGTCAAAGATATGTTGATTTTTAGTCTCTGGGCCTTCATATGTACGCAAATTCTCCAGGGGTACCACCCCAAAGGATTCACCCATTTGACCCTTACATGCTACATAATCCCGACATTTTTTTGCTTTCTGAATGACACTAGGGTCCACTCGTTTCTTTAATAATCCTTTGTCAAAGTTATCATAATTTTGAAGATTTTTCATTTTGAGGCAAACTACAGATATGCCCAGTATCGCCAGATACCGTGTCCACTGCCTGAAAATCATATTCATGTACATCAAGTTCATCTCCTAAGGTCCTCAGTGGCCTAGTGGTTAGCAAGTTTGGCATCTAATCATAGGCTGTCACCTCTGTGGGTTCGAGTCCCACAAGTGGCAATTCTGAGGACCTGTCCCAATATGACCCTGGCTGTTGAACGGGACGTAAAACCCCAACTTTGACCTTTGATCAAGTTCATCTAACACCCGATTTTCCTCCATCAATGGTTCGAATCTATTACTACAGGTGATAAAATTTGGTTCTGATCATTATTGATGGTTTTCACAACTTTAATTTTTTGTTTGACAGCATGATGTGGTTGGTTATGAGACAGCTTGACATCCTCCTTGAACAACTCAAGAGGCTCACCTGATATGCTTGCGACTTGAGTACCCACCAGAGGTGCAGCTTGTTCATGGCCCTTCTGGCCCAAGTTAGCCGTTACCACATCAGCAAATGACTTGCCAGGTACAACAGGCTTAAAGCTGTTGCTTTCATTGAACCACTTCATCCACTCCCTTCTGGAAGCTTGGTATTCTGTAACTACATTTTTTTCTACAAAAAGAACTGTTAAAAACATACCTATGAGAAAATAATTTGTTTTTACAAGCTTTATCTTCATGATTCTGGACACAATCCGGCTGTAAGTTAACCTTGTGGACTATGTCCAGAGTTAATCGGTTTTTTTTTAATTTTTAGCTTTACAATCTAAGGCACTGTGGACACTGATCTTACCATCCTGGGCAAAACATGTACTACATATGTGTCTGTAGAATACCCCTTTTGTTTCGTGATGTTTCTGAAAATTGCAAGAATTTTCATTGTAATATACACAAGGCATGGATTTGCTTGCTTTCTGAGTAGTTAAATTTTTCCGGAATTTTTGAGGGTTATTTGAAGCCTGTGTTGGTGCAACATGTCTCCGAGCATTAGCCCGCCTGATCCGATCAATTTTTTCTGTATCCGACCAGCCAGCCACTTCCCCTTGCTCCATCTGGCATAGAAGCACAGCATGGCTAGCCTTAGTTGCCTGCCAGGAAAAATTGTTGGAATCGTCAAGGAGGGCAATGAGATAATCTAACATGTGATCCTTCGATTTTTGGCAATTTTTATCCCTCATAATCCTACAGAAACCCGACATCCATTGTGTGATATTTAATTGATTGTAAGTGATTCTATCTTTTGTACTACCCGCCAATACAAACTCATGTGGCCATTTTACTCTTTCTTTGACAAAAATGTTGTGATTTCTATTTCGGATCCGTACCTTTAACATCAGTATTTGATAGTTGTTTGATTCTAGCTTCGACTTGATCCTGAACGGATCTATCATGTCTCAATGTATGTAAATCCGGTAACTTTTTTCCTGAATCACCCTCAGTAATACTTCCATTGAGACTTGAACTAGCAGAACCCGTAACAACAACTTTTTTGGCCTTAGGCCGAGCAGCAGAAGCCGAACTTTTTTCAATAGCAGTTAAACGCTTACCAATTGCGTCCAGTTGAGTAAGTATCCTCTCATTTATAAGTTTCTGATCCGGCTGACTAGCCACCGTATCCTGCTTGGGTCTTGAATTTTTGAAACCTGAAGGTCTATCAGATTTTTTGAATTTTGATACATGTACAGGTGATTCCTCGAGAGAATCCTCACTTTCATGTGTCAACAAAGTATCGACTTCCAAATCAATACTAGTATCAGACTCAGTATCAGACCTAGGTTTTGAACTCTGACCCGGTTCCGGTTGAGAGGCAAATTCATGAAAAAATACATTGTCATTATCTAGCTGAACTTCTATAGGAATCTCAACTTTGCGACGCAAATTGTGAGAGTTACCTGCAGTTCTGTGCTTCTGTTTCGCTGCCATCTCTCAGTAATACTACAGACAAGGCCTCTAAAAATTTCCGTATGAGCAAAAATAACAAACACCAAATAAATTAAATAAATTGAAAACAAATAAATTCTATGAAAAATAAAAAATTTTCAGGTCTTGTCCTGTCGACTGCCAGTTTAAATCTGGCCATTCTCCCCTTGACCATAGCAAGGGTCAAACCTGGGACCAATCAGAAACAGCCATGTGGCGAACAGCCCATTTAAAATTACAGGGGTGTTTCAAAATTCAGGGGTGAAAGAATGATTAAGGTTGGCACCTAAATGCCAACCCGCAAGTCTTGTCCATGCCATTCTCTGCACAGGACTTGTTTCATATCACCCCCGGCTTATTTGGATCTTTATAGTCCACGAGTTTGTTGTTGTACAGCTGTTTATTTTCTTTAGCAAATTCAGTGAGCTTCAACTCTTTTTCTTCTTTAAAAATCAAAATCGACATCTTGCTCGTTTTCTTCTCCACCTCGTCAAAACCTTCTTCAGTCATCTCCATGGTAGCCTTGTGTGTAGCCTCTATACCAGCCTCCTGTGTAGCCGCCATAGTAGCTTACTGTGTAACCTCCTGTGAAGTCTCAACATTACCCTCAGTTGCATCATGAGTCTCTGCCACAATTCACGTCTCTGTTCCTGGAATTTATTACCTCATCTGACTGTCTATTGCAGCAGGCATCCTTTTTGCTTTTTCTTTGTTGGCATTTTGAAATTACTTTCACTTTTAGCACGATATAAAAAGAACTCAGAAAAAACTTCACAAAAATGACAATACGTGATAGCTAAATTATTGTAGAGTATTAAGTCCACAAGAGTACAGGCAAGAGACCTCTACAGAATTCGTCCCCTTTTAGACATGAATACGTCAGTCCTGTTAGCAAATGCTTTGGTGAGCAGCAGGCTGGACTACTGCGATTCACTCTTCTTATCTGTCACAGATTTTGAGTTAAGGAGATTGCAGTTAGTCCAAAATTCACTGTGCAGGATTGTCACCCGTTCCTCTAAATTCTCTCACATTACCCCTCAACTAAAAAAACTCCATTGGCTACCAGTCAGATACAGGGTACAATTCAAAATTGGTCTTATTACATACAAAATTCTCAACCAGGGTCAACCAGTTTACCGAAGAGAATTAATCCACCCCTACGCCTCTTCCAGAAACACAAGGCGAAGTACCCCCAAACTCAAGTTCCTTCAAACCCCCATCTTTGATCGCAGAGTTCACAAGTCAATAAAACACTTTTCTAACTCCTTTAGTCACTATGCCCCCTCCCTTTGGAACTCTTTCCCTTTCCATGTAGGAAATAGTCCCTCTGTTACATCTTTTAGGAAGCACCTTAAAACTCACCTCTTCAGCTCTAGCTTCCCAACATAGTGTTTCTTCCCTCCCGGTCACACCCACAATCCTGGATTGCCGACCTTGAATGCCCCTCGACTTCCCTAAGATTATGACTTTGTTGGTTAGAGCACTGAGTTCCCCTTTGTGGGGAAGATATTGGCGCTTGCAAAGCAGTAGATTAGATTAGATTAGATTTCTCGACCCTAATGGCCCCTATTGGTCACCTTTGGGCCACTGGGAGAGGCCAGTGGTGGCCAAGGGTTACTTGTGCACTAAACAATTTTTATTGACCTTTTTTACCTATGTTAACTCATATCTATTCAGTACTGATGCGTGTTTACCATACCACTACATATAAGATATGGTAAACAATTTAAAGGGTCCTTGGATATACCTTGGTATCTATACATAATACTTAAATAAATAAAACATTTTAATCACAGTTTTGTCTTTAATCCTGAAGTCTAGAATGAACTTTTTATGATGTTTGTTCTTTAGAAAAAAATGCTGACCTTACGGACCAAAAAATGGCTGACCAGTGGATGTGTAACTGCCACTTTATAGTATTTCTAGAAATGGAAAGAAATGGAATGATTTAGAGTTCATTTCTGATCTTTAAAGATACTAAATCTTTATATATTCCAAAATACTTTTGATACTCTGGTGGTCATCTTACTTTTTAGTAACTTTAGAGTATTTTAAAAATGCAAATATCATATAATAGAATTCAGGTTCAGAAACTTCAGGCTCATTAAAAATATACAGGGTTCTCTCAAGATTGTTTATACTTATTTTTCAAATTTTGGCCAGGTTTGTGTGGCATTTTATCACTTGGTTAATTCTGTGATGGAGGGAAGGCAGTGGCAGAAGGCAGCCTAGTTCCTCAAAATTCAACACAGTAAACCACCGAAATAAGCCCCCATTTTAAGGTTGCAGGTGACATTTGATCCCACACCTTTAGGGTTTGGAGGATAGGTATGTTACCATTACATAATGGTGTTCTCAAAGAGATAAAAACTTATTTCATTCAGTTAAGTTGACTAAAGTATCAAACGTGTTATGTTTTACTTCATGTTTCCTGTGAATGACTTGCATAATTTCCCTGTTTAGAATTTTATGAGGCAATTTTAGCCAGTTTATTTCTGATAAATGTTGGGTCTTGTGTGTGTCAATAAAGAACAGCCTTTAGAAAGCCACAAGTGTAATTGATTTAATTATTTGCTCTTTCGACTTTGCAAGTGTTTTCTTCTGCCACAGGTATGCAGTAAACACTTTATATTCCAGTCGTGCATTTATACAAAAGATTTAACAAATTTATATACACCTTGTTAAATAATGGTAACCTTTGCATAGATCTTGCGGGTAAACTTGTAACCTCAGGAAGTAATTCAAATGTTAGTAAAAACATTAATATTATATCTAGAGATTTAAAATGTAACTACTCTGATGTGCTGGCATCACTGTGTGCATTTACAAAGTATGTACAAAGTTATATGACCTCTTGTAACAGTGTTGAGGACAATATAGTATGTGGAAATATATGCGATCTGATGCTTACAAGAGACAGAAATTTGACTAGATTTTGTTTGATTGAAATAAATGAAATTTTAGAGTACTGATGCACTTCTTAACCTCTTGTATATATTTTAAACTATTGTAACTGTATATATGTTCAAAATATACATTTGTGTATGAATAAATAAATAAATAAATATTTACGGAAGCTCTGAGCTGCCAAAATTTATTTCATATTAAGTCGAATATACGACTTAGTATCTCGTATATACGACTTACTATCTTGAATATACGACTTAATAACTCATATATACGACTTAGTATCTCGTATATACAACTTACTATCTTGAATATACAACTTAATAAGTCATATATATGACTTACTATTTTGTATATACAACTTAATAAATTGTATATATGACTTAGTATCTGGTATATACCACTTAGTATCTTGTATGTATGACTTAGTTTTAATATTTCTATTTAGTTATATGAGTAACTAAATCTTATTCACAGAATATACCATTCATGTCAAACAAGTCATTTAAATTCTTGGGCTATTCCCCTTCTTCTATTTTATAACAATTGGTATATACAAGACAGTAAGCTGAAGATTTGACTAAATAGGTGGAATGTACAAGTTCCTTAATTATATGTATGGCAGGCTTTGCTGTATATATGATTTATCAAGTGAAATATTCGAGTTATTTAAGTCATATATATGAAAGATACTAAGTCGTATATACAAGTTAGCAAGGCGAATATATGAGTTATTAAGTGGTATATATGACATATTAAGTCGAACATACAATATACTAAATCGTATATACGAGATACTAAGTCGTATATATGAGTTAATAAGTCATATATATGAGATACTAAGTCGTATATACGAGTTAATAAGTCATATATACGAGATAGTAAGTCGAATATACAAGTTATTAAGTTGTATATACGAGATAGTAAGTCGTATATACAAGATACTAAGTCGTATATACGAGATACTAAGTCGTTTATTCGACTTAATATAAAATAAATGTCGGCAGTTCAGAGCTTCCGTACATATTCAAATTTCTGAGTGTTTTAAAATTGGAAAATTTTCCGAATGCCCATAAATATTAGACTGTCATGATTCAGGAAGACAATGTCATATACATAATAAGTAAAGTAAGTCCATGTTGAAAGAAAAAATCTAAACAAGGCCATCAGGTTCATATGGATACCAGTGAATGTGAAATCTTTAAAATTTTAACTTGTGATATTCCTCTGCCTTTTCTTTGCCTATTTTAATGCTACAAAAATGACAGTACAGATATTAATGAAAACTCGGATTAGAATTAAGATTAGACAGAGCATTACTGAATAATAATACCCCCCCCCCCCCCCCCCGTGTGAAGATGATGTTTCTGCACCACATCAATTTAGAAGTAATCTTCAAGGTCACTTGAACATGCTTTACAATCAGGAGGGTTATCAGATCAATTGCAGTGATTGTAGACATCTAAAGAAAATATTAAATATATTTAAATTATGTTATCATGTGAGCCTTTCTCTACTTGCAATGAATTTTGTCAGCCATAACTCCCTTATGCATATATGTCTACTCTTGTGTGACCTATATTGCTATTGTCATGAGTAATCATCCTTTGAAAATCACGTAATTTGAGTTTATAAGAGAGCAGTTTCTAATGCTTATCTTACTGCTTATACAACTAATGTTTTCATTCAAGACTCGTTTTCCCATCTGTGTTTCAACAAAATGAGTCAGAGCAGCCTCTCTCCCTCATCCACTGCTAAAAAGTCCACTCGGTTGTGGCTAGATCAATGTTAAACACTGTTAACTTAGAACAGAATATTGCCTGCCTGCTTGAAGAAAAGCTTATCCCTTATAAAAAGCTTATAAAAAGGATATCCCACCTTAGCAAAATAAATACCCAGTGTCTATGTAGTACTGACTGGGCTATGTCTATGGGATATTAGTTATCGAATTGACTTCTCATGTTGCACCTTTGATTCTGCTTTGGCAGAGATTAAGCACTATGAAAGAGTTAAATAGAGTAGAATAGAAATATTAAAGCTTAATATTCTGGTAGATTATAAAGATCACTTGTAGATGTACAAGCACCATATGATGTTGCTGTACAGGATAGCATAAAACAATATCAATATGGCATAAGATCAGAAAAATTATGTGCCACTTTTTCCAAGTGAGTAACACACTCATCTCAGAAAATAGAGGACTTGAGCTTAATCCCAGGTACATGCAGAAGGCAAATACAAAGTAGCTAAGATAATTACTTTAAATGTCAGCATTAATCACTGGATCTGGCATTCTAGGAAACATCAAGGACGTTGATAAAATGGTCATCTCCTAGACTGTCTTAAGTGTCCCCATTTAATAGCTGGAAATCCTGTATTTTACTATTGGCCATATGATATTAATACTCACTGAATTAAAAACAACAGTATTTATCAAATGATTGAAATTGTATCTTATATGCTGCTTTAAGAGACACAATTTTATGACTATTGGTGAAATCTTTTTTTTTTGAGAATATCTCTTTTATTTACCGTTTTTCACAATGTGCAAAATAATCTGGGAGGGTGAAAATTATTATTGGTGAAATCTTGTCTCAATCTGGTTGCTATTGGCATTTTCATATGTTACACATAGTGAACATATAACCAATTAAGTATTTCTGTTATTAGAGATCCACTATGAGTATATATATATATATAGTTTATTTATTATAGTGACATTGTATATCAGCATAAGTACATCATGTAAAACAAAATACAATATACCCAGCCACTTTAAGGGCTTATAAGTCACTACAAATATAACAACAATTTTATGATAGGCAATTGCTAAGGAAACTGATACAGTATACTCTTCCTGGTATTCCACAGTTCATTAATATAATCTGCTAATAATCTGACATTTTGGACTTTTAAAATGTTACAAAATTGATCATATATATCCATTTCATTAATACTGAAATATTCCCTAAATTTTTCATAGAATCTGTGTCTAATAGAGTAAAAACATTTACATTCACAAACAAAATGAATTTCATCTTCAATATGGTTTCCTTTACAAATTTGACAGGTACGACTTTCAAAAGGCACGCGATAATATCTTCCAGTTTCAACTGCTAACGGCAAAATTCCAATTCTTAATTGTGTTAAAAGTGAGCGTTGAAACTTGTTTATTTTTCCTTTAAGATAGTGTTCAGTTTCTATACTATTTTTAATATGAGCATATGTTCTGAGCTTTGGTTTATATGCTAATTTTTCACACCAAATACTATGCATAACAACACTTAATTTATTTCTGGCTTCAATTAAGTTTATTTCTTCCCCATTCTCAAATACGTTGTACATGTTTAATAGTTCAAAAACATTCCAAATCTTTCCGCACCAGCTATTGGGGTTAAAGTTTTGCAAATCCCATTCAAAGATGCAGCGTGTAATTCGAGTTGGTTCTAATTTTACTAATTTATTCCATAATCTCAACATGGACATATAGTACTTGAACTCCACAAGTAACCAACCCATGTCACCTTGCACAGCCAAATCTGGTGCATTTTTATGTACTCCGAGAAAGTATCTAGAGGCTCTGTTTTGTATTTTGGTAGAGTAGTGATGCTTCTTATAGCTCCAAACACTTGAACAATAGTCTAAAATTGGCCAGACCGTTGTTTCATAGAGTTTTGTAAATGTATTGAACATAATATTTTTGAACGAAGTAAATTTAGAAATTATACTTCCAAGAGCTCTTCCAGCAGAATCAGCAAGTGTTGTTGCACATTCAGTAAAATTTAGATTTTCGTCAAAGATTATCCCAAGATACTTATACTTTGCCACCATTTCAATTTCTTTATCCCCAAACATGAACTTAAATTTTGTTGGTCGTTTTCTTGATTTCCTAAAGTGCATTACTTGACTTTTTGTAAGATTTACATTTAATTTCCATTTGATGCACCAATCTTTTAAGATATCTATTTCTCTTTGAAGTTTACTTTCATCATCAGCTATTAAGACTACATCATCAGCATACATCAAAATGCCAACATTTTTGGTACCTATGGTGATACCAAGTTTTTCAGATTTGATTGCATTAGCAAGATCATTTAGAAATACTGAAAATAAGGTTGGAGAAAGACTGTCCCCTTGGCGTACACCATAGAATGAAGGAAACCATCTTGTGTACATATTATTAAGTCTTATACAGTTTTGGGTATCACTGTATAATCGCTCAATTGCCATGTATATATTACCATTAATATTATACTTAAGTAGTTTATGAAGCAAGAGATTTCGGTCAACACTATCGAATGCTTTGCTGAAGTCAACAAAGGCAATGAATGTGTCCTTGTTAGAGTACAGACGATTTTGTATTATAGTAGCGAGGGAGAAAACATGGTCTTCACATGAACGGCTATCTCTAAAGCCATTTTGTTCATCCACTAATAGATTTTCATCTTCAAGATAAAAAGTTATCCTACTGTTTAAAATGCTTGTGTATATTTTACTAATACAGGGTAGTAAGCTTATTCCTCTGTACGACAAAGGTGAGTATGGGTTTTTTGAGGAACCTTTTGGAATTGGGCAAATGATTGCTTTACTCCAGTCACTGGGTACAATATTATTTTTGAAGCAAAAACCAAATAGTTTAAACAATAAAAGTATGACTTCATCGCATTTCAATACTTCATATGGGATGTTATCTATCCCAGGTGATTTGTTGTTTTTGCACCTGTACACGTGGTATCTTACCTCATCAAGAGAAATCTCATGGTTTAAAAAACCATTGTTTCCTATACTGTTTTGCTCTTTTTGTTTCAGTTCTCTAACAATTTCTTGGTATTGCTCATTTTCATTAGAATGGTCTTTCTTTTCGTTCAATAATTGTTCAAAATCTGAGGCCCATTTTTCGAGTACTATGTTACTGTTAGAGTGACGCTTACCATTAATCTCTACTTCCATTGGGATAGATTGCTTTCTTGGTCCCAGGTGTTTAATGTTACGCCAAAAATCTTTTGGGTTATTGGTATTCATAACTTCTAATTTTCCTAGGAATTGTTTGTTATATTGTCTTTCAGAATATCTTAAAGTTTTATCAAATTCTTTTCTGGCTATAAGAAAATCATTTTTCCTTATTTGTTTTTCTCTGTATCTATCCTTACATTTAATGCATAGCCTTTCTTTCTCATTCATTGATTTCCAAAGTTTTGTTAGTGTATCTGTCCAATATGGTTTAGTGTGTTTAAAATTTTGCTTAGACTTCTTAGAACATTCTCTAAATTTTAAGTGAGTTTCCATTTCAGTTGTTATCATATGTATTGTTTGATTATAAATGTCTTCTAAGTTCAACTGCTGATTAATGGCAGTTTCGATATTGGTTATTATATTCGAGAGAGCTTGATGCCATTTGTAATTGTTCATAAAACCTGATGGGCGATAATCCAAATAGAATTTTTTTAATTTCGGAACTTTCTCACCTTTCTTAGAACATTTCTCATTTTGACTCTTAACTTTTTCAGATTTCTGAGTTTCTACATTGTCAAAGGTAATGTCAATTGATAAAAAGGAATGGTCTGGTGCTTTACACCTCTCACCCAGTATAGTAAACAGGTCCAATTTTGCTATTGTCTCAGCCATAGTATGGGTTTCACACCTTTTGATACTATTAAGATTATCATGGAAAGTAACAAAGTAGTCTACAACAGACATCCCTTTACTATTTATACATGTAAAGTTATGGTTTTCTGGTGTCACACGACCATTAATTATACAAAGATGCAAGTCTTTAAGAAACTCCAGAAAAGTATCACCAAAAACATTTTTAACTGTATCTATATTACGCAACATAGGAACACTGTCAATATTGTTAATAAAATCTTGCTCCTTACCAATACGAGAGTTAAAATCTCCACACATTATTAACAAATCAACATTACTATTCAAATATATGCTTTGTATTAACTGAGAATAAAAACTATCAGGGTTTGCATACAAAGAGCCATCTGGAATATCAAAAATGAGAATTCAGTCGATTTAGAAACAAATTTAAGACCTAGTATACCATCTACATTTTTAATGGGAACATCAACACTGAAATTCTCCAAGACACTATTTTTTACAAAAATACCAATTCCACCAGACCCCTTTTTAACAGTTTTCTTTTGTAATACTCTATTGTGGCCAAACCATTTATAGTCTTTACAGTAAATAGTATTGTTCTCTTTTAAATGAGTTTCTTGAATGCAAACAATGTCTGAGTTTATAGATTTCATAACATTTTGTCTAAACAAACTGTTCTGTGTTGTCCAACCATTTACGTTCCAGGAGCCGATTTTCAGAGTTTTGGTTGACTTTCAGTAGAAGGTACTTCCATCCAGCGCATTTTGTGTCAGATTGGGCGTGGAGTAGTGAGTTGACATGTGTCTTGGTATATAGGGTGGTACTGTGGGTTGCAGAAGTGAGGGGCTGGTACCATGTGAGGTATGGGAGTATGAGCCATTGCCTGATCCATCATGAAAGTTCATCTGTGCATCTGGTCGAGACTGATTATGTGACATAGGCGTCGTCTCTACCTGTGACATTCGTGGACCTCTTGCCTGTGAAAACTGGTCAGGGGTATTCTTTGAGGCACCAGTTTGAGGCATCGGTGGATACTGATTCATCCCTGAGTGAGGAGGAAGGGTTCTCATTGTTTCTGGGGCAGAAACGTTATGATCACCTTGTTTGGGTTTCATAAGATCAGCTGCAAAATGCACCCTTTGCGATTCATTGCGCGAACTTGGGATGTCAGAGTGTTTAACTGTTTGACGTGGACTATGAAAATCACTTGAATGTGCACCAGTGGCTGACTGATGGTTACTGAGGGTGGGTTTCTTCTTTATCAGCTTACCATTTCCTGCTATCCTGTATTCGGAGGCACTGTCTGGGATGAGTTCAGCAATCATAGTTTTGAAGTTATAGTCCATTATTCTATCAGAATGTGTCTTTGATGATCTGATATATACATTCCTGAAGGCAGGGTTATCCTTTAATTTTGCTTTGTGTCTCAGGATATCTATTTTTTCCTCTTTACTACCTAGCTGTATCTTGAGAACACCTTTGCTGTTTTCCCTTGGCTCAGTGTGAAGAATATTAACAATTGTTGCTGGTCTTCCAACAGCATCAATAAGGTCATGCGAGTATGCCTTTGGGTTTCCCTTAGCCTGCCTAGGGGGGTTTGTCACAACAAGGGTAACTTCAGGGTCAAAATCTCTGTTTAAATGTTTGTTGATGTTCTCTACCTCTTGTTTCAAATGTTCTATGTTGCGATCATGTTCATCGACCCTGTCTTCTAACATGGTCATTTTGGCAAGGATTTCATCTTGCTTTCTGTTTATGTCTCTTACCTCATCTAACATTGTATTAAATTTACTGAACATGTTTTCAAGGAGTTCCTTCATGTTTTTATCCTCATCAAATGCTAGATAGCTTTGCTCTCTAGTATCAACTTTGGATGCCTCACTTGATTTCTTATCCATTTTAACACTATCTATGTTAGTGTCGTTGTCTACTAGTACTTGGTAATAACCACTGTTGCACTGATCTTGATTGTTGTTGTCAAAACAACTTCTTTTAAAGTCTCTTTCTAACTGAATTGGGGTTCTTTTCTTCCTTTTATTTCTTTTTCCTTTTGACATAATGTCCTGGCCAACTGAGACTAAGATTTGACAGTACTAAGTGGGCCGACACACAGCATCTGTGCTATAAATAGGTCTAATTAACAACTAATTACTGACCTGTCAACAAGGGTTTGTTTCACATATTAATCCAATATTAAACACTGTTCAAAATCTAAAAAGATACTGTTTATATCCACTTTTGTAACAAATATTTTTATCCAGACAATATAACACTTTATGCTATATAGTTTTTTTGTATCCTCTGCACTTTGCCAGTCTGTGGAGATATGTACAAATCAGTGAAATCAAAGGAAAACTTTAGAAACACAGAAACACTTGTATCCTCTGCACTTTGCCACTTCACATACATAATAAGTACATAATAAGTACATACATAATAATTTTTATTTAACACTCACTGAGCCATTATAATGGTAAGGTCTCTAGAACACAATTATGATCTAGTGAGCATGAGTTGTTATCTTGTGAACATGATTTTGTTATCTCATGAGCACAATTTTTTGTCACTAGTAATCACTCTATCAGCTGGTGAGCACAAGATGTTGTGATCACAACTTATTCTCTTGTGATCACCAGATGATGCAGCGGTCACCAGATAATATAATGATTATCAAATAATTTTGAGTTCACTGATCATTTGGTGGAGTGGCCTTTCCTTGAAAGGGTTAATTCTTACTAGCCACAAATTGTATTTTAAAGAATATTACTTTGTGTGTTCATTTGTTATCATTTGATATCTAGAAATAACAGTGTAAACTATGCTATGTATGATTCAATGCACATAGGAAATTGTCAGTGACATCTTTCAAGGTTTAATCTCACTAAGAGTTTTAAAAACCCTTGTTTCATAAAGTGATTAAGCTGGCAGTTCCACTATCCTGATCAACATTCCGAAAGGAATTATCATCCTGAAAATATGCCATTTGGGAGTTATTCCTTTCTTTCATAATGTTCAAAAATTATGGTACGAGCACTCGTAATCACAGTGTTTAGTTGGACTGGCACCTTTTGATCAGGCATTATTCGACAGCAAATTACATGATTTCAAAATAATCACATCCTGCTTTTTGGAACGCAAAATGCGGTAATAAAAACCAATCAGAAGTTCTTTTGTTGTTTGTCATTTCATTTCAGGTTTCTGATCAAGGGTAAAAATCTCTACTTGGAAGTCTTCAAATGACTCTTTTAACAGATTTTTCAGTTTTAATCGAAGCCAATGACAGTTGGCAGCTGTTGGGTCATTCTGTGTTTTCTGGAACAATATCCACTCTAGTTTGTCTTCCAGTAAGATTAGCTTCTTTTCCTTCTTCTAGACTTCTAGCTGGAACCCGGCCTCACTAAGGTTGGTGTAGTACATGGTTGAGTGCTCAGTGGGTTTTGGGATGGGAGGAGGTGGCTGACAATCTTTTTGGTTGATGTATATCTGACACTAAGTGGCAGTGACTCTACCGATAAGCTCTGCATTGCTTCGGGCTGATGGCCAAGCATCAGGTGGCCTGGATACTGTGGCCTCACATACAGGATCGAAGGCACTGTTGGAAGAGAAATGATGTACAATGTGGATGTGAAGGAAGGGAAAATTGTCTCCCTCTTGCCCTTTATGCCCCTGGTCCACCAAAGGACTAAGCCCCGATCCTGTCCCCGACCCTTAATCGTGGACAGTCGGTGAAAAATAAGGTAAAATGGGCGGGCTGCTGAATCGATGCAAGCTTCCTCAGTCATTTGTTGTATATCCTCGGCTGAAGTTTCCATATTAATCTCCTGAATAGCATCCTGAGTAGCTGCCTGTGTAGCCTCAATCACTTGAGCCTAGTGGGTGCAACTGACAACCACTCTCTGGATTTTTGCATCTTGTCTGTCTGTCAGTTCTTTTTTGCTAACATGTTATATATGATTTATACCTTATATAAAATTCAACTCATGAAAAATTGACTAAATGCCAGTAACTGACATTCAAAATATCTGCAAAATACTAAGTCTCATGAAAATATACCTAATTTGATCAAACAAGCGTATTCTCTCAAATTCCATGAAGTGAATGCTGAGGCCTAGATCAGGGGGATTTATATACACTCTCATGTTCCTTTGATGTGATCTTTCTAATCCCATCCCCATTATGAAGCCATCTCAAACCTATTGCAAACCCATCTTTTTAAAACCGTCTTCATCTTTCCCATCACAAACACCAATTTTTTGTATTGTCCTGGGTTATTTTGACATCACCAACCATTTATTGTGTTCACAGAGGCAAATCTCATTGGTCAATTTTAAATACAATCCAAAAGTTTGTGATAGGTTTAAGATATAAAATATTCATTTGTGACCAAGATATGACATAAAAGGTTACATTACGATCACAGTAATTAATATGTGATAGGTTGCAACTAGGTATATAAATGCAAGATCTGATAAGAATCAGGAAAAGTTTGTGATACTTTCAAGCAGTTTGAAATTATCTCTAAGCTTTGCGAACCTTGCAATTGGGGTGATTGTGGTTTGCTATAAAAAGAAAAAACATTGAGCTCAAATTCAGAAAAAAAAATGGGATCACAACTCAAGCAAAGAGGGATTCACCACAGTGGAACAGTCCTATTATGGTTTTGTAGTCATCTGCACAATTATCTTGAACTTCTGAAGATTAGCTAATTGTCCCTGTACTTAGTATTAGTATTGACCATTTTTTTCATTGCTCTTTAATTTGGTGGTCTTTGTCGGTGATCATTTGGTGGTCATATTCTCATACATACATGGTATTTAAATAAAATAACCAACTTGCTTCTTAAACTTTACCCTTGCTATAACTGCTTTTCAAAAAAACACATTTCTGAGAATATGAAGTTACTGAGTTAAATTATTTTTCTTAAAATTATCTTTTCAAAAAAATTTTCAAAGAAAGCACCTATTTTTAGGCAACATTTAAAGAATAAGAAGACCTTCATTAGGACATTCAGAAATTTAAAGAATGTTTGTGAATATGATTTTTTTTCATCATAATTAGCCATTCCATTAATGTGTATTGGGAGTTATGGAAATAGAAGGTTTGGATCTAAAATGAACGAATTTAGACGCCATGAAAATAATTGTATGTGTACACTATTGAGTTTAGAACCATCTACGAATATATTACTGTGTATCTGAAATTTGAAAAAGAAACAACAAATATTTGTTTCTAAAATGTACTAATTCAGACATCATGACTACTTATGACTGAGTTCATTATCTACCTGTAACTACTGCTTATTCTTGTAGTTGGAATAAATATGGCATTAAAATGTAGTTCTTGTCCAAATGTGGATGAGATCATTACATTTTGATATATAATTTGTAAATTTTCAACTGTTTCAGTGTGCTTATTGCATAATGCATGGTATGTGAACAGAATGTAGCACTACTAAAAACAATGCATTTGGCAAGGTAAGAACGTCATTCTGACGTCATTAAAAGCTAGTTTTTATTGGTATAGTGGTTAAAATTCGTAAAATTGGTCATTTCTTGCTCAGTATTGACAAATATGCCATTTTAAAGTATATAAGACACATAGGCTATATATGGTGACAATGTATCAATATTTTATCACAAACACAAAAAAAGAATGCTAAGCATAGTTACATAATTATAATCAATATAAAAAATTAAAATATTCTTGCTGTTATTTGGGTGAAAATTGTTGTACATTTGTGTTATTATTTAACTTACTTCATTTTATTAGAAAATCATTGATGTAGCTAATATTTTTTTATTTTAAGGAAGTTAGTTTAGCAGAAGCAAAGAAATATTTGAAAAAGTGTTTAGTACACTACAATGAAGGCTTGAAAAAACAATATCATGTGCAATTAAATTACAAATATTAAACATTCATGCTTAATGGGGTTCTGTTATTAGAAGCCAATCAACATCATGATGGCCCAGAAATTAAAACCCTGTTGGCTAAACCAGAAATTGGATTTTCAACAAAAAATTCTTGGCAATGAGGATATAGGTTAAAGATTGATATCTAAATAAACATTGAAGCTACACATGTGACATTCATGCCATTTTGAAGGCATTTTGTTGTGGTTTGTGCTGCTTTTACTGAGACTGGTTGCATATTTGGTAAGATACCTCTATGTGTAGTAATTGGAATAAATTATTTGAATTGCTGTGACGTAGAAGTACATGTCTGCATCAAACAGAATCACCAATGGAAACACAGTTTATGCAATACATGTACACATTGATTATTGGCACCACAGAAGAACAGATCGAGTATAAGTGCATATTGAAATGTCTGCTTAAAATTATGACATTAAATGATGGTCATTTCTGAAAATGCTGGAAATGGTTGGTTAGGTTGGTCCGTTGGTCAGTCATCTGTCTATGTAGTGTAGCTTGACCAGTTCCTGTCTCATCACTAAAGTTGAACAGCACTAGGCTTAGTCAGTACTTAGATGGCTCACTGTCTGAGTACTGCTCCAGGTATGGGTAGACATATATAGTCCCTCAGATGATCATGCAAATGGCAGTATTGTCACATTATGTCTGAAACAACGTGCTAGACACAGCATTAAATTAATCAATCAGTCCTTTACCCACATGAAACTTTTATGAATATTCGCTCACTAGATTTGGAGTGATGTCAAGTAGATAGCAAAAGTAATTGAAAATCCTTTGAAAAATCAGCCCTTTCAAAATTTGGGATTTTTCTCTCGCCAGAATATACGATCGAGTCTCCAAAATGTCCTCACTTCTTCCTTTGACAAGACCCTTATACAAAAACAAATTCATAAAGGTGAATTCATGGTTCTGTTGAAGTAATCATGAACATAGACAAATGGAGAAACAAATAAACACACCCTAATATACATAGGTCACAGCTTTCGTAGTTGGGAAGACTGCTTTCAGAGTGCTTCAGTGAGCGTTCCATTTGGTTTGGACTTGTTTGGGGTAGATTCAATACAGCTTGAGAGGGGGCCACGGTGGCTTAGTGGTAACACTCTCGCCTCCCACCTTCTCGGCACAGCCTCAAGTGGGAAACCTGGTAGTTGCTTGCCATTAGTCGGCAGTTTCCAGTACAGAACCCTGACGAACTGTATGTACCGGTTTCCTCTGCCCTTCCAACTACCTGTCTTGATATGACCTGTACAGTGTTGAAAGCAACGTAAAACCCAAATAAATAAATACAGCTTGGAAAGTGATTTGTATCCATGTGTAGTTTTTATATGTTTAAGAACTTCCCTTGAGATGTGATGCAATATACACACTGGAACGGGAAAGTGGCAGCTTGGATGGGTAGATTGAAGTGCTCATTCTACTACGAAGACATAAAGTATCTGTTTGGAGCCATAACTAGGAGATAGTCAATAGTAAATAGAGCACATACAGGTAAGATCATAAGAAAGGGTGTGACCCAGTAATTAACTTGTTTCCTTTAGGATTTAAATTCAACTGTTTTCCCCTTCCACATCTTCAAGACATGTTACGTAGTCTGCTTTATTTGCAATTATTATTAACACTACTGTAATTGATTTTATGTCAATGCTTCACTAGACATTTCTTGAATTCAATAGCATATTTTAGTGAGTTCTACTGCTTATTTTAAATCTTTATTTATATGATTGCAATTTAGCTTAATGTAAAACATTGTGTTATGGGTTCTGTGTGAGCCCTTCAATTTTACAGTGAAAAGTGCACACACATTTCCACACACCTATTAATGAGACAGTCGGTCCTAGAGAAAAAAAGCCTGACTCTCTCTTTCTCTCTGTTCTCAGTTGACTTCAGCATTCACCTATCAGAAGTGAGCATTTCCACACCCACTTGTCAGCCAGCCAATTGACTTTCCTCAGGTCCTTTTTGTCTTAGGTATTATATGAAGACTGAATGACTTTTTTACCAGAATGAGGGGCTGAAAAAAGTTTGTATTTCAGATAAGTCTTTGTATTGTATGGATTCATTACGATTCCATGTATGTCAGATTTGGTGGAATAAGAAATGCAAAGATTACTTCCTGATATGTTCCCAGTTGGATGTGTTTATGAGTCTATTGGAAACAGTTTATGATAATATGGAACTGTTATTTCAAACTGCTCCCGATCCGAAGCAGATTTATATCATCTTAAACCCATCTTAAAATCTGTCTTTCTCCTCATGAAACCATCTTTTTGATCTCACAGTGATCTCAAACCTGCCTGTTCCATCTTAAGTTGATCCTTAACATTCATAAACCTATTGGGAGCCTAACAGAAAACTTCTAAAGCCAATTGCAGCATCCATCGAAAAGTCCTAGAGAAAAATCGGGAACCTATTTTAAACTACTACATCCATGGATATTTTACTTATTTTTTTCAAATTGGGGGTATACTATTGGATTCCTATAATGGCACAGTCCTATAACAACCCAAGAGTAGATTCATCTCATTACTTAAATCATATTCCATCTACGTGGGATTCCTGATTGCATCTATTCACAGATGTGACACCACTGAAGTCATGCTTGCTTGGAGTCACCCAAGGGAGTCCCCACCTCAGAGGGTGGAGTGGCTCAGTTGTCCAACGCAAGGAACAATTTATTTTTTCGTTATAAGATTAAGATACTACGTGTATTATGGAGTGTAGCAGTGTAGTTTAGGACAGTTAGGTATTGTGTATTCCTGGATAAATTAATTGTGTAACTCGGAAGTTTTTTATGGTGAATGGATACTAAGTTTGTGAATATGTTGTGAAGAATATCATGTAACATGTTTTATTAACATTCTAAGTTATTACAGAATAGTACCAGAATGTGATCTTGGAAAGTTCCATTGTTAATATATGAGATTGATATGAATTGATTATTTCATTTTTTTTTGCCCAAGAGTGCAGGTGTATATTCAGAATTTTAGACAAATGTCAAAATTCACTCAGAATGACAGTACTATTCGTAAATAACATATTCTAAATATTTTTACTTCCTCAAAAGTTTCCATATGTTCAAATACAGACTCTTAAATAAATAAAACCACACGTGTATTTTGTTTTTGTAGTTCAACTATGCTCATATCTCATGACATTGGCCACATCCCACTTTTATATATAAATAAAAACTCCACCAAGAAAGGTGATGACATGATATTTATGTAAACCAATGCTTTCCAGTATATGGATCCCATGATTGTGCATTATAATAAAAACGAAAGCAAGTACCCAGACATGGGTACAAGATCATCTTGTAATCACAAGATTTGTTCATGAGCAAGACTTATTATCACATGAGCATGACTTATTATCATATACGCATGGCTTATTATCTGGTGATCACCAGAAGTAGTGATCACCAAATTATCACAACATAATAAGTGGTATTCACTACATTATTTGGTGATCACCACCTATTATGTAGTGATCAACAGATAATTTGGTGATTACCACATGAGAAGTGATGCACACAGGATGTTCTTGTTATCATAACTTTGTATATGGTAAAATGAAATCATAATGTCCCAATGGGGACTCCATATCAATGAACTAGACCTGTCAAATATGGTCAAATTATTACTTATTGTAAAAGGACAACACCATAGAGCTATCTAAATGTTTCAGTCTACAATTTGTAAAGAATTTAATCAAAACATCTCATTTTTAAAGTCTTTTTTTCCCTAAACGATTTACATTTGTGTGTATTATACACAATTGTCAATGCAAGAAAAGAAAAATGTAAACAATTTTAAAATATGAAAATACACCTTTAAACTGTCAATAGAAAACTATTATGTGTGTGGTTCTGTCATTCTGTGCGGTGAGAGGTATGGCTTTACTTCTCATTATAATCCCCCATGTGGTTAAGCTGTTCTACAACCAGTAGTCAAGTGTGTGTTTTCTTTGTTACATGAAGTGCAATTTAGCCTTTACTTCAGCTCCATTTTTGAAATATATTTATGGTCTAGTTTATTAATGTAATATTCTTCTCATCTTTATTGTTTCAATGTAATATTCCTAGCCTTGCACTAGGCTCTATCCATTTAAAATTAATGAAAATTTTCTCATTAGTTTCGCAAAGCATTTCACGTGTTATTGAAAGTGCTTATGCATATATTTCATGTTCATAAATATTATTCATTCAAAAATATATTTTCGACCTTTTTATTTAAACATAGTGTCAGATCAGAATGACAACCACTTACTTTTCCAGTTAACCGTTTGGCTCATTTCATTAATACGTTAATAAAGCTATTGTGCCTCGTTTAAAATGATATAAGCCTTGCTTAGATTGTCTTGGCTCTTTATATTTCCTCATTTTACTCTATGAACTAAGCCTTTAATAACTATTTTCATCTGTATGTTACTGGCATGCCTTTAATCTTACTGCTGTTGTGAGCACCCTCTATGACTCTTGTTTATTGCTTTGCAAAGTTATATCACTCATCCTGTCGCTTGTTAGTTACTTTGCAAAATTTTAGCAAATAATATAACTAATTCTGTTTACTTGTCTGTAAGTTTGTTTGTTTAAAGCATAACTCCCAAACTACTGTACAGATGGTTATGAATTTTTTAGGGAGTATCAGAACTGTTGAACTGATTCATATTTGGGCATGATCGGGTCAATACCCTTGGTTCTGGGGCAATTTGTATGTTATGTTATCATAGAAATCAATAAGTTTATTTATTTACTTTAATGTTGGAGAGTATGCACTCAACACTCTGAGTGTTTTTTGCTTGTCCTGTGTGATGTTACATACTGTGTGTTGGATTCCGTTTAAACTGATGACCTACCCTTTTCAGAATTTAATTTACTTTTATTAAAGTTTTTAAAATTCCAAAATTTATATAAAGTTCTTTATCATTCCAAATCTGTTTTCCAATTCTCCATATTTTGTTATTTTTTATGTTTAAATATTTGACACAACTTTGATAACAAATCCCTCTCGAAAAAAATTATAAGAATATGACTAAAACATGTTTTTTACAGTTCAAAACATTCGGCATGGCTTGTCTCACAGAACCACAAACATGCAGGTTACCTTCAATAAAGCATGCAATGTTTTTGCAGAAACCAGTTCTTCTTACTTTTAAATTTTACCATAAAAAGAAAAGGCGTTTCAAAGTAATTAATACTGTACCTTCGAGGGGCTGTAAAAGTAGCAAGTTTAAAATGTTTTAAATATTTGTATCAGTTATTTTTAAATAAGGTTATTTTATATGTTTGCAAATGTAATTATAGTTCTTTATTGTTTCAATCATATTTCAGTCAAGTCCTATATCATATTATAGGGAGATGATTTAAAAGTTCTAATTTTGCCATAAGGTACAATATGTGGCGATCCCTGAGAGATCTCCTGAATCAGCTCTCACCCACTCTTTTTGTTCATCCTCTTCTGCATTTGGCTTTGGAGGCTGTCTCTAAAATGAGATTAAGTATTTCAAAAGTCTTAAATACATGACATTTTTGCCAAGGCTACCGTACATTTGACCATTTGTATGTCAGACTCTGAATGTAAGATGGTGAAACATTGATTTATAATAGTAATATTCGTGTATTAAGAAGTGACACAAACTGGAAAGTTTTGGTGTCACTGGAGATTAAATAATTCCCCTTTTAAACAGCTGTAGATCAATGACTTGTTTTCTTTCCGACTCACATTATTAAAAAAGCAATATTCATGAATATTTCTATATAGGCTTGACCAAAGGAGGTAGTGATTACATTTTAGGAAAAATCAACATCGTGTACCAGCTACGAAAAAAATATATAATTTTTCAGAAATGCTATTTGGGGAGGTGTGTACTCTTTGGGTTCTTTCTTGTTGTTTATTAGTATATTAATTAACAATTATTAATTAATTACACAGGGCTCGGCTCACGGGGAAAGAAAATACAATACACAATTATAATCAGATAGACAGCTTCATCTGACAAAGACAGGAATTGTTGGAAAATAAACCCTTTTTATTCATTGCAACCGTTCAAAGTTTCTCTTACATAGTATAATACCCCTGTTTATAAATACAAAGATCTGTGTATATTTAGCCTCCCTATATTAATACCACAAAAAGAGAGGAGCTAGTCTTGTAATTAAGTGTATCTGCCCATATGGATACCTAAAAGCAATTAACAACTGTTTTTTGTCTTTTCTAGGAACACACGGGTTGAATAAAAAACTTTTGTTTGTTGATTCAAATTAAATTCTGAATTCATATTTCTTTTCATTGTACTCATTCACATTCCAAAACCCCATCACCATTGAAAGAAAAATTGATAATGGTTTATAATAGTAAAATGCTTGAGTAATTCCCAAAGAAGTTGCATTGCTTTCCAATCTATATCTGATTGGTCTCGTATTAGGTAAGATCAAATTAAGATCGACAAGATTGTGTTCTGAATGCTGAGATAGATTTATAATAGGTTCCCAAGCATTTAATCTGATAAGAATTAGAAACACTTAACAAAAAAATTCAAACTAATTGAAATTATACGCACTTTTCAACTGATTGCCAAATGCAAGAATCGGGAAGTAACCATGCATTAGCATTAGCAAAAGATCATCCTCCAGAACAAGAAATTTGGTGCACTTTATTCCAATGGAGGGCGCGATAGCCATAGTGGAACAGAACCTTTACATTTTTGTAAGCTTTGTACTTAAACTAGACTTCTGGCCACCTTTGATGCACAATTAGCACGATATTTGATTCCAGGTGGTCGGTGCACGTTATCGTTTAGCCTTCATTATTTTATTAGGATAGTGAATTAACTTATTTTCATTATCTGGACTGAATAATATAATCACAATGATGAATGGAATGTTGTAATCACTACAATTAACTGACTAGGTTTTATGCTGATCTTTGAACACATTGTATAGGGTCATATCATGCCTAGTAGTTGGAGGTAATAGAGCAAGGCAGTGCATATGAGTTAGCATCTGGTTTTTACACTGAAAATCATCAGAAAATTACTAGAAAATACCAACAAGGCATAAAATATTGTCTTGATACCTTAAATCTTTTGTCTGGGCCATTGAATGGACAGGTTATGAAATTAACTATGAAAAAAACATAAGATTTGTACTTTATTTTCTTTTCATTCTCATATGTTATCAACATATACAACATATCATAATGTGCTGACATATTAATCTGTACCAGAATAAATGAGAAAAACATCCTGTAAGATGTCAGATGATGAAGAGAATATCCAACAATAAATTGCATTGAAATTAAAAATAATTCAAACATCTACCCATAGTTGGATAACCTGAGATATGTCATCTGAACTGAATAATCTGCTTTTACAAATGTCTACATCAAATTAGAACTAAAAAATGTCAAATCTAATATATATGTAGTCGATTTTGCAAAGATATGTAACTTTATCAGGTTGACAGATATGTCCCCCCAAAAAGTGATAGATAATAAATAATAAATATTAGTCTCTCTTAAATTGAAAAACTTCTACAACTAACAACTTGAAAATCAGTTCAGTTTTCTTCCACATAAAGTACTCACTATATTATCTACATTAAAGCAAAAGAATACATGAAGGAAAACCCTGAGTAAACACAAAACATGAGATCATGTTACCTGTGCTTAAATCAAGTCAGCAATGTGCAAAGCTTTTATGACTAGAAAAAAATGCAATCTGGTATAATACAGATATTCTTAATATTCACAGATCTTTGAGATTAGTGCTTTCAATATATGTATAGATAAATGCTTTCTGACTAGTATCTATACTTGTATCTGTACTTGTAATCTACAAGTATCTATACTTGTAACTTGCTACTGTCTCTCAATTCATTCAATGGAATAGTATTTATGTGTTTCCACAACAAGGAATGGGCATTAACAAGCCATACATGTATGGAATTCAACTTTCTTGTATAGTTACGATGAGAGAGGATATTCCGCACACCACAACAGGAACTTGAAACTAGGTCACAGGATATCTCCATAGATAGTGTCTCTTTTCCACTGAAAGAATGAGACTTCAAATCTTCCTATGTAAAGTATTTACCCTGTGAGCTGTACAAACTTAAATAGTACGCCAACACAACTATTTATCTTTCTTGTGTGCATGTAGATCCCTGAAAACAATTTGGATCAGCCACCTAGATCTACATAATCAACATCCATTTAACACTTTTTAAGGTATTTTGCATACAGATGGACAGAGATAAACTAAACCTGCCAAAAACATAACCTCCTTGGTGGACGTAACAATATCAAGAGATTCCAAGGAGACAATTAGTGTCTGATATTAATCCTTCTATGCCTAGAACTGAAAAATCTGGAGACTGAAACCAGGATCAAATTTCAGGACGCAGTCCACTGTCTGTGAAAAATAATGGACAAAGAATACAAAAGCCAACAATAATTGAAAAACAAAAGGTCCTAAAGACTTGCCAAAGGTCCATTGTAACCATGAAGAAACAGGTTCCAATAGGAAAGGAATGCAAAATGACTGGAAAGAAGCCACTAGTAAGGGAGATATAAATGGAAGACAATAATGTGGTGGAAAAGCGACCCAACAGCAAATAAGCACCCTTTTTATGGATGCTTAATAATATGCTACACTGTTTGTTTAATCTATGGACATCTCTGATAGGTGAGTAGCCTTGTGTCTGGAGTGTTGTTGTATTCTTCCACTGTTTCTGTTGGGGATGCTGCATTCCTTTTTTCTATCTTCACAGGCACAGTGGCAGCCATTACAAACTGATTGGTTTCTCGCAGAGTTTTCTGGAACAGGTAAAGCTGTTTGTAGGTTGACCTGTAGATGACTCTTTCCATCAGCTGGTCTACAAAAGTAGACAAGGACAACATTTTGGAAAATGTACAAAAATATTGTTTACAAGAATAACATCTCTATGTCAAAGGGTCTAGGTTGACATTTTTACATAAAACATATATAAGTCAGGATATTTTAGATACACACTTGTTTAACCTTTATACAGCTTCTGCAGCAAGATTGTCTTCAATCTCATATACATAACCATGGACATTTGTATGGTAGCATTTAAATGCAAAAGTGGAGTACATTATTATATAGTATACTAAGATCTCCTTCCTACCTGCTGCATTTGGCAATCTGATGAGTATTTCTTTTAGGTCTTCTGAAATGACACCTCGACTGGTGAGTCTTTGTAAGATATCCCGAACATTGGTCATCTTGGTAAAAAACTCTTGGTTGTCCTTCATACTTTGCCTATCACTGTAACTGATCTTTTCATCAGCTAAAAAAATGAATATTCAATTATCATAATGAAATAAAAATGTAAAGTTGAATAACCAGTAAGTTAATTTCAAAGTACAGCTCAAACTATGTTTAGATCAAGATTCAAGATTTTACACCCACAACCATGGATTAGTGAGCTAGAGTGTAGCTTGATGATACTTTTTGCCAATTTAGGTCAGTAAGGTAACTATCATCTTTCCACAAGTGCAAGTTATTATAATATTTCCTGAATTGATTCCAGAGATCAGACACAATCGTATCTATCAGCTGTAAAAAGTAATTACATAGTGTTTTTAAAACTTTTAATTTACCGCTGTTTTTAAAATGCATCACAAAATGTAACATGTTCAATTTCTATGGTATTACAAATTGAGTTAAAAGTAACAGAGTCATCAAATCACAAAAAAGTCTAATTTAAAGTTATTTAGTTGCCCAAACCAATACCTTCTGAGACCTTAAACTGTAAATCGCAAACATCCAGTAAGAAATATATTATTAAAACAGTTAGATCAATAAATTTACATCAGACTGGAATCAGGTTGAAAATAAATAAAAGATTGTCCCTGAAACAAAGCAAAACAAAAACAGACTTTAGAATTGTCAAACGTACCCTGTACTACATGTATGGGACTGATGTATGAGAATTGGCCAGGTCCATTTTTGTTCACAGCAGCCACCTTGAATTCTTCAGCATGGCCTTTTAAAAGCAAAAGGTATGAACATCTAAGAAACTCAAACAGCTAATGCTTGTTTAAAGAAAACATAGCTTTATTGTTTAATTTTAATTTAATGTTTTCCTATGAAATCTGAAGTCAAGAAATAAGAAAAAAATGTTCCTCTAAATGCTATGAACTGAAACATCTTAGTTAGCATAATTCTCTTACTTCAAAAAATTTTAATTCTATCGCAATTCTAATATTTTCACACAATGGTACAAGTTGACAGTAATTATAACCTCATTGGTTCTGTAAGATATTTGAATTTAATATAAACCTTCATGTTCAATCACATAGAATTTGTTATCGTAAGAATGTCAGTTGACACATTTATAAGGCACACATAAGGCAACTTTCATATTAAAAATCTTCCTATCATTTAAACAAAGAGAACAAACTACTAAGACTGTTATTTAAAATTTTGAAGTGAGGAAATGTGAATGGTAGCCAAATTTAAGATTAAAACAAAGACCTTAATATGAATAGTCCTAATACTTAGGCCAATGTCCAATCTGGTTCTTGTGTAATGGTATGGCAAAGTCTCAAAGCTAACAGAAGTCATTTATGTTTATTTAATACCAGTAAATAACTTACACTCAGCTATGTAAGGTGACTTGGTGATGTCATCTCTGAGTGTGGTCCACTGCTGTCCCTCTCTGTACTCCACCACTGCACATGTTGTCTCAGCAAGAGGACCAGCTTCATCACCACAAGTAGGCCAACACCAAGAAAGCAGAAACTGGTTGTCCCCAACTTCCTCACAGTCCAGGTAGAGCAACTTCCCAGGTGGGGACATTTCTGTTTAGCATATTGACATATTGATAATGACTGTTAAATGTATTAAACATACACTGTCTACACATTAAATGTTTAATCAATGAGAGAACTGATGGATATGTTATGCTTTGTACAAAAAATAATAAAAATCTTTTAAGTGGCTTTTGCTTGCTTCATTAAAGGTCCAAATATTCTTTTCTTTAACCCATACCTCTGTACGTCAGGTCCAAATACTTCTCCAAATTGTTGATGTGTTGTTCCATCTTCTTGCTTTTAGCTAAAAATGAGAAGTTATAATTGACAAATTAAGAAAACAAATTGTGTTTTTTACATAAAATGAGGAAACAATGTTGCTATAACACACACAAATAACATTGTCAATGTTGAGCTTTAAAAAATTAGCAAAAAAACAGAAATAAATGAATGCAAAATATAATATTTATAAAAACAAAAATTGACTTTATTTAAAATATGTATTCAGCTTTAGCTTTTGATTCATTTAACTGTTTCTTGCTTGACCAGTTCAACTTACCAGGAGGTGCAATCACCTAGGCTCTGGGAATGTCCTCATTATTACAGCAATCATAGGACACATCTGGACTTTTGTTGTTCAGAACTTCACTTGGGAGCCGTTGCTTTATCGGGTTCAAGCATTTCATAATGCAGTGAGTGCATTTGAAATATATAAACTTAATCACACCCAAAAGTGATAGCAAGATTGATTCCAGGTCTGTATAGACTTCTGAAGTCACTTGCCACACTTCGGCAACATCATTGGTACGTCCACAGACACAGAGTTGTATGGTAGATTCTTCAGATTTTCTCACAGCTCTGATCTCCAGTGTTCCTATCTTAACCAGGATGCCATCATGCCAAGCATATCGGCTTCCACCATAGGACTTTTCCACTGCTGTTTTTTGTATTTGTACCTGCACCGTTTCAAATATGTTGACTGGGATCCTACTGTTAAAAGCACACTCAAGTAGTACTGAGAAGCACTTCTTATTTATGGTGTAGAGTTTTCTCAAATCCAAAGAATCTGGAGCATTATTTGTTTTGATGAACCATGGCATGAATAGCACTGCTTTATGAACATCAACTTCATAGCAGAGATGGAGTTTCTTCATTATTTCAAGTACTGCTGCTTCTTCCTGTTCTTTAAGCCCATACTGGTGCCATAGAAATTGTAGGAGTTTTATGTCCAACAGACCTTCGTTTTCATATTGATTCAACATCAGCTCTATATGGAAGGCTGGAGTTGTCTTTTCCAGTTCATTGAAATTAGTGCCATTCTTGAGATTGTGGTTCAAAATAGATTTTGAGAGATCAAGAATGGTATCTTTGTTCTGAAAGACATAATCTTTCAGAACAGGGTTTTCTGGGTAGTATAACACATGTCCAGTGGAATGATAATATGAAAGTGCTGATTCAAACTTCTTTGCAATTTTAGACTGTTGAAATAACTGCATGGGCTTGTCATACAGGCCTTTGAAAAGTTGTCGCAACTCAGTTACTTTGAAGAACTTTTGTTTTAGGCTCATCATTACTGTGTAAAATTGTACCCATTTCTGAGGCAGTGAAACTCGGTTTTTCTCTACAACCTGTGTGAGGTATTTTTTGAGATTTTCCATACCATCACATGTTTTATTGGATAGAAGAAATACTTCCATGTTATCCTTCTGTGCCTGCAGTTGGGCTGATAGTCTAGATCTGTTATCATCTGTCTGGTTGAGACACGCAAGACTCTTTATTTCTTGATCGATCCATTGATGCACCTTTGTTACTATACAGTCCTTATTCTTGAGGACATTATCTGCACTGATTTCATCTGTGTGAGTGAGTATGACGTGAATCTGATTTTGAGGGTGGTAGTCCAAAGCATGTTGTAGAATATTTCTTGTATCTTGAACACTGGTTTCATTGATTTGATTGATGTTATGAACAAGCATGATAATGCTTTTGAGAGCAATGAAGAGGGGACTCATAATTCTATAGATTTCATGACCACCATGGTCAAACATCAGTATGGAATCCCGTGCAGTGATATCCAGGGTTCTGATGTCAGCAACTTGTGTTCGATCATTTGGGTGCATGAGAACAGATTTTCCTGCAATAAGTGATTTCATTGTACTGGATTTCCCTGCCATGGTTGGTCCCAGCAAAGTCATACTGAAAAGTGAAAATAATCCGATGATGGCTTATATGTGTTATAAGTTTTAAAACTGTTTTTATTTAAAATTTAATACTGCATTTTAACTAGGTCATAAGAACCCATACATAATGATAAGATAGGATTAGCAAATGATGGCATGGTTTTAATGTGATATTAATAAATAAATATTTGGGCTATTACTTTAAAACGTAATTAATTAACATTTACTTATGTAATATTTAGCAATTATAATGTAGTCTTTCAACAAACAATCAGTGACAAAATGAATAAGCCAAATATATAGCATTGGTACACACCTTGATGTCAGTGAGATAAATCAAAAAGCCAAAACTAGTGCATGTAAAAGCAATGAATATCTAACTGCAGTAGCAAGATAACGGTCACTGATCATAGTAGTATAAGGTGGGTCAATCGAACGACATAAGTCGTAAAAATTGATCTAAACTGATCGAAAAAACTGATCTAGATCAGTATTGATAGCTTATTGGGTGTCTGATGGTGCAATAGAGCACTGCAAATTTGTCATGGTGCAATACTGCCAAAGGACCTGATGCTGATTGTGCAGTAAATAGGTCACCATTTACCATCAACTTCCCCATTACATCACCGCAATACCAGTGCAACTGTATTCCATACACCAGATAAAGAGCAGCGCAAGCAAAAAGCTCTGCCATAAGGAACAGCAGGAAATCAATACAGCAGGGCTCCCCCAATCAGACTCAGAATTTTGACTCCTGTATCATTAAGATGACTGAGTGTTTCTTTCTGTTCAAGAGTGCATGAACGATTTGAAATTGAAATTTTATCCTGACAAGACTGAATTTCTGTAACATTCCTTCAATCCTCATATTACATCATTTTCAAATATAATTTCCTTATTTTTGAAGCCATAAAAATTCCCCAAACCCCTTATTTGTCATCTCTGTTTATCTCTAGTAGACTGACACATGGAAATAGACCATCACGTTCTTCAGTCCATCCCAGAAAGGTAATAGACAGGCATGGTTTTGCCATGGCTGTGCTGATGCAATGGAACAGGCTCCCACTCCAGTGCCAGATTGCAACAGACTTTAGATTTATCTAATAATTAAATTTTTTATTTTATCAAAAAACTACACTGATTTTTTTAGGCTTGACCAACTTGTATTCAATAGTTGGATATCCAACACAATAAACAATAATACAAGTAAATATATAACCACATAAAAGTTTTTTAATTGAATAAGGATTGCAGTCACCAGTATAAAGCTACTGGTCTCTTCATTATAGCGGAATTAACTTACAAGACAGGAAGATATATGAGGTTATGGTGATAATATATTCAGATTTTAAATACAAAAGCATTTATTCCCATTTTTATCGACATAAAATACACACGGCTAGAATTGAACAGAGAATGCAAACACCAGTGGTATAACAGGGACACTTGTAACGACACTTTATTGTGAAGGGAGTAAGTAATAATAAAGGGAATATACATGTGAAAATATGGTGTAGGATATTAAGTGTAGTCAATTATATATTCTCAGTTTTTTCCACATGTATATTTACTTAATTTAATGAAATTCTCGGGGAAAATAGCTTAAATGTGTAAGGTAAAGAAAGTTTGCCTGCTCATCATGTGTTAAAATGCACTACATCATGCCGCATATTAGTGAAAGACACTTACAGGGCAGGATACATTTGAATTTTCTTGTATTTTTTACAGTTATTGTCATGATCCTCCCCCCCTCTCCCAACAGTTCTTCAATATGGAACCAAGCATTTAGTGCAATTCAAATGACCTTGGAACATATTCAAATTTCAAGTTTCTAGCAATAATAAACAATTACAACTATTAATATTCTAACTGGAAGACATTTGGTCTTTGCACATATCAAATCAATTTATAGTTGCTCTTGGCGTGGCTGTTAAGCTACATATTAGAAAACCGCATCAGAAAATCTAGCACCCCATAGCGTGGGTATATAGCATTGGCTACCTTGAAAGAGGATCAGGAGACTTTCAGACCAGACAGTGTTCTGTCAAAGATCAAATTAAGGTCACAACTTTAGATACTCCTCCAAAAAAGTTCCCTACCAAGTATCAACTTCCTACCCCTCATTATTTTCTTGATGAAGCATGGACAAGATTTTCAAAGCAAGGTCACTACGACAAGGTCAAAGGCGAAATCAAAGTCATACTATATCTTTGCATACCTACACTCCAAACCAGTGTCCTTGTTAGTTATAAACATCCTACACCTAATAGTATATAGTCCCTCATATATATAGTCCCTCAGATAAAGCCCAGTTAATACTATTGCCAACCACCAACTTACCCATGTGGGCACAGCGGGTGAAACCAATACCAACACAACCTTTGAAAGGCTGTGGAATAAAAACTAAACATAATGAAGCTCATCATACATGTAAGGCCATATAATTGGGAACGTTTTCAAATGCCATGTAAAAAAATTCAATATCATAAATGAAGATGAAAATACAAGACAATGCAACATCAGTAATACACTTATAGTGTATATAGTATACCTGAATATACTTATAGTAAACATGCCACTGGGGGTAATACACTCACCTCACAGAGGATGTGGGTTCAAACCCAGGTACAGGGATAACAGAGGATACATAGTGCTGTGGTTACCACTAAAAGAGTGGTTGTCTTTTATTGGGTCCTGTGCCCAGTGGCGGGTTAAATAACTTAAACATGGATAAATGGACATCTGTTAGGAGAATGTCAGTAACTTGAGGGTTAAGCTATACTTGTGCAGATGGGGGGTCAAATAGCACTTTGAGCACTATAGTACATGAAGATATCGTGCTGAGTATAAGAATATAACAATATCATACAACAGTGTCATAATACGAATAGAATATAAAGAATTACCTGGTCTGTGTAGTTCTAACTAACTTTTCATTGTAATACTCTAGTACTGCGTCAAGTCCCTGTAACAATACCTCTACAGGTGGCTGTTCTAATTTCCAGTTTAAAGCTTGACACCTTTCCTTCAACATGCTGTATGTATGTTTATGAAAACACTTTCGATCCAAAACCTTTACACTAAAACCAGTCCACACAGAAATCTTTGTATTTGGAAGGCCACATAGAGAATGGAGATTTGGATTATTTCTTAAATGTAATTTCAACAGTTCTGTACAATGCGTTACATCTCCAACTGTTGAGAGCTGGTTACCGTAAAGGTTAAGTTCTCCCAGTATAGGTGGAAGGTTGCTCCAGTCTATCTCACTGATTTTATTCCTGCTTAAATGAAATGCTTTCAGTTCAGTAAAATGAGTTACATCTCCAACTTCTAAGAGTTGATTATCATCAAGGTTAAGTTCTGTCAGTGTAGGTGGAAGGTTCCTCCAGTCTATCTCACTGATTTTATTACAGCCTAAATCCAAATCTTTCAGTTCAGTACAATGGGTTACATTTCCAACTGTTGACAGTTGATTTTTGAAAAGGTCAAGTTTTGCCAGTTTAGGTGGAAGGTTCCTCCAATCTATCTCACTGATTTTATTACAGCCTAAATCCAACTCTTTCAGTTTAGTACAGTGGGTCACATCTCCAACTCTTGACAGCTGATTTCTGAAAACATCCAATTTTGTCAGTGTAGGTGGAAGGCTCCTCCAGTCTATCTCACTGATTTTATTCCTGTTTAAATTCAACACTTTCAGTTCTGTACAATGATTTACATCTCTAATTGTTGAGAGTTGATTGCAGTGAAGGTTAAGTTCAATCAGTGTGGGAGGAATTAGACTAAAATTTATGTGTATGATGTAGTTTCCACTCAGCACTAACAATTTCAGATTGTCAAACTGTCTGTATTTTCTCAAGTCTGGTATAGATGACAATTTGTTGTGGGACAAATGTAACACCTCACACTTTATATTATTACTTGAATTCTCCAGTTTTCTAGAAACACCAATGTCACCCAGATATTCATTACTCCAATATATTTCTGACATTTTGCTTTCCAAGCCTATCAATGCCAAGGTAATATATTATTTACCAAGTATCCAGACTCAATGTGTTCTGTCTATGTTGAAATTTCTACACTAAGCTTTATTATAATGCTAGCTTTGTGTGTCACATTGTGAAATTCATTTGCAGTCACTTACTTCCATTGTACTGCTCTGTCTGTGGTACGCCACTGTTCTCAGATTTTATATGTGGACCAAAAACTACATCACACTGTTTTATGCCAAGAAATTGACAAATACCTAGCCCTTCTTCAGCTCACTATATCTGTGTTACTTGAATTGGGTTTTATCTTTATTTTATTATCTACAAAACATTGTATTTGATCTAAATACAAAAGCATATAACACTAATTTTTATAATATTTTTTCACTTGTAAACACTTATTCACTATTTCACTTTTTAGACAAACAAACTGTCAAAAACATATGTAAAATAATGTTTTTAATGAATATATTTTGCAATTTTATGACTAAAAACGCAGGAAACAGAGTACCCATCCCACACACTTTGACTACATATGTTGGTTTTCTCTTGTGATAAAAATCTAACATTGATTATCCAACATATGCCGTGTTTAACCCAGAAAGGGGACATACAGATGGGGACATATAGGTTTGGGATTTACAGGTGCCCATCACTATATCTAATTATTGTAACATAATTATCTACAAGTACCCATTTTTATATTTCTGAAAGTATGTAACATCATTGGAAAGGTATTGTTATAAAGATTCTGCTTTAAATGTGCCTTAAAATCCACACAGAATTCGGAATGGAATAAAGTTTTATAAAAACTTAATGTGCGCTTTTTATATTTACTGGTAGGGGGCTCGGTGGTGTAGGGGTTAGAGTTCTCGCCTCCAACCTCTGAGGCCGCCGGTTCGAATCTCGGGCCGGGCGCTTCATGTTGGAAAAATGGCAGTTACTTGCCGATGCCCGGTGGTTTACAGTGCAGCATGCACTGGTTTCCTCCACCTGTAAACTACCCATCGCAATATGACCCTGGCTGTTGAACGCGACGTAAAACAACAAATAAATCAAATCAAATTCAACTTGACACCCGTGTGCAAACACCGTCCAATTCCTTGAGAGTTCCACAGAAGTTTAACAATGTTTAAAATTACCACCGCTGATTTGATCTCCGTCATTCACTGTCAGTCACCGTCTCTTCTGCACCCTATCACCAACCCTTTATCCATCCCCAATCATCCATTTCAGTGACCTTTCAGCAGATAAGTTTTTCATACACAGATTGAAGATGTAATCATTGGTCTTTGTCAGGTTGTGACTAATTCTCATTTTGTTGTAGCACATGTTTGTCTGATGGTTATATGTTAACGGAGTTAAATGGAGGTTGTTTCTCAACGATAATCATTTGTACTAATGCTATGGTTACACATCATGTCCTATCATGGTCATGCGACCCATACCACCTGTAGTGTGCAAGGAGTTTTATGGATAGATGAAATCTCGGAAGATATACTTATTAGGACTGTATATGACACATTTGTTGGATACGAGATTTAAGCAATATTAACAACTAGCTGACAGAAAATCACCAAAGCCTATCTATTGGAAAGGCAGCCAGGGAATCAAAGATCTTTTAAGTTCTGGTTCCTTGGAAGGTGTAGACTTATTGTGGAATTACCAAAGACCTTGGTGTCCTCGTAGTCAGCAAGTTTGGCAATTTATCTCAGGTTGTCACCTCTTTGAGGGTTTGACTCTTACCAGTGACAATGCTGAGGAGTTGACCCAGTAGGACCCTAACACTGGACACAACATAAAGGTGAATTTTGGATTTGACTTGGAAATCATTAGACCATTGTACATAGGCCATTCAACTCCTGTCCATATTCTTGTTATCTATCATAATAATATGATTTAAATACTACAGATTCCTTATGTTTGAACCAGACTTTGTGGGTTCTGATTAAGTCCCCTTTTCCACCTCTTTAACCTTGATTCCAGCCTTTATACTTGCATTGGAGATTATGTTGGTTTAACTTTTTACAGCACTATCTCTTCCACCATCTTAGCCACCTGTAATAACATGTCCCTTGAAATATGTGCAAATTGATATATATGATACTAACTAGACTCTGTAACCTGAGGAAAGGCTGTCTGTAGGTTTGTTAACATTGAGATTTGTGATCGTAAATAGAGGCTTCTTTTACGCTTATTGATTTCTATATATTAGAATTACAACGGCATATCCTCAAAATATTGACTTATTAATAAACTTCTTTGTTGCATGTATTATTCAATCTCTTGTTATATTGGAGACATGGGTTTCTTTTTATGTAAGGATTGACAGCCCTCTAAGTATTTGATTGATTAATGTTAACCGATTGTATTTATCCTACTAAGTTTATATATTGGTAATATATATTCTTCAGATTTAATGAGCATTTGGTCTTGTCATATTTGTAACAAAAAAATAGCTTTTTTCATTTCTGCCTGAAGGAATACACTCTATATTCTTGATCTCAAATTACATTCAATCCTTTATTATTAGGGAATTTAAACCAACTTATAGTCAGGGAAATATATTGCACTGGTTGAGTAAGAATTAAGCTCAACTGTTCTGTCTAAATGGTTTATTCAATGGACTAAGATTAATAGGCAAACATTTCATCTGGGAAAAATACATTGTTTGGACGTTTCTGTTGCAAGATAAAGGCTTTGACAGCATGTAAATTCGCAGGTGGCTGTAAATACACAATGCAGAAAAAATACATTTTATTCTGCCTTTTTCAACATACTGCCTTGTTTACTAGATTATTCTGTATCTGTGTCTGTATGATGATTGACAGCCTTCTATGTCTTTAATATTTTTCACAGTAAAATTGTTGCACTTGTTTACTTTATTTAATACACTTGGGTCTGTGGAACTTTATTTGAGTTGATTCTTAAAACTTAGCACAAAATGTTTGATATTTTAACCCCATAGTTAAATGTGATAGATATATTATTTCAATATGTGATATTAATAAAATCTGAGACAGCAAACAGCAAAGAATCTTTTGGTTTATATAGTACTATATTTTAAAAAATCTTATTCATTTTAGTTTCAAGTGTTTTCTTGAAGACAAATAAGTTATGACAAAAGTTCATATTGAGCCACCATTGAATGCAACCATTACATGAACTACTAGGTATTAATTAAAGCTGAATACAGTACAAGTATATTTAACATCTGATACAATACATACTGATAAAACAAAGCACTAAATATACAAAAAATACCATCTATGTTACCATTGAAGATTTATAATAAACATTTTTAGCTTTATATAGTTATCACAATGAGAAGGTGTACTGGAAAACATGCTCGCCACCCATATCTGAGGTACTGACTTCAATTCCTGGGATGAACTGAAGACAGAAAGTTGGTATTTTCTTGTGTCTGGTGTTGTCAGTGCAGACTTGTGAACTTTTTGGCACAGCTTTCCGGCATCTCTGCTAGTTCCCTGTTATGTTGTGATTTATATGAAGTGCTGGTTGCATGGAATTTTAACCCAAATCAGATAATACAAGTAATACAAACAAGCTACAGAAGGATATATCAGAATATAAGCTATAAATGTTAACCAGTTCTACTTACCATCATATTTCTGCACAAATTAAAAACCTCTATGATTGTGGGTAAGTATATGCCAATTTATTTTCATAAAATGACACAATTTATATATTTATGTTTCGTGAAAACATCTGAGTAGTTGCGTAACCTTCTAGAGTAGCAATAATCCAATGAACTGACATTTTACAAAAGTATATCCAGGTAAAAGTTATTGATTAAAGTTTGCATTTATTGTTGATGTCCTTTTCTAAAGTTAATTCATGTGTTCAGTTAGGTAGTGCCATTAAAACAGCTAAGTTTGGGTTTTAAATTACATTTATAGTCAATGCATTTATATACTGCTACCATAGCTTACAAAGCTGGTCAACTGCTCGCTCAAGGACGGTTGTGTCCCTGATGCCTTCAAAACTGCTGTGGTCACTCCTCTTATTAAAAAGGCAAATCTTCCTTCAGACTACCTCAAGAATTAGTGCCCCGTATCTGGCCTCAGTTTCATATCAAAACTGCTAGAACATTGGTTGCTAAGCAGCTGTTATACCATATCCATGTCCATAACTCAGACAACCATTTCAAGTTGGGTTATAAAGCTGGCCATTCAACTGTGACAGCTCTTCTCTCCATAAAAGAATGAAGTTCACTTATCTTTGTCAAGAAGTGAATCCACTGACTTAGTATTGCTAGATTTGTCTGCCGCTTTCGATACCTTAGAACACCCCACTCTTCTCAGTTGCCTCCATATTTGGTTTGACGGCAGTGGCTCTGTTCTAATGAGTTACTTCCTTCTTAACAGACCATTATCAGTCAATAAAAATTGGTTCCACTTTGTCAGATGTTTGTAAACTCCTATGTGAAACTCCATGATTTCAGTCATGTTAGGCGGTTTCTTACTCATGATGTTTCTGTACTTGTGGCTAATGCTCTTGTTAGTAGTCGGTTGGATTACTGCAACTCACTTTTCAGGAACATCTCCAAGTTCAAGCTACATAAATTACAGTGTATTCAAAAAAGTGCAGCCATAATTGTATCAAACACCAGTCGATACACCATTATATATATAAAAATTGCATTGGCTTCCTGTTGAACAGTGCATAGTGTTTAATGCAGCCACACATGTGTACAAGTATTTTCACACAGGTTTTCCAAGGTATTTTACTCCCTATCATTCTTCCTACAGCAGTTCTTATAGTACTAGGCACAGTCAAAGTGGTGGCAATTTCCTTGTTATTCCAAAGTTCTACCCTTCTGTTCATAAATCTGTCAAACAATTTAGAAGTAGTTTAGCTTTTGATGCTCCCAATATTTAGAATTCTCTTCCAGATAAGGTGATGCCCCCTGGTCAAACTTTATATGAGCAGGCTTTCTGTTAATTTTCCTCTTTGACTGAAACAATATCTCCTTCGCAAGACCTGTTGTTGTACCTAATTTATCCTCTTTATTCACTCTCTTTGTGGGATCCTTGTGCCCCATTAAACTTTTATTGTAGAGAGGTTTATTGTCTCATAGATAAACTGAATTATATGTCCTGTAGGTTTACAAAAGGTTTAGGATTGGACCTGCTCCCAGGGGGGCTCGATGGTGTGGAGTACTCGCCTCCAACCTCTGAGGCCACCGGTTCGAATCTGTGGCTGGGCGCTTCATGTTGGAAAGTTGGTAGTTACTTCCCGCTGCCCAGTGGTTTACAGTGCAGTATGCACTGGTTTCCTCCACCTGTAACCTACCCATCACAATATGACCCTGGCTGTTGAACGTGACGTAAAACAACAAATAAATAAATGGACCTGCTCCGATTGATTATTATTATCACTACAAATGGGTATCTGATCCAAAAGATGGCTTTACAAATGCTGCCATAGGTTAAAGATAGCTTTGTGACTGGTTCCCAAATGGAAAATCTAATAAGGATTGGAAGAAGTCATGCTTTAGGTTTCAGAAATTCTTCTTTAAGTCCTGAAACTTATGGCTGTGGGTTACAAATGTCCCAAAAGAAAAAAAATGTCTTTCCAAATGGCAATTTTTAGACTTCAAAACATATCAGGGAGGGCAATCGGCATGGTGAAACAACCCTCATATAAGGGTTTGATAGGGAAAAGGGTGGACAGTGTAGACATATTCAATGAGCACTTAATTTGGTCCAGGCAAAAATAAATACAAATGGCAAAGATTTGAAATTCAATACCTCGGCTGAAAATGCTTTTTCTCATCATAAACAGACTTTAAATCCTTTATTATTAGTGAAAACATACTGAAGTGTAATCAGCCATGTAAACATTGCAGTATTAGCCAATTATCAAAGAAGATATTGAAAAATTGTTGTCTGAATAAACCTGTTGAGTAAGCTTACAATTCTTCGGTACTAATATATATTAATCACTATCGAAATAGTGTATATTCAAATATTTAAGAAAATATATTTAGCATCATTTAGCAAAGTTTGAAAGTCATACTTTCAAATATTTTGGACCAAAAATATAAGAATGAATTAAGTTACACAGAATAAGATATTCCAGCAATTTCATAGTGTTGTAATATAAGTACGCACATTAATTTAATATATTTGAAGTAAATTTGTGCTTAGGCACTGGAAATTCATCATTTTTAGTATTTTTTTCTAGTTATCCTTTGAGCAAATAGGAATTTGTAGATAGTAGAATAGATTTGGCCCAATTATATGTCTGGATTAATTCACAACAGGTTTACAATTTAAAAGTTTCAAGAGAAAGCTTTGGTCACTGAAAAAAGTTGTCTTTGCGGGACTTATCAGAAAATACTGTGGTAATTATGCAATGTTATAGTACATGTTAAACTAGTTTGATGGCAGTACTGAAGTCTTATTATGCTGGTTGTAATTTTAAGTTGAGATACAAGTTGCCCTGGTGTTATAAAACCAGTTTATAATGGTTGAATTTTACACCAAGTAACTGTAATATCTAACGTTATTCAATATTATATATTATCTAAATTCTTCTTCAGTTCATTAAAATTTTCTTCAGTGCTTATATTATCACAGATTCCAGAGAAACAAGTTTGATGAAACTTTGAATAGATGAGATATTTGAGGCAATACAGTACCATTCTAACGTTAACAATCTTCTCCCTGTGTTATTGAAGGAATTAGAAGTCGCTGGTCATTAAAAAGAAAATAAGCCTTGATCTGTGTAATTTATGTCACCGCAATGTGTGAGTGTTGTCGGTAATAATGTCTATTAATATTTACACATGAAAAACAGTTCATCTTATTTAACGCTGACATGAACCCTTCAGTATGAATTAGACTTCCCTAGGCTGAATTCAAAACATATTTTAAAAAAAAGAAAAACTTGGAGCAATATATATTTTTCACATACAAAATATTTATATTAAAATAATGGGGATATTACATTGGTGGAATAATGAAGTGCATGTTCCTACATAATGGTGGAACCATAGCCATATAAGAAATTAATCTTTTAAGTATATGTCACAAGGTACACTTGTATATTTCCAATGTTTTTCAATGTACAAATCTATTTATGTGGATAATATTTAATGTACAATGTAATTTCATTTATTTTGCCTTCCTCATTCTGTTTTTTTTTCAATGATTTGTCCATACTTTGGCACCAGTTAGAATGTTAGATAACTAAAATACTCAGTCTTAATGAGATAATTCTTGAGGTGTCGCAAAGCTTTGCTACATTGGTACATGACTCAACTCAAACATCAGAGGTCATTGGTTCAAATCTCTTGGCGTTAATTGAAAAAGATGAATGTTGATGCATATTCCTGTCATGATGTTGACAGGACCATGAAATGTTATTTCGCTTTAAATTTCACCAGATCTGTTTCTGAAGAGTTGAGTGACATTGTAAAACTTCCAAAGTTTAACTTTGTACCATACATACAAGGAATATCATGAATAAACACTGTAATGGAATTTTAAGCAGTCAGTGTAAATTGAACAATTTTGTCATAAGGTTTTCGGGATAACTATCACTCAGGCTAGATTTCAATAATATTATCAATACAGATTGCACCATTTGGGACAGAGGTGACCAAAAAAACTAATAAATAATATATTTTCTTCTTGTAAGCCATTTGCTTATTTTGAATAAATTTGTAACACAAAGAATTTGTTTGCATGCTTTATCAGATTCCATATTTTAATGGTAAATTCAGTGGAGCCAGAATAACAGATATGGATTTACGGATTTATCTGTGAGATAAATATCCTCACATTTGTGTTTAAGTCTCTGTGAGAACATACAAAAGTTTTTGACAGTTTTTAAACTCCCCATGGGGTGTAAATACACACAACGGTGTAATGGTATTCTGATGTGTACATAACTTAGCAATATAATGCCTTCTTTCCTATATTATTCAACTTTATCATATTCAGATATCATATACAGTTTTATACTCAGTATTTAAAATTAAGTGCATTATGTTTCATGATTTTACTTAAAAGTTAACAGTAAATCTATGGTTATAGATAGGTTATGCAACATATATGAAATATGAGAAATATCAAGTGAAATGAATTATCTCAGACTCTATAGTACCATGCTTCAATACAATACGATTCAGTTATCAACAAACAAGTTTCAAGTGCCTTTCTATTGCAGCGATATCAAAAATGGACAAAAGTTAATATTGTGTAGAATTCCAAGCCACCAATGGCTTTGGAGTATCCCTATTACGTGAACTGTTAATACCCCTTGCAATTATAGGCATTGGTCCTTCAGTTTCCACCTGATGTCATTATACGAACTTGATAGACAGTGGCCAATGTCCTATTCCTTGAGAGTCCCACAGAAGTGCCTGAAATGTTCAAAATTTCTGCTTTGGAAACCATGAGTCATTATCAATCACTGTCTCTTGTCTGCCCTACCACCGTCCCTGTGTCCAAATATCCCTATCCCTAGCAATCTATTTCAGTGAGCTTCCGTAGAGACGTTTTTGTATAGTGACTGAAGGTCAAATAAGGTATGATTGATTGGACACGGTCTGTAACTGTCAGTAAAAGTAGGATGAGAGAAGTACAAATGTTTACAATGGAGAAACATCCTCCACTTATGTCCAGTCACCTTATATAGTCGTTGGACAAACATCTGATACCAAAACAAGAACGACTCACAACCTTTAAAGGTTGCAGCATTGCTGCAGACACCATCATGACACAAAAGTAACTACACCATGGGTACATCAAATCTCTAAAGATAGGAGGTATCCTGAGAGACGGTTACGCTGCCAGGTAAAACTTTAACCTTGAGGTATACTGCCTGTAGTGTGAACAGGGCAAAAGAGCTCATGCATCTCTCATTGAACAGCACAAAGTTACTTAACATCTGACACAATATGTACTGATAACTCAATATGCTAGATATAACTAAAATATGCCATTTAAAATAAGACTTATATATATACATACATCTCTGGGTTTGTCCCGGTTTTAATAATGAAGTGGTGACAGACCTGTCTCCCTCATCTCATGTCCTTGGTTCAATTCTATGTCCTGCCTGAAGTGGGAGGTGCCAGATGACCAAACAGTATGCATTGCTTTTCCCAAACCTCTGAACTAACTGTTATGACATAACCCAATACAATATATATTCTAAGCGATATTCAACCCAAATCAGTCAATGATTTGAGAAATATTCTCAAGGAATTAACTGCAGAATTTATCTGACAAAAATAGAAATAGGCAAATCATAACCCAATAACATTTCATGAATATTCTTATTTATTTTTCAAGATAGGGAAGGTCGACAAAGTCAGGAAAAAAATAAACTATTGTATGTAAGTGACAAAGTTGACACATATATTGACCAGGGTCAACAATGTTCACAAGGTAGACAGAATAGAAAATATAGATTGATTTCTTCCCCTGTTGACCCAGGATTCATTCATATTCCCCAGAGGGAACCAAAAGAAACCCAATAATTGGGAATATATATAATATTTATTCTGCTATTCTTTGACTATCAATCATATAACATATAATATGCATCATAGTCTATACAAGAACATGTTACTAACATCTATCTAAGAATTACTGATACTGTTTAACATGTTAAGACATTACTTTATTCATAATATATTACATCACAAATACCCAAGTAAACAGGGTTTGGGACACCCTGACAGTTGAAAAGGAAAATTAAGGGATATAATTTTTCAAGGTCATATGCCATGACAAAGGTGACATATTACTAGGACCTGGTGGGACTATGACAACTTATAAGAAAAGGGGAAGGTTTAACTTCTAAACTGTGATTATAAATGAATGTAACATACAATTCTTGATTAAAAAAGAGAAAATGTGTGATTGAAGATGCACAGAGGCACCCAAACAGCCAAAAATCATTAGCGATGTAAAAAACGCTGGAAGGTGGAGGATACAGGTGAGGAAAGTTGAGGTGTGGATTTGATGTATTTCCATAGAGAATCCGATTTCCAGGTCCCATGGAACATAATATCCTGTAGAGGAACTCCATTGTGAAAGGCCCAAGTGGCTCCAGAGCACCTGAAGTCATGGAATTTCAAGGCTGGTGAAATATTCAATGTTCTAGAAATGGAATGCAAATGTCGTCTGGCCACTGAATCAGTTAAAGGAACTAGACCATGGGACCTGGGAATACGGAATAATGGTTGGTTTGAGGAACCTGGGGTGTGATGCAATAAAGACTTGACTGCTTTGTATGGGCAAAGTATGGAATCACCTAAGATTGGGATTGGAATGGTATGTATGTCAGTTCGATTCTGAATTGTTTTAGACCATTTGATTATTACATTTGCTCCATGATCTGTTAGTATAATGTCTCCACGTGCTAACTGCCTAGTTGCATCAAAAGCCATGATGGAATGTGGAAGAATATTGGAAATTCTGAGAAAGGTGAAAAATGCTAAGGAATACAATGCAGTAAACTGTATAGGAAATTGGAATGTCTGTGTAGTCAAAAGGATTTGTTGGAGCAAATCAGTGGATATGATGTTTGTTGACTTAGGTTGTAATGGTCGATCTAGCTTTAATGCTTTAGAAAACAACTGAATTTGTTCATGTCTTAATGGGGTTGTATCAAGGTTATAAATTATAAACTGTGCTCTGACTCCAGCCATATAATTGGCTATATTGGCTGCTGTAAGGCCATTTTCAGACAGAAACTGCATGAACATTAACAACAATGAATGGTTTACCTGATGGTGGCACAGTCCAGTTGCCACCAGGAAGCCCAGGAAGTCCGAGAACATTCTATGGTATGTCCTAGCTGTGGCTGGTCGAAAAGCCATCTGTAACCTCTGCCTGGCCCTGGTGGCAAGCTGGGCTGTGGGGGTGTCACCATCTATAAAAGAAAAGTTTATATGTCATGGTTAAGTTTCATAAGATCGACATGTGTGTTGATCCAGATAAATTGTGGTAAAAGCTGATAAAGTTTAATTAGTGGATCTTTTGTTACATTCCACCTAGAAAGCAAATCAGCAATACTATTTGATTTGCCAGGAATATGGTAAACATGAATATTTTTGTTAAATATGGCACAAATCAACCAAATATTTCTGGCACAAGTAGCTAAGAAAGTATCTTTGGCTTTGCCAGAGGTACGTACTTCAACTACTGCCAAGTTGTCACATTTAATGTCGATAGTTCTATCTGACCATGCAGAAGCCCAAACTTTCAGTGCAACCACTACATTTAACATTTCAAGTTGTGTTATATGTAGATGCTGAAACTGAGAAGGAATGGGCAAAGTATATACCATATTTGCAAAAGTAGCTCCCATACCCGTTAGGGAAGCGTCTAAATGAACTACATGATGAGGTGTCCTATTATCAAAATAAGTAACACCATTATATTGGTCCAAAAAGGTATTGAACCAACATAAATCCTGGAAAAATTCAGGTGTTAAATTGAATCTGACCGAATCATGATGAGACCTCAAAACCTGTAGCATGCGATTCAAAAAGATACGAGCCGGTTTGATGCATTTGGTAATATACAACAATAACCCTAATAGAGACTGGTATTGTTGTTTTGTAACTACTTTTTTATGTGTCCATTTCTGACATAAAGTTTTGATTTCCTGAAGTTTTTCCTCAGGAATAGATAGTGTTTTCTTAACTGTATCAACTTTTATGCCTAAACATGTGACACATGTAGAGGGAGGAACCAATATTTAATCACTCACCTCTAATCCTAGGTCCTTAAGCAAGGACAATAGGAATTGATAAGATTGATGAATTTTGGACGGTAATCCTATATATATGAGGTCATCTATATAATTCAAGAGTGCATTATGATTGTGCTTTTTCATAATGAACCGGATTGCATCGGAACACCTCTCAAAAAATCCGGATCCGAGATGAAATCTGAATGGCAGAGATCCGTCCAGAAATAGATCCCCATGGAGTATTCCTAGCAGATCAATGTCACCCGGATCTATAGGCAAGTGACGAAAAGCCCTGCTGATGTCTATTTTGTACAACAATGAACCTGGACCCAAATTCCTGACTTCTTGAACAATATGGTCAATAGATGGATAAGACAATGAAAAATAAGTGTCCAAATATTTAAATTTATGGATTGAACTATTAATAGAAGCCCCTTTGGGCCAACTTAGGTCCATTATTGTACGTCTTTTATCAGTATTTTGCTTTGGGCGAGTCATCAATGGAGAAATGTGAACTGGAAATGGCAATTGTTGAAAAGGGCCATATATTGCTCCATAGTTTAATTCTTCAGTTATATACTTTTCAATTTGATCCTTGTGTTGTGTGGCCGAAGTATGATTTTGGTATGTTGGTTGAAGCATGGAATTCCTGTCAAAGTGGAGAGGGAAACCATAATAATTTATGAGATCTGGGAGTTGTTTATCCCAATAATCTTGAAGATGGAAGTACCATCTTTGAGGATTGAGTTGGGTTGGTACTGGTATTCTGGCTTTTAAGAAATTTGGCACTCCACTATTACGTATTATTTTATGAGCCTCTATGATATCAGGTACTTTTTCCCAGACAATGTCTGGGCCTTCATATGCTTTCAAGTCATTTAGTGGAATGTATCCGAAGTCGCCTCCATTTTGTGCTAAACAGGCCATATGATCTTTACTTAGATGTTTGTTTTGCCACACATATAAAGGAGTTTGTTGTAATGTTTCATCAGAGTGGAAAATCTGCAGCCAAAGTATGATTTTGATTATTACTTGACTCCTGAATGAGCTTGGATGTATCTGAGGTATCAGTACTTTCGTTAGCATGATGAGCCAAGGTCATACAATTTTTGTTCTGACCAGCAACATGGAAGCGACTTGATTAGCCATTGATTGATTTATCAGATGCTTCAGTAGAGCACTCATGTACACATGCATTGTATGCTTTACTTGGTTTGTCATTAAAAGGCTGTAATTCCCCTTCAGAATCCCCAGTATCATTATAACGATTTGATGACGAGTCATCAAGCAAATCAGTCAAAATCTGAAACCTATTAGTAAGAAACCCCTGGTGATGAGCATGAGAACCGACTTCACTGGTTTGAACCGCTGTCTTGGCATATGAGGGTCTATTAGGGGAAGTACAGCCTTTTGCATTTACACTCACCTTGGAAGGGGTAACGATTTTAGGTTTGACCTTGTCGTTGTTGACAGTGACGATGCGGGGATCCGAAATAACATGGTTGTAAACCATATTTCGTTTTGAATTACAGTCTAAGGTTTTAGCAACTTGGGCGTACGTCCTGTGATCCCTTGTGTTGTTGAAAGCTTTGGAAGAGTGAAACTACTGAAAAGCTGTTTGTTTGTCTGCATACAGTTCAGATGAGATAAAATTTTTAACATTTTTAGTGTTCCAAACCATTCTAGTTTTGAAGTGACACAAGGTATGAGGACCCATGCCCAAGTTTACTCGTTTTTTGTATTTTTTTTATTTGTTCTTACATTCCATTTCAGAATGTGGAAAAGATTTGCCATTTTTGGTGAAGCAATGATTGCATACATGTTTGTAAAGCATCCCTTTAGTTTCATGGGTAGCCTGATGCATACATGAGCTCTGGTTGAAAAATTGACAAATCATGGTCCTAGCAGTTTTGTCACGTTTTGCAGCATTTTTAGCAAAATTTTGGGTGGAAGGGGTATGAAGTTGAGCATGAGCTCGCCTAATTCAATCAATGAGATCAGTTTGAGTATAATCTTTGATCTCACCCTGTTCCATACGACAGAGTAGCACTGCATGGCAGGCCTTTGCAGAACTCCAGGAAAAATCGTTAGAATCATCCAGTAACGAAATGAGATAATCCAATATAGCATCTTTGTTTTGAATACAATTTTCATCACGCATTGTTCTGCAAAACCCTGCCATCCATTGACCCATGGTTAATTGGTCGTATGACACTCTTTCTTTCTGGGAACCAGCCAAAACATGTTCATGGGGCCATTTTACTCTATGTTTGACGAAAACATCAACTGCCCCTTTGGGACTTAATTTTATTTTCTGACATACCTGACTTTGCTAATTGTTGTAATTCTTTAATTCTTTCTTCAACACTACGCTGTATTTGGTTGTTTGCTCTAATATATTCTAACGAAGGAATCTGTGCAGTACCAGACTGGGAAGACAATTCAGTATTGACAGTGGGAGTACTTTTTTCTGCATGAGTACTGTTTGTTTTGTTGATACTAGTACTTTTGTGGTTCTTGACACGGCTGCCCTTGACTTTGGATTTATCAGCTGTTTTCTTGACAGGTTTATCCTCTAATTTAGAAAGCCTATCATTAATGGCAGTAAGCTGTGACAAAATTTGTTGGTTGACCAACGTTTGTGTCTCTTGAAAGTCAGAGTCATGGGCAGCCTTGTTCGATTTTTCGACATGTAACCGGTTAAACGAACACCCACTTGGCCCCGCACCGTCACTGTCAGAATCATGCATAATTTGCCCACAGTCTAATTCACTATCTGATACTGAAGAATCTGAGTCTTGGTGAGACATGGTGTGGTTTTGTCCCAACAAGTTCGTTACAAATTCGTTATCATCCGACAAATGCAAATCAAACTGTACCTGAGATATATCAGACTTTTGTGAACGCAAATTATATTTTTTCGTCTCCATATACTACAGGTTGAAAGACTCAGATAAATAAAATATATAACTAAAAACAACAACCAATAGTACACGAAGAAGAAAAACAAAATAAATTAAAATGTCCTTGAGATGTTACCCCTTCCAAGTGTGAGCTGTAAATGGAAGAAGGGTTCAAATTTTTTGGCTAAAGAAGGCGTAGGAAGCCAATCAGAAGCCAGTTTACAACCAACATGGTCATACATACTAAATGCCAGCTTAAGGTACCCTCTCAGGAATGATCTACCTGACACCAAGGTGTCATCCCGCATTTTGTTGTCATTGATATGCATTGTTTTGTCTACTTTGACGACCTGTTGACCCAGGAAGAAACCCCCACAAACACAAGGAGTATGTGGAAAATTGTAACAACATTAAAATAAACAAATCAATGCAGAAACACTTTATTGATTTAAGCTTGAGTTCAGTTTGGCATTGTATGTCGTGTGTGACGATGATAAATTGTGCACATGCGCAGATTGCGTATTTCAGGATGAAAAGACAAACAGCTTGGCAATGTGAGGAAACATTTAGTTTTGGTTTGTGCAATATTTAATGCCTAATATTTATAATAAAATTAATTATAGGTGTTCTTTTCTTTTTCTTGCTACTAAGAATAATAAAGGTCACAAAAATTAGCATTACCCAGTATTTAGACTAGATTCTGGATGCACCAGCCAGTAATGGAGATTACTTGGTCAGGATAAATTTTGTATTCTTCAGAAGAATCGTTTCCCTTCACTTCTGCATGCCCTGACACACTCAACACACAGACAAACTCGCTATGGGTTTGATTTACACTTTTTAAGAGTTGGCTATTGTTTGGATAAAGCCAAGTTCCCAGATAGATGATAACATTATGACTTAGTTGATGATTAACAAATTCTCTCTATGGTCAACAAGTTTTTGTCAATAACTGAACTTGAGCAGTAACCTGTGGTTACATAGTCTCCGCTGCAATACAAAAAGAGGATATTTCATGAAAGTAATCGTATGAACATTTACCATAGTTGTAAGCCTGTCAGTGACTGGCAATTACTGTGATAATACATAGTGAAGTGCTCTGTGCTTGGAAGGGGTGGCGTAGACGCGTGACAGTGTTAGTGGTTCCTCTGGGGATCCAGTCAACTACAGCCAATGTAGTTCAACTTTAAAATCTTTGAAATTATTTGGAACCTTGCCAATATCTACCAATAGATTTATCAATTATCATCGCCCCCTGTGGGTCCGGGGTTGTAGAATAGTCCCAACGTATCCTCCTGCGTGTCGTAAGAGGCGACTAATTGGGGGCAGCCTGTTTGCCATGGGTTGCGATCTGTGTCAGTGGAAGAGAGGGTCCTGGCTCTTGAGCCAATTCTTTGTTGCGGCATTGAGGAGGCAATACACAGCTATGGCCTCAATTTCACTTAGTCGGAAGGTTAAGATGGCCTGGCTTAATCAATCGGCTGGTAGTGCCAAGCACTAGTGCTCCAAATCAGTGATGGCTTGTTGGTTCTAATGGTTTTTATTGTTGTTCTTGAATATTATATTCTGCTGGTGTTTGGTTTGTGCTTTTGAGTATCTAGAAGGCGGCTGCTTAACAGGTCAATCGAGGTTCACTTTTTATGTCTTCTTTGAGTATATTGCTGATGTATCTCTGATATCAGTGTGCAGGGCTAAGCTCCACACTATTGTGATATCCCCTTGTTGGGCTCGAAGGGTGGGTGGAGAGCATTGGCAATGAAAAATCACTCTAACACTATTGCAACTCAAAACTCATTATTGATGGACAGGAAAAGATCTAGACCTGATATGACTACGGACTTTGACTCTGCCCAGATTTGTTCATGGCCACGTTTCTTGCTGATTAAAGGTACAGATGATGAAAGACCATTGTTCAAACTGTCACCATTTGCTGTTAACAAGGCCTTTGTTGCTATACTCAGTTCTGATCCCTTTAACATAAATAAGTTAAGAAATGGAAGCATTTTGGTGGAAGTGGATAAGGAAACACAGAGCAAGAAATTACTGAAAACCACAAAGTTGAATCTGACAATGGACAATGCTATTCCAATCGACGTATCACCACACTACAGTTTGAATACTAAAACAGGGGTCATTAGATGCCCAGACATAAAAGACTGTTCTGATGATGAAATATTGGAAGGCCTGAAAGCTGAAGGTGTCATCAAACTAGACAGGATTTTGGTATTTAGAGAGGGGCAAAGAAAACCAACAGGGACTTTTATATTGACATTTCAAAGCCAGACCCTTCCGAAATACACCAAGGTGGGTTACTACAGAGTGGCTGTGTCACAATTTATCCTAAATCCTGTGAGATGCTATAAGTGTCAAAAGTTTGGTCATACTAAATTCAACTGCAGAAAGAATGAAGTTTGCACAAAATGTGGGCAAGAAGATCATACAGACTCTCAAGATTGTAAGAATGAAGCAAAATGTGTAAACTGCCAAGGAAACCATGCATCAAATAATAAAGAATGCCCAAAATGGAAAGAAGAAAAGGAAATTCAGAGAATAAAGGCAGAAAGAGGGATTTCATATACAGAAGCCAAGAAACAAATGGATGTATTTAATTCTGTGAAATCAACCTATGCCCAAGCAGCTGCAGCAACCAAGCCTGTGGTGAAAACTGCAAATGTAGAAACACAAACAGAAATGACATGGCCAGAAGGTACCAAACAACCCAAAAAGTGTGCAGTTGAGAAACAGACAACTAAAGTAAATAAAACCAGTGCATCGAGTCAGACAAGTGCATCTCAAAATGACCCTATTAAATTGAAAATAAGCCAGAGCAAGGTATATTTGACCAAACAACATAAGGGATCTAATGACCCAGTTAAACAATACAATAAATATGATGTTTTGAGTGATAGTGACAGTGAAATGAGTTGCGAAGAATCCCCAATCACAAATTCACAAGGGCGGAGTGGCAATAAAAATGTAAATAATGGAACCAAACAAAAATAAATGTATACTACAGTGGAACTGTCGTGGCTTTAGGCCAAACTTTGAAGAAATTAAAAATTTAATTTCCAATTATAAACCCTACATTTTAGCATTGCAGGAAACTCATTTTAAAGATTCAGATAATGTACATATTAGAGGATTTGATCATTATTTTAAAACTTGTATGTCTGAAGTAGATGGGAGAGCTACTGGTGGCTGCTCTATTTTTGTTAAGAAAGGTATACCTCATGAGGTACTTGAGTTGGATACAGAACTGCAGGCAGTTGCTGTAAAACTATCTCTACATAAAACTATAACTGTATGTAACGTGTATATTCCACCACGTTTTAATGTTGCACAAACTGATCTTGAAAATCTAGTCAATCAATTACCTGCACCTTATTTATTTATTGGTGATTTTAATATACATAGTGATTTATGGCGTTGTTCCTCATCCAATAGTTTAGGCAAGAAGGTGGAACATCTTCTTGAATCCTCTAATATTTGTTTGCTTAATGATAAGTCACCTACCTATTTTCACCCTGCATCTGGTTCATTCACTTCAATAGATTTGTCTTTCTGTTCTGCATCTGTTTTTCTTGATTTTGCATGGCAGGTCCATTCAGATCAGTGTGGTAGTGACCATTTTCCTATTTTTATTGATATAGTTAAGAGTATGCCTAAAGATAATGTTCCTCGTTGGAATCTTAAAAAGACCGATTGGCCAAAATTCAAACTTCAGTGTTCTTTAGATATCAATAGGCATAGTTTTACTGACATAACAGAAAAGTTTCCTGCATTTTTAAATAACTTAAATGATATAGCAACAAAATGTGTGCCAAAGTCAACTGGACAGTCCACTGGTAGCTACAAACCATGGTCCAACAGTGAATGTAAGAAAGCTGTTAAAGCTCGTCAAAATGCAATGGATAAATGCCGTACAAATCCTACATCAGATAACATAAATGAATATAAAAACTGTCGAGCCAATGCTCGTAAAGTAATTAAAGAAAGTAAAAAGAAATCATGACATGAATATGTATCAAAACTAAATGTAAAGACACCAGCAAAGAAGGTATGGGAAATGATCAGGAAAATAAGTGGCAAACAAAGTAACACCACAATACACCATCTGGAAAATAATTATGGAACCAAGATAACAGAAAGAGTAGACATAGCAAATAGGTTGGCGTAAAAAATCAGCAAGAATTCCAGCAGCAACAATTATCATACAGAGTTTCAGAAATATAAAGATAAAGCTGAAAAAGAAAACCTGCATTTTGAGACAGACAACTCTGAAAACTACAATGTACCATTTACCATCAGAGAACAATGTGATGCTCTAAAAAAGTCTCATGACACAGCTACTGGCCCAGATGATGTTCATTATCAGCTGCTTAAACATCTACCACGAGACTCACTCATGGTGTTACTTGATATATTTAATGATATATGGGCTTCAGGTGAAATTCCTGAAAGCTGGAAAGAAGCCACTGTTATACCTATTCCAAAACAGGCAAAAACTCAAAAAATCCGTCCAATTATAGTCCCATATCTCTGACAAGCTGTTTATGCAAAACCATGGAAAGAATGATTAATACTAGATTAGTTTGGTTCCTTGAGAAAAATAATATTTTAACAAAATATCAAAGTGGTTTTAGAAAAGGTCGAACTACAACAGACCAATTAATAAGACTTGAATCTTTCATTAGAGATTCCTTTTTAAAAGGCAACCATGTAGTCTCTGTATTTTTTGATTTAGAAAAAGCCTACGATACTGTTTGGAAGTATGGCGTTATTAGAGATCTACATAAAGTAGGCTTAAGGGGACGAATGCCTATGTTTATACAGAATTTTTTATCAAACAGAGTTTTTAAAGTTCGCTTAGGATCTGTCCTTTCAGACACACATGAGCAAGAGATGGGGGTCCCTCAAAGCAGCATTCTCTCTGTTACTTTAAAGATTAATAGTTTTGCAGATATAATTTCATCTAGCTTTGAAAAGTCACTTTTTGTTGATGATTTCTCAATCACTTGTTCTTCTAGAAATATGGCTTCAATAGAAAGGCAACTTCAGTTGTGTCTCAATAAGGTTGAAAAATGGGCTGATGAAAATGGTTTTAAGTTTTCTAAAACCAAAACTGTTTGTATGCATGTCTGTAATAAAAGAAAACTTCATCCAGACCCAACATTAACAATAAATGATTCACAAATCCCTGTTGTTTCACAAGCTAAGTTCCTTGGTGTAATCTTTGACAATAAACTTAATTTTAAAGCTCACATTAATTATATTCGCCAGAAATGTGAGAAAGCCATGAACTTACTGAAAGTAGTTGCCAAAATGGATTGGGGAGCAGATAGAAGTGTTTTAATGAGACTTTATCGTTCATTTGTTCGTTCTAGATTGGAATATGGTTGTGCTGTTTTTAGTTCTGCTTGTAAGTCTTATCTTAAGAAATTGGAACCCATTCAAAACCAGGGCTTAAGAATATACCTGGGAGCCTTCAGGACTTCTCCAATGCAAAGCTTGTATGTAGAGGCAAATGAACCTCCTTTATATTTAAGGTTTGATAAGTTATGTGTTCAATATGCATTAAAATTGAGAAGTAATCCTGACAATCCAGCTTACGATGTTGTTTTTAACCCCCAGTTTTATGATCTTTATGATAAGAAACCGTCTGCAATAAGATCTTTTGGGCATCGTGTAGAGGAAGATTTGTCTGCTGTCTGTCCTCAGCTGGATCTAATTCAGACTGTGTCATTGCCAGATGACCCACCCTGGACTATACAGAAGCCTCACATAGACTTATATCTAACCCATCAAAAGAAACATCTTGGTGATGATTGTCTTTTTCAAAGTGTATTTGCTTAATTGAAAGGTTGTTATCCTGACCATAGGGCTATATATACTGACGGATCGAAGACAGAAAATAGGGTTGCTGCAGATGCTACAGCTAATAACCTCAGTGCCCAGGTCAGACTTCCTGGCAATGCTAGTATATTTACAGCTGAATAACAGGCTCTTAAAATGGCTTTTAATATTGTAAAAAATTGTGATGGAGATCGTTTTATCATATTCACAGATTCTTTATCTAGTCTTCAAGCTGGGGGATTTGGGGGATCATTTTGATGCCTTTTCAATAATTTTGTCTGACATGTCTTTCAATAACTGTCTGACATTCATGCATGTAAACTGCCTGTTATACGTGTGTTTGGGAACTGCCCATCACAGTATTCTTAAACCTATCATTTGGATCATAAGATAATAAACCAAAGCAGTGCAAAAAGGCTAATAAACAATTGCATGAGCCGCAAAGCCATCAGCGACACAAGTAGTCACTGAAGTGGTCACTCATCTCAGTATTAGAATAGCCCATTGCTGCTTAACTTCAGTAAACATACACAATTCCTGAAAGTCTGGAGACAAAATAGTGAAATAAAAGTGATCTCTACCAGCGCAAGTCTTGCTAGGGCCCAGTCATAATAAAAAGGAATGTATGTTGTCAATCCAACAAATTTGGGCATAAAAGTTATTAACCAGGCTAGATCCATCCTGATATCAGATAATGGTAGAATGACCATGGATTGACCTTTATAGCTTGAAATTGCCTTACCACTGTCTTTGTCAGTCTCCCGCTGTCTTGCAACTATAGTGTATCACACAATACCTGTCATGAATCTGTCTGTGAAACATGGCAGAGATACAAGTAATAGGTGGCGGTTTTATTTTGGAGTCCTAATAAGTCATCTTCTTTCTTCCATGCCATTTATGTGACTTGTCTGTTCTGGAATACACCTGATCAGACGTACCATGTACTTTTGGTGTAAGTATTAGGGCTTGTTTGTTTCAGTCACCTTTTAAGAACTCTTTTAATTGAATGGTATACAAGAAAGTTGGTTCTTAAGCCAAAAGTCTGTCTTAATTCCATTATACTTAAAATTCTACTATCTGGTTTGATGATATCTAAAGGCATGCTTGTTTCAGCTTGATACCAATGAGGAAAGAAGATCTTCTGTGTAGAAATTAGAGAATTGTACCACAAAGGGACAGTTAATAATTCGGTGGCCTTGAAGGTTACTTGGTTTAAATAACAGTACCAAGCTTTGAACATATCTATCCAAAACAGATTTGAGTTTTTTTCTGATAAAAATTTTGACCATGATAGTCCCAAGTAATGAAGTCTTTTAGCAGACATTGAAGATGACAAAAGCTCTGACCAGGGAGTGTCAGTGGCATATAGTCGTTTTGTACAGACAAGTTTCTGGGACATTATAAAATTATCTATGTTCACCATTTAAAGAGCCCCTTTATTACAGGTATTTGTAATCTACCTTTTACTGATTTTATGTGGTTTATTAAGCCAGCTAAATAAATAGAATAGCTGGTTCTGATGCATAATAACATCACTCGATGATGGGATTCCTCAAAACATATGAATTAAAGCACTGATAACAAAAGTTTTGATGACAGCTATTTTACCAATTGGAGTCAGATTTCTTCTTTGCCAATTACTTAAAGTTTTGGTTAGTTTTAAAACTGGTGTATAATTAATTCTTGGAATATCCCTCAAGTCGACAGAAAAGTTAATTCCAAGTAACTTGAATTTTGTTGTGCCCCAGGCCAATTTGTAGCTGATTTTTAATTTATCCTTTGAATGTTTTTCTTTCCTAACCAAACAATTTTTGTCTTATCCATATTGTTTTTAGCCCAGATATACAACCAAATATATCTAGGGTATTTAATGGTGCTACCAGAGAGTCATTGCTTCCATCAAGAAATGCAGTAGTATCGTCAGCAAACTGTGTGATTTTATCATTATTATTTCCGCACGGATACAGATAAGAAACAGATAAGCTGCTATTGGCTTGTCTTGCTTTCAGCCTCTTTCAATATTATTAGGCCTTGACAAAAAAACAGATTATTTGTGTAGTACAAATACACTGATTAAAATTAAGCACTTATATATTTACCGTATATAAACATAAAGATTGTAATTTATCTCCACGTTAAAAGACAGCGATATCTTGTGTTTTTTTGCTATGCAATATAAAGATTGTAATTTATTTTCAAGCTAAAAGACAGTTATATCTTGTAATGTTTTGCAATATGGCTAACCTCCAGCCTGATTGAAAGGATGTGAAAAAGCATCGTCGTCTTGGTGTATCAATCTGATAGTACATAATTCAAACATTTTGGACAAAATGACAGTAAACGAGGATAGCTCAATTAAGGTTGCATTGCTCTTCAGACCAGGTTGAATAAATCTTGAGACTTTGTATTTAATTCATAGCCATACAACAAGAAAAGGACATTTTGAACAGCTCTGTAATTGTCAAAAGGTGTATATAAATTATCAATAGTAAGAACAACTTTGAAGTTATTATTGTACACACTAATTGACTAAAGTACAGCCAGCTTTGTAGTTGTTGATGGATATTTTAATCAATTACAAATATACAGCCGTGTAATAATAAAAGGACAGTTTGAATAACTCTGAAGTCATAAATGTGCATGTAAATTAATTACATAGTGAAAAATTTACAGTTGTTATTGTGCATATAAATTAACTACACAGTGAATAGCTTTGTAGTTGTTGTTGGATATGATAACTGAAGATATCAAATAGCTTTGTAATTGCTGGGTTTATAGTTGTAAATGTTGGATACAAATTTATTTTTGTAAATTAATTACATTATGAAAAACATTGTTGTTGTTATTGAGCATACAAATGGACTAAAGTATGAATAGTCTGTAATAATTATTGGATTATAATAACTGACTACAGTAAACAGCTTTGTAACTGCTAGGGAACATGTAAATTGGTTACAGTACCAATAGTTTTGAATTTGTCGTTGGGTATATTAATTGATTACAGTATGGATATCTTTAATATTTGGTAGTTATTAATGTTAAGTAATTAATTACAGTATAAGCAACTGGTAGCTGTTCTTGTATGGCGAATAAGTATGTAAATGGTATAGCACATATAAATCAATTACAGTCTAAACTAAATTGATTAATTTCAGTAGAAATAGCTCCGAAGTCGAATACATACTTTGATTTATTATATCTTGAATAATTTTGTAGATGTTAGTGCATACAGTATGAATAACCATGTAAACAAGATTAATTGATATTTCACTAGAACTTTTCCAATGTCAAATGAGGTACTGCGAACCACTCATTTTTAGGACAGCTACATCCTGTAACTGTGTACATTATGGACTTTGTATAATAATTTGGAAAGAATGTTAACATATTATTACTCAATGCTGTCAGGGTAGAAATTTTTTCCACTTATCCATGTGAACGTATTTTCTCCCAAGATGTGAGTTTCCTTAACTATCGAAAAAACATTGCACTCCAAACACTTAGAGATTTATCTGCTGAGTCAGGTGAACACAAGTGAGTGAGCATATTATAAAAAAACATCTAACTGTTGTGTGAGCACATGAATAGTAAGCTTCCCTAAACAAAGTACAGCTAGTTTTGTAGCAGTTGATGCTATATCATATGATTACAAATATAATAATAAAAGGGTAGTATGAATAGCTCTGTAGTTGTAAATGTGTATATAAAGCAACAAACTACATTGTAAAGAATGTTGTAGTGGTTATTGTGCATATAAATTAACTACAGTGTGAAGAGCTTTGTAGTTATTATTAGATATAGCAACTGATCATAGTAAATAGCTTTATTACTGCTAGGTCTGTAGTTGTAAATGTCTAATATAAACTATCTAAATTAATACATAATGAATAACTTTGTAGCTGTTATTGTGCATACAAAGTGCCTAAAGTATGAATAGGTTAAAACGTTTATTGGATATAATAGGAAAACATCCCGTATCACAAATACAGAAAAAATATATCACGAATGAAGATAACAATATTATACGAGTGCGCAGCACGAGTATTATATTGTTAATCCTCATGAGTGATATATTTTTTCTGTATTTGTCTGATGAGGGATGTTTTACTTTTATTATACCATTTGTATGCATTATGGGTGAAATAAGATGAATATTTAATAAGAGAATGTAAAAAAGACTATCAAAAAGCACAGGCAACAGTGAATTTTAAAACTTTAATCTTTAACTTGCAATATCTCAATTATTTCTGCATAGATTTTTATGTAATTCATATGAGCAGAAGCGCTGAAAGAACACCTTTCTAATGATATATAATACATAATTGTAAGTTAATAGTTTCCGAGATATTGTTGAAAAACTGGAAGTTATTCACACTCAGTATCCATAGTACTGGGGCGCTGGTGTATACCAAAAAAATACATCCCGGTCTGTATTTCCCTGTATTTAGAGCAAATACGTCACGTGGTGGATAATAAAATATCAGACTACTAGCTTTACAGTATTTATTGGACATAATAACTGACTACAGTAAACAGTAATCAGTATTTATTGGACATAATAACTGACTACAGTAAACAGTAATCAGTTTAAAGACAGCTACATTTTGTGACTGTAGTATAGCCTTCTCATAATAATTTAGAAAAAATGTAAGGAAAAAACAATTACTGAATGTTCTCTGAGTATGAATTTTTACACCTAAGACGTGAGTTTTTTTGTTCAGCAAGTGAATGAGCACATTATAAAAACATGTAACTGCTATACAAGTACATTGTGAATAATAAGCTTGTCTTAACAACATTTCATACTGTAGCTCAATCTAGTTGAACTATTTATGACTTCATACTAGTTGAGTCTTAATGTTTATCAGTATCCTTCATATGACAAAATATTGAATCAGTAGCTTTGTTATTAGTGTATATATTAAAAAATGGCAGTACACTATCAATCTACACCATTGTACTTTGGTGAAGTTTTCAGTCATTTCAATTATTTGGGTATCTCTGTGTTTATTCTTTCTATGGATAAAAATGGTACAAGCCTTTCTATTAAGATTAATACCAATGTTGCATATGTCTTACACACATAAAATATAAGGCAGTGATGAAATTAACTTTTCTCTAGGATTCTAATGACATAGAGCGGTTACTATATTGATATTTGTCATGCTTCCCTCAGACTATATTATTTAGGAAAACATTAATAACACGTACTTGTCCCTATCCTTTACTTTTTAGATTTCTTTTGCTCAGAAAACATTCACAATATCTACATGCTCCGTTTTCTTTTTTATTTACTTTTTTCATTTTTGTATATAGTTTTTCTTTCTTTGTTATATTTCTGTGCTCTCATTATGTGTATAAATTATAACTTTATAGATGAGAATTTCAACTGTCTAACAAATATGGGCAACTTTAAAGCTAAATGTGTTGCATGTTGTACTGTCGGGCTGCCAATGGGGAAAGTAGACACTCATGTCAAGTGACAGTATTAAGGTGTTGTCAGTGAATTGTCAAGGTCTAAGAGGTAAGGAGAAAAGGAATGATGTCTTGCACTATTTAGGAAATTTAGGAGCAGGAATAATTTGCCTACAAGATACTCACTGGTTAGACATGGATTTGAAACTGATTAAGCAATTATGGAAGGGGGACTGTGTGATAAATGGAAAATGCTCAAACTCAAGAGGAGTGGCAATCTTGTTTAGATCAACATTTGAATATAATATTATATCCACTTTCAGTGATACTTTTGGGAATCTTATTTCGGTGGACTTATCATTAAATGACTGTACTGTTAAAGTAATTAACATCTATGCACCAAATTCAGACTGTTCGGAATTTTTCAGTCAGATAAAAGACTTGATTACTTCTAGTGAAACTGATCACATTATAGTCTGTGGAGATTACAATTTGGCATTAGATCCTTCCTTTGACACCTATCAATATAAACATGTCAATAACCCGAAATCACGTGAGTTGCTCTTGCAACTGATGAACACTTGTAATATGACTGATGTGTTCAGATATCTACATATAGAAACTAAAAGTTACACATGGCGCAGAAAAAGACCTATGCAGCAAGCTTGTTTAGACTATATTATTGTCACAAATGGACTTTTAGATTACATCGATAGCTGCCAAATAAAACCTGGATACCGTACAGATCATTCTATTGTTGAAATAAATTTGGTTTTCTGTAAATTTACCAAAGGAAAAGGAGTTTGGAAGTTCAATTGTTCCCTCCTAAAAGATTCGAACTACTTAGAATTGGTCAATAACTTAATAGATTTAGTTTAAAAAGATTACGCTGTTCCTGTGTACAATTTAGACAACATACATCAAATAGCAGATACCGACCTTCATATCAAGCTAAACGATAGTGAATTTCTGGAAATGTTACTCCTTAGAATCAGGGGGGGAGACTATCAAATATGCCTCTAATAAAAAAAATGTCAAGAAACTAGAGAACAACAACTTATATCTGACATTAAATTGCTAGAAAACTCGAACATAAGTAATAATATGGCTGAACTAGAGGGATTAAGAATTGAACTTCAAGGACTCAGGGAAAACAAGGTCAAAGGGGCTTATGTCAGATCGAGGGTACAGTGGTTGAAAGATGGAGAAAAACCATCAAAGTATTTTTGTGCTCTGGAACGCTCAAACTATCTTGAGAAAACAATGAAACACATACAAAAACTCAGTGGGGAAGTTATTACCAACCAAACAGAAATTCTTACTTCAATAAAAGACTTCTATCAAAATTTATTCATGAACAAAGACAATAACTTGTGGGAAGCCAATTTTAATGATATGTTCTTTTACAATAATGTAACTCGTTTGTCAGAAAATCAATCCCAGGAACTTGAAGGACCCCTTAAAATTACTGAGTTGAGCAATGCTTTAAAAATAATGAAAAATGGAAAAACTCCTGGTATTGATGGGTTTTTTTTGGGGGGGAAACTCAAATTCTTCATTCTTAGAGCAATGAACCATGCTTATGAGTATGGAGAAATGTCTCTATCACTCCGTCAGTGTATTATCACTTGTCTCCCCAAAGGAGACAAACCAAGGCAATTTATAAAGAATTGGCATACAATCGGTCATATATAAAATTGGTTCTAGCGCAATTGCTAACCGTATTAAGAAGTTCCTAGGCCATATTATATCTCCAGAACAATCAGGTTTTATCAGTGGACGGTATATCGGTGACAGTACTTGTTTAATCTATGGCCTAATGAGCATTGCTGAGGAAAGAAACATCCCAGTCTTTTGATGCTCGTAGATTTTGAAAAAGCCTTCGATTCCATCTCTTGGAACTTTTTATATTCAGTTTTGAAGCTCCTCGGCTTTGGACCAAGTATCATAAAATGGATTCATACTTTCAACAAAAATATCAAAGCAACTATCATGCAATTTGGGGTGATGTCTAGCTTTATAAATATCGAAAAAGGTTGTCGCCAAGGTGATCCCATCGCACCATATCTATTTATTATATGTGCACAAATATTAAATTTAATGTTGAAATACAATCAATCTGTAAGAGGTATAAAGGTGGGAAATACTGAATTTAGACTGACACAATTCGCTGATGACACCACTATAATACTGGATGGTACAAGAAGGTCCCTGATGGCAGCATTAAATATGTTGGAAGTGTAAGGGTCCATGTCTGGACTCAAAGTAAACACTGACAAAACAAAGTTGATATCGATTGGGAAAAAAAGATATTGTAAGGACAAATTTGACATTGGAAAATGCCTGACTTGGGGCGTGACAGAGTTTGATTTATTGGGCATAACTTTTGCAGTAGATTTAGACAAAATGATTGATCTTAAGTATAGTCAATAAAGTTGAAAAAGAGCTCAAAAAATGGAAGAGACGTTACTTAACACCCATTGGCAAAGTAACCATTTTGAAAACCTTAATTTTACCGAAGTTCAATCATATATTTATGTCTATTCCGAACCCTCAAATAATATTAATAAAGGAGCTGAATAACATGTTTTATAAATTTATTTGGGAAGATAAACCTGATAAAATAAATAGAAAACAACTTACTAGGGGATATATACAAGGAGGATTAAAAATGCTAGATCCTATTTGCTTTATCAAGGGTTTAAAAATATCTTGGGTTCGTCGCTTATATAAAAATACTTGTGCTCCATGGATACATTTGGTACCCTTGTTTGCTGGCTCAGTTAACAATGTACTATTTTTTTGGATCCAGCTGGAGTTTTTCTATTGCTCAAAAAATGAATAACCAGTTCTGGAAAGACGTCATTTTAGCTTGGCACAATCTAATTAAAAGCATATCTGAAAATAATGGTTATTACAACACAAACCTGGGGCCTCTTTGGTATAATCCACTTATCTGTGACACAACTACTATCATACTACAATTATACTCTAAAGGAATTATTTCACCGATTGATCTTATAAGTGCCAATGGGGAGCTTATGACGAAAGAAAGCATTGCTTTGAATTTTAACTTCCATATAGACTTTCTTTCTTGCTACAGAATGATCTCAAGTTTAAAAAAATACATGTTGAACCATGCAGCTACACTGGAAAATATCCAACGGCCCTATTACCACAATCACATTAAATTACTCTGTAAATCTAAAAAAGGAAGCAAAGATTTCTATGACCTCTTGAAAACTGAAAAATCAACCAGAGATCTAAGGTGTCTATACAAGTGGGAAACAAATTTAAATATATCGTTAGATCTGATTTCCTGGAAAAACATACATAAAATTTGTTTCTTTTCAATAAAAGATAATTCTCTAATCTGGTTTCAATATAAAATCATATTTAGATTAATAGGTGTAAAACATTATCTACATAAAATTAAATTATCTACCTCACCTACATGTGGCCTTTGTAATGAAAATGAAGAAACACTTTACCATTTATTTGTTTCATGTGAAGAAAGCTCTCATTATTGGAGCGATATTAAAGTATGGATAAAACAAGTCTTAAAGGTTGAAATAGTATTAAGTTCAAGTACAGTCATTTTTGGGAATTGGGAATTAGAGACACCTAATCACCTAGTCAATATACTTAGTATTACAGCTAAATATTATATTTTCCAATGTTCATGAAAGCATACAAAGTTGAATATTTCAGGTTTTCTAAGATTTGTAAACAATATGTATAAGGAACAAAAGTACTTGTCTAAAATAGAAATGCGTACCGAAATATTTATGGAAAAGTGGTCAGTGTTTACAATTTTGTTGAATGATTTTTGACATGTGAAACCTGTAACACCTATGCAAATGCACAACCAACTTCAGATGACATGTATTGAATGAGTAACGTACCGTAAATGACCTATTTAGCCCATCCACCCTTGTAACCGCACCCTATCTTTTTTCCCGGCAATATCGTCGGCGACAGTGCACAATATCCACATATTTTTTATGTATTGTGCATATTTTTTCTTAATAAATTGACACTTTTGCCATGGATTTCGGGTTTGCTTATATCTACCCAATATTTACAGGAAGTGGGTATCTTTAGTAGATTCTAAATGTCGGAACACCGTTATTCTTACCGGATTGACTATACTTCATCCCAGAAAGTGTCTCATGATGGGTACGCCAAAAGGGGAACTTTTTCCCACCAAATATTAAATAAAAATATTCTTTCCTTGGCGCACTATGCACTAAATGGGTCATTTACGGTATTTATAAACCTCTCTAATGTATAAGCATAATTCTGTCTAATGTGTAAGCATCTTTATTTATTTGTTATATAAAATCTTTCTTGTGTTTAACTTGATGTAATGAACTATGAGTATAAAATTGATGGGGGGTTTGTTGCCCTCGCCCCTCCGAGGGTTAGTTGAATATTGTAAAAAAAGGGCTAATAAAATATATGAGAGAAAAAAAAACTAGCAACAAAGCATTAGTGGGTGAACACATAAAATATACATGATCATGCATTGTTCACTTAATAGAATGGACTGACAACATATTCAGTATTCAGTATTGTCCATAAAGGAAATTGATACCTTCAGCCTAAATGTTTATATTAGTCACTCCTACACACAAGTACCAGTTTTATTACCCTGGGATCAGATAAAGAGATCTGGATTTTCCTCAGATTTGAGCTGATCTGGGAACTTGTGTGTAGGAGTGTAGTTAGTTTCAGGATCAGTGAAAATTCCAATGGAGTGAGCTTTATGAATGGTCAATTTTTGCTTGAGTTAAACATGTCTCAGTTATTTTCTCCAAGACTTCTCCAATTCTATATCATGTCATTTTGTTCAAAATACCAAAATAGGACATGTAACCTAATTAAGTGTAGATAATAATCTTTGCCTAAAATATGGAAATACATATGTACTTGACAAAAAAAACAGATTAAAGTATAAACGCCTCAATATCAGTGTTGAACATGTTAATCTATTTACAAAATTCATTGCCAAAATTATACATTTTAAGTACTCTGTTTGGGAAAGACCAAGAAACCAAGTCAAAAGCTTTCTGAAAATCAACTAGCATTAGCTGCCCTGTTAAATTGTTATGTTCAAAATATTGCATAATATGATAGACAAGGCTGGTACAGTCTCCAATAAAACGCCCTTTTAAGAACGCATTTTGGGCTTTTGAAATGAGAACAGGTTCAGTTAAAACTTGAGGCGTATCCTGAAGCGGCACCATATATTTCTTTGAAGACAACCAGTTTGGTATATTTCTTATATTTAAAACTAATACAATGTAAAAAGTTTTTGCTGGTTGACACAAAATAATGATCCCTAACTTTCGTGCTGATACAGGGCACAAATTTAGTTTGGAAAAAATTATGGTGTCTCAACAATATCTTTATTTTTAGGTCACAATATCTATACTTTTAGGTCACATCCTATAAAACAGGACTTACATCACACACCTGTACCAAGGGTCCCACATCTTGACTATCACTAAGTACAATGTTGAAAACTCCTTATCTGAATTTTAATCTTGGATCTAAATTTGATTTTGGATCATTTCCAAAATTAAATCAGTTCTGTTTAAGAGTAACTCCCACCTACCTTGGAAATTTGATGTAAATCTGTGCAGCAGTATTTTTTTGCACTCTTGTAAGCATGCATACATAATTAAATGATCAGAAAATCTCACTGGCAGAGGTAACAAGTAGCTAAAGCACTGCAACAATACACAATGTCCTAGCTAATAAACAAGCTGCACTATAAACCACATGTGATCATAAAACTATGGTCATGATTACAGTCATCACAGTGGCTTTGATTATCGGGAGGGGTCAAAGTTTAACGCTTATTCATGTCAATCGTAACAGATTGGGTCAAATTTTTTTTTCCAGTGAATTTGCTGCTAATTTTATGGCCCGTTTTTGAAGAAAAGGCATATTTTCAGAAATTCAGGCTGCAGGTAGGATTATCATTAGGTGGGGAATGATTATTTTCTGAGAGATTTGAGCCAATCACAGCTCCTGGGCCGGGATTCATAAAAGGTCTTAAGCAAAAAATTTTATAACTTTAGGAGAAAACTCTTAACTGTGCAAGAATTTTGTCATAAAGTTAAGACTTTTTTTGCTTAGACAAAATGGGATTCACAAAAGGTCTTAGACAAAAATTTGTCTTAGATTTTGTCATAACTTTAAGACCACTGCAGGGCAGTCTTATGTCATTTTTAAAATATTCCATTGCATATATCAACATTTTACCCTTTGTTATGCCAATAAAAAATATACTATGGGGATCTATACTTCCTATAAAAGTAATTTCTGTGGATTGTAAAATAAATTTACATCATTTAGTTACCTATAAATTTCTACATTTTACCTTCTTGTAGTAAAAAATACTGTCATAAAAATGGCTGACTCACAATAAAACACAAAGACTACTATTTTTACATAATTTTACAAAAAAAGTATTAAATTTGTTTTATAATTTTAAACAGCATGTTTGGTGTATTTATTGATAAAAAATGGTTTTGTTTTACTAAAATTTGTTAATTTCAATTCAAAGTAGTTAAGACTTTTTGCACAAATTTTGTCTCAGCTAAGATTTTGCTGAGCACTTTTTGTGAATCCCAATTTAAGAGAAATCTTAGCTAAGACAAAAGTCATAACTTTAAGACTGTTCTAAGCAAAAAAATTGCCTAAACTTAAGACCTTTTGTGAATCCCGGCCCAGATAAGGAAGTGGGGAATGGTCTAGCTTTGGTTTGAGCTGGAGATCACTCCATTTGCATTTCAATTAGTATTGGCTAGATTTTTAAAATTTTTATTGACATAGTTGATGCACTTGGAGGGCCACAGTGGCAGAGTGGTAACACTCTCGCCTCCCACCTCTGAGACCAGGGGTTCGGTTCCCGGCACGGCCTCAAGTGGGAAAGCTGGTAGTTGCTTGCCGGTGGTTGGCAGTTTACAGTACAGAACCCTGACGAACTGTGTGTACTGGTTTCCTCTGCCCTTCCAACTAGCCGTCGTGATATGACCTGTACAGTGTTGAAAGCGACGTAAAAACACAAAATAAATAAATGATGCACTTGAGTGTTATTATACAGTGGCCGCTAAAACTATATTTCATTGTATGAGAAGCTCTGAGTGTAGGTGGGAGTTCTATTCCTGGGATTCTTGTGTCGAGTGGCATAAATTCAGTTCAGTTGCCATCTCAAGGAGATTAAATGATTCCCACTGAAAAACTTGTGTATGATGACATTTTTTTTCTTTCTAACTGACACTACTCCAAACGTAGTGAACCAATATTCAGGAAATTTTCTATGTAGACAGACACAAGGAAGTGAGGTCTATATTTTAAGAAAGATTACTCTCGCATACTGAATAAACAATAACTGAATTTTCTCACTCTGTGAGTGATTTCCAGTTATTAAATGTTATGTTTATTAACATTTAGTACACAGGGTTTGACTCCACAGAAAAGATAATACAGTACACAATCATAATCAGGGGCCGGTTGCCTAAACAAACTTTACTGACTTTACTAGTCATTAACAGTGTTACAATAAAGAACGGTTTTACAAAATTTACTGACTTCACTGATCATTAACAGTGTTACAATAAAGAAATTGCCAATTTAATGACGTAATTTTAGTATTAGGTACAAAATAAGTGCACATGTACACATGTACTAACACTGAAAGAAAAACACACCTGAGACCTTTTGTGAAATCCATTAAGGCTGAGTCCATGGGCTCAAGTAAATTGTGCCAATAATTTGACACAGAAGTCTCAAGTTTGAGCCTGAGACCAGGATAAGACCTTTCGTGAAATCCGCCCCAGGGCCTGTATTCACGAAAGGTCTTAGAAGGGGTTAGGCTTAAAGTTGAGACTTTTGTCTCCACATTCTGCCCAAAACCTGCTAAGACTTTTGTCTTAAGCTTTGTGGTATTCACAAAGAATTTAAGGCTGGTCTTAGGCTTAGCCAAGGGCTCAACTTTAACACTGGTTGGAGGTGGGCTTAAATTTTGTAAAGAGGACTTAAATATGGCCGCCATAAACTTTTCTCCACTTCAAAATTTGAAATGGCTGTAAATAAAGTATAATTATACAGAACACTTCACTACAGTAGTATTCGGGAAGTTTATATGTGGTAACAAGGTTTTCCATTTCAAAACAGCACTTTTCCTTAGATACAATGCATTAAATGAAGGATATATGTGACCAATAGTATAGTTTGAATAGAAAAGAAAGGTCACATCTCACAGAAAACCTTACCTAAGTCACCCTTTGTGAATACGGTTTTAAAACAAAACTTAGCTGAGACAGAAGTCTTAACTTTAAGACTGGATTTAAGCCTACAACCTAGCTAAGTCTAAGGCCCTTCATTAATACCAGTCCAGAGCCATCTTACAAAAATCCACAGATATGGCTTAGGTCAGTTTTACAAATGTTTTAAAATCTCAATTCTTTATCTATGCAACCAATAAAACCAAGGCATATGTGATATAAGATAAGCCTCTCTTACATCCCATCGTATGTTCGTGTACATCCTGGTTAAGAGAAAAATCGGCTTAATTGCAAGGGACACTTCAGCTACACTTGTAATTTTATAACAGAATATCAAGGTCGCACGGACCCCACAATGAAACTTTGCGCATTTTCTCTGTGTGATTCCTATAAAGCCTCTCTTACATCCCGTCGTACATGTATGCAGACGTAAGTGTGTTGTAAATACTGTTGAAAAACATGAATGTAGCCTGGTAGTGGGATAGCAGAGATTTACATGTGAAAACAAGAAGAAAAGAGTGTCACTAGTTAAATATTAATGAACACACTGTGTGCACGTAGAGAAAATGTGCATGTCAATTTCCATTGCGAGGTCTGTGCGACCTTGAGATTCTGTTATAAAATCGCAAGTGTACCTTGAGGGTCCCTTGCAAATCAGCCGATTTTTATCTGTAACCAGGACGTACGTGCACGTACAATGGGATGTAAGAGAGGCTTAATATATAATACACTAATGTGTACCTTGCACCCATATTAACCCACTGTAGGCCTGTAGCTACTCACAGTCTGTTCTTTGATGTTCAAGTACTGACTTTCTTGTTTGCACTGGCAGATCTCTGCTACCCCACTACCAGACTACCCTCATATTTTTCGCCAATATATGCGGCACACTTACATGTGAACACAAGTACGATGGGATGTAAGAGAAGCCATATCAAATGTTGGGTGTTATGATCATCACAGTCAATGAAAATTACCAGTGAAGAAACATCCCATACTTTTCCCTTGATTGTGTGATTGTGCCAACCTCCATATATTTCCTCTCTAATTAGGTGGAGTGATCTCACAAGGGGCAATCGCCTATCGATTTCCTCATCTGAACCAAATAAACGCTCAAGGCTCCTCAGTTTTGTAGCAGGAGCTCCCACAGAGTGGAACAAGCTTCCTGAAGCCATTAAAACTGCAGAAAGCATTTCTGGTTTTAGAAAACAGTTCAAAACATATCTTTTCAGATTAGCTTATCCTCCACCATAGCTTATCTCCCCTATTGGACGCTAATATAGAAATGGACCTCATTTTGGAACTGGACTATCCCTTTTTGCACATCAGCGCCTTAGAGGATAATTACATCAATTTCAGCTCTTTATAAGTGTTTCTTATTTACTACTTGGATTACCTTGAATGAAGAGCTTCAAGGTCAAATGTCTGCAAGGTTGAAAAGGACATGCTTATCTGTTACACATATCACCTATGAAGAGATTCAACCTTCTACTTATGAGAACAAGTCAGTTTAAAAAGGTAGGTTATTTTCAGAGAAATGCCTGTGGCGGCCATCTTATATTTTAGAATAAGGTTAATTTCAGTCCCAGAGAAGCCTACCTTTCAATGAAGATATCCTGCAAATTTGGTGAAGCTAGCTGGTGTAGGATACAAATATAAATACTATCAATGCAAGGGTTATCAACAAGCTGCATACCACTTGACTCCACATCGATACATACACTCACACTAGAGAACAATTCAGTGAGAAGCAAAATTAAGATAATATTCTTTGTCTTAGGTGGGTTTCAAGATCAATAAACAGAACAGAGTTCAAAGTTCAAAAGTGTAATTTCCTCTGAGATTCAGGTTCCCTATTCAACCTGCTGAGGCTGCAAGATTGAAAAGTACAATCAAGATGTCTTGTAAGTAATTTCTTGAGCTGGGTAAATGACTTAATAGCATGGACATATTGCAGAATCTTTTAGACATTGTAGCGACCATGGTAGGGCAGTGGTACACACTCACCACATACATCTGAGGTCAGATTTTGAATCCTAGCCTGGCCTCAAGTGGGAAAGCTGGTAGTTACTTCCCTATGGTCGGCAGTTTACAGTACAGAACCTTGACCAACTGTATGTACTAGTTTCCTGTGCCCACAAAACTACCCATTGTGGTGTTGAAAGTGACGTTAAAACCCAAATAAACTTTAACGCAGACATTGTATGTGGGAAATGTTTTCTATAGTCATGATTTATAAAAGATATATATGTTTCATGATCTCAAGTTGACCTCCAAGGGGTTAGGGGTAGAGATCGCCTCTGACTAGATGTTTATATTGCTTTAATGATACCGTCTTGTAAAATATTACTGACCCTAAACCTTGGAATGTTGAGTATACCATATTTATAGAATTCAGTATATAAGACTTGACCAGGCTAGCAAAACAATGATATATATCTTCAACATGAACTAGATACTAGCTTATACATGTTATTCAAATCAGTCCATTTATTTCTAACTTCTACATTTGCCCTGCCAACTTTACACCTGTGGACATTGCATTAAATCCACAAGAAGTATTGAAATACATGGCAATTCCATATTAAACACAGATTAACCAACGGGGAAAAGTGACCCATTACTAGAGAATAAACCTGGCTGTAAATTGATTGATCCTAGATAAATGTTAACTGAGATTTTGATTAACACTTATTACACATTAATGGGGCTCTCCCATCTTGGCGAGCCGATCAAAAACCTACTTTATAAGATTGAAAAAAAAATATAAAATATTGCACGGGGTGTGGAGATGTCGAGGTTTATGATGACTTGTCTATAATGCAGAGATTGCCACAAAAATGTCCCCGAAAGACCGGCTTAAGATGAAATGTGGTTTAAATTATAGGTTTAAGATCACTGTTAGATGGAAAAGATTACTTTGACAGCAAAAGATAGGTTTGCGATATGTTTAAGATGATAAAAATCTAAGGATCACTATAGCAGTTTGCGATAATTTCAAACAGTTTAATTTTGTCATAAAGTGTTGGCGATGTACTTGTCATCCCTTCCAAATGGGAACATATCAAGATCTTCCATAACTCTGTACATGATGGGTTTACCATGGCCTTAAGATTGTTGTGGTGTAAAGATGTACCACCCTATCTGACAGCTTACAGGAGAGCATACCTATCACAAAGCATTACAAAGCATAATTTCCTTTTAAGTTTTAGTGTCATATCAATTAATTGTGTTTTGTCCAAAATAATGTATATATGTGTCGAATCATTGATAACACTCAATGTATTAGTGCAATGCCAAATGATTAATACAGAAAAAGTCTTCAAAACCCCCATCCATCATTAGTAATAATTTGTGTGGCTATTTCTAGAATTCAGTTTCATAGTGGTTGTCAATTTGTTTAAGACTTTCACAGAAACAGATAGCTCTGACAAAAGTTGTATTTTTCAGGAGATTATGCCTCCTAATGGGGGTGTTCCACATGAGCCGACCTTACAGCTGACTCTATTACTCTAGAGTCAGTTAAACCAGTTGGGAGTTGGGGACGACATTAAGATGACATTATATAGACGACATTATATAGCTATGTCCTGTGATAGGACATAGCACATAACAGTTTGTCTGGATCAAGATCCTGACTTAACTTGGAGTTGGAGTTTTCTCCACGACAAAATGGGAAACAGGACAGGACAAGCCGTATTAGGACAGGACAAGTCATACTGTCAACAGGACTGGATCAGTATCCTGACCCATCCCAACTAGACTGTTTAATTTCTGGTGTTGGGATCACGAGTTGGGGTGAAAAAAACACTTTATAAATCCCCTCTTGCTGCTGTCCCTCATCATTTATCACTGCAGAGATGCCAGCTGCATATCAAAGATACTTTCTACAGAACCTTAGGATCCTTTTGATATTTTGAGTTTAATGTCTGCAGGAGAGGTACAGAAGCATATGGATTCTCCCCCATGACTGTACATTCCCAAAAAGGCTAGAGTCCTGATATGTTGTGTGAACTTTTTCACCTGTGGCAGAGGCAACTGCCAGTTGGGTTGAACTGCTTCATAGGGGGTTAGGGTGAGATGTAGCTGTCTTGAAGGTCCAGGTTGTTTGTCATCAACAACTACAAAGGAAGTATGCTGCCCTCTGGGACGCTGCTGTCATCTGGGTGCCACTTGTCTCTACTGAGCTGGTTGGATGACCTGGCCTGCTAGCTTCTGAGTTTCTGGAATAGTCCAGATGTATTCCCTTGCAGCTGTTGTTGGTTATTGTGGCTGCTGAAAAGTCTGTAGCACAAATGTGGAAGTAGCACTTGAGCTGCTAAAAAGTCTAGGTTTCTGGGGCTCAAACTTCCTTTCCTCTGCCCTGCTCAGTATCCCACCTGGAAGTTTCACAGCCTCATTTCTGAATGTCTGAAAATCTCTTTCTTCTAAAGCCTCAAACTCAGACACCAGGTAGTTACAAAAGGCTGTTCTGGCGGTCTTCTGTCTTGGCCCAAGAAAATATGACATCACGGTCTTAATCTGTGCAAACTAGTCCATGACCTGCTGGTCAATAGTGAAACGCTGTGAAACCTACCTGGGGCTTGCAATCGATGGCTATTGCATGATGTCAGAGCATATGCTGTTCTCCACACTATCTGTGTTGGTGGAACCTCTGGAGATGTGGTGTACTTAGGCTGCAGTTACACTGGATCCTTGGGCATGAGACTCACTGAAGCCTGAAGATTTGCCAAGTCCTTGCGTCTGATGTGTGTCTTCAAGAAATAAAATTTGTCATGAATCCAATTCTCACTCTGTCATTTTCTTTTCGGAGCCTGGCCAGATTTGGACTGGATACGTTTTCTGTAGCAAGTCCTTTGGGATTAAAACCAAGCCCTGCACACTTTCACTGACATGTTACACTGCTGGCAAACGTCTCCCACAGGCAATCTCTCCTGGCCTTGTCCTTGCATCATGTCATAAGGCTCATCTCGATCCTTGATAAAGTCCAATATAACCTCCTTATCGAAGTCTGTCAATTTGGCCATTGGCTACTCTAGCTGTTACTAGTGTCCATCCTCTTGGCTTCCTCCCTCTGTTGTTACCGACTCTGTAACCAAAAACCTCTGATCTTGAAGAGAATTTACAAAGTTATGTTGGGGTCGTTTAGGATAGACCAGTTTGCTTTCAATTGTGACAACTTTCGGTTGTGATCAACACCCTATCATGGGGTGATGGTCTGGTACTTGACTGCAACAGGACAGCAAGTATTTCCAGAAAACATGGTTACTGTACAGAACAAGACAGGAAGTGACTATGACAAGCCGTAAAGAAACATAAGACGATTTCCAGGTGGGCAGAGCCAGGGTCAGGATCATGATGGTCAGTGAAGTATCAAACATGATTGATATTTTGCCTATCCACAGGGAAAACATCATATCCAATCCAGGAAACTACAACTGACTCTAACTGACTCGGTAAACATTGCTCCCAACTCTCAAAAAACCCATGGTTATGGGCAAGGCATTCCCAATAGAACACACCCATTACTCTAGAATTTTAATGCTGTAAGTTTCCAAATCAGATTTAATTGTTTGGGGTTTCCACTGGGACCGACCGGTAACTAGGTATTTTTTGAGAGTTGGGAACTTTGTTTAAATAGTTGGTTAGGATCGGATATGCTTTCCCGGGAGGTGGAGGCAAAAATGGAGGAAAGACACTCGCAAAAGGAGGGAGTTGCAGAAAAAAGGCACAGGACTGAGAAAAGTGTCACAGAAACAGGGGCTGGAGGAGGGGCAGCAACTCCATCACAGTCATTCTACAAGAAGGGCCACATGGCCAACATATTTCTTACAGACTCTGACGAGGAGGCAATAGTTGATATCGCAAAAGACCACAAGGACAAAGTGAATGAACACTTCAAAGACAAGGCAAGGAGGGAGTGTCTCTGTGAGAGGTTCGCCAACATTTACAAACTGTCTGCTAAGGTGTGCAAGACCTGGTTTGAGTCGCATGTCTAAGTTTGGAAAAGCCCCTAAAGAGATGATGGAATATCTGAACTGGCTTCATGAGATAGGACAGTCAATGCAAGGGGCTGAGCAAGTCGTCAAAAGTCCCAGGCCCGAGGTGCCAGTGCTTCAGTTACGACAGCACACAGCATATTACGAGCCTTCACCAACACAGACAACATGAAGATTATCATGCGGTCAACAGACAGCATGTTGCAACCACAACAAGTCACCAGCCCCACCACATTTTCAGGCCGCTCTTTGGTCGACCAACAGGTCATGGCCCAGTTCACACAGATTACAACAATGCTTTCTTCATTCTTCAGGCAAAAACTACAACACGTACAGCCTTCTGCAACTATCTGGCATTGGAAGTGGAGGGATTACGAGACTTTCAGACATTTTCAGACATTTAGAAACGAGGCTGTCAAGCTTCTCAGCAACATTCAAAGCAGTCAGAAGAACGTGGTTGTCAAGGCTAGCAACCTCAACCACTTTTACAAAGCTCAAGTGCCACCTCAACCTTCCGCAGACTTTTCAACAGCTGCCAGCACCAACTGCAAAGGAATACATCTTAACCATCCCGGAAACGCAGACATCCACAAGCCAGGTCATCCAACCCCCAGTTGCAAGCAAAGGACAGCAGCAACAAACCAGAGTGCAGCCAACTTTCTACATTGTCATAGACGACCAACAGGCTGGATCTTCAAGACCACTCACCTTTACAGATGCAGATGAAGCGTCAACCATCCATCAGTTGCCTCAGTTACAGGCAAAGAAAGCAAGCTTAACATTTCAGGACTTTTAAGTTTCTTCAAAAACCTTCAATCTGTGATGAGTTAGCAGCAGATAGACACTCTGTAGCCGTTTTAACCAGCTGACGTGCCAACACCAGCTCCCTCTCCTCTAATCACGACTGCTACACAGCAAGAATATCAGCAGTGACCAACCCAGCCACAGCCTCAGCCTCTTCCACAGTCAACCGAGGCCAAACAGCAGCAGCAGTGTTTAAACATTGAAAGGTCCTTTTCAGGACTACCCAAATCTTCCAAAAACAACCAATAGCTGCTGTTCTAGACAATCCCCATGCAAGAAGCATTACACCACTCCACGCAAAACATTTTTATAACTTTAAAAAAATAAAGAAAAAACGAAAAAATCTTTGGTCAAAAAACGGGGGCTTGGCTAATTTTGAACTTTACGAGATCTGGCAAATTTGCAAGAAAATAATAGCAGAGGGTTTACAATGTTTAGAGTTAAGGGGGGGTTTAATGTTTCTACAAGGTGACTTGTGATTAGGTTGGGAAGTGTTTTGAAGCTTAAAAAGATTTTCTTAACTGTTTTTAAGGTTTTAGAAATTATTGGAAATGTATTGGATTTGGTTTGAAAATTTGTTGGACATTTGACCAACACTAGCTTAAAATAAAAGTTCTTGATATAATTGGGTAATCCTGAAAAGGACTGATAGATGCCAGCTTCTGCCCCCAGGTTTGTTGGTTGAGGATTTCAGATCCTGTACTCCTGCCCATCCAATGCCCCCATGTGACTGAATTAGTTTTCATTAATGTTTGACCTCTCTCAAAGAATTCCTGTAGTTGTCATTGGGCACACACAGCATCTGTTCATCATATATGGGTGCTACGTCATCTGCTGGCATGGGTGCCCTGCCTATCCCTCCCTGATGTGTCCTCAGCATGTTGTGCAAAACCACACATGTATAAACAATTTCTCTGACGACCCTTGGCCTTTCATCCAGGCTGCCCAGTAGTACCCTGAACCTGCTAACTAAGATTCCAAATGCGTTTTGTAAAACGCTCCTGCCTCTGGAGATCCTATAGTTGGCAATTCTATCTTCCCTTGAGAGTTGTCCTCCACTGTAGGGTTTCATAATCCATGGCATCAAGGCAAAGGCGCAGTCAACAAGCAGGAAATAGTGCAAGTCTGGCCCTCTCTCCTCTGGGGGTTCATCCTCGATCATCATCAACTCACCTGAGTTGAACCCTTTTCCATTCTGAAGGGCTATCAGGGCAGTTTAAATATTCGTCCTGGAATTGGCAAGGATGGCTCAGCAGACCTTGGGGACAAATTTGCAGATGGTACTTTTGCCAACCAGCTTGATATTGCAAGGAGATGTAGGTCTCTACAGTGGCCAGGGTGTATCAGCATTATGGCCAGTTTCAGTCCGACTTCCAGTGGCTTCCTGAAATTAGTGACTGACTTCTTGATGCAGCGGTGTATGTGTTCTTTTATGAGGTCAAAAAGGCAGGTGACATCCTGACAAAATTCTGGTATCCTGAGATTTTTGTGTGTATAAGGTTGGCCAGGAGGTTGGTGTAGCATCCATTTACTTGTCTTTGAAGTATCCAGGGCATATTAGTGGCTTTCTACTTCTCCTGGCGGCTGGCTGGAGCAGAGGCTGTGGTTCTGCCTGTAGGGCAGGTGATGGTGCTGGGTTCAAATGTGTCCTTTTTGATGTGTAGCTGGCATCTTCGCAGTGACAAAGGATATTTTTGTCAGCCAGATGGGGTTTATTTTGTGTTGTATTGATCCCGACTCTGGATCCCAACTCCAGGATTCCATCAATCTAGTCGGGGTGAGTCTGTGAAATGGTCCACTCCTGTTGGTTTGTGACTAAGGCATGTCGGGACCACTACGGCTTGTCTGTTAGGGGTTTTTAATTATGGCTTGTACTGATAGTTTCCCATCTCGTCATGGAGAAAATAATCCCAAGTCAGGTCGGAATCTTGATCCAGACCAGCTGGGATACAGCCTGTCGGGGATATGCAACCAACCTATCATTTTTGTGCACTTTTTGTGGTTTTCATCCCCGATTCATCGAATTTTGCAACCAATCCTAGAGTCATAGGGTCGGTTATAGGGTCAGTTCCTGTGGAAATCCCCCATTAGGTTCATGATGGCTACAAAGACTTGACGCAAGGATAATTAACACCAAGGAAAGCAAACAAAGTATGAATTTTTACTTCAGAGAATACACACATAGAAATATATATGTACGGAAGAGTAGAAGGGCCAACATTTTTGTTTTATATTTGGCAAGTAAGCATGAAGATAATGCATCGAAGGCATCTTTGATTTATTTACTTACTAAATTAATAAACTGGCTCATGTATCTCAATTTCTTAATTCTAATTCTAACAGTATTTTTATAGCGCTTAATCCCCATCTATTGATAGACTCTAACGTTCATGATACCAGAAAGCAGAAATAAGATTTATCAGCTTAATAAGTCAATAAATGGACTTTCATATTTTGATTTATAGACTAATTAACCTAATCATTTGACTTATGTGTTTAAATGATAAGTTGATGTCTCACCTTGAAGCTCTTCATTCAAGGCCATCACTTGGATGCTAAAGTGGCCTACAGAGGCTATGAAAAGATATTTATGAGTAGTAATGTTGGACACCAACTTGCAGGAGGTAACCATAGTCTCAGATCAAGTTAGGTCAAGAAGAAGTCCGATCAACCACCCAATGGGGATAATGTATTTTCTTATATACTTACAACTAAACCACCCAATGGGGATAATGTATTTTCTTATATACATACAACTGAAGTTTTTTATATATTTCTAGAACATACATAAAAAATTGTTACAGTTTGAAGCCTCCTTAGGTAAAGTGGAAGACATAAGAAAAAATTCATATATGTTTTTTTTTTTTGCGGGGGGAGGGGCTTAAAGCCTTGCTATAAGCATAAAGTCACCCCAAAGCATATTTTGAGTTTCAGTTAACACAGAAAGTTGAGGTGGTCTTGAGTGATTTTAAGCTAATACTATTCACCAATGACACACAGCCACACACTGGTTAAATTTAATTCATGGCAATCTATTTGCATCTGTGTGTGAATTGCTGCAGATTTCTAAGTCCAGGACCACCCCCTACAGACCTTGCTCTAACGGACAGGTTGAATGGTACAACTGTACTTTGCTGCAACCTATCAGGTGTAGAAGTAATCAGAAATTGTGGGATGAGCACTTACAGCAGCTCGCTGGTGCAATACGGTCTACCATAGATCGAACTACAGGATTTACTCCAAATTTGATGATGCTTGGTAGAGAGAAGTTTTGTTGCCTGTGAGTCTCATGATTGGAGAATCTGAAACCCAGGATAGAATGTTTCCAGCTGAATATGTGAATAAATTACAACACATTATGAAGCAAGTGCATATTCTTGCCAGAGAAATCTGCTTTCCAGGCAAATGCGGCAGAAGCGAGATTATGACATGAAGCTTAAAGTTGTTTCTTATGAAATTGGGGATCGAGTCTATGTGATCGATTCAGCGAAGAAAGTTGGAGTGAGTCCAAAATTGCAACCCATTTGGAAAGGTCCATATGTTATCTCCAGAGTTATTTCATCGATTTTATTTGTTGTAGCTGGCAGGAAAAAACCTTTGTCCTACATCACGATAGATTAAAGCCCTATGGAGACAGGGATGTTCCATTTTGGTTAAGACGAAAGAGGAACAATATCCTAAATGGTGCAGAGATGGAGGAAGTTGATCACTGGTTTCTGGGGGAAGACCTTGAACTGGACAGATTTTTTGAAGACCATGTAGAGTCACCTATAATGTAGCCAGATGACCTTAAACAATATGTTACAGAAGAAAAATCTGAATTTGAATCTACAATTGCACCTGGGGATGAGGAGTCTCCTATACCACCAGATTCACAACATTTACAGCCTACCAGATAGGGGAGGGAATGGAGGAGCCCAAACTATTTACAGGATCATTTTCTAGGTTACCTCTGGCCTGGAAATTTGAGTTCACTTAAAGCCCCTAGTAACTGACTACGGACCAAGCGGTAAGTGGTTTAATGTCCATTGGGTAAGATGTATTTACGCCAATAATTAATTAATTAAATTAATTTAATAATTAAAGTTTATACCCTACCCAATGGACCTCTCAACTGACACTGCTATCAGTTAAGTAGGGGTCTAAATAGCTTTGGACAATGAAAAAATTGCTTTGACATCTCACTGTCTAAACAGGAAGGAAGTACGAATGCACAGTGCTAGACCAGTCCTGCCGGTGGCAAGACAGGACGGCTTTTCCTGTCATTGGCTGGCCGTTTTGTGCCAACCAGATTAGCAATTGTCCATTGGATAGGGTATTAACTTATAAAAGTTTAATTTACTTACTAAATTTGCAAATTTAGAGGGCTTTTCAAAGCAATCCTATGTTTTTTCTACAATCCAGCATGCCAAAAAGGTTTTTCGACTGAGTTATAATTTGAGAAAGATTACTTTTGGATTGACTTAAGATTGACTTACAATTGCAAAGATTGAGTTACGATTTGAAAAGATTGACATGTGATTGCCTATTGCATCTTAATTGGCTGTATAATGGCAGAGGTGGAACAGCCCTATTACAGCAGCACAAGAGATTATACTTCCTTGCTTGTTCATGTGTACATCAAGAAAGAAACTGTACCTCCATCAATGTGTCAGACACTTATTAATAAAAAACAAGGCTAAAAAGGTTCACTAATAAATAGGTGTAACAGATGTATTAACGCAAATAAGTTGCTAATAACTAACTAATTTGACTGGTTTGGTCTAGATGGTACTGTTTTGTTGTGGATCAAATCGTATCTTTCAAACCGTAACCAAAAAATTAAAATAGGTGATAGTTTCTCTGAGGCGGTAATTCTCCCTTTCAGAGTCCCCCAAGGCTCCGTACTGGGTCCTCTCCTTTTCTTCATTTACTCATTTACACTAGTCCCCTCAGTCAAGTTATTTCAAAATTCAATGTCACTCATCACCTATATGCCGATGACACCCAGATCTATTTAGCAATTGACTCCAGGAACTTTGATTCTAGCATGGAAGAGCTGACCGAGTGTCTCCAGTCAGTACAGGAGTGGATGGATGGTGTTGAACTAAAACTAAACCCAGAAAAAAAATGAATCTATCAGAAAGCCATCAGAGAGTCGCTGGCACCAAATTTTCCTGTTCCACTCCTCCAAAAGAATATCTCCCTGTCGGTGGAAGTAAAGAATCTGAGTGTTATCTCCAACTAAGACAACTCCTTTGACAATCATGTTGCAAAGGTTTGCCGAGCATGTTACTATCATCTTCGTGATTTGCGACGAATTCACAAATTCCTGAGTGTGGACACTGCAATACTTCTGGCAAATGCTATGGTCAGTAGTCCTCTGGATTACTGTAACTCTTTACTTTATGGGGTAAGCAAGTCCAACATAGCTAAACTACAGAGAGTTCAGTATGCTCTTTGCCACATCATCTTCAGACTTGACAAAATGAGTCATGTTACACCCTTTTTGGAAAAACTCCACTGGCTTCCAATTCAACACTCATATCTTTCTGCTTTAATAAGATCGAGCAGTCTCACTCACGGCAACAGGCTGTCTGTCTCCTCAACCCGCCCTAGGAAACTCATAGGCAGGCGTGGCTTCACAGTAGCCACACCAGCTGAATGGAACAAGCTGCCACAGACTGTCAGATCTCAGCAAACAATAGATAGCTTCAGAAGCCAGCTAAAGACTCACTTGTTTAGTCTGGCATACCCTCCACCTTACTTATACCCTGGCAGGCGCTCTTTTGATGTCGACCCATGCCTGTCCCTGGACTCTCCCTTCCAGGACTTAAGCGCATTAGAGGATTTGTATCAATTTTGCACTCTATAAATCCTACTATTATTATTATAAGTAATTGAGAAAATCAGGATTATTATCATTATTATGATCATTATTTGCATCCAGACAGTGATCCAAATCATTCAAAATCTAATGGGATCTAAATCAGACCATGACCCAGCTTATGATTTGTGTAATTCTGCTGAAAAACGGACAGTCAAACGGACTTGAACACAACACCTCCTTGGTCGAGATAATAAGTGTGTGTACCAATAAAATACAACTCTTTCATAACACATTCTAGTGGATGAAAAAGATAGAAACAGTATACATGCTCCTTTTTATAAGCATGTATTTTATTCAACAACTAAACATGGTTTGATAACTATACTTACTTTTTTCAGTACTGGCAATACATTTTGTATGAGAGAGCAGTCACTTACAACCACAAGACACATGCAGATGATGGGCTATTAATTACATGATCTTCAGATAACATAAACACTTTCAGGGGGGGAGCAGATAAGCCTTCCCTCAGATTTAAGGGCTTGGGATGGTATAATTCCTAGTACTGCATTGGTTATTTTTTGCAACCTTACAATATTTCTAGAAATGGCAATCAATGAAATGATTTTAAATTTGTTTGTGATCTTTGAGGATACTTACTATTTATATTGGTGGTCATCTTAGTGTTCAGTAACTTAAAAGTATTTTAGAAATACAAATATGAATGAATATGAAAATGAATTCAGATTTACCTATGTTAAGCTCATTACAGCATCTACAGAGTTCTATCCAATATTGTCAATACTTATTTTTCATATTTCGGCCAGGGTTGTATTTATGTATTTTTTTTACTTGGCTAATTTTGGGGTGGAGAAAAGGCAGCGCAAAGTAATTCCAAACAATTCAACAAAGTAATCCATCCAAACAACTGTGCAACTTATAAAACCCCATTTTTAGGTAGCAGGTGACATTTGATCCCACACCCTTAGAGTCTGGAGGCAAGGTGTGTTGCCATTACATAACATTGTTCTGAAAGAGGTAAAAATATTTTATTCATTCAAGTAGACTAAAGTATCAGACATGTCATGCCTTACTTTATGTTACCTGGGAATGACTTGCAGTTTTCTCCCTTGGAATTTTAAGAGGCAATTCTCAACATCTCTAACAAAATGTTAAATCTTCTGCGTGTCAATAGATGACAGCCTTTAGAAAACCACAAGTGTGAATGATTTATTTATTTGCCCATTTGACTTTCTAAGTGTTTTCCTCTATCACCAGTATGCAGTAAAACCTTTTCTGTCGTGCATATTCAAATTTCTGACTGTCACGATTGAGGAAGATAATGTCATTTACAGGCTAATGACATATACATGATAAGTAAAATAAGTCCACCTTTATAGAAGGAATATAAAGAAGATAATCAGCTATACAGAAACACCAGTGAATATAAACTCTTAAATTTTTAACTTGTGATTTCTCTGCCATAACCTTGTGTATTTTAGTGCAATAAAACAAGAGGTTCTGTAAAATGTCTTTATATTGGTGCATATTTCTAGGTTTCACAGTTTTCACAGATATCACGTAAAGCTCCCCATTTGTTAATGAATTGTTTATAGGGTTGTTCCCTTACATCTTAATAATCTTAAAGTCATTGTACAAACATCATGTACAGACAATACAGAGTCTCCCAATAGGTTTATGAGTACACCACTATGGAGTCTGTTTCAAACTGCTTGAAATTATTGCAAACCTTTCCCGACCCTTATTAGATTTATAACATCATACAACAATTGTATTGTTATTTTTAATCTTAGAGCAATATTAAGCGTATGTTACAGCCGTACAGCAATCTTTTTCTATTCTATTCTATTCTGTGCCTTTATAGCACTTAATCTCTGCTAGGCAGACTCTAAGATGCAACACCAAAATCAAATTTAAAAATTCATCTGTCCATAGCCGTTGCCAAGTCCAGTACCACGGATTTATCTTACTGCTTGTACAACCAGTGTTTTCACTCAAGACAAATTGTCTGTCTTATTTTCCATCTGTTTTTCAAAAAGTAGCCTCCCTCCCTCACCCAGTGTTTAAAGGGGCCAGGGTGGCAGAGTGGTAACACTCTTGCCTCCCACCTCTGAGGTTGGGGTTCGGTTCCCGGCCCAGCCTCAAGTGGTAGTTATATGCCGTTGGTCGGCTGTTTACAGTACAGAACCCTGATGAACTGTATGTACTGGTTTCCTCTGCCCTTCCAACTACCCGTCATGATATGACCTGTACAGTGTTGAAAACGACGTAAAACCCCAAATAAATAAATAAATTACCCAGTGCTTAAAAGTCAACTAGATTGTGGCTAGATCAACCTTAAAATTGTTAAAGGATTATTCCTGCCTGCTTGAGGAATCCTATTGCTTCAAAAAGGCTTTCTCAGATTAGCAAATAAACTACCCAGCATCTATGCAATATCGACTTGGCTACATTTATGGGATAATGATTATTGAATTGGTTTCTCGTGTTGTTCCTTTGAGTCTGCCTTGAGCAGAGATTAAGCATTATAAAACAGAATAGAATATTAAAGCTTGATATTCTGGTTTATGATAAAGATCACTTGTAGTTGTACATGCAAGTTGTGATATTGCTGTACTATCAACATAGCACAAGATCAGAATAATTATCTGCCACTGTTTCAAAGTGAGTAACACACTCGTCTCAGAAACTAGAGGTATCGGGCTCTATCCCAGGTACAGGTAGATACGTAGTAGCTTAGATGGGCATTACGATAGCAACCTCTATCACTACATCTTATCCCAAGTGGCAGACTCAGGACGTTGGGAACTAATGTCAGGAATGTCAGGAACTAAACCCGGGTCTCCACTATTCACAACATTCAGTGAATAATATGTGAAACAAGATGACAGTTTCCTTAAAAAATGTACTGGGATTAGTTGGCTTTATCACTGACGAATTACAGTTTCGATGGCAAAGTTAAGGTTACACCCCATTAATAGCTGGAAATTCTGTGTTTCACTATGCATCATATGATAATAATAATCACTGAATTAAATACAACAGTATTTATCAAATGATTGAAATTATATCTTATTCTTATATTCTGCTTTAAGAGACAAGGTTTTATAACTATTGGTGGAATCCTGATTCAATCTAGGTACTACTGGCATTTCCATATGCTACACAGAATGCACATATAACCAATCAAGTATTTCTGTTATTAGAGAGTCCAATTTACCAAGTCATAAAAATGGTAAGGTCTCTAGAACACAATTATGATCTCGTGCGCATGAGTCATTATCTTGTGCGCATGATTTTTTATCTCATGAGTAAAACTGTTTTTATCACTAGTAATCACTAAATCAGCTGGTGACCACATGATGTTGTGATCATAACTTATTATCTTGTGATCACCAGATGATGCAGTAGTCACAAGATAATATAATGATTATCAAATAATTTTGACCTCACCACATCTGGTGCAGTGGTATTTCCTTCAAAGAGTTAGTTTTTACTAGTCACAAATCGTATTTTAAAGAATATTACTTTGTGTGTTCATTCGTTATCATTTAATGTTTAGAAATGACTGTGTAAACTATGCTATGTATGTTTCAATGCACATAGGAGATTGTCAGTGACAACTTTGAAGTTTCAATCCCACTAAGATTTTTAAAAACCCTTGTTTCATAAAGTGATTGTGCTGGGAGACATATGGGTGTCTCGGGGCTCAGTCCTGGTACAACCACAATCAGTATTTTATTGTAGGTTTTTGTTAACCATGTGCAAACACTTCTCAACTTTCTGATTGGTCAGCGAGGCATGACCTTTGTTTCAGCTAGGAAATTGGTCACTTTGAATTTGGAAGGTGACCTGTGAACACAAAAATTTCTGGCTCCAGCCATTTTACTTTTTAGTTTTTTAGTTTTTACTTTACATTATGAATGAAGGTAGATAGAACTTATGGCCGAACAGAGGAGAATGTCAGATTCCAATCCAACTTCAGCTAGCGTCAGTTGCAGACTTTTTGACGGCATCAGGTAATGGACCAGCTCTATTACACTCAGGGTAAGTTGGTTATACTGATTTGTCTGACTCCGGATTCGATATTGACCTAGATGCTTTGGTTGACCATTCACATCAAAATTTGTCCTCTGATTCACAAGTTTTGGACATCCTATGAGTTCACATTACTGGCAAAGGTCACGTGCCACTGGCCTTGGGTTCAAATCAAAATGATGTTGATCAAAATCAAATTAATACTCAGATTTTAGTTTGGCTTACTGCCTTGGGGGCTAGATTAGGTAGTATGGAAGGGTCAATGAAACCGGGGAAAAAGACAAATGATGCCACAAAAATTTAAAAATCCAAGGTCAAAACTAAAGGCGGCGTCGCTCATGCTAGTTTAAGAGGGGTCGGCATGACACTTCATCTCCTGTTCAGACAGTCAACAGTATTCCCCCACCTAGTCGCTTGAGGGAGGAGGCTAGAATTTAAGAGGAAGTTCAAAATGGACTCAGGCATTTGGAGGATAACGTGAAACCAGGTATGGGAAAAATTAAGTCCCAAAGGGGTGGGGCAGTGGATGTCTTTGTCAGTCATAAAGTCAGGTGGCCCCACGAATTTGTCCTGTCGGGTCAGAACAAGGACAGAATTACCTATAATCAGTTATCACCAGTCCAATGGATGGCTGGCTTTTGCAGAAGCATCCAGGAGGAGTCAGACACAAAAATTCGATTTGTGTCATTGATTTGTTAGATGATGCTGCTGACTTCTCCTGGGGTTCTGCAAAGGCCAGCCATGCTGTACTTTTGTGCAGAATGGAACAGGGTGAGATTAGAAGCTAGAAACAGAGAAAATTTATAGGATACGTAGGGCCCACGCGTATACAATATCTACTTCTTATCAGTTTCTTTTAGACTTACTGCAAGACCTTGGTCTACATATTAGCCTTGGAATACTATTTGATACTATTCAAAGGACCATATCGATCCTGGATACTAACCGCCAGGAAATTTGTAAAGTCTGTGACCTTTGGTCAGATAAGAGAATGGTTACAAAAATGATTTGCAATCTTTGTTAGGTCTCTTATTGTATATCACTAACTGTGTGAAACCAACCAGGTTTTTACTAAACTGTGTGTTACAGCTGCTAAGAAGTAAAAATTTTAAAGACTTAAAATGGTTTCAAGTGTTTCTTACCTCTTATAATGGGGTTCTTTTTATCACCAGCCACCAGTTCGTAAGTCTATATATTTGGATGCTTCTTTGGAAGGTCTTGGTTGTTCTTATGACAATTATGTTTATGCTTCACAAATTCCAAAAGGTTTCCAAGGTTACAACATAGCCCACTTCGAAATTCGAAATTAGGGCCAGGCTTGGGCCAACAAATCAATAGAAGTCAGATGTGACAATTTGGCTGTGGTTGAGGTCCATTCACTAGGAAGGGCTAGGGATCGTATCATAGCCACCTGTGCCAGAAATATCTGGCTGTTAGCTGCTAGCTACAATATCAATGTTATAGTAACACATTTTAGAGGTCATGACAATTGTGTCGCAGACTTATTATCTAGATGGTATCAAAGTGCTAATAATTATGATAAATTAAATAAATTGATAGACTCTCCCATATGGATTGATGTACATCTTGACCTCACTCTACGTTGTTATGATATTTAGCCACATGTGTTATGTTTTTAGATCCCCAGGCAGCGACGGCTCCACTGGCTGCCCAGGCATGCAGGAGGCTGTGGACTGGCTTCCGTCCAGCCACCCTGAATTCATATAAAAGAATGTTCCAGCTCTTCCTTGCCTTCCTGATAGTGGTGGACCTGTCACTCCCTAGGGCTACAACTATAGATATCCTGGCTTTCATGGAGTACTTAACACAATCTGGTATGTCTCCAGATCATATCACCAATCATATCACAGTGGCCAGGTCAATGTGCATTGTATAAGGAATTGACACAGTACCGTTTAGAGATCAAAGAATTCCATTATTCATTAAATCCTTAAAGTTAAATCGTTCTTTTGCTCCATGTTAATAGATGAAACTGTCCTACTGCAAATTATCACAGCTTCTACATATTTGCAGTTTCCTCATATCTTTAAACCATTGTACTTATTGGCCTTCTTTTCCTTTCTTAGGCTCTCCAATATTTACCACATACAGCTAATACTTTTGATAAAACTAGACATTTATGTGTTGCAGATGTCATTTTTTCAGATTCCAGAGCTGTTATACTTGTTAAATGGTCCAAGACCTTGCAAGACCGTGTAAAGAACACGACTCTGGATATCCCTGCTTTAGGGGAATCAGCTTTATGTCCGGCTTTGCGAGAGATGCTGAAAGCTCTCCTGCTAATCCGGATTCTTCTTTGTTTCAGGTTCCTCATGGCCATACATATAAGCCCCTTACTGACTCAGCTGCAAGGAAACACCTTAAGAGTGTATCTACCTTGTTAGCCCTTCGCAGATACCTCACCTTTCACAATTTCCATAGAGCAGGGGCTTCTTGGCCCTATGCTCGTGGGGTACCTATCCAGGTCATTCAGGCACAAGGCACCTGGACTTCAGACTGTGTGTGGAGATATATCTCACTACCACAGGCTCATACCTAACAGGTTTCTAATGCTTTCAGATCACATCTTTTTGCCTAACCTCCTCCTTCCTACTTCTACTGAGTGTTTGGGGCCCCTATATCGGCCAGCAGGTTTCAGGCGCTGCACTCCCAAGGCAACAGGAGCCAGGACTGGTGATGCATGTAACGGCAGATTGTCTGATACTGTACAATTTACTGACACAATCCAGCTGGAGACAGCTTCAACCAGAGAACATGGGTTTGAATCTCAATAGAGTTTTGCAAGGAAACCATCTTCTTTATTAAGGCCAAAACCCCAGTACAGCTGCCAAGGCACATAGAAGTGTTATGACCGACTACTTCAACATTCTAACATGACAGGGATGTGTCCTCGACTGTGATTGGCTAAACGGCGAAATACTTCACCATTAAATACAGCGTATACCCGCATCTCCCTATTATCGCTCATTATGGCTGTCGTAACAAAAAACGTTTCGCCTTCGGGATTTATAACCTCAAACCATGGTAAAATTCTGCGTATACCCTGGTTTGGTCAGGGGTTATTCCTATAATGAAGGAACTGTGCCCTGGCAGTTCGAGAAGATATAAACTGTGAACATTAATCAAATGTCACAGCCAAAATGAAATATTTCGGTAATTTTTGAGAACTTGTATGTAATTATATTTTCAAATATTATCACTGTATACAAATGTTGGTATTTTCTGGTATGTGATTAGATATCCCTAGCTACCTCTGAACAAATTATGATGTTTTTATGTATATATTGTACATTTTTGGTATACTTTTTACAACTATAATATTGTATGGACTCAGTTATTGTACAATTAATATAAATGTATATGTTATTTGTTTAGTTACATATTTGGTAAGATACCTGTATGTGTAGTAATATATTGGAATAAATTATTTGAATTGATTTGACGTAGAAGCACATGTCTGCATCAAATAAAATCACCAAAGGAAACACAGTTATGCAATACATGTACACATTGCTTATTGGCATCACAGAAGAACAGATCGAGTATAAGTGTCTGTTGAAATGTCTACTTAAAATTATGACATTAAATGATGGTTATTTCTGAAAATCCTGGAAATGGTTGGTCAGGTTGGTCCTTTGGTCAGGCATCTGTCTATGTGGTGTTGCTTAACCAGTTTCCGTCTCATCACTGAAGTTGAGCAGCACTAGGCTTAGTCAGTACTTAGATGGCTGACTGTCTGAATTCTGCTCCAGGTATGGGTAGACATATATAGTAATTCAGATGATCACTTAAATGGCAGTCCTATTGCCTTATTTCTGAAACAACGTGCTAGGCACAGCATAAAATCAATCAATCAATCCTTTATCCACATGAAACTTTTATGAATATTCGCTCACTAGTTTTCGAGTGATGTCAAGTAGACAGCAAAAGTAATTGAAAATCAGCCCTTTCAAAATTTGGGATTTTTTTCTTCCCAGAATATGATTGAGTTTCAAAAATGTCATCAGTTCTTTCTTTGACAAGACCCTTATACAAAAACAAATTCATAAGGGTGAATTCGTGTACTGTTGAAGTAATCATGAACATAGACAAATGGAAAAACAAATAAACACACTCTAATATACATAGGTCAAAGCTTTCGTAGTTAGGAACACTGCATTTAGAGTGCTTCAGTGGGCGTTCCATTTGGTTTGGACTTTTTGGGATAGATTCAATACAGCTTGGAAAGTGATTTGTATCCATGTGTACATTTTACATGTTTAAAGAACTTCCTGTGAACTGTGATACAATATACGCACTCAAAGGGGAAAGGGGCAGGTCGGATGGGTAGATGGAGCTGCTCATACTACTATACTGATATAAGGTATCTGTTTGGAGCCATAAGTACCAGATAGCCAATCATAACTAGAGCACATACAGGTAACACCACAAGGAAGGGTGTGACCCAGTAATTAGCTTGTTTCCTTTAGGATTAAATTTCAACTGTTTCCCCCTTCCATAACATCAAGGCATGTTACATAGTCTCCCTTATTTGCAATTATGATAACACTACTGTGATTGATTTTATGTCAATACTTGACGTCACACTTTTGAAATTCAAGATATTCAAGGTGCTTCTGCTTATTTTAAGTCTAAATTTGTATGATTGCAATTTAGTTTATATACATTGTATTATGGGTTTTGTGAGAGTCCCACAATTTGACAGTGAAAAGTGCACACATTTTAACACTCTTATCAATGAGATAGTCACTCCTAGAGTAAAAAGCCTGACACTCACTTTCTCTCTTTTCTCAGTTGACTTCAGCATCCACCTATTAGAAGAGAGCATTTCTACACACCCACTTGTCAGCCAGCTTTTGCTCAAGTCATTTTGTCTTAGGTATTTCATGAGGACTGAATGATTTGTTTACCAGAATGTGGGGCTGACATAGATAAGTCTTTGTATTGTATGGATTCATAATGATTCCATATCTGTCAGACTTGGTGAAATAAGAAATACATGTCTAACTATTTCCCATTGTGTTCCCAATTGGATGTGTTCGTGAGTCGATTAGAAACAGTTTATTATAATATTGAACTGTTATTGCAAACTGCTCCCGATCCATAGCAGAACTTTATCATCTTAAACCCATCTTAAAATCTGTCTTTCTCATGAAACCATCTTTTTGATCTTACAGTACAAGCCCATCTCTTCCATCTTAAGTCAGAAAACTTGTAAAAGCAATTGCGGTGTCTATCAGAAAGTTCTGAAAAAAAATCAGGAACCTATCTTAAACTACATCCATGGAATACTTTTCAAATTGGTGGTATACTATTGGATCCCTATAATGCCACAGTCCTGTAACAACCCGAGAATAGATTCATCTCATTAGTTAGATCATATTCCATATACGTGGGACTCCTGATTACATCAACTTAGCAGATGGACGACTACCAGACATAAAAGGAATTGCCCAAATGTTTATCTTTCATTGTGGGCTTATTAATCATGAGGTTAGTTTGGACTTTACTTATTTACTCACAGGTTTGTTCATCTTCTGACTTCCCACTCTAGGCACAGATGGGGCACCACTAAATGGGGGATTGTTTGCAGTCACCCCATGGAGTTCCCTCTCTCAGAGGGTTGAGTGGTTCAGGTGTCCAAGGCAAGGAACAATCTTTTTTGTTTATGAAAGAAGTTACGGATCCAGATACTATATATATTATGTAATGTAACAGTGTAGTTTGGGCCATTGTGTATTCCTGGGTAAATTAAGTGTGTAATTCAGTGGATTTTGTGGTGAATGGTTGTTAAGTTTGTGAATATGTTGTAAAGAAAATAAAAGTTTTATTAACATTCGAATATATTGGAGTTTAGTATCAGAATGTACCGAACACATAGAAGTTAATCTGATGGTGTCCTGCTACAGGCCCCACACTTTGCATCAATATACAAGTCTAAAAAGCATTTTGGCCTCAGCTTTGCATATGATGCTCCAAGGATTTGGAATGACCTGCCTGATGATATATGCTCAGCTATATCTCTCTCTTCATTCAGGAAGAAGTAAACTTATCTCTTTGAGAAAGCTTACCCACCCTAGTTTCTTTCTGGTCCTGTTTCTGTCTTTCTCCGTGTTGCTCACCATTACAATGTTCCTGATTTAATGATTACAATCTCTGATTTCTGGCATGGTATGTCTTAGAGTCTGTCAATAGATAAAGATTAAGCGCTATAAAAGTACTATTAGAATTAGAATTATTACACAATAATAAGTGATAAATACTACATCATTTGGTGATCAGCACTTATTATGTAGTGATCACCAGATCATTTGGTGATTACCACATGACAAGTGATGTTCTTGCTATCACAACTTTGTATATGATAAAATAAATTCACAATGTCCCAACAGGAACTCCATGCCAATGAACTAGACCTGTTAATCACAGTGAAGTGATCTACAGTTTTCAGCCTAAAATTTTGAAAAGAAATTAATCAAAACATCTCATTTTTCACATTTTATAGGCTTTTTTTCTAAATGTTTTACTTTCGTGGGTATTATACACAGTTGTCAATGCAGGGAAAGTAAAATGTAAGCACTTTTATGATATGAATATACACCTTTAAACTGTCAATAGAAAACTTTTGTGTGGGGTTCTGTCATTCTGTGCTGTGAGAGGTGTGGCTTTATAATCCCCCATTTTGTTAATGGATAAAGTGTAAATTTAGCCTTTACTTCAGCTCAAATTTCACAGTATATTTATGGAACATTTATTCATTCACTTTCCATACTAGCCTTGGTCTTTTAATGTAATATTCTCCTTATCTTTATTGTTTCAATGTAATATTCTTAGCATTGCATTAGACTTTATTCATTTAAATTTAATGAAAATTTACTCATTACTTTTGCAAAGCATTTCCTGTGTTATTGAAAGTACACATGCATATATTTCATGTTCATAAATATTATTCATTCAAAAATATATTTTCAACCTTTTCATTTGAACATGGTGTCAGCTCAGAATGACAACCACTTACTTTTCCTGTTAACCTTTTGGCTCATTGCATTAATACTTAAATAAACCTATTGTGCCTTGTTGAAAATGATATAAGCTTGCTCATATTGTCTTGGCTCTTTACATTTCCTCATTTTACTCTATGAACTAAGCCTTTAATAACTATTTTCATCTGTATGTTACTGGCGTGCCTTTAATCTTACTGCTGTTGTGAGCACCCTCTATGACTCTTGTTTATTGCTTTGCAAAGTTATATCACTCATCCTGTCGCTTGTTAGTTACTTTGCAAAATTTTAGCAAATAATATAACTAATTCTGTTTACTTGTCTGTAAGTTTGTTTGTTTAAAGCATAACTCCCAAACTACTGTACAGATGGTTATGAATTTTTTAGGGAGTATCAGAACTGTTGAACTGATTCATATTTGGGCATGATCGGGTCAATACCCTTGGTTCTGGGGCAATTTGTATGTTATGTTATCATAGAAATCAATAAGTTTATTTATTTACTTTAATGTTGGAGAGTATGCACTCAACACTCTGAGTGTTTTTTGCTTGTCCTGTGTGATGTTACATACTGTGTGTTGGATTCCGTTTAAACTGATGACCTACCCTTTTCAGAATTTAATTTACTTTTATTAAAGTTTTTAAAATTCCAAAATTTATATAAAGTTCTTTATCATTCCAAATCTGTTTTCCAATTCTCCATATTTTGTTATTTTTTATGTTTAAATATTTGACACAACTTTGATAACAAATCCCTCTCGAAAAAAATTATAAGAATATGACTAAAACATGTTTTTTACAGTTCAAAACATTCGGCATGGCTTGTCTCACAGAACCACAAACATGCAGGTTACCTTCAATAAAGCATGCAATGTTTTTGCAGAAACCAGTTCTTCTTACTTTTAAATTTTACCATAAAAAGAAAAGGCGTTTCAAAGTAATTAATACTGTACCTTCGAGGGGCTGTAAAAGTAACAAGTTTAAAATGTTTTAAATATTTGTATCAGTTATTTTTAAATAAGGTTATTTTATATGTTTGCAAATGTAATTATAGTTCTTTATTGTTTCAATCATATTTCAGTCAAGTCCTATATCATATTATAGGGAGATGATTTAAAAGTTCTAATTTTGCCATAAGGTACAATATGTGGCGATCCCTGAGAGATCTCCTGAATCAGCTCTCACCCACTCTTTTTGTTCATCCTCTTCTGCATTTGGCTTTGGAGCCTGTCTCTAAAATGAGATTAAGTATTTCAAAAGTCTTAAATACATGATATTTTTGCCAAGGCTACCGTACATTTGACCATTTGTATGTCAGACTCTGAATGTAAGATGGTGAAACATTGATTTATAATAGTAATATTCGTGTATTAAGAAGTGACACAAACTGGAAAGTTTTGGTGTCACTGGAGATTAAATAATTCCCCTTTTAAACAGCTGTAGATCAATGACTTGTTTTCTTTCCGACTCACATTATTAAAAAAGCAATATTCATGAATATTTCTATATAGGCTTGACCAAAGGAGGTAGTGATTACATTTTAGGAAAAATCAACATCGTGTACCAGCTACGAAAAAAATATATAATTTTTCAGAAATGCTATTTGGGGAGGTGTGTACTCTTTGGGTTCTTTCTTGTTGTTTATTAGTATATTAATTAACAATTATTAATTAATTACACAGGGCTCGGCTCACGGGGAAAGAAAATACAATACACAATTATAATCAGATAGACAGCTTCATCTGACAAAGACAGGAATTGTTGGAAAATAAACCCTTTTTATTCATTGCAACCGTTCAAAGTTTCTCTTACATAGTATAATACCCCTGTTTATAAATACAAAGATCTGTGTATATTTAGCCTCCCTATATTAATACCACAAAAAGAGAGGAGCTAGTCTTGTAATTAAGTGTATCTGCCCATATGGATACCTAAAAGCAATTAACAACTGTTTTTTGTCTTTTCTAGGAACACACGGGTTGAATAAAAAACTTTTGTTTGTTGATTCAAATTAAATTCTGAATTCATATTTCTTTTCATTGTACTCATTCACATTCCAAAACCCCATCCCCATTGAAAGAAAAATTGATAATGGTTTATAATAGTAAAATGCTTGAGTAATTCCCAAAGAAGTTGCATTGCTTTCCAATCTATCTGATTGGTCTCGTATTAGGTAAGATCAAATTAAGATCGACAAGATTGTGTTCTGAATGCTGAGATAGATTTATAATAGGTTCCCAAGCATCTAATCTGATAAGAATTAGAAACACTTAACAAAAAATTCAAACTAATTGAAATTATACGCACTTTTCAACTGATTGCCAAATGCAAGAATCGGGAAGTAACCATGCATTAGCATTAGCAAAAGATCATCCTCCAGAACAAGAAATTTGGTGCACTTTATTCCAATGGAGGGCGCGATAGCCATAGTGGGACAGACCCTTTACATTTTTGTAAGCTTTGTACTTAAACTAGACTTCTGGCCACCTTTGGTGCACAATTAGCACGATATTTGATTCCAGGTGGTCGGTGCATGTTATCGTTTAGCCTTCATTATTTTATTGGGATACTGAATTAACTTATTTTCATTATCTCGACTGAATAATATAATCACAATGGTGAATGGAATGTTGTAATCACTACAATTAACTGACTAGGTTTTATGTTGATCTTTGAACACATTGTATAGGGTCATATCATGCCTAGTAGTTGGAGGTAATAGAGCAAGGCAGTGCATATGAGTTAGCATCTGGTTTTTACACTGAAAATCATCAGAAAATTACTAGAAAATACCAACAAGGCATAAAATATTGTCTTGATACCTTAAATCTTTTGTCTGGGCCATTGAATGGACAGGTTATGGAATTAACTATGAAAAAAACATAAGATTTGTACTTTATTTTATTTTCATTCTCATATGTTATCAACATATACAACATATCATAATGTGCTGACATATTAATCTGTACCAGAATAAATGAGAAAAACATCCTGTAAGATGTCAGATGATGAAGAGAATATCCAAAAATAAATTACATTGAAATTAAAAATAATTGAAACATCTACCCATAGTTGGATAACCTGAGATATGTCATCTGAACTGAATAATCTGCTTTTACAAATGTCTACATCAAATTAGAACTAAAACATGTCAAATCTAATACATATGTAGTTGATTTTGCAAAGATATGTAACTTTATCAGGTTGACAGATATGTCCCCCAAAAAAGTGATAGATAATAAATAATAAGTATTAGTCTCTCTGAAATTGAAAAACTTCTACAACTAACAACTTGCATATCAGTTCAGTTTTCTTCCACATAAAGTACTCACTATATTATGTACATTAAAGCAAAAGAATACATGAAGGAAAACCCTGAGTAAACACAAGACATGAGATCATGGTGTTAAGCTACCTGTGCTTAAATTAAGTCAGCAATGTGCAAAGCTTTTATGACTAGAAAAAATGCAATCTGGTATAATACAGATACTCTTAATATTCACAGATCTTTGAGATTAGTGCTTTCAATATATGTATGGATAAATGTTTCTTACTAGTATCTATACTTGTATCTGTACTTGTAATCTACTTGTAACTTGCTACTGTCTCTCAATTCATTCAATGGAATGTACATAGTATTTATGTGTTTCCACAACAAGGAATGGGCATTACTATTCTGTTTTATTGTCAACAAGCCATACATGTATGGAATTCAACTTTCTTGTATAGTTAGGATGAGAGAGGATATTCCGCACACCACAACAGGAACTTGAAACTAGGTCACATGATATCTCCATAGACAGTGTCTCTTTTCCACTGAAAGAATGAGACTTCAAATCTTCCTATGTAAAGTATTTACCCTGTGAACTGTACAAACTTAAATAGTACGCCAACACAACTATTTATCTTTCTTGTGTGCATGTAGATCCCTGAAAACAATTTGGATCAGCCACCTAGATCTACATAATCAACATCCATTTAACACTTTTTAAGATATTTTGCATACAGATGGACAGAGATAAACTAAACCTGCCAAAAACATAACCTCCTTGGTGGACGTAACAATATCAAGAGATTCCAAGGAGACAATTAGTGTCTGACATTAATCCTTCTATACCTAGAACTGAAAAATCTGGAGACTGAAACCAGGATCAAATTTCAGGACGCAGTCCACTGTCTGTGAAAAATAATGGACAAAGAATACAAAAGCCAACAATAATTGAAAAACAAAAGGTCCTAAAGACTTGCCAAAGGTCCATTGTAACCATGAAGAAACAGGTTCCAATAGGAAAGGAATGCAAAATGACTGGAAAGAAGCCACTAGTAAGGGAGATATAAATGGAAGACAATAATGTGGTGGAAAAGCGACCCAACAGCAAATAAGCACCCTTTTTATGGATGCTTAATAATATGCTACACTGTTTGTTTAATCTATGGACATCTCTGATAGGTGAGTAGCCTTGTGTCTGGAGTGTTGTTGTATTCTTCCACTGTTTCTGTTGGGGATGCTGCATTCCTTTTTTCTATCTTCACAGGCACAGTGGCAGCCATTACAAACTGATTGGTTTCTCGCAGAGTTTTCTGGAACAGGTAAAGCTGTTTGTATGTTGACCTGTAAATAACTCTTTCCATCAGCTGGTCTGCAAAAGTAGACAAGGACAACATTTTGGAAAATGTACAAAAATATTGTTTACAAGAATAACATCTCTATGTCAAAGGGTATAGGTTGACATTTTTATATAAAACATATATAAGTCAGGATATTTTAGATACCACACTTGTTTAACCTTTTTACAGCTTCTGCAGCAAGATTGTCTCCAATCTCAGATACATAACCATGGACGTTTGTATGGTAGCATTTCAATGCAAAAGTGGAGTACATTATTATATATTATACTAAGATCTCATTCTTACCTGCTGCATTTGGCAATCTGATGAGTATTTCTTTTAGGTCTTCTGAAATGACACCTCGGCTGGTGAGTCTTTGTAAGATATCCTGAACATTGGTCATCTTGGTAAAAAACTCTTGGTTGTCCTTCATACTTTGCCTATCACTGTCACTGATCTTTTCATCAGCTGAAAAATGAATATTCAATTACCATAATGAAATAAAAATGTAAGGATGAATAACAAGCAAGTTAATTTCAAAGTACAGCTCAAACTATGGTTAGATCAAGATTCAAGATTTTACACCCACAACCATGGATTAATGAGCTGGAGTGTAGCTTGATGATACTTTTTGCCAATTTAGGTCAGTAAGGTAACTATCATCTTTCCACAAGTCCAAGTTATTATAACATCTCCTGAAGTGATTCCAGAGATCAGACACAATCGTATCTATCAGCCGTAAAAAGTAATACATAGTGTTTTTAAAACTTTTAATTTACTGCTGTTTTTAAAATGCATTACAAAATGTAACATGTTCAATTTCTATGGTATTACGAATTGAGTTAAAAGTAACATAGTCATCATATCACAAAAAAAAATCTAATTTAAAGTTATTTAGTTGCCCAAACCAATACCTTCTGACACCTTAAACTGTAAATCTCAAACATCCAGTGGGAAAAATATTATTAAAACATTAGATCAATAAATTTACATCAGGCTGGAATCAGGTTGAAAATAAATAAAAGATTGTCCCTGAAACAAAGCAAAACAAAAACAGACTTTAGAATTGTCAAACGTACCCTGTACTACATGTGTGGGACTGATGTATGAGAATTGCCCAGGTCCATTTTTGTTCACAGCAGCTACCCTGAATTCTTCAGCATGGTCTTTTGAAAGCAAAAGGTATAAACATCTAAGAAACTCCAACAGCTAATGCTTGTTTAAAGATTTGTTTATTTGGGTTTTACGTCGCTTTCAACACTGTACAGGTCATATCACGACGGGTAGAGAAAACATAGCTTTATTGTTTAATCATAATTTAATGTTTTCCTGTGAAATCTAAAATCAAGAAATAAGAAAAAAATGTTCTCCAAATGCCATGAACTGAAACATCTTATTTAGCATAATTCTCTTACTTCGAAAAATTTTAATTGTATCGCAATTCTAATATTTTCACACAATGGTACAACCAAGTTAACAGTAATTATAACCTCATTGGTTCTGTATGATATTTGAATTTAATTTAAACCATCATGTTCAATCACAGAGAATTTGTTATTATAAGAATATCAGTTGACACATTTATAAGGCACGCATACCTGAAAGGCAAGTTTTAGATTAAAAATCATTTAAACAAAGAGAACAAACTACTAAGACTGTTATGTAACATTTTGAAGTGAGAAAATGTGAATGGCAGCCAAATTTAAGATTAAGACAAACACCTTAATATGAATAGTCCTAATACTTAGGCCAATGTCACATCTGGTTCTTGTGTAATGGTATGGCAAAAGTCTCAAAGCTAACAGAAGTCATTTATGTTTATTTAATACCAGTAAATAACTTACAATCAGCTATGTAAGGTGACTTGGTGATGTCATCTCTGAGTGTGGTCCACTGTTGTCCCTCTCTGTACTCCACCACTGCACATGTTGTCCCAGCTTCATCACCACAAGTAGGCCAACACCAAGAAAGCAGAAACTGGTTGTTCCCAACTTCCTCACAGTCCAGGTAGAGCAACTTCCCAGGTGGGGACATTTCTGTTTAGCATATTGACTTATTGATAATGACTGTTAAATATATTAAACATACACTGTTTACACTTTAAATGTTTAATCAATGAGAGAACTGATGGATATTTTATGCTTTGTACAAACAATAATAAAAGTCATTTAAGTGGCTTTTGCTTGCTTCATCAAAGGTCCAAATATTCTTTTCTTTAACCCATACCTCTGTACGTCAGGTCCAAATAATTCTCCAAATTGCTTATGTGTTGTTCCATCTTCTTGCTTTTAGCTAAAAATGAGAAGTTATAATTGACAAATTAAGAAAACAAATTGTGTTTTTTTATATAACAAAGGAGGAAACAATGTTGCTATTAAAACACACACAAATAACATTGTCAATGTTGAGCTTTAAAAAATTAGCAAAAAAAACAGAAATAAATGAATGCAAAATATAATATTTATAAAAACAAAATTTGACTTTATTTAAAATATGTATTCAGCTTTAGCTTTTGATTCATTTAACTGTTTTCTGCTTGACCAGTTCAACTTACCAGGAGGTGCAATCACCAAGGCTCTGGGAATGTCCTCATTATTACAGCAATCATAGGACACATCTGGACTTTTGTTGTTCAGAACTTCACTTGGGAGCCGTTGCTTAATCGGGTTCAAGCGTTTCATAATGCAGTGAGTGCATTTGAAATATATAAACTTAATCACACCCAAAAGTGGTAGCAAGATTGATTCCACGTCTGTATAGACTTCTGAAGTCACTTGCCACACTTCGGCAACATCATTGGTACGTCCACAGACACAGAGTTGTATGGTGGATTCTTGAGATTTTCTAACAGCTCTGATCTCCAGTGTTCCTATCTTAACCAGGATGCCATCATGCCAAGCATATCAGCTTCCACCATAGGACTTTTCCACTGCTGTTTTTTGTATTTGTACCTGCACTGTTTCAAATATGTTGACTGGGATCCCACTGTTAAAAGCACACTCAAGTAGTACTGAGAAGCACTTCTTATTTATGGTGTAGAGTTTTCTCAAATCCAAGGATTCTGGAGCATTATTTGTTTTGATGAACCATGGCATGAATAACACTGTTTTATGAACATCAACTTCATAGCAGAGATGGAGTTTCTTCATTATTTCCAGTACTGCTGCTTCTTCCTGTTCTTTAAGCCCATACTGGTGCCATAGATATCGTAAGAGTTTTATATCCAAGAGACCTTCGCTTTCATATTGACTCAACATTAGTTCTATGTGGAAGGCTGGAGTTGTCTTTTGCAGTTCACTGAAATCAGTGCCGTCCTTGAGATTGTGGTTAAAGATGGATTTTGAGAGATCAAGAATGAAATCTTTGTTGTGGAAGACATAATCTTTCAAGACAGGGCTTTCTGGGTAGTAAAGCACATGCCCAGTAGCATGGTAATATGCTAGTGCTGCTGAAAAATTCTTTGTAATTTGAGATTGTTGCAAAATATGCCAGATTTTGATATACAGGCCTTCATAAAGTTGTTGCAACTCAGTTAGCTTGAAAAACTTTTGTTTCTTGCTCATCATTACTGTGTAGAATTGTACCCATTTCTGAGGTAGTGAAACTCGGTTTTGCTGTACAACCCTTGTGAGGTATTCCATGAGATTGTTCATGCCATTACATGTTTTATTTGATAGAAGAAATACCTTCATGTTATCCTTCTGTTTTTGAAGTTGGGCTGATAGTCTAGATCTGTCATCATCTGGCTTATTGAAGCATGCAAGACTGTTTATTTCTTCATCAATGCATTGATGCACCTTTGTCAATAAATAGTCCCGATTCTTGAGTGCACTATCTGCATTGATTTCATCTGTGTGAGTGAGCACCAAGTTAACCTGGTTTTGAGGGTGGTAATCCAGGACATGTTGCAAAATATTTGTAGTATCACTAACACCAGCTTCACTGATTTGACTGATATTATGAACAAGCATGATAATGCTCTTGAGAGTTATGAAGAGGGGACTCATAATTCTATATATTTCATGACCTCCATGGTCAGTATGGCGTCCTGTGCAGTGATATCCAGGGTTCTGATGTCAGCTACTTGTGTCCGATCATTGATGTGCACAAGAACAGATTTTCCTGCAATAAGGGATTTCATCGTACTTGATTTTCCTGCCAGTGTTGGTCCCAGCAAAGTCATACTGAAAGCGAAAATAATCAGATCATGGAATCAGTTGATGTGTTGTGAGTTTGAAACCTGTGTTTAATTAAAATTCCATGCTAGATTTTTAACTAAGTTTCTTTGGAGGGCTCAGACCTAATAAGATGATTGCATTAGAGATTTCAATGTTATTTTCTTTTGTAAATACTAAATTAAGATAAGCGAATATCTGGGCTATTACGGTTTTACTTCCTTAATTAATATGTGCCACTTATAATGCTGTCTTTCATGAAGGAATCAGCGACAAAATGAATCAGTCAAACATCTATGATTGGCACACACCTTGATGACTCGTGAGATAAATCAAACAACCAAAACTAGCGAGCGTTCAAGCAATGAAACAAAGACATCTCTTAGTGTATGAAGCCTTGAGTTTTAGGTCTTGTGAATTTGTAACTTAAGTGGCAAGATGACAATCACTGATTATGTTTTTTGAGTTGGATGCTGATGTGACATGATTACTAGCATTTATGATGTTATATATAGATTTTTGATGGTATGAATGGATTGATAACAAATTAACCTATTTATATTCAATAACATAACATTTTTTTTAGCATTTTAAGTTGGAATTCAATAGGTTTATATGAGTGACATGCAGATGCAAAATTATTACTGAGGCATATATATTTTTGTAGTGCTTGAAAGTGGTGTGAACTGATGTATTTCCCAAAAATATAGTTTTACAAGGGACAATGTTTTAGACATGAAGCAGAGCATTAACCCCAGTTTTATGGCACATCTTTGCCAGAGTGTATAGGACTTAAATTAGTACATTATGGTTTAGCCCATAAACCGAAAAGGAAAACTCAGGTTACCTAAATTAGTACATTGTATACTAACCCATATGTTCATATATATATTGCATCTGAAGTTTAATTTAACAGATGTAAAATTTTTAAAAATATGGCCAAATATTTATTTCTTACAGCATTTTTGAAAAACTCGCAACTGTTTAAAATATTTCCAAATATTCAAATTCATTCATGCAGCTTCCACCATACAACCTTGAGCCAGTAGATTGAAAGCAAGAAGGTCACTCTGTGAATATTAATATCTTCAGAGACTAGAAAGGAACTGGACTCAAACTTGGATAGCAGATGTATGCTTTAATTGCACTGGTCTAGGGTCTAATCTAAAGATGGATGTCCTGTCCTACACTTTTGTGCTTAGTCAAATATATACTATTTTTGAATGCATTGTAGCTTGCATAGGTTAGAAACAGATAGACCCCTAAACAAGGAGTTACAGTAGTCAATCCTACTCCCCACAAGTGCGTTTGCAGCCAGAAGAGCAGCATCACGAGTCAAGTACTGTCAAATTTGTCTAAGATCCCTCATCTGGATGAAACAAAGTTTACATGCGTTTTTAACATGTTTGGTGAAGGAAAAGTCTGAGTCAAACCAGACACCTAAATTCTTAACAGCATCTGAAGGTATCAGTGATTCACCCAATATATTTACTGGAAAGAATGGGTTAAACTTTTCTTGTTGAGACTTGGAGCCAAATATAACTAGAGGAATGCTTTTGCTAACAAAAGCGAAGTGTCCCTAAAAGTTTAAAATGCTTTGTGGTTTCCATAAGGGGGGGACTGACCGGCTATTTAGATTCTCCACATATGCTTTCCCAATACCTCTTAATACATTCTGAAGCTATAAAAGCAACAATAAAGGAGATATAAGGCAAAAACTCAAAATCAGCTATTTTATGACCCCAGTTTGACCCATAAGGAGGGGCCGGGGGGTAAAACTGACCGGATATTTAGACTCTCCACATATGCTTTCCCAATACCTCTTAATACATTCTGAAGCTATAAAAGCAACAATAATGGAGATATAAGGCAAAAACTCAAAATCAGCTATTTTATGACCCCAGTTTGACCCATAAGGGGGGGCCATGGGGTAAAACTGACCGGCTATTTAGACTCTCCACATATGGTTTCCTATTATCTCCCAGTACATTTTATGGCTCTAAATGCAATACTTAAGAAAATAATAGGGGTGTTGACCTAAATTTAAGGCTTTCAGATTGGAAGGTGTCAGAGAATCATTCATAAATGAGACATTTTTCAAGGGATTGCTCCCAAAATCTAATCAGCTCGCATTTTCGATAGTATGAACAGGTGTGTAAAATTATAAGGCTGTGTAGCAGATAGTTTTTCCTGAACTGTGATGACGGGGGGGGAGGGTGTACTTCCCCACGCCTAAGGTATATAACTGCCAAATATGGTTTGAAACCTTCTAATAATAAGGGAGATATTCAAGGGAGACCATAATGCGGCGGCGAGGAAACTGACGTGAAAACAAATAAGCGCCCTTTCAGGGACGCTTAATAAAGTCGGTCTTATCGGCATTCAGCTTTAGTTTATTTGCACACAACCACAGTTTGACATCTTTGAGGCACTTTCCTAGCCGATCGAAGGCAATTTTTGCATTTTTACAAATAAGAAATGTCTTCTTGAATAGAAATTATCGATACCACTGGCATTCAAGATATCACATTATCATCAATGTCAAAAGTCACTTCATTATTTGTCAAAGACTTGTGGGGAATCGCTACTCATAGGAACCTTGTTTTTTATCAATGTGTTTATCAATGTGTTTTTATCAATGTGTTTAAAGTTTCTTCCGCAGCAGCAGTATCTGCTGCGATATATCTCTCAAAACGTGATAGACTATTGCATCTGGTTTAAGACAGGGTTGAGGTCTGGCTGACACTGGTTGTGATAATGGTGTTCAATCTGCTGTGTTTTCTGTGCACTGGCTGTGTTTGTTTGATAACCGCTTGTGTTTGCTAGTGCAATGGCTGGTTTCTCTGGTGATTTAACTGTATTCCCTGGAGAAGTTCAGCTTAGGGGGCCCTATATAGAACAGGTCACCCTATAGCTTGAATGATATCTTGGGACCTCGTTAATATTCGAAAAGCCAGATCCCATGCTCACTGACACTCTAAATTGAGATCAGTCCAGGAAGAGCTCATAGTCAGTTTTAGATCTCGAGGTTGAGAGGTACTCCAGACAGCTCCTTTCATCAATATAGCTGATGCCGTTACTGCTATAGTCAGTCATATTAAAATTGTGTAGGATGGGGAGATTGTTCGCCCCGACTGTGATCCATGATATGAAAAAAGTGGTCAGAAGCTAACTTTTTAGTTTGTCGAAAAATCTGGACAGTCTGGAATATGAACCCATGATGTCATATATGTGATCTCTCTTGTCATATTAAGGCCAGCCGAAAGTCAGATACTTCTCCCAACTGAAAGATGCATTTGAATTTTCCCGCCTGTCCGACACGTTTTTGGGCATTTAGTGCAATAGAGTGTACATTCAAATTCAAACTTAATTTCTAGTAATATTAGTATTAGAAAATATATGTCTTCATGCATATCAAATCAAATTCATAGTTGCCTTTGGGGTAGCTAGATATTTAGCTAAATATTAAATAGCACAGAAATGAAAGTACCCTACAGTCTAGGAATATAGATTTGGACACAATGACTTATAGAAGAAGTGAAATAGTGCAGAGATCAGGAGGCTGTTAAAACAGTGTTCAGTCACAGGTCAAATCAAGGTCACACCATGATGTTGTTTAAACACACAGCTTAAATCCCTGAAAAGAATCAGCTTTCTACACTTTAGGATAAAGCACCAACAGGATTTTGAGATCACTATGACAAGGTCAAAGGCGAAATCATGGTTGCACCATGGGCTTGCATACCTACATCCTTACTAACTTCCTTAGCAAGTGTCAACATTCTATACCTTATTGTCTCTGAGATACAGCCAAGACAAGGTTTTTGCCAACCCAAGCACACCTACCCAGCTGGACACCATGGATAAAAGCAATACCGGCACACATTGTCCATTGGAAGGGCTTGGGGTAGTAGTGTATATTGAGTCAATATCGAGTCGAGTTTCCCATCAATCATGTCACTTTTTGACAGCTGTGCAGCTGCCTGGGGCAGAGGGTAGATGGATGGCTAGGTAGAGTAGGGGTCTGTGGTACCTCTATACAGGTCTTTGAGACTGTATCTCTTCGTTTTAATGGGCCTTTCAATGTTATATTGTAAGCCATAGAAATGAATCACTTTTCTTTAATGGGGGCTTTGTCTGTTTTTAATGGGGCTTTGTCTCTGCTGGCCAAGTTGGTTTTAATGGGGGCTTTGTCTTAATGGTCATGCTTTTAATGGGACTTTGTCTCCTAGCCTACTATTTCTACTGAAAAACTGAATCATCACACAGCTCTATTGTTTTAATGGGGCTTTGTCTGCTGACCATCTTGCATTAATGGGGCTTTGTCTGCTAGCCAAGCTTTTAATGGGGCTTTGTCTGCTAGCTCAAGCTTGTACATGCTTGAGACCGATGACTCATCACAGAGCTATTTTTTAATGGGGCTTTGTCTGCTAGCCAAGTTTTAATGGGTCTTTGTCTGTTTAATGAGGCTTTGTATGCTAGGTCCTAGATAGATCAATATTACTTCTAAAAACAATGAATCATCACACAATTTAATGGGGCTTTGTCTGCTAGCTCTCTTGCATTAATGGGGCTTTGTCTGCCAGCCAAGCTTTTAATGGGTCTTTGTCTGTTTTTAATGGGGCTTTGTCTGCTAGCCCAAGCTTGTAGATGGTTCAGACTGATGACTCATCACAGAGTTATGTTTTTAATGGGGCTTTGTCTGCTAGACAAGGTTTAATGGGTTTTTGTTTGCTATCTCTGTTGGTTTAATGGGGCTTTGTCTGCTAGCCAAAGCTTTAATGGGGCTTTGTATGCTAGAACCTAGATAGATCAATATTACCTCTAAAAACAATGAATCATCACAAAATTTAATGGGGCTTTGTCTGCTAGCTCTGTTGTTTTTAATGGGGCTTTGTCTGCTAGCTGTCACACATAATGGGACTGTTTTAATGGGGCTTTGTCTCTGCTAGCCATGCTTTTAATGGGGCTTTGTTTGCTAGCCTGGCTAGATCAATATAACCTGTGCCAAAAAAAAATGAATCATCCAAGCTATATGTAATGGGGCTGGAACAACTAGCTATAAATTTTTAAAAATGAAATAAATCTAGGCAAAGCATCAGCATGTGCATTTGATATCTCACACAATGTATACAAGCTACATTGGAGGTCTGTTGAAAATCCCCATTCCCTATTAAAATTAACGTGAAATTCCGAACCCCAGGGTAAGCACACAAACGCAATCTGTCGCCTCATATACACTAGCAGTTTAATCTCCTGCTTTCATGCACTCTTTTTGATTAGGGTTAGGGCTTTGGGATTAGCTGATAGTCACTGTATAGTCGCATTTTACTCTCCTACTTTCATGCACATTTTTTATTAGGGTTAGGGCTTTGGGGTTAGCTAATAGTTCTTGCCTCGTATACATTATCAATATCACTGGCTTAGTGCTATGGGTTTATGAAAACAAAAAACAACTACTCTCTATGGTATCTGACATTTTGTACAATGAATCTTTAATGATATGTCTATTTGGTTTAGGGCTTTGCTGTTAGAGATGAAAATGTCAATAAACAAACTCCTAGGAAAAAATAAATCTCATTTGCATGCAATTCTTTAATTTTCTTTACATCACAAAGACCTTTAAATCAGATAATGCACTAGATAAAAAAATTTGATATCAAATCTGAATCTACTCTCCTTTGTTACTCTATTTCCTTTGTATGGTTTCCACCCAATCTGTTACCCTCTCACCTGTTCCCTTTTATATTTCCCACATCTGCATCTTCGACAGAATTGTTCTATTAATAAAAATGCCTCACTTATTTTATCATAATTTTTACATAAATATTACAGCCCTCACAAAGACCTCCTCAACCCCCCTCAAAACCACCCTTTCTTATTTCTCACCTCTATCTCATTATGTGACTGTCATTAGGAGCTCATACCTTAACTGACAAATGCTGTCTAGCAGAAAGACTGCCTTAATTTTATTTTCCTATATTTAGACTTTCTCCTTTCACTCACATCTGTCTAATAACTCTTGTTTTATGTAACACGAGCTATTTATACTGGTAATGAAATGCTGAGCTTGCTTTTTTTATAAAATTTTTCTCTGACATAAGGATCCTGACACATTTTCCCAACACATTTACTAAAAATGCTGATAAGACCGAATCTTTTCTATAGTGATTATAACTCCCCACTCGCTATATAAACCCCTAGGAAATTTGATTTTCTCAAATAATTAATGCATATCACTCTTGTGGAAATAATCGGAAAATTATTTTCAGCAAAAAAGAATTGTTAAAAATGTCTCAATCAGGAATAACTCTTAGAGATCTGTTTCTACAGGTGGGAGATATGAACCTTCAGCACCTAGATTATTTTTTAGAGATGGCTCTCAATGCCTTTCAGATTAAAAATTGTACATGCCTAGGGGTGTCATTGTTTTATGTCTCATGCTTCATCTGGCATTATCCATCCTATACTCACAGGATTCTTCTCACAGCCTTTAGAGCCTACAAGAACAAACTTATTAAATCCTATTTAGGATGGAGAAAGAGGATGAAAACATATTCGACTCAGGCTCAGCAAATGCGAAGAATTATGATTAATAGAATGGTTTCAGGTCAGAGAATGCGTAGACAGGTTATGAGACAGATGGGTGTGGAAATCAATGATTCAGACTCTGAAGACGAAGGCATTCACTCTGTCTAGAAGTCATTAATCATCTGAAATCTTCAACAAAATCAATAATAATAGCAAGACACTCCCCTATATAAACTGGGAAATCTTCAACATATTATAATATCTCCTTATTTTTCATATCTGAATACCCTCTACCATGGAGTGTAGATGTTCTTTCTGTGGCTCTACCCTTCTGAATCAGAAAAATCTACTTCATCACCAATACTATTGTCACCAAGTAACAGATAAGATACAAGAGAAATGCAGGATATGTGATGGACAATTCAATGATTATCAGGCCTTGTGTTTACATCTTCAAAAATGTGGAAAATATATCTGTAGGAGCTGTAATCTTCCATTTCTTACAACCGAGGCCTTCAACTTTCATGTGGAGACATTTCATAAGAAATCTACAGCTGCTAAATCTTACAGATGTGGCATTTGTAAATGCATTTTTGAGGGTAGGAGGGCTCTGTACACCCATAGAATGAGACAACATGGAGGCAACAATGATGACCCTGTCCTACCAGCCTTTATTATAGATAATGATGACGAAAATTTACGCGAGATTTACATTACAAGCATAGATCATATACAGGCTGACCATCAAGAGACTGAACTTAAGAATATCTACAATTTTCCAACCAATAATCTGCATGGGGGTTACAGGGAGATTCGAACCCAGGTGAGGGAAATCTATCAGAACCTACACAATGCCTTCAGGATTAATCTCGCATTTGGAACCATTTTATTTAACAATGAAACAAGGGAATACAGATATTTTGTTCCACAGTATAGCAGTAAGATTCTTCAATATCCTTTTCGAATTTCGAATATGAATAGTATCCGTTTTTTGATGAATAAGTTAGCTGGAATTGATATAATTACACAAGCAAGATCAGATAGACCCTCTACTAGCTGGAGCCTCGCCTTCATCACTAATGTGCAATATGTAGTTTTTAAAACAGACTTTCCCTTGGGAAATGCTCAGGACCTGCCAGATTACATCAAACAGAATAGGTACCTGAAGACAATGTATATCGACAAATGGACTGGGAAACCATATACAGACAATCTCTGTTTCTTTAGATGTCTTCGACAACATTTTAAGGGTAACAAGGATTTCCTCGAATATTTTCGTGTATGGATGAATTTTAAAAAATCAGAAAAATTAGGAAATTTTACTGGACAATTTACTGGTGTGACTATGGACGAGATGATGGATCTAGAAAGATGTTTTAATGTTAAAATTTTAATATATTCTCTGTCTCCAGATGGAGTTGTCTGTAATCTGTATAAATCTGTAAATAATTATGATAGTAAGATGTATCTTAATGTACATGAAAACCACCTTAGTTATATTGTAGATATAAATAAATTTGCCAAAAAATTTCAATGTGAGAAGTGTCTCAAGTTGTTTAACTTTTGTTTCTTGCTCATCATTACTGTGTAGAATTGTACCCATTTCTGAGGTAGTGAAACTCGGTTTTGCTGTACAACCCTTGTGAGGTATTCCATGAGATTGTTCATGCCATTACATGTTTTATTTGATAGAAGAAATACCTTCATGTTATCCTTCTGTTTTTGAAGTTGGGCTGATAGTCTAGATCTGTCATCATCTGGCTTATTGAAGCATGCAAGACTGTTTATTTCTTCATCAATGCATTGATGCACCTTTGTCAATAAATAGTCCCGATTCTTGAGTGCACTATCTGCATTGATTTCATCTGTGTGAGTGAGCACCAAGTTAACCTGGTTTTGAGGGTGGTAATCCAGGACATGTTGCAAAATATTTGTAGTATCACTAACACCAGCTTCACTGATTTGACTGATATTATGAACAAGCATGATAATGCTCTTCAGAGTTATGAAGAGGGGACTCATAATTCTATATATTTCATGACCTCCATGGTCAAACATCAGTATGGCGTCCTGTGCAGTGATATCCAGGGTTCTGATGTCAGCTACTTGTGTCCGATCATTGATGTGCACAAGAACAGATTTTCCTGCAATAAGGGATTTCATCGTACTTGATTTTCCTGCCAGTGTTGGTCCCAGCAAAGTCATACTGAAAGCGAAAATAATCAGATCATGGAATCAGTTGATGTGTTGTGAGTTTGAAACCTGTGTTTAATTAAAATTCCATGCTAGATTTTTAAATAAGTTTCTTTGGAGGGCTCAGACCTAATAAGATGATTGCATTAGAGATTTCAATGTTATTTTCTTTTGTAAATACTAAATTAAGATAAGCGAATATCTGGGCTATTACTGTTTTACTTCCTTAATTAATATGTGCCACTTATAATGCTGTCTTTCAAGAAGGAATCAGCGACAAAATGAATCAGTCAAACATCTATGATTGGCACACACCTTGATAACTCGTGAGATAAATCAAACAACCAAAACTAGCGAGCGTTCAAGCAATGAAACAAAGACATCTCTTAGTGTATGAAGCCTTGAGTTTTAGGTCTTGTGAATTTGTAACTTAAGTGGCAAGATGACAATCACTGATTATGTTTTTTGAGTTGGATGCTGATGTGACATGATTACTAGCATTTATGATGTTATATATAGATTTTTGATGGTATGAATGGATTGATAACAAATTAACCTATTTATATTCAATAACATAACATTTTTTTTAGCATTTTAAGTTGGAATTCAATAGGTTTATATGAGTGACATGCAGATGCAAAATGATTACTGAGGCATATATATTTTTGTAGTGCTTGAAAGTGGTGTGAACTGATGTATTTCCCAAAAATATAGTTTTACAAGGGACAATGTTTTAGACATGAAGCAGAGCATTAACCCCAGTTTTATGGCACATCTTTGCCAGAGTGTACAGGACTTAAATTAGTACATTATGGTTTAGCCCATAAACCGAAAAGGAAAACTCAGGTTACCTAAATTAGTACATTGTATACTAACCCATATGTTCATATATATATTGCATCTGAAGTTTAATTTAACAGATGTAAAATTTTTAAAAATATGGCCAAATATTTATTTCTTACAGCATTTTTGAAAAACTCGCAACTGTTTAAAATATTTCCAAATATTCAAATTCATTCATGCAGCTTCCACCATACAACCTTGAGCCAGTAGATTGAAAGCAAGAAGGTCACTCTGTGAATATTAATATCTTCAGAGACTAGAAAGGAACTGGACTCAAACTTGGATAGCAGATGTATGCTTTAATTGCACTGGTCTAGGGTCTAATCTAAAGATGGATGTCCTGTCCTACACTTTTGTGCTTAGTCAAATATATACTATTTTTGAATGCATTGTAGCTTGCATAGGTTAGAAACAGATATACCCCTAAACAAGGAGTTACAGTAGTCAATCCTACTCCCCACAAGTGCATTTGCAGCCAGAAGAGCAGCATCACGAGTCAAGTACTGTCAAATTTGTCTAAGATCCCTCATCTGGATGAAACAAAGTTTACATGCGTTTTTAACATGTTTGGTGAAGGAAAAGTCTGAGTCAAACCAGACACCTAAATTCTTAACAGCATCTGAAGGTATCAGTGATTCACCCAATATATTTACTGGAAAGAATGGGTTAAACTTTTCTTGTTGAGACTTGGAGCCAAATATAACTAGAGGAATGCTTTTGCTAACAAAAGCGAAGTGTCCCTAAAAGTTTAAAATGCTTTGTGGTTTCCATAAGGGGGGGACTGACCGGCTATTTAGATTCTCCACATATGCTTTCCCAATACCTCTTAATACATTCTGAAGCTATAAAAGCAACAATAAAGGAGATATAAGGCAAAAACTCAAAATCAGCTATTTTATGACCCCAGTTTGACCCATAAGGAGGGGCCGGGGGGTAAAACTGACCGGATATTTAGACTCTCCACATATGCTTTCCCAATACCTCTTAATACATTCTGAAGCTATAAAAGCAACAATAATGGAGATATAAGGCAAAAACTCAAAATCAGCTATTTTATGACCCCAGTTTGACCCCAGCTCTCCACATATGGTTTCCTATTATCTCCCAGTACATTTTATGGCTCTAAATGCAATACTTAAGAAAATAATAGGGGTGTTGACCTAAATTTAAGGCTTTCAGATTGGAAGGTGTCAGAGAATCATTCATAAATGAGACATTTTTCAAGGGATTGCTCCCAAAATCTAATCAGCTCGCATTTTCGATAGTATGAACAGGTGTGTCAAATTATAAGGCTGTGTAGCAGATAGTTTTTCCTGAACTGTGATGACGGGGGGGGAGGGTGTACTTCCCCACGCCTAAGGTATATAACTGCCAAATATGGTTTGAAACCTTCTAATAATAAGGGAGATATTCAAGGGAGACCATAATGCGGCGGCGAGGAAACTGACGTGAAAACAAATAAGCGCCCTTTCAGGGACGCTTAATAAAGTCGGTCTTATCGGCATTCAGCTTTAGTTTATTTGCACACAACCACAGTTTGACATCTTTGAGGCACTTTCCTAGCCGATCGAAGGCAATTTTTGCATTTTTACAAATAAGAAATGTCTTCTTGAATAGAAATTATCGATACCACTGGCATTCAAGATATCACATTATCATCAATGTCAAAAGTCACTTCATTATTTGTCAAAGACTTGTGGGGAATCGCTACTCATAGGAACCTTGTTTTTTATCAATGTGTTTATCAATGTGTTTTTATCAATGTGTTTAAAGTTTCTTCCGCAGCAGCAGTATCTGCTGCGATATATCTCTCAAAACGTGATAGACTATTGCATCTGGTTTAAGACAGGGTTGAGGTCTGGCTGACACTGGTTGTGATAATGGTGTTCAATCTGTTGTGTTTTCTGTGCACTGGCTGTGTTTGTTTGATAACCGCTTGTGTTTGCTAGTGCAATGGCTGGTTTCTCTGGTGATTTAACTGTATTCCCTGGAGAAGTTCAGCTTAGGGGACCCTATATAGAACAGGTCACCCTATAGCTTGAATGATATCTTGGGACCTCGTTAATATTCGAAAAGCCAGATCCCATGCTCACTGACACTCTAAATTGAGATCAGTCCAGGAAGAGCTCATAGTCAGTTTTAGATCTCGAGGTTGAGAGGTACTCCAGACAGCTCCTTTCATCAATATAGCTGATGCCGTTACTGCTATAGTCAGTCATATTAAAATTGTGTAGGATGGGGAGATTGTTCGCCCTGACTGTGATCCATGATATGAAAAAAGTGGTCAGAAGCTAACTTTTTAGTTTGTCGAAAAATCTGGACAGTCTGGAATATGAACCCATGATGTCATATATGTGATCTCTCTTGTCATATTAAGGCCAGCCGAAAGTCAGATACTTCTCCCAACTGAAAGATGCATTTGAATTTTCCCGCCTGTCCGACACGTTTTTGGGCATTTAGTGCAATAGAGTGTACATTCAAATTCAAACTTAATTTCTAGTAATATTAGTATTAGAAAATATATGTCTTCATGCATATCAAATCAAATTCATAGTTGCCTTTGGGGTAGCTAGATATTTAGCTAAATATTAAATAGCACAGAAATGAAAGTACCCTACAGTCTAGGAATATAGATTTGGACACAATGACTTATAGAAGAAGTGAAATAGTGCAGAGATCAGGAGGCTGTTAAAACAGTGTTCAGTCACAGGTCAAATCAAGGTCACACCATGATGTTGTTTAAACACACAGCTTAAATCCCTGAAAAGAATCAGCTTTCTACACTTTAGGATAAAGCACCAACAGGATTTTGAGATCACTATGACAAGGTCAAAGGCGAAATCATGGTTGCACCATGGGCTTGCATACCTACATCCTTACTAACTTCCTTAGCAAGTGTCAACATTCTATACCTTATTGTCTCTGAGATACAGCCAAGACAAGGTTTTTGCCAACCCAAGCACACCTACCCAGCTGGACACCATGGATAAAAGCAATACCGGCACACATTGTCCATTGGAAGGGCTTGGGGTAGTAGTGTATATTGAGTCAATATCGAGTCGAGTTTCCCATCAATCATGTCACTTTTTGACAGCTGTGCAGCTGCCTGGGGCAGAGGGTAGATGGATGGCTAGGTAGAGTAGGGGTCTGTGGTACCTCTATACAGGTCTTTGAGACTGTATCTCTTCGTTTTAATGGGCCTTTCAATGTTATATTGTAAGCCATAGAAATGAATCACTTTTCTTTAATGGGGGCTTTGTCTGTTTTTAATGGGGCTTTGTCTCTGCTGGCCAAGTTGGTTTTAATGGGGGCTTTGTCTTAATGGTCATGCTTTTAATGGGACTTTGTCTCCTAGCCTACTATTTCTACTGAAAAACTGAATCATCACACAGCTCTGTTGTTTTAATGGGGCTTTGTCTGCTGACCATCTTGCATTAATGGGGCTTTGTCTGCTAGCCAAGCTTTTAATGGGGCTTTGTCTGCTAGCTCAAGCTTGTACATGCTTGAGACCGATGACTCATCACAGAGCTATTTTTTAATGGGGCTTTGTCTGCTAGCCAAGTTTTAATGGGTCTTTGTCTGTTTAATGAGGCTTTGTATGCTAGGTCCTAGATAGATCAATATTACTTCTAAAAACAATGAATCATCACACAATTTAATGGGGCTTTGTCTGCTAGCTCTCTTGCATTAATGGGGCTTTGTCTGCCAGCCAAGCTTTTAATGGGTCTTTGTCTGTTTTTAATGGGGCTTTGTCTGCTAGCCCAAGCTTGTAGATGGTTCAGACTGATGACTCATCACAGAGTTATGTTTTTAATGGGGCTTTGTCTGCTAGACAAGGTTTAATGGGTTTTTGTTTGCTATCTCTGTTGGTTTAATGGGGCTTTGTCTGCTAGCCAAAGCTTTAATGGGGCTTTGTATGCTAGAACCTAGATAGATCAATATTACCTCTAAAAACAATGAATCATCACAAAATTTAATGGGGCTTTGTCTGCTAGCTCTGTTGTTTTTAATGGGGCTTTGTCTGCTAGCTGTCACACATAATGGGACTGTTTTAATGGGGCTTTGTCTCTGCTAGCCATGCTTTTAATGGGGCTTTGTTTGCTAGCCTGGCTAGATCAATATAACCTGTGCCAAAAAAAAATGAATCATCCAAGCTATATGTAATGGGGCTGGAACAACTAGCTATAAATTTTTAAAAATGAAATAAATCTAGGCAAAGCATCAGCATGTGCATTTGATATCTCACACAATGTATACAAGCTACATTGGAGGTCTGTTGAAAATCCCCATTCCCTATTAAAATTAACGTGAAATTTCGAACCCCAGGGTAAGCACACGAACGCAATCTGTCGCCTCATATACACTAGCAGTTTAATCTCCTGCTTTCATGCACTCTTTTTGATTAGGGTTAGGGCTTTGGGATTAGCTGATAGTCACTGTATAGTCGCATTTTACTCTCCTACTTTCATGCACATTTTTTATTAGGGTTAGGGCTTTGGGGTTAGCTAATAGTTCTCGCCTCATATACATTATCAATATCACTGGCTTAGTGCTATGGGTTTATGAAAACAAAAAACAACTACTCTCTATGGTATCTGACATTTTGTACAATGAATCTTTAATGATATGTCTATTTGGTTTAGGGCTTTGCTGTTAGAGATGAAAATGTCAATAAACAAACTCCTAGGAAAAAATAAATCTCATTTGCATGCAATTCTTTAATTTTCTTTACATCACAAAGACCTTTAAATCAGATAATGCACTAGATAAAAAAATTTGATATCAAATCTGAATCTACTCTCCTTTGTTACTCTATTTCCTTTGTATGGTTTCCACCCAATCTGTTACCCTCTCACCTGTTCCCTTTTATATTTCCCACATCTGCATCTTCGACAGAATTGTTCTATTAATAAAAATGCCTCACTTATTTTATCATAATTTTTACATAAATATTACAGCCCTCACAAAGACCTCCTCAACCCCCCTCAAAACCACCCTTTCTTATTTCTCACCTCTATCTCATTATGTGACTGTCATTAGGAGCTCATACCTTAACTGACAAATGCTGTCTAGCAGAAAGACTGCCTTAATTTTATTTTCCTATATTTAGACTTTCTCCTTTCACTCACATCTGTCTAATAACTCTTGTTTTATGTAACACGAGCTATTTATACTGGTAATGAAATGCTGAGCTTGCTTTTTTTATAAAATTTTTCTCTGACATAAGGATCCTGACACATTTTCCCAACACATTTACTAAAAATGCTGATAAGACCGAATCTTTTCTATAGTGATTATAACTCCCCACTCGCTATATAAACCCCTAGGAAATTTGATTTTCTCAAATAATTAATGCATATCACTCTTGTGGAAATAATCGGAAAATTATTTTCAGCAAAAAAGAATTGTTAAAAATTCTCAATCAGGAATAACTCTTAGAGATCTGTTTCTACAGGTGGGAGATATGAACCTTCAGCACCTAGATTATTTTTTAGAGATGGCTCTCAATGCCTTTCAGATTAAAAATTGTACATGCCTAGGGGTGTCATTGTTTTATGTCTCATGCTTCATCTGGCATTATCCATCCTATACTCTTCTCACAGCCTTTAGAGCCTACAAGAACAAACTTATTAAATCCTATTTAGGATGGAGAAAGAGGATGAAAACATATTCGACTCAGGCTCAGCAAATGCGAAGAATTATGATTAATAGAATGGTTTCAGGTCAGAGAATGCGTAGACAGGTTATGAGACAGATGGGTGTGGAAATCAATGATTCAGACTCTGAAGACGAAGGCATTCACTCTGTCTAGAAGTCATTAATCATCTGAAATCTTCAACAAAATCAATAATAATAGCAAGACACTCCCCTATATAAACTGGGAAATCTTCAACATATTATAATATCTCCTTATTTTTCATATCTGAATACCCTCTACCATGGAGTGTAGATGTTCTTTCTGTGGCTCTACCCTTCTGAATCAGAAAAATCTACTTCATCACCAATACTATTGTCACCAAGTAACAGATAAGATACAAGAGAAATGCAGGATATGTGATGGACAATTCGATGATTATCAGGCCTTGTGTTTACATCTTCAAAAATGTGGAAAATATATCTGTAGGAGCTGTAATCTTCCATTTCTTACAACCGAGGCCTTCAACTTTCATGTGGAGACATTTCATAAGAAATCTACAGCTGCTAAATCTTACAGATGTGGCATTTGTAAATGCATTTTTGAGGGTAGGAGGGCTCTGTACACCCATAGAATGAGACAACATGGAGGCAACAATGATGACCCTGTCCTACCAGCCTTTATTATAGATAATGATGACGAAAATTTACGCGAGATTTACATTACAAGCATAGATCATATACAGGCTGACCATCAAGAGACTGAACTTAAGAATATCTACAATTTTCCAACCAATAATCTGCATGGGGGTTACAGGGAGATTCGAACCCAGGTGAGGGAAATCTATCAGAACCTACACAATGCCTTCAGGATTAATCTCGCATTTGGAACCATTTTATTTAACAATGAAACAAGGGAATACAGATATTTTGTTCCACAGTATAGCAGTAAGATTCTTCAATATCCTTTTCGAATTTCGAATATGAATAGTATCCGTTTTTTGATGAATAAGTTAGCTGGAATTGATATAATTACACAAGCAAGATCAGATAGACCCTCTACTAGCTGGAGCCTCGCCTTCATCACTAATGTGCAATATGTAGTTTTTAAAACAGACTTTCCCTTGGGAAATGCTCAGGACCTGCCAGATTACATCAAACAGAATAGGTACCTGAAGACAATGTATATCGACAAATGGACTGGCAAACCATATACAGACAATCTCTGTTTCTTTAGATGTCTTCGACAACATTTTAAGGGTAACAAGGATTTCCTCGAATATTTTCGTGTATGGATGAATTTTAAAAAATCAGAAAAATTAGGAAATTTTACTGGACAATTTACTGGTGTGACTATGGACGAGATGATGGATCTAGAAAGATGTTTTAATGTTAAAATTTTAATATATTCTCTGTCTCCAGATGGAGTTGTCTGTAATCTGTATAAATCTGTAAATAATTATGATAGTAAGATGTATCTTAATGTACATGAAAACCACCTTAGTTATATTGTAGATATAAATAAATTTGCCAAAAAATTTCAATGTGAGAAGTGTCTCAAGTTGTTTAACTTTTGTTTCTTGCTCATCATTACTGTGTAGAATTGTACCCATTTCTGAGGTAGTGAAACTCGGTTTTGCTGTACAACCCTTGTGAGGTAATCCATGAGATTGTTCATGCCATTACATGTTTTATTTGATAGAAGAAATACCTTCATGTTATCCTTCTGTTTTTGAAGTTGGGCTGATAGTCTAGATCTGTCATCATCTGGCTTATTGAAGCATGCAAGACTGTTTATTTCTTCATCAATGCATTGATGCACCTTTGTCAATAAATAGTCCCGATTCTTGAGTGCACTATCTGCATTGATTTCATCTGTGTGAGTGAGCACCAAGTTAACCTGGTTTTGAGGGTGGTAATCCAGGACATGTTGCAAAATATTTGTAGTATCACTAACACCAGCTTCACTGATTTGACTGATATTATGAACAAGCATGATAATGCTCTTCAGAGTTATGAAGAGGGGACTCATAATTCTATATATTTCATGACCTCCATGGTCAAACATCAGTATGGCGTCCTGTGCAGTGATATCCAGGGTTCTGATGTCAGCTACTTGTGTCCGATCATTGATGTGCACAAGAACAGATTTTCCTGCAATAAGGGATTTCATAGTACTTGATTTTCCTGCCAGTGTTGGTCCCAGCAAAGTCATACTGAAAGCAAAAATAATCAGATCATGGAATCAGTTGATGTGTTGTGAGTTTGAAACCTGTGTTTAATTAAAATTCCATGCTAGATTTTTAAATAAGTTTCTTTGGAGGGCTCAGACCTAATAAGATGATTGCATTAGAGATTTCAATGTTATTTTCTTTTGTAAATACTAAATTAAGATAAGCGAATATCTGGGCTATTACTGTTTTACTTCCTTAATTAATATGTGCCACTTATAATGCTGTCTTTCAAGAAGGAATCAGCGACAAAATGAATCAGTCAAACATCTATGATTGGCACACACCTTGATAACTCGTGAGATAAATCAAACAACCAAAACTAGCGAGCGTTCAAGCAATGAAACAAAGACATCTCTTAGTGTATGAAGCCTTGAGTTTTAGGTCTTGTGAATTTGTAACTTAAGTGGCAAGATGACAATCACTGATTATGTTTTTTGAGTTGGATGCTGATGTGACATGATTACTAGCATTTATGATGTTATATATAGATTTTTGATGGTATGAATGGATTGATAACAAATTAACCTATTTATATTCAATAACATAACATTTTTTTTAGCATTTTAAGTTGGAATTCAATAGGTTTATATGAGTGACATGCAGATGCAAAATGATTACTGAGGCATATATATTTTTGTAGTGCTTGAAAGTGGTGTGAACTGATGTATTTCCCAAAAATATAGTTTTACAAGGGACAATGTTTTAGACATGAAGCAGAGCATTAACCCCAGTTTTATGGCACATCTTTGCCAGAGTGTACAGGACTTAAATTAGTACATTATGGTTTAGCCCATAAACCGAAAAGGAAAACTCAGGTTACCTAAATTAGTACATTGTATACTAACCCATATGTTCATATATATATTGCATCTGAAGTTTAATTTAACAGATGTAAAATTTTTAAAAATATGGCCAAATATTTATTTCTTACAGCATTTTTGAAAAACTCGCAACTGTTTAAAATATTTCCAAATATTCAAATTCATTCATGCAGCTTCCACCATACAACCTTGAGCCAGTAGATTGAAAGCAAGAAGGTCACTCTGTGAATATTAATATCTTCAGAGACTAGAAAGGAACTGGACTCAAACTTGGATAGCAGATGTATGCTTTAATTGCACTGGTCTAGGGTCTAATCTAAAGATGGATGTCCTGTCCTACACTTTTGTGCTTAGTCAAATATATACTATTTTTGAATGCATTGTAGCTTGCATAGGTTAGAAACAGATATACCCCTAAACAAGGAGTTACAGTAGTCAATCCTACTCCCCACAAGTGCGTTTGCAGCCAGAAGAGCAGCATCACGAGTCAAGTACTGTCAAATTTGTCTAAGATCCCTCATCTGGATGAAACAAAGTTTACATGCGTTTTTAACATGTTTGGTGAAGGAAAAGTCTGAGTCAAACCAGACACCTAAATTCTTAACAGCATCTGAAGGTATCAGTGATTCACCCAATATATTTACTGGAAAGAATGGGTTAAACTTTTCTTGTTGAGACTTGGAGCCAAATATAACTAGAGGAATGCTTTTGCTAACAAAAGCGAAGTGTCCCTAAAAGTTTAAAATGCTTTGTGGTTTCCATAAGGGGGGGACTGACCGGCTATTTAGATTCTCCACATATGCTTTCCCAATACCTCTTAATACATTCTGAAGCTATAAAAGCAACAATAAAGGAGATATAAGGCAAAAACTCAAAATCAGCTATTTTATGACCCCAGTTTGACCCATAAGGAGGGGCCGGGGGGTAAAACTGACCGGATATTTAGACTCTCCACATATGCTTTCCCAATACCTCTTAATACATTCTGAAGCTATAAAAGCAACAATAATGGAGATATAAGGCAAAAACTCAAAATCAGCTATTTTATGACCCCAGTTTGACCCATAAGGGGGGGCCATGGGGTAAAACTGACCGGCTATTTAGACTCTCCACATATGGTTTCCTATTATCTCCCAGTACATTTTATGGCTCTAAATGTAATACTTAAGAAAATAATAGGGGTGTTGACCTAAATTTAAGGCTTTCAGATTGGAAGGTGTCAGAGAATCATTCATAAATGAGACATTTTTCAAGGGATTGCTCCCAAAATCTAATCAGCTCGCATTTTCGATAGTATGAACAGGTGTGTCAAATTATAAGGCTGTGTAGCAGATAGTTTTTCCTGAACTGTGATGACGGGGGGGGAGGGTGTACTTCCCCACGCCTAAGGTATATAACTGCCAAATATGGTTTGAAACCTTCTAATAATAAGGGAGATATTCAAGGGAGACCATAATGCGGCGGCGAGGAAACTGACGTGAAAACAAATAAGCGCCCTTTCAGGGACGCTTAATAAAGTCGGTCTTATCGGCATTCAGCTTTAGTTTATTTGCACACAACCACAGTTTGACATCTTTGAGGCACTTTCCTAGCCGATCGAAGGCAATTTTTGCATTTTTACAAATAAGAAATGTCTTCTTGAATAGAAATTATCGATACCACTGGCATTCAAGATATCACATTATCATCAATGTCAAAAGTCACTTCATTATTTGTCAAAGACTTGTGGGGAATCGCTACTCATAGGAACCTTGTTTTTTATCAATGTGTTTATCAATGTGTTTTTATCAATGTGTTTAAAGTTTCTTCCGCAGCAGCAGTATCTGCTGCGATATATCTCTCAAAACGTGATAGACTATTGCATCTGGTTTAAGACAGGGTTGAGGTCTGGCTGACACTGGTTGTGATAATGGTGTTCAATCTGTTGTGTTTTCTGTGCACTGGCTGTGTTTGTTTGATAACCGCTTGTGTTTGCTAGTGCAATGGCTGGTTTCTCTGGTGATTTAACTGTATTCCCTGGAGAAGTTCAGCTTAGGGGACCCTATATAGAACAGGTCACCCTATAGCTTGAATGATATCTTGGGACCTCGTTAATATTCGAAAAGCCAGATCCCATGCTCACTGACACTCTAAATTGAGATCAGTCCAGGAAGAGCTCATAGTCAGTTTTAGATCTCGAGGTTGAGAGGTACTCCAGACAGCTCCTTTCATCAATATAGCTGATGCCGTTACTGCTATAGTCAGTCATATTAAAATTGTGTAGGATGGGGAGATTGTTCGCCCTGACTGTGATCCATGATATGAAAAAAGTGGTCAGAAGCTAACTTTTTAGTTTGTCGAAAAATCTGGACAGTCTGGAATATGAACCCATGATGTCATATATGTGATCTCTCTTGTCATATTAAGGCCAGCCGAAAGTCAGATACTTCTCCCAACTGAAAGATGCATTTGAATTTTCCCGCCTGTCCGACACGTTTTTGGGCATTTAGTGCAATAGAGTGTACATTCAAATTCAAACTTAATTTCTAGTAATATTAGTATTAGAAAATATATGTCTTCATGCATATCAAATCAAATTCATAGTTGCCTTTGGGGTAGCTAGATATTTAGCTAAATATTAAATAGCACAGAAATGAAAGTACCCTACAGTCTAGGAATATAGATTTGGACACAATGACTTATAGAAGAAGTGAAATAGTGCAGAGATCAGGAGGCTGTTAAAACAGTGTTCAGTCACAGGTCAAATCAAGGTCACACCATGATGTTGTTTAAACACACAGCTTAAATCCCTGAAAAGAATCAGCTTTCTACACTTTAGGATAAAGCACCAACAGGATTTTGAGATCACTATGACAAGGTCAAAGGCGAAATCATGGTTGCACCATGGGCTTGCATACCTACATCCTTACTAACTTCCTTAGCAAGTGTCAACATTCTATACCTTATTGTCTCTGAGATACAGCCAAGACAAGGTTTTTGCCAACCCAAGCACACCTACCCAGCTGGACACCATGGATAAAAGCAATACCGGCACACATTGTCCATTGGAAGGGCTTGGGGTAGTAGTGTATATTGAGTCAATATCGAGTCGAGTTTCCCATCAATCATGTCACTTTTTGACAGCTGTGCAGCTGCCTGGGGCAGAGGGTAGATGGATGGCTAGGTAGAGTAGGGGTCTGTGGTACCTCTATACAGGTCTTTGAGACTGTATCTCTTCGTTTTAATGGGCCTTTCAATGTTATATTGTAAGCCATAGAAATGAATCACTTTTCTTTAATGGGGGCTTTGTCTGTTTTTAATGGGGCTTTGTCTCTGCTGGCCAAGTTGGTTTTAATGGGGGCTTTGTCTTAATGGTCATGCTTTTAATGGGACTTTGTCTCCTAGCCTACTATTTCTACTGAAAAACTGAATCATCACACAGCTCTGTTGTTTTAATGGGGCTTTGTCTGCTGACCATCTTGCATTAATGGGGCTTTGTCTGCTAGCCAAGCTTTTAATGGGGCTTTGTCTGTTTAATGAGGCTTTGTATGCTAGGTCCTAGATAGATCAATATTACTTCTAAAAACAATGAATCATCACACAATTTAATGGGGCTTTGTCTGCTAGCTCTCTTGCATTAATGGGGCTTTGTCTGCCAGCCAAGCTTTTAATGGGTCTTTGTCTGTTTTTAATGGGGCTTTGTCTGCTAGCCCAAGCTTGTAGATGGTTCAGACTGATGACTCATCACAGAGTTATGTTTTTAATGGGGCTTTGTCTGCTAGACAAGGTTTAATGGGTTTTTGTTTGCTATCTCTGTTGGTTTAATGGGGCTTTGTCTGCTAGCCAAAGCTTTAATGGGGCTTTGTATGCTAGAACCTAGATAGATCAATATTACCTCTAAAAACAATGAATCATCACAAAATTTAATGGGGCTTTGTCTGCTAGCTCTGTTGTTTTTAATGGGGCTTTGTCTGCTAGCTGTCACACATAATGGGACTGTTTTAATGGGGCTTTGTCTCTGCTAGCCATGCTTTTAATGGGGCTTTGTTTGCTAGCCTGGCTAGATCAATATAACCTGTGCCAAAAAAAAATGAATCATCCAAGCTATATGTAATGGGGCTGGAACAACTAGCTATAAATTTTTAAAAATGAAATAAATCTAGGCAAAGCATCAGCATGTGCATTTGATATCTCACACAATGTATACAAGCTACATTGGAGGTCTGTTGAAAATCCCCATTCCCTATTAAAATTAACGTGAAATTTCGAACCCCAGGGTAAGCACACGAACGCAATCTGTCGCCTCATATACACTAGCAGTTTAATCTCCTGCTTTCATGCACTCTTTTTGATTAGGGTTAGGGCTTTGGGATTAGCTGATAGTCACTGTATAGTCGCATTTTACTCTCCTACTTTCATGCACATTTTTTATTAGGGTTAGGGCTTTGGGGTTAGCTAATAGTTCTCGCCTCGTATACATTATCAATATCACTGGCTTAGTGCTATGGGTTTATGAAAACAAAAAACAACTACTCTCTATGGTATCTGACATTTTGTACAATGAATCTTTAATGATATGTCTATTTGGTTTAGGGCTTTGCTGTTAGAGATGAAAATGTCAATAAACAAACTCCTAGGAAAAAATAAATCTCATTTGCATGCAATTCTTTAATTTTCTTTACATCACAAAGACCTTTAAATCAGATAATGCACTAGATAAAAAAATTTGATATCAAATCTGAATCTACTCTCCTTTGTTACTCTATTTCCTTTGTATGGTTTCCACCCAATCTGTTACCCTCTCACCTGTTCCCTTTTATATTTCCCACATCTGCATCTTCGACAGAATTGTTCTATTAATAAAAATGCCTCACTTATTTTATCATAATTTTTACATAAATATTACAGCCCTCACAAAGACCTCCTCAACCCCCCTCAAAACCACCCTTTCTTATTTCTCACCTCTATCTCATTATGTGACTGTCATTAGGAGCTCATACCTTAACTGACAAATGCTGTCTAGCAGAAAGACTGCCTTAATTTTATTTTCCTATATTTAGACTTTCTCCTTTCACTCACATCTGTCTAATAACTCTTGTTTTATGTAACACGAGCTATTTATACTGGTAATGAAATGCTGAGCTTGCTTTTTTCATAAAATTTTTCTCTGACATAAGGATCCTGACACATTTTCCCAACACATTTACTAAAAATGCTGATAAGACCGAATCTTTTCTATAGTGATTATAACTCCCCACTCGCTATATAAACCCCTAGGAAATTTGATTTTCTCAAATAATTAATGCATATCACTCTTGTGGAAATAATCGGAAAATTATTTTCAGCAAAAAAGAATTGTTAAAAATTCTCAATCAGGAATAACTCTTAGAGATCTGTTTCTACAGGTGGGAGATATGAACCTTCAGCACCTAGATTATTTTTTAGAGATGGCTCTCAATGCCTTTCAGATTAAAAATTGTACATGCCTAGGGGTGTCATTGTTTTATGTCTCATGCTTCATCTGGCATTATCCATCCTATACTCTTCTCACAGCCTTTAGAGCCTACAAGAACAAACTTATTAAATCCTATTTAGGATGGAGAAAGAGGATGAAAACATATTCGACTCAGGCTCAGCAAATGCGAAGAATTATGATTAATAGAATGGTTTCAGGTCAGAGAATGCGTAGACAGGTTATGAGACAGATGGGTGTGGAAATCAATGATTCAGACTCTGAAGACGAAGGCATTCACTCTGTCTAGAAGTCATTAATCATCTGAAATCTTCAACAAAATCAATAATAATAGCAAGACACTCCCCTATATAAACTGGGAAATCTTCAACATATTATAATATCTCCTTATTTTTCATATCTGAATACCCTCTACCATGGAGTGTAGATGTTCTTTCTGTGGCTCTACCCTTCTGAATCAGAAAAATCTACTTCATCACCAATACTATTGTCACCAAGTAACAGATAAGATACAAGAGAAATGCAGGATATGTGATGGACAATTCGATGATTATCAGGCCTTGTGTTTACATCTTCAAAAATGTGGAAAATATATCTGTAGGAGCTGTAATCTTCCATTTCTTACAACCGAGGCCTTCAACTTTCATGTGGAGACATTTCATAAGAAATCTACAGCTGCTAAATCTTACAGATGTGGCATTTGTAAATGCATTTTTGAGGGTAGGAGGGCTCTGTACACCCATAGAATGAGACAACATGGAGGCAACAATGATGACCCTGTCCTACCAGCCTTTATTATAGATAATGATGACGAAAATTTACGCGAGATTTACATTACAAGCATAGATCATATACAGGCTGACCATCAAGAGACTGAACTTAAGAATATCTACAATTTTCCAACCAATAATCTGCATGGGGGTTACAGGGAGATTCGAACCCAGGTGAGGGAAATCTATCAGAACCTACACAATGCCTTCAGGATTAATCTCGCATTTGGAACCATTTTATTTAACAATGAAACAAGGGAATACAGATATTTTGTTCCACAGTATAGCAGTAAGATTCTTCAATATCCTTTTCGAATTTCGAATATGAATAGTATCCGTTTTTTGATGAATAAGTTAGCTGGAATTGATATAATTACACAAGCAAGATCAGATAGACCCTCTACTAGCTGGAGCCTCGCCTTCATCACTAATGTGCAATATGTAGTTTTTAAAACAGACTTTCCCTTGGGAAATGCTCAGGACCTGCCAGATTACATCAAACAGAATAGGTACCTGAAGACAATGTATATCGACAAATGGACTGGCAAACCATATACAGACAATCTCTGTTTCTTTAGATGTCTTCGACAACATTTTAAGGGTAACAAGGATTTCCTCGAATATTTTCGTGTATGGATGAATTTTAAAAAATCAGAAAAATTAGGAAATTTTACTGGACAATTTACTGGTGTGACTATGGACGAGATGATGGATCTAGAAAGATGTTTTAATGTTAAAATTTTAATATATTCTCTGTCTCCAGATGGAGTTGTCTGTAATCTGTATAAATCTGTAAATAATTATGATAGTAAGATGTATCTTAATGTACATGAAAACCACCTTAGTTATATTGTAGATATAAATAAATTTGCCAAAAAATTTCAATGTGAGAAGTGTCTCAAGTTGTTTACAAGAGAGTGGAACATGCAAAGACACTACAAAGTATACTATGATAGAACTATCTACCAGTTTCCAGGTGGCTTCCATAAGTCACCCTTAACCATATTCGAAAAACTCGAATCTCTAGGAATACATACCTCTGAGCAATCTAGATATTATAAACTCTTTGCAGTATGGGATATGGAAGCCATGCTCCAAAAAAACAAACCACAGCACCACGACTAAATTAACCTGGATATCCAAACATGTTCCCATTAGCGTGAGTGTAGCCTCCAACATAACCAATTTTGAATCGCCGAGGCGTTTTATCAATCCGGATCCGACAATTCTAATTCAAAATATGATGGAATATCAAACTGATTAGCATAGCCGCTCGTAAACAAATCTCCAGCAAGTATTTTCATGTTTTATATGAACTGGATGAGCTCATTCAGAAATATAAAGAGGAAGGGGAGCAGGTGGAATCGGATTTCGAATCAGGGGACTGGGAAGAGGAGGTTGACTCGGGCGAATCAGAACCAGAATCCGATATTGTCTTTACTCCAAGTAAAAAGATTCTGTCTCATTTCATTTCCAATATTCAACAAGTTAAGAAAGAGTTTCTTACTTACATTACCCAACTGCCTGTTATTGGATTTAATTCAGGTAGATACGATCTTAATTTAATTAAGACTGATATACTCAAGTATATAAGTTTAAATTACACAGAAAATGAAATCTTCACCATCAAAAAAGAAAACAGTTATCTCACAATAGGTACGCCACACATGAAATTTTTAGATATTTCTAATTATTTAGCAGCTGGCTGTTCCTATGCGAAGTTCCTTAAAGCCTGTGGTTGTGACATTCCAAAAGGTGTTTTCCTTATGAATGGTTTGGTTCTCTTGAAAATTTAGACTGCACCTCCTTACCGGAAATGAAAGATTTCTATTCTTCAATGAAGATGTCTAACCCATTAGAATCTGATTCTGACTATGAAGAGCTTAGAAATCTTTGGAATGAGAATGGTATGAGGACTTTTAGGGATTATCTAATACATTACAATAATCTAGATACTGGACCCTTCTGGACCCTCACTATTTTCATAGATCTTTATGTATCGGAAGGGATAGATATTTTTAAAGATTACATCACCTTACCTGGTGTAGCTAGAAAAATGATCTATACCTCCTCAGAGAGTAATTTTGCACTCGTCAATTCAGATAACGCAGACTTATACTATACATTTAAACAAAATATTGTGGGAGGCCCTAGCATTATTTTTACTAGATACCAAGAAAAGGGGTTAACAAAAATTAAAAATTTAGAAAATAATTTATGTGAGACTGTGGTGGGTTATGACTGTAATGGGCTTTATTCCTATGCCATCAAGCAGCTAATGCCAAGCGGTGTGTATGTGAGAAGATTCCCTGAAAACCATTTTAGACCAGAGGTTAGCGAAAGATACATAGATTCATATGTTTGGTTAGATTATCTCAGCTGTAAAGGGGGAATAAAAATTCGACATAAATTAAATAATCAGAAAGAGGTGAGAATAGGGAACTTTAGGGTAGATGGTTTTTGTTATCAAAATAAAACAGTTTACGAATTTAACGGGTGTTATTAACACAGTTGTAAATTTAACTGCTTTATAGTTAAAAAAATATAAAATAAAACCTGGTCAGAAAGACTGAAAAAAATTCAACAGAGGGATAAGGCAAGAAAGGACTACATAATTTCACAGGGTTATAAATTTGTCACTATTCAGCAATGTCAATTTATATCAAAAATTAAACCCAAATGTCTCCGCTTTTATGAACATTACCTTCCTTCCTACTACAGAAAAAATAAGGGGACTTTAACAGAGTCAAAAATTTTAACAGATGTTAAAAATGGAAGATTGTTTGGCGCATTAGAGGTAGATATCCAAGTGGAGGAAGGGCATGAAGATTTCTTTCAAGAATATCCCCCTTTTTTTGCTACTTGTGAGGTGCCGATGGAGGCAATTGGCTCACATATGCTCTCCTATTGTAACGCCAATGACATTCAATTTAAAAGTAAAAGACTTCTCATTAGTGGGCTTAAGGCTCGCAAAATTTTACTTGCCACCCCCCTTTTGCAGTGGTATCTTAAAAATAAATGTCAAGTCTCAAAAATCTATCAGATAATTGAATTTCAGCCTAAACCCTCATTCACTTCATTCATAGATAAGGTGACCCATCACAGAATTCAGGGTGAATTAGAGGCAGATAAAGCAATTATAGGGGACACCTTCAAATTGATAAGTAATTCCAGTTATGGTTCCTTTCTCATGAATAAAGCTAAACATTCTAATGTCAGATACCTAGTGGATAAGAATAAAGTCCAAAAAATATTAAACTCAAGCAATTTTAAAGATATGCAGGATATTAATGGCGTTTTTGAGGTAGAGACTTATAAATCTAGAATTGTGATGGACAACCCTATACAAATTGGATTTTTTATCTTACAATATGCCAAATTAAGAATGTTGGAATTTTATTATGACTGCTTAGTGAAATACCTTAGACCCCAATCATTTGAATTAACGGAAACTGACAGCGATAGTCTGCATATGGCTATAAATCAACCTGAGCTAGATCTTTGTGTTAGGGGTAGATACCAACAGAAATATCAGAAGGAAATTTTTGACCCCTGTTCTGATGAGGTGAATGCAGTCTGGTTTCCAAGACGCTGCTGCCCCCACCATATCACCATAGATAAGAAAATCCCAGGGATTTTTAAGAAAGAATTCACTGGATTTTGAATGTTATCACTCTGTTCAAAATCCTATATCATAGAGGATCAGGATGGTAAACAAAAAATATCTTCTAAAGGTATTTCTAAAAAAAATTTAACTGATGCTATGGCTAAATTTTCTCACACTCTAAGCACTGGGGAGACGAGTTTCTCCACGAATTTAGGATTTAGAATGAGAGATGCTAATATGTTTACCTATTCACAAACTAAAATAGGATACAATTACTTTTATTGTAAGAGAGAGGTCCAAGATGATGGAATCACAACCAGACCTTTAAATATAACCCTCTCACCATAGGAAACAGAATCCTTGGTAGTATCAGAGGTACAGGATCCCTTATCTAATCTCTACTATTCTCACATGAGAGTACATGCCTTATCTTATCATTCAATTGAACAAATGTTTTATCACCTTCTAGCCAAACATTATAAAAAATATTATACTTTGTCATAAGATTTTGATGGAAACAGACCCCCTTAACTTATACAATCATCTTGACAAAGCATTTATCTCAAAAACTAGAAATGAGGAAATTAAGAAGGATATCATGCAGCTATGTCTCTCTGAAAAGTTTAGGCAGTGTCAGAATTTTCGAGATCGACTAGAATCTGTTAATGGTAAGGCTATTTTTTATAAGCTGCCTAATTATTGTAGAGAGGATGAGGCCTACTGGGGTGTCAGTAACCCCAGTAAACTTATTCCTGTGCTTCCCCCTAATTCTCTAGCCGGAAATAACATCATGGGTGAATTACTTATGGATTTATATCGAAAATTATCTACTTGAACTTTTCCATTGGGCTCTGACTACTTGTCAGTTTTAATGCAACGATACAGACTGAGGAACTATGTTGAGAATCTCAATTGCCAATTAAAATTAACAGGAAATTTCAAACCCAAAGGTAGGCACCTCATCAACATATTAATGAGGTATTGCTTTTCTGCGCCTCTCCGGACGCAATGGCAGTAAGCTGTGAAGACACAGACTGAGGAACTCTGTTGAAAATCTCCATTCCCAATTAAAATTAACGGGAAATTTCGAACCCCAGGGTAAGCACCCGAACGCAATGGCTCTGAATACTTTGTCAGCCTACAGCATTCCAATATGCACGAGGTGTTTTGAAGAAATAAGCGAAAGAGAATATATACTTGAATGTAATACCTTTTATTTCTTATTCTGAATCATTACTTTACAAATTTATTAGTAAAAAAGTTAATGACCATATCCTCGTTACTCTGTAGCTTTACTGAAAAATCTGATACAATACTTTGCATGCTTCTTCCTCTGCTACTGTGATAGCTATAATACAAACAAAACAATCCACATGTATCTGTCTTATAATTTTGTATTCTCTTATTATTGTATTTGTATGATAATGCATTACTGAATAAATTATTAGCTATGTCTCTCTTTGGTTGTTTTCCTGCTGAATCAAAGTGTTCCACAATTTCATTATTCACCCGATGCAATACCACCCAATGGCTTCCTTTATCAGTTGAGTAATCCAGATTAACAATAACTAGGGAGGGATTGGGTAGTTTTTGAGGGATAAGGTCCAGGGAATAAACCCCATAGAATTGCTCTCGAATTTTTTCATCCAGTCTCATGTACCTTGCAATTTCGTAGCTATCCATCAACAGTTACCATTCTAGCCTGATCTATCTTTAATATTTCAGGGAATTTTGCGTAGACAATAATATTTGTAGTTTCTGGAAGGGCAGTCCCAAATCTTAGACTTAATCTCACATGCCCAGTTCCGGAAGTAGTCATCACCTGACCTGATAGAAAACTCTGTATGTCGAATTGGTACAATGCATATCCCTTAGGATAATCCGAAAGTTGAATAATCAGGCCATTTTTTCGATCAGAATCGTTTGGTAACAGACTTAGATAAGAGGCTACATAATCTTTTTCATTGAAATTGGGTTTAAAGGGTCTATTTGGTACAGGCTGTCCATCCACGCTCAATTCCATATAATTGAGATCCATATTTTGAAAGTTAAAAGGATTTTTACTGTAATCTCCAGAATGAGCTGCATTTGAAACTAATCCAACCACAATCTTGCTGGGTACCTTACCATGGAAGATGTTATCTGTCATAAATGTGTGAGATCCTTTAGCAATACTGAAGCTTTTAATATCGCTTCTCCAGAAGGGGTACAATGCTGGACTTGTTTTCAAAGCCTCATTATGAGCCACTAACATATCTGGATTTAAGGAGATATAACAAACTTTTCAAATGGCCTCTGTGATTTTTAACCTCATTTTTTCTTTCCCATCTCTCATTAATCTGAACTCATTGAAGGATTGAAAAAACTTCAAGGTAACCGCCACCCCATTTATTATAGCCCTGGGTTGGTCTATTCCAAAGTCTGTATAGAGTAAACCCTCCACACTAGCCGTTCCTCCACTTCTAGTTGGTCTACCTCTTTCTGTAAAGCCTGAATTACCCCCTGTGTAGGTAACAGTTTCCATGGCCCCTGGTTGATCTTTATGAAATAATGCAGCCTCCCCCTCTGATTGAACCATGTCGGTGTTGGTTGATAGAAGAAAATCAATCATTGCCTTATAAGGATAATTAGCACCTACATCTGAGGATACGACTTTTTGATTTAATGCAATATCATCCTGTCTAAAAATTGAATGGAGGGTAAAGTTAATAGGCGCCACCTGGTGACTAGGGGCTGCAGGTTGACCACCTGATGGTGGCTTATCATGAATAGGAACCCCCTTCTCATCTGTAATGATATATTTTACATGTAACCTGGTTTTAGCTGAATTGATGTAATCTACTGAGGTCCCTGGGATATTAAATTCTATGACACTGCTATCTGTGATAGCAGCAATTGGATTGAACTCCACCCAATACTCTTTCTGAATCGTCTTATCTATGGGAGGTGGCTGGAAGATGCTTAAAGGAGTTTGAATTACATCCATAACGAGTACGAATTAGTTTTTTTCTTCTTAGTCTTTACTTTCCCTCCCTTCTGGGCAGATGATGATGCTCTCCTACTGCTCCTACCTTTCAAACTTTTATTTTTATTTTTGCTAGAAATTTTTCTTGAGGATTTCTTTGTGATCTTACTCTTTCTAGTCTTTCCACCAGTCTGTCCTTTGTGGGTTCCAGCCATGCTATTTATAGCTTTTTTCAATTTCATCTCACTCTTGGCCTGCTCCACTGCCGCCTCTGTAGGTGTCACTAATGTAACCTCCACTGGTTTGTCAGTGTCCCTTTCTGTGTCTGAATTTTTAGGATTTAATTCATAAAATTTGGGGTTATATCTGACTTTTCCCTCGATACATTTCTTGCAAAAGTTTAAATATTTATCCATTTTCTTTTTGAAGGTGTAATGTGAGCTGTATCTCCCCCTTTAATGCTACAGCATTTTTAAAAGAGCTATCTTTTATATAGATTTTGATTCGTCCTAGATTCGACTGCCTCACCCCCAAATAAAACCTGTCTGTAAAAATTTGGCTTCTTTTATTATTTGGCATTACCATTCTTAAAATTGGTTCTAACGAATCCCTAGCGAAACTATAGTCGCAGATATCTGAACAGACCATCAGGGTGTCTGATATTTTTTCATTTAAGAAAATATCACAGAGCGCCACTTTCCAATTTCCTCTCAATTCCACTCTCTCGGGAAGTTCCACAGTGAAGTTATAACCCTTGTTATCAGGATGATACCTTAAGGAATCCTTCGAAAATATAAAAATCTCCTTCTGTCATCGTCCCCTCGTTTTCAAACAATTATGAGTGCTTTTATGCAAATGTAGGGTAGCATTGAACTATTTATAGATCCTCCATATCACTCTCTGGTATCCAGGAATTAAATTTGCTAGGCCATCCTTTCCATTTCACCAGCACCTCTGATATCCCCTTTCTTTTCCGTTTTTTAAGAATTTTTTCTATTTTGTAAATCATATATTCATCCAAGAATGCTATTTGTAATTCAGGCTCGTAAAAAAATGATGTTATAACTTCATATCTTGGTTTAATTTTCTATCAATGATTGTGAAAATCTCACCAGACCATTTTTTAGCATATTCTCGATCGAAACTATTCTTTAGATAACTTATTTTAACCCTATCACCCACCTTATACTTAAATTTCACCCTTTTAGGGTTAGATCTACTATTCCTCATCGTCATTTTTTCCTGCTTAATACCCTTAGATTTAAGACCATATTGATAAGACCATAGGTTATACTGGTTTGTGGTCTGAGCTTTCGTGGGACTCATCTTAATAGATCTATGCCTGGTGTTGTTATAACTAGCCGTAAAATTTTGTAAATTATCCACCCATCTGAAGGTTTCATTAGCTGTTAAATATTTGAATATTTTGAGTTTAATCATTTTAATTACTCTAAGTAAATATCTGATCCACCTTCGAGCTTCTCAAAAATTTGGTCACCTCCGAATTTTTATATTCACTACCTTGATCACTTCTTATTTTCTGTGGTTTCACCCCTGATTCCTCAAAAATATTAGACATCACTTGCCTCATTTCCTTTCCTGTGAGAGTATACATTGGTCTGGTATAGAGATAACGAGTAAACATATCGATGAAAACCCCAAAATAGGCATAATTATCATTCAATTTTCTGTATTTCACCATATTAGCAGTATCTGTATCCCATTGATAATTTTTGGAGAAGGAAAGAACCTTAGGTCTCTTAAAACATCTCCTGACAGGATGATGCGATGTATAGGCCTCCTGTTTAGCCAGCCAATGTTTAATAGATCTCCTTGAAATCTTGTATTGACTATTCTTTTTCAAAAATTGGTACAATTTTTCAGCCCCACTGAAGGAGGCAGGACTACTGGGGTTATAATATGCATCTTTAAGGACTACCTCTACATCAGGAGATATTTTTATTCCAGAATTTAATCCATGTTGGTTTGCGCTCTCTGATAGACTCCTTGCCTCCTCCCCTCTGTTTTGTAGTTGATCCTCCTTGCTGTTTAACCCTTCCTCCATTGGAATTAGTTGGGGACTTCTGATCGCCATTCATTCGCTTATCTACACTACTCTCAGGCATTCCTGGTGGGGGTGACATATATAGGCTCTCATTGCTTCCAGTCTCAGCCTTGGATGATGTTAAAGCATTGTTCAATTGCTCAGATTCCTCCTCAGCTGTATTGCTTTTATACGAGCTGTGTTTTTCATTTTCAAGATATTGTTTAAATTTCAAAAATTGTTCATGAGGTATCATTACAAATTTATTCATTGTAAAATTTGGTTGATATATTTCCTTATGCTATATAATAATTCTGAAAAAATTCTGTGATGCTTCTTCAGTAATCGAAGCCGCCCTCTAACCCTTCTTAGAAATCGTTTAATCAAGGCAGAATATTTTTCAAATTTTGCCTTGGCCTTTTTACTGAGTGGTAGACGAAAAATATTGAAGAAAATCTCTGCAATGGCCTTTATTTGTGACTGATTAGCCTCTGAGAATATATACTTGTTTAAATTTTTATTGTTATCCAATATTACCTTTAGAAAATGCTTTGATCTAAAGAGATTAGAAGACATACTGAGCAGTTGTTTTTGATCTAGCAAGTATTTATAGCTATTTATATACGGTTAGGTACTCATCAGGAAAAATATGGGTACGTAACCAGGAGGTCTTATCCCTGGTAGGAGATAGATCTATCAGCAAGTAACTGAAAGATTCTCTAGTAGCGTCTTCATAGGCCAGACAGACCTTATCACACATTCCTAACTGATTTCCTAAGGTTTTTATTTGATTTATATCCCTAGGATTGTGGAATAAAATAAAATAATGAGTATTCAGGGTAATGTCTCTACTAAATTTTCCCGAATGGTAGAGATTTTGTAAAATCAAAAAGACGCTGAGATTTCTGTGATGTGATTCTCTACTAAATAGATTGGTAATGGAGGGGCTATTCACTGCTGAGGTTTGTAAATCATCAATAATAATCAGATTATGCTTAGAGTCGGCAATTTGTTTTATTCGAGCCTCATCCGGAACTCCCTGAATAAATTCTAAATTTTCGATTATTTTCTTGTCAAATGAGTCCTGCCATACCCCATAAAAATAGTACACCTTCTCCACAGGAACCTCAAACATGGTATTTAAATTCTCCAATAGTTTAAACACAAAGTTTGTCTTTCCAGAGCCCGTAGGACCTGCAATCATTGCAGTAGTGGGTGAAAAAAATCTGAACATTGTTATCTTATCTCCTGAGTCACACAGTTAAACAATCAGGAAAGCTGGTTAGTCTCCTCTCTATTTATAGTATTCACTTGCCAAGATTACATTCGCCTGCTTGCCAGATACCTCAATACTTGCCAGATATCCAACACAAAAGATTTTACATGTATTATTCTCAAGTATTGTTGTCGTATACAGTACATACAAATATCAAAATGCAGCCTCAAATAGTTATACTTTTAGCCATTTTACCCGGATTAATATATTCTAAAGCTTGTTTCCAGGGAATGTGTAACTGTGAGGAAGATATGGCTGTTTGTATAGATGTTGTATGGGTGGAATTTACTTATAATCCCAAAATCCGTATTTTATATCTCAAACAGTTGGAATATCTAGATATATATCTAGTCTTGGAAAATTTTCCCTCTTTAAAATATTGGACAATGATGGACATGATGTACTTCAACTGCAGTTAGATTAAAGAAATTCCTGTGCAAATTATAGTATCCACTAATATGTGCAGACACATCATCCAGAAAGGTGAGTTTATTAAACGTATGCAGATAAAATTGTAATCTAATAGTCAGATAAAAAATGCCTTTGGGATGCTGAGGCTCGGGTTCAAAATTTCCTGTTATTTTAATTGGGAATGGAGATTTTCAACAGAGTTCCTCACTCTGTACATTCTGGGCTTACTCTCATTGCGTCCAAAGAGGTGCAGAGAAAAGCAATACCTCATTAATATGTTTATGAGGTGCTTACCTTCGGGTTCGAAATTTCCTGTTAATTTTAATTGGGAATGGAGATTTTCAACAGGCTTCGTAGGTCTGTACATTCACAGCTTGCTGTCATTGCATCCACAGAGATGCAGAAAAAAGAGCAATACCTCATTAATATGTCTATCTGGTGCTTACAATCGGGTTCGAAATTTCCTGTTAATTTTAATTGATAACGGAGATTTTCAATAGAGCTCTACAGCAATTTATTTACCCTTTTTTATTATTAGGTACAACACAGAGACAGATATGGGAGGATATCCAGTCCTTAAGCTCATCAACAGGTGTCTGGGATGCAACTACCACTGGGCAGTATTCATCAAATAATTCCATCTATAATATGGAAAAAATAGAGATTATAGAGGCACTCATAGCCAAAGCTACTATTGGATTATCTTCTCGACCACTATTTCATGCATTATAGCCGTATTCCTATTCACATGGATTTTGAGAAGAAAATTATTATGCAAAAGGGTTCCAAGAGATTCGAATAATGGAGCAAATGCTATGGAAATGTCAGATTTGAAACATACTAGTGATAAGGAGACTGAGATCTAGCCCATAAAAGGTAAGAAATTTGTTATTGTTTTCTTGCGAAAAGGGACTGTGACGTCACATTACATCGAAATGTGATTTATGACGTCATTTTCTGCTGCATGATGAAATATGACGCCTCTCCAGTTTTGTTTACAAATCTTTTGGTTACTTTTTTTCCAGAAATAATGGCGTCTTTGGTTGAGATTTTTGTGTTTTTATTGTCAATGTATACCATGTCTACAGATTGTTACCATGTGAGGTGTAACTTCTATGAGGAAACAAGAACCCTATATATTGTTGGACTTAAATCGAATGAGGATTTTGATAATTATGGTTTGAAATGCGGAGACTATGACTTAGAGATTCTTGTGTATAAAGAATGTTGGTTAGGGAAGATTGTGCTACCAGTTAATAGAATTATGCTGAATTATCCAAATATCAAGGAGATTTACTGGCAATGTGAGGGATATTGTACACAGGAGATTAGCAGACTGAATATATTTGGATGTGATTCGGGTAAGAGAACTCCGTTCATTTGATTTTTGAGATATGAGATATTTTTATAAATTTTAAGTTTCCTGAGTTTTTCAGGCTGGATGTTATCCTTTTCATGCATTGATTATTAGCTAACCCCAAAGCCCTAACCCTAATCAAAACGTGTGCATGAAAGCAGGAGATTAAACTGTGACTGTATATGAGGCGGGAGATTGCGTTCGTGTGCTTACCCTGGGGTTCGAAATTTCCCGTTAATTTTAATTGGGAATGGGGATTTTCAACAGAGTCTCTTCTATTAAATAGACCCATTACATACGGTAGGTGTGATAATCATTCTTTTTCCTAGCTAAAGAATATCCTGATCTTATAAATTTTACACTAATTCCTGTTTGTTTTACTTTATTTTCATTTAGACCAGACTGGAGAGACCCAGCAGTGGTGTCAGGATGGGAGCTGTCAGGATGAAGACGAGGCTGACAAAGATGGTAAAGATGATCATGATGATGATGATGATGATCTCTATGCTCTTTTTGTCATACCTATTTTAGCTGTTATTGGTCGAGTTCTGACTTATCTATTTAAAAGATACAGGAATGTGATATTGATGAGGGTTCTTAATATAGTGATGGATTGGATTGATTATGATGAGAGGACAGTTTCAATGGAGAGTGAGACTGATACCAGCACCTCGGCAAGTACATTGGTGAAAGAAAGACTGAGGGTAAATCAGAATTTAGACATTTCTACTTCCAGTTTATCAAGTCATATGTGGAATAATAGGTTGTCAACTGATGCTCAAAAAATATACTTAAATATCATGGAGGATATGAGAGATGAGAGTGATCAATCCTCAGGAACACCTGTAGAGATGAGGGATATTGGAATCCAGATTAGTTTATCCTCCGAAACAGAGGAACAGTTTGAACCTTTAGATATGTCGATGAGTTCTGATCAAGAGTTTCCAAAGATTGTGGAAACAAGTGTTTTTGGAAACCAGATCTGGACAAAAGTATCAAAAAGATTTTATTATTAAAAAGTAGACTCTCATTTCTATCTAACAAAGATGTTTATCCTAGATTTTTACAGACCTTTTTTATGGTAATTGTATATGTAATTTGTATTTTACTGGGCCTCTTTTTTCTGTGGGTTTTATTTATTCATTCACTATTATTCACTCAGAGATTGTTATCATTAGTGTCAATGATTATCCTGTATAGATATTTTTTCATCTAATTTACTATGTGGAAAGTTGTGGTTTACTAATAATGTCAATGATTATCCTGTAAAGATATTATTTCATGTAATTTACTATGTGGAGAGTTGTGGTGTAGCAATAACAAGAATATCTTATACATTTCAGAATTTTATTAAGCAATCTACTGCAAATCCCTTTTACATCATACATAGGAGTTTATATAGTAACAACAACATAGACCAGCTACAGATTCTTTGACTCATAATGAGACATCTTTGACTCAATTTTTATAATAATAATAATAATAAATAAATAAAACAGTCATAGAAAGGCTACATTTTATAACACATAGAGATACATAAGATTTATGTATGCATTAGGAATGCCATTGAATTATTTCTTTGTATTACCTCCTTTTATGTTAACACTTGAGAGGTGATAAATCAGCTACATTATATAAAATTACATTGAGAGAGAGAGAGAGATAGCTATGTAATATACAAAGAGGGGGAAAAAATTATTGAGCTCTCAGACAGAGTAACCATGTAAATCACCTTCATGATAGAGTAGCTATTACATAAAGAACATAGCAAGTACAAATATTTACATAGGCATATAAAATATGAGGTTAGATATTAACTATATACATATGATTTTCCAACTTCATTGTTAAAAAAAGATATTAACCATATACATATGAAGTCAAAGTTCTTTGTCAATAGATCTACCTTTTCCGGAATTTATTTAGAGTCCATTAGATAATCCATCATTTTTCTTTGAGCACTGGGGTTGATATATCCTTGATCTGTCCAGATGATTGCTGATGCTCTGTATGAAGAGTACTTGTCAATTTTTCCAGATGTGGTAGGAGATTAGGGCTAGAGGCCTGAGAGTGGAGTCTATAGTTCAGACCGAATTTTTTTTAAGAAAAAAATTTTGTCAGTGTTAACCCTGGGTGTCTCTGGGATTGTTAAAAATTTAGAAAAAAAAAATTTTTAAAAAAATTTTGACTAGTGTTAAACCCTAGTTGCCTGTGGGACGCAGCATGCTGCAACCACTAGGGTCAGGATGCCATTGAGTGTTACACTCTAAACAGCGACTCGGCTTATGGATTAAATTTCCTGAAATCAATGCTGCGCATGAGGTACAGTAAAAATGATAACAGGAGCTCATAAAAGCTCTTGTCAATGGTAAATCTATTTTGCAACATGCACATGTTAAGTGGGTAGCACGCTGCTCATAATAGGTAGTCCAATCAGGGGCTATCATTGTCTCCACTTCATCTGGTCTTTTGCCTAAAAAAAGGTGCAACCAAAGGCCATTTTGAGGTCTCTATTTGTTAGAGCCTCAATGAACAGTTGTTCGTAATTTGTGTTCATATACATGGATGTGGGCACCCATGTAAAGAGTGATGTACTGCTCATTTTGGAGCTCCTGATGGAATAGGCTTTGGTAAATTTGTGTTCTAAAAGTATGGTCCTACATATGGGGCACCTCAGTTCAGGCTCAGCCCCATCCTGCCACATCCTTGATAACTGACAAGAACACTCCACACAGAGCAAGTGTCCACATGGGTTGGTCAGTATGATGTCTGCCTGGTCTAAGGGGTCTTTACAGATAGCACATTCAGCTTTTTCTAGGAATTGGGTCACAAATTGAACGAAATCTGGATATTTCCGCCTGAAAAATATAAAAATTAGAGAAATTTTAGTTATTTGACTAACTACCAGAGAATAGTCAATAGAAAATTGGGTTGAGAAAAGGAAATTGTGTTCCTGTGCTTACCTGGGAGTTCGAATTTCACATTAATTCTTATTGTGATTGGAGATTATCAACAGACCTCACCCTAGGGAAATGCCTCCGATTGTTTGTCAGACTACTGCAGTATTGCAGAGCTATGATTCTCTGTTGAAAATCTCCATTCCCAATTAGAATTAACAGGAAATTTCGAAACTGAAGGTAAGCACCCTGACATACATATTAATGAGCTTAAGCCTTCTCAACCTCTCTGGATGTTGTGAGAGCAAGTATACTCATGTCTGAGGAATACTGTTGAAAATCCCCATTCCCAATTAAAATTAACGGGAAATTTCGAACCCGAAGGTAAGCACCTTGACATACATATTAATGAGCTTACGCCTTCTCAATCTCTGTGGATGCTGTGAGAGTAAGTATATCAGAGGAATAGTGTTGAAAATCTCCATTCCCAATTAAAATTAACATTGACAATTTCAATATTGAGGGTAGACAAAGCCTTTTCGAATATTATCTCTCAGTGACAAATTACACATGTTTTACCCAAAAAGCTTCTTTAAGATAAAAAATAAAAATTAATTGAGATAGTTTAGTGAATAAGGAAATACATCAGATTTAGGAGATTTATCTAACTAGACCTTAAATTTCACCCACATAGTTTTTTATTAGAGCTGTCATGAAAGAAGATAATTTATTGACATTTATTAGCATTTCATTAAAGTTCTTACTTCAATGAATGGAGTTACGCTCAGCAGGGGGTCTATACAAACCTAGTTTTAAATTAGCCTCACACCTCCGCCTTGTTACATTGGAATAAGTCCTCTCTAAAATTTTATCTAAAAATTTAAAATAAATAAATATTTGGTACTTACACAATAAAGGCCGGTAGAATGTCGTTGACCAGGATATAACAAACCATCGCCTGCTGGTAGTGCCCATTGTCAATCAGCATCAGTAGTTCACAAATGGTTATCATATTGGAAATCATATGATTGGATCGAAAGAGATCAATTCTTCTTCCAATTTGTACAAAGTTATCCATTTTGAGATTGATTGAACAGCCTATTTTGGTTCAGTAAAATTCTGGTGCCCAGAATGGGTTTGATGCGGGGTTTTATAGTGATATTTTGGGTTGAAAGCTGTTGCCAATATCTGATAAAAATTTATATTAAAAAAAAAAAATAGGTGATTTAATGTCAATTTGTCCCTGTTTAATTAAAGGGGTATTTCCACGTCTACCTCCCCTTTGGCTGATTCATCTAAATGTGAACATTCCTCACAGGACAATTTTGAATGGTTAGGTTGATCGGGTTGAATTAAACATGGAACATATGTATATATCTCCATACGTTCGCTATACATCTGGTTGCATACTTTCACCAATTCCTCCCATTCTTTGGGCTTGCAGGATAGCCCTTCAGTGGTGGGAAACAGGTCTCCCTTGGCATTGGTCTTCCATTTCCTGATACCTACAGATTTATAGGGACTATTACAGGCTACATAGTAGGGGCTGCCAATATGTACTTTCTTCTCTATTCCTTTGTCTCCTTTAAGAATAGCTTGCAGAGCATGGTTAATTAGTTCAGAAAAATGAACTAATACCACCAATTTTGAGATATTGAGCTTAATCCCTGGGTTGGTGACAATCTGACCATCCCATTCCTTTAAATGAATAGACTGCACTTGTCCGGCTTCCCCATGAAACACCACATACTTCTTGGAGCCCAGATGGAAGGTTCTTCTATAGGTAACAGAGAGTGGATTCTCTGTATAGTTCATTGCAGAGATCGCCCCATGGGTTTGAGGCTCTGAAATATGATCTTTTTTCTTATTTTTAATCTGCAGTGAGAGATCCTTCTTATTCTTCTTTAGAGCAGGTTTCCCGAAGACTTGAGCCTCTGCCATATTTGGGTGATTGCTTGCTAGATTTTTTTCTTCCTAGATTTCTAGTTCAGATGATGTGTAAGGACTAGGCTGAGAGTATGGGTTTTTATAGACTCTGAGGGGATGAGTATATAGCACGAGTCAGCATTTTCTCCTGAAATATGACTAGTCAGCATATGCTTTGTCTGAGACTACTTAGTCAGGAAATGCATTGTGTAAAATTACTTACTCACCAAAAAGGTTTTGTGTGGAAGAAATAGTTGCTCAGCGAAATGGAAAGGGCTTTGTGTTGAAGAAAATATCTGCTCAGCAAAAATCTATTGTGGGGAGACTTAAAGCCAGACTAATATATCTAAATATTAAAGGCCAAGAAAAAATACAAAAGTGAGTGAAACAGATTTTATTGTTATCATTAGTTAACAATTGTAAATTCAGTATGAAAACCAAGCTAGTATATCAGGCAGACATCTGTCCGTCCTTTATATCTGTGACTAGGTATAAAACAATAAGTGAATTTACATTTCATAATATTCTAAAGATAATACATAACATCTTCTTTTGGACAGATGTCAGTTCTCATTAACAGTTACTTATCTCTTTTATCTTCAGAGGTGCATGCCTTACATCTGGTAGAGTATTTTTCTAACATTGACAGGTGTCTTTCTTCCATCTGTGTAAGGTAACATCTCGTAGTTAATGTCCCTTTATCTTCAAGAGGTAAGAGAAAAATAAGTATTTTTAGGCATTAACATTTTCACAGATTCACAGGTGGGTGCATGCCTTTTATGTTCATCCATTGGTACATCATAGGTCTCCCATTCAATAAGAGATATTTTACACCAGGGGCAGGTAACCTTATCCCCCTCCCCTGTATAGAGGAAACCAGCACGGGTAAGGGCATCTGGGCGAATAGGGTGAGATTTTGGCCATGTTCTAAATGTAGCATGTCTCTCATCATATCCAGAATAATCAGGAACGTTAAATATCCATTTTCCCATATATGGTGTGGGTTTATGACATAAATGTAAGCCAGTAGAGGTACCACAGGGAGGTTGAATTCTTGGATTGGAGTTGTATCTAGCTGAAGAATTCATTGAAAAACCTCCAAACAAGGCGCGAGATTGAGTAGAAGCAGACTGAAGATAAGATGATCTAGCATCAGTCTGGTCTTCAACTGGTTTACTTGCTGGATGAACAATCTCGCTATCCTTATCAGACATGTTGGAGGCAGTATTAGAAAACATGTTGCTAGAGGATGTTGTTAGCTTGCTAGCTAGAAAAACAATTGAGTTTTTAACCTGAGGTTTAGCGTTTATATAGACTGAAAAATTCCTTGTATTCAGCAGTTTTCAGTAGAAAATCAGGATACACTGAGTACTACACAGTTAACCCCAAAGCCCTAACCCTAATCAAAAAGTGTGCATGAAAGCAGGAGATTAAACTGCGACTGTATATGAGGCGGGAGATTGCGTTCGTGTGCTTACCCTGGGGTTCGAAATTTCCCATTAATTTTAATTGGGAATGGAGATTTTCAACAGAGCTCCAATGTAGCTAGCATGCATTGTTTGAGAAATCAAATCCAAATGCTGATCCTTTACGTTACAATAAAGTCTAGATTTATTTCATTTTAAAAATGTACAGCTACTTCTTCCAGCCCCATTAAATATAGCTTTGATGCTTCATTTTTTATTTCACATGTAATATTGATCTAGTATCGAGCCTCATTAAAGGGTGTGGGCTAGCAGACAAAGCCCCATAAAACAGTCTCAGTAGACAAAGCCCAATTAAACATTTCTAGCAGACAAAGGCCCATTAAAACACTTCTAGCAAAGCCCCATAAGCTGTGTGATGATTCATTTTTGTTTTACAAGTAATATTGATCCAGTATCGAGCGCCAATAAGAGTGTGGACAAAGCCCCATGAAACAGACAAAGCCCCATTAAAACTTGGATAGCAGACAAAGCCCCATTAAAACAACAGAGCTAGCAGACAAAGCCCCATTAAGGGTAGCGAACAAAGCCCCATTAAAAACACAAAGCCCCATTAAATTGTGTGATGATTCATTGTTTTTAGAAGTAATATTGATCTATCTAGGGTCTAGCATACAAAGCCCCATTAAAGCTTTGGCTAGCAGACAAAGCCCCATTAAAACAACAGAGATAGCAAACAAAGACCCATTAAAACTTGTCTAGCAGACAAAGCCCCATTAAAAACATAACTCTGTGATGAGTCATCAGTCTCAACCATCTACAAGCTTGGGCTAGCAGACAAAGTCCCATTAAAAACAGACAAAGACCCATTAAAAGCTTGGCTGGCAGACAAAGCCCCATTAATGCAAGAGAGCTAGCAGACAAAGTCCCATTAAATTGTGTGATGATTCATTGTTTTTAGAAGTAATATTGATCTATCTAGGGCCTAACACACAAAGCCTCATTAAACAGACAAAGACCCATTAAAACTTGGTTGGAAGACAAAGCCCCATTAAAACAAGCTTGGGCTAGCAGACAAAGCCCCATTAAACACAGCTGTGTGATGATTTATTTTTGCACGATCTAGCAGACAAAGCCCCATTAAAACAAGCTTGGGCTAGCAGACAAAGCCCCATTAAACACAGCTGTGCTAGCAGACAAAGCCCCATTAAACCAAGATGGCCAGCAGACAAAGCCCCATTAAAACACAAAGCCCCATTAAAGAAGTGATTCATTTCTATGGCTTACAATATAACAACTTGGCCAGCAGACAAAGCCCCATTAAAACACAAAGCAGCCCGATTAAAGAGTTGATTCATTTCAGCCCCATTAAAGAAGTGATTCATTTCTATGGCTTACAATATAACAACTTGGCCAGCAGACAAAGCCCCATTAAAATACAAAGCAGCCCCATTAAAGAAGTGATTCATTTCAGCCCCATTAAAGAAGTGATTCATTTCTATGGCTTACAATATAACAACTTGGCCAGCAGAGACAAAGCCCCATTAAAAACAGACAAAGCCCCCATTAAAGAAAAGTGATTCATTTCTATGGCTTACAATATAACATTGAAAGGCCCATTAAAACGAAGAGATACAGTCTCAAAGACCTGTATAGAGGTAGCACACACCCCTACCCTACCTAGCCATCCATCTACCCTCTGCCCCAGGCAGCTGCACAGCTGTCAAAAAGTGACATGATTGATGGGAAACTCAACTCGATATTGACTCAATATATACTACTTGGGGTTTTTCCCTTCGGGTTTATCTGCAGATTCTTGTTAAAGTTCCACCTCCTCACTGAACTGATGTCAGAGTCAGATTGATGACCTGTGGAAAATAAGGGTTCATCATCATAAGAGGTGAGATTTTCTTCCTGGGGACTGGGTATGGACCGGTTGAGTGTTGGTGCGAGAAGTTTGAGGAGGTACTAGTAGAGAGAGATGAGCTGGTTGAAAATGAAAAGTCCTTGGCTGGCTTAGACTCAGTACTGCTTGTTGAAAATGTTGTCATCTTAACTGGACTGTTGATCTTTTTGTCTGTTGTCTTTTTATCTTTCTTGTGCTTTGTATTTTTCTCACTATTTTCTGATTCTTTGCACCAGCCAGAAACGTCAGCATCCCGGTGGCCTGGGCTGATGCAGGATCCAAGAAAGGTTTATCTGAGTCTGGACACTTCAAGCTGTTGGAACCTTTGAAGTAAAAATGTGAGCAAAACCTTATACCAGGCAAAGTGTTCAGCCCACTTATCATCCATGTGCTGGAATTCTTTGGAGGTTACATAATTTGATGGACCTGGCTGAGAAGAACCAGTATGCGCATCATTATTCTGTTGGTGAGTAAAAGTAGTCATCAAAGGGCTTGTATCATTGCAAGCATCCCTAGCCTTTCCTTGGGACATTCTATCTATGAGCCTGTGGTGAGGGGATTTTTATGTAGGTCTGGAACCTGTGTCTCTTCCCATTTATAGGTGTAACCCCTGCTTGTGCAAGCATTGGTTATCCTGTCACCAAGAGCATTAAGTTCATGATCATTGTCTAAAACATCTGCTAAAACTTCAAACCTATTCTGCAATGGCAAGATGTCTAAATGACTGGTGGTTTGAATTTTAGAATTTTGTCGTTGAACTGTGTCCCTGCTCTTGGTGACAGGAGAAACGTTTAAAAGTATTTTTATACCAATCTTCCAGGGGGTAACAAGTTTAGCATTTGTATTTTTGTATTTTGCAGAGTCGCGACCATGGTATATCTGACATTGAGGATGTAACTGTGCATTGAAAACCTGGGCATAAGTCATACCATCTCGACTGTTATCAAGAGTTTTACAAGAACGAAACCAGGACAAGTAAAGTTATTTCTTGGCCAAAAATTCTTGCTTCAAGTGCTGTTTGGAAATTATATTAGTGGATCAAATATATCTAGGGGAAAATTTACAGGCAGATGATGAACCCACATCCAAGTTTACTGTTTTTATACACATGTCTGTATGTAACTCCCTTGGTTTCTTTGCTGGGAACAAGTACCTGAATTGTAGTACTGATACACCATGGATTTGCTAGGATGTGGTTTTACAGGCTTGTTTACAGAATCGTGGGTATTCGGGACGTGCCTTTGCGGCTATTTGCTCAGTTTTTTTATTTCTCCCTGTTCCATATGCACTGCATGGCTGGCTTTTGCAGAGGTCCAAGAAAAATCGTTGGCATCATCCAATAAAGAAATCAAATAATCTAACATTGTTTCTTTAGAATTTTGATCTGTTTCTTCCCTCATAGCTCTGCAAAAGCCAGCCATCCCCTGACCCATAGTAAGCTGGTCGTATGAGACACTTTATTATTCACAGTCACGACATATTCGTGTGGCCACTTAGCCCTATGACTGACAAAAACTTCGACCTGTCCACCATGTTGAGATTTGATTTTTGGGACATGCCTGTTGAATTTAGGTGTTGAAGTTCTGATAATATATCAGCTACCACCTTGTTATCATTTGTTCTCAAGTATTCATGTGAGGGTAACGAACCAGTACTGGGTACTGCTTGTTTATTTGAATGCATTCTTGCAGAGTGATTATTTGTGTGTGTACTACCTGATTGTTTTACGACCTTGGTATTCTTTGTCATAGCACTTCTATGCTTTGATTTTTATGGGGTCCTGAAGGTTTTTCAACCTCTTTCTGTTCCCTTTTTCATAATCTTTCTCCAATGGCACTCAGCTGTTGTAAAATAGGGCTTGTGTGTCCTAAGTAGAATTCTTACCAGTAGAAGTACTGGGACTTATCTACCACGAGCCTTTCAAACGAACGCGCTTGAGTACTCGCATTGACGCTTTCCAAAGTATCCAGTAAACCACTACAGTCTAAATCACTAGAAGAAGAATTTTGGTCAGAAGCTTGCTGTGCATGGCCAGAAAAGTTAACTTCCGGCAAGTACTTCAAAAATTTGTTGTCTTCCTAAAGCTGCAATTGAATGGGTGCACACCATCATGCTTTGCAGAATGCAAATTGTATTAGTTCATCTCCAACTATGCGCAGTTAACTAAAATATAAAATAATCTAAAATCTAAAACACGTGCACAAGTGAAGATGAAAAAATAAAATTTGATTTCTCAGATGTTTTCCCTTCTAAGTCTTGAATGCAAATGGAAGAGTGAATGCAGGTTTCTAGCCTCGAATTGAAAGAGGCCAATGGAATGACAGCTTGTCTGAATCCACCTCTCACCTTGACTTAGGGTCAGGATATTTCCTGTAAGATCGAATGTGAAAGTTTGCTATAGAGGCACAACTACGGAGAACAGGAAGGGATATAGAACTGTTTCCTATCATTGTTTTAGCTCGTTACCGCAAGATAGTAAGTCATTACCACAAGTTAGAAAGTTCTTACCACAAGATATTAAGTCATTACCACAAGTTAGAAAGTTCTTACCACAAGATATTAAGTCATTCCAACAAGTTAGAAAGTCGTTACCACAAGATAGAAAGTCGTTATCACAAAATATGAAGTCATTCCCATATATTTTACTGTCATGCTTTTCATGACAATGTACAGGCAATTTATTTGTCTATGATACCTAATCTATAAGTCATTCCAACAAGTTAGCAAGTCATTATCACAAAATACTAATTCATTCTCACAATTTAGAGAGTCGTTACCACAAGATACTAACTCGGTCTCACAAGTAGTAGTTACCACAAGTTAACAAGTCGTTACCACAAGATACTAAGTCAGGAACAAGCAAGAGAGTTAGCATTGTCACGTGAGATATTGTAACAAACACATCTTATCCTTATTTTCTATTTTAGGTGGCTATTTTCATATAATTAGAGTCAAAATACATTGATGTATATTTTATTGTCCAAATCTGAAAACCACGATTGCAAAAAGAAAAATGTCAATGCTGTATTTCTGGTCATGTGACAGGACCCAAATATTTGTTGACTGTCTTTAACCAATTTTATCAGTTGACACTTTATCCCTATTTCTCCTAGAAATTGCTCTGTTGGAATTGGCTGAGAATTTACTATTATGTGACCAAAAAAAACTTTTTAGGTCTCTTAATATTTGCAGCATACCCATGGCCCTTGTGTACCGGTTAACTTCAGAATTATGATAACCTGTACTGTTGTTTGTCATGCTTAACATGATTTATTGGTAAATTTTTACCTCACATCATACTGAAAATGGACTGAAATTGAGCAGCATAAGATTTAAGTGACAAGGACAAGCCAGTTTCATGGTATAATAAGACATAGAGTGACTTGGATAACACTTTAAGTGACTAGGCTAATACATAAAGAGACCAGAACAAGCCAGTTTCCTTGTGGGTGTGACTACAATTGGGACCAAAAGTTAGGTTGGTTTGGGGAAATATCAGATGTGTTTGCTATGTAGCTGAACCCCCAAATAAAGCCGGGAACCTCTAAGCAACACTATAAAAATTTCATACCGCCCCTTGATGTGGGGATGGTTGGCACCAGTATAACACACCCCTTAGCAATTCGCAGCTTTGTGTAATGCAGGAATGACCACATCTTAAAATGTTGCTTTGTGTTGAAGTCACAGGAAGTACACTTTTCTGAAGGTAAATAAAACTTGTGAAGGTTTTGAAAACTTCACTAAATGTTAAGAATAATAAAAAAAGTTTGGAAAGTTCATCCATGTCACCTGAAAAGGCCTTTAAATATTTTCTGAGATTGTTTCAGTTATAGAGCTAGGCCATGATATATTTATGAATGATATGCTCCCGGCTAACCTAGATCTAACTTCACCTATTTATGCTTTACAAGAGCACTTGTTGTTTGTAGACCAATTTGCATATCTGTCTGCTATGGGAGTCATCTAACAGAAAAAAAACTTCACCTGTTTAACTCATGACAAATATTAAATCTTTGTTATTTCTAGCATTTTAGTTTTGCCACGGAAATGTTTACATTACTGCTGACCGGCTAGTTACAAATGATAACAATCCAGGAACTGACATCCTCAGAGATACATTTCTGTCTAACCTTTCTAAAATGTTCTCTGAGAATAATAGTGCAATAAGCAATAACCTTACAAAAGGTCTTTAAAAGACCTGCACTTACTTAATCACATGTGGTTGTGGCTCTCTTTAAATATAAATATAATCCCTACACTCACTGTCACGGTCAGAAACCTTTATAAATAAAATTCTCGAGATGTACTGCCACATCTTGAGTGGGTGCTGCGCCAACTTTACCCAAGAATTCGATCTAATCATACTTTTATAGAGCTTAATCTCATAATAGATAATCAGAGGTGGTTAAGAACAATGCAATTGATGTTTCTTAATTGCATTCAGGGGTGTTTCTTAATTGCATTCAGAGATTTCTCAGGCTTATTTGATGTTGATTTGTTTGACATAAATATGAAGCCTAATGGGTGACTTCCTTAATTTGCTTGTCTCTTAATTGCTGTTAGGTGTAAAACTGGTTTTGTCAAATTAATGTGACTTGGTATAAGCAATAAACACATATTAATACATTAGTGCATTTATACACACTTGTATGAAATTGTATGTGTTTTATCATTCTTTTACATATTTCAAACTCTCATGAACTATTATACACTGTTGTTAAAATGATTCTCAAGTTTTGTTCATTTATATATTATTTAAAATTAGTGTTGTTTTAATTTTGCTTTATTTATTGTTTTATACAGTAAACATCTCTATGTCACTAAAGTAAAAGTGTAAACATACAAACAGTACAGGTAAATCATGAAACATCAGTATACAGCTACTGACAGATCAAAATATGTCTAGTAACTTAATTGCAATTACAATGTTATCTTGTATACTTGACTACTTGCAGCTATATAATTAGCCAATTATATTAGAGAATTAAGTTGGTGCAGGCACAACTTAAGAGAGAAGCCACATTTAGGGTCAATAATTAGCCAATCACTAATCATGTGGTCACTGACCAGTACTGGACATTAGGGGATTAAGTTGATGCAGCCACAACTCAAGATGGCGCGCACATCTCAAGATGTTTGCCACAACTCACCCCTGCGAGTTGGCGCAAGGAACAACTCAAGTTGCTACCTGCCGCGAGTTGGCACCTAACATCGACATACGGAAAGCAATATTTTCATTGCTTTTATTGTTTTGACTTGCAACTTGATTAGGTAAAACGTAGTATTTTATGTCAGTACAAATTGGCAAGGCTAAGGCGTTCATTTCAACGTAAGTGACATAAAAGTGACCTTATAGCGACCCTGAATAGTCTACCTTGTCACTTGTTTGTGGTATCACACTTCATTGAAAAAAAAAACTGTCAAAATGTTATTGATTGAGAAAATTGTGCATTGTACATGTTTAAAGATTTAGTTTTTGTATGCTAAATTGTTACATATGTGGTACATTTCTGCTAACTATTTCTTTCAGATGTTTAAATAATTATAGCATCAAGTGTCTGTTCATTGCTGCAGATAGTACTGCTCGTCACTTATTCTTAGACATAGAAACCATAATTGTGCATACGTTTAGTAATGTGGATTTCAGTTAATTAAATGAGCATTAACACAAACGTAAAAACAGACTTTAAACTCCAATCAGTTAACTTTATACAGGTACAACAATATATTTTATACTTTAAATGGCTGCTCAGCTTAGCACAAAGGTGCATAATTGTGTAAATTTTACTGATGACAAACAAATGTTACTAAATATTCTGACTGCCAGTATGTACAAATTTGAGGTGTGTGCAAAGTCACGATGTCAAATATAGTATTACAATACAAACAGAAAATAAACAATTACCTGGTCTGTGTAGTTCTCACAGAGTTTTCTTTGTAATATTCTAGCACTGCCTCAAGTCCCTGCAACAATACCTCTACAGGTGGCTGTTCTAGTTTCCATTTTAGTAATTGACACCTATTTGTCAGCATGCTGTATGTGTGCTTATGGAAACACTTTTGTCCCAAAACCTTCACACTAACACCAGTCGACACAAAAATCTTTGTATTTGGAAGGCCATGTATAGAGTGGAGATTTGTGTTATCATGCAAATATAATGATAACATTTCTGTACAATGTGATATATCTCCAACTGTTGAGAGTTGATTATTTTCAAGGTGAAGTGTTGTCAGTGTAGGTGGAAGGTTCCTCCAGTCGATCTCACTGATTTTATTGAACCTTAAATCCAACACTTTCAGTTCAGTACAATGAGATATATCTCCAACTGCTGAGAGTTGATTACTGTAAAGGTGAAGTTTTGTCAGTGTAGGTGGAAGGTTCCTCCAGTCTATCTCATTGATTTTATTCAATCTTATATCCAACACTTCAAGTTCAGTACACTGAGATATATCTCCAACTGTTGAGAGTTGATTATTTTCAAGGTGAAGTGTTGTTAGTGTAGGTGGAAGGTTCCTCCAGTCTATCTCACTGATTTTATTCCATCTTAAATCCAACACTTCCAGTTCAGTACAATGAGATATATCTCCAACTGTTGAGAGTTGATTATTTTCAAGGTGAAGTGTTGTCAGTGTAGCTGGAAGGTTCCTCCAGTCTATCTCACTGATTTTATTAGAACTTATATCCAACACTTTCAGTTCAGTATAATGAGATATATCTCCAACTGTTGAGAGCTGATTACTGTAAAGGTTAAGTTCTTTAAGTGTAGGTGGCAGGTTCCTCCAGTCTATCTCACTGATTTCATTCCAACTTAAATCCAACACTTTCAGTTCAATACAATGAGATATATCTCCAACTGTTGAGAGTTGATTCCACTGAAGGCCAAGTGTTGTCAGTGTAGGTGGAATGAGACTCAAATCGATATCACTGATTTGGTTTACATTCAGCAATAACACTTTCAGGTTGTCAAACTGCTCGAATTTTCTCAAGTCTGGTATGGATGACAGTTTGTTGTGAGACAATTCTACCACCTTGTACTTATTAGTATTACACAGATTTTCCAGTTTACTGGACACATCAACATCATTCATAAATCTGGAACACCAATGTATCTCTGACATTTTGTTGATACGATGCTGAAGTAATATACTATGTACAAAGTATTAGACCTTGCGCAAGGTCCTTCCTTAGTGCATTATGATTCTCTGAGAGTATTTCCACTTCCACTGAGAGTGTAAAATGTAGACTGTTATAAAATGCACTCATTCATTGTCTCAAAAACCCCCAAAGTAGAGACTTGTAAGCAAGTCTAACACTTTATATTTCATTTTCTTGCACGTACCCAGAACTTTCCGCCATTTTTGTAGAGTGATGCAACATATACGACCACAAATTAATTTATATTTCTATTTTTTTACCACTTTGCTGTTTACTTCCTGGTTTGGCCATTTATCTGTGGTCCTGTTTAACACCAAAATAAAAATCAATAATTTTAATGTCAATTTGTCTTTTTCATACATAAATGTAAATAATAACGTAAATATGTATTATCAAGAGTTTATTTTTAAATTACATTCTCGATCCCTTTTAAGTTTTGTTTATTTTTCTTGAGAATTCACAGTGATTTGCCGCCTATTTCAAATGGCTATGGAAAAGCATGTAAAAATGATGTATCCAGAGAGTAACTCATATCACTCTCAAAATTAAATGATACCAATACCCATAGTTTGAGTCTTTTAAGGCAGATCCAACAAATAGTATAACAAAATATATATCAAGAACTTTTATTTAAGCTAGTGTTGCACAAATTTCCAACAAATGTTGTGTCTGTGACCTGTTCTGAAGTTATATCCATGTACTGAACCATAACCGGCCGGCAAGTACTTCCAGACAAGGTTTTTGTGTACAACAAGCTGTAGAGACTCATGACAGGACAGTTTCCAGGTGGGTGGAGGGTCTGTGAAATATCAAACATGTTTGACCTTTTGCCAATCCACCATGACAAGCCAGTGGTGGGAGGCGAGAGTGTTACCATTCTGTCACTGTGGCCCCCGAATTGAAACTATAATAAAATTGTAAAACAGCTTTTACCCTTTAGATTTGGTCACCCATATGGTATCATGCGCAAAACTACTGATGAGACACCGTGTGTAACTGTGAATAGCAGCAGGAGGACAGTAGAAAAACAGCAGTACAAACATTGGTCAATGAGACACAACCTTATTTAAACTCAACTCACATTTGGTAGCTGTTGGATAAACAGGTGTTACCAAAAAACAACCAATCACGACCTTATACAAAATGTAAACATCACCTTCAGTTATCACATAAAAAATTTATCTGCAGAAGGTCAGAATGAGACATTCAGATTTGAAAAATTTTGTTGTAATTTTAATTTTTATTAGATAAATACTTACCATTTCCTGACCATAGCTATTTGTTGGTGCCATCCAACTCACTGGCCAACGTTGAGAAACGTTTTATACTACCTTAAGAAGCCAGTGAGTGAGTGTGGAAGTAGGAAGCCCCCCAATGGTCATGTGACCACGCCAATAGGCGCCATTCATTGTTTTTGTTGCAAAGCTCACCCCTAGTAACCTAGTACTGAATCCGCGGGGAGGCTGGGGGGGACTATCCTGGTCAGGAAATGGTAAGTATTTATCTAATAAAAATTAAAATTACAACAAAATTTTTCAATTTTATTGCGAAAAATACACTTACCATTTCCTGACCATAGCTGAATACAGCCTTCATGGATGGCGGGTAGTACTAGAATATAAAGACCCTAGTTACAAACCAAATGAACAGTAATAAAGCACACCACAAGCATACAAGCATTCATACCCAGACTCACCTCAAACATGAGGAAGCCGACTTGTTGAGTATTATTGTGGAAGCCATAATCCATCTATTGATACTGTTCATACCACCACCACTAACATCAAGAAAACAGCAACTAACGGGAAACTGGAATATTTACAGCTGTACACCCATCTCAGAACTCATCTGAAAAACAAGAAGCCAAATATAAGAACCCAATACAAACACTGGCTTCAAAATACAATAACATAGTCCAAATATAATGACATTATAATAACATAATACTAATAATGGCATTACCTATTAACAATTTACAACATGTTGAGCCGCCACCACAGGCCCAATTTTCATTACATCACCATTATGCCAGCACAAATCTTTCAGATAAAAATTTGTGAACGTTGAATGGCTTCTCCAAAAGCAAGAAGCCATTATCTCATCTAGAGCAACTCCTCCCTTAAAAGCCAAAGAGGCAGCCAAAGCTCTAACCTCATGTGCCTTGACCTGGGAAACATTTTGAACCTCCTGATCAGACTTTTGGTAGGCCAAAATGATAGACTGTTTGATCCAAGAAGATATAGTAGCCTTAGAGATATCTTTTGAGTAGCCCTCCTTAATAGCTACAAAAAGAAGTTTCTTGCCTTTCCTGAGATCTTTTGTTTTGTCAAGATAATATCTCAAAGCTCTCACTGGACAAAGAGACTTATCCTGAATCAAGGAAGGATCCAATGTAGGTTTCAAAGCAGGGATCACTACCGGTTGAATAGCCAAAGGACCCTCAGAAGCCAACTGATTTTTAGCTATGAAAGCAGTTGAAGGCGAAAAAGTCACCTGAGACCAGTCCCTTTTCCTACTGAAGGAGTCAAAAGTCCAAGCATGAATCTCACTACGCCTTTTACCAGATGCTAGAGCCAACAGAAAAACTGTCTTAAAAGTCAAAATCTTAAGATCAGCTTTACCCAAAGGTTCAAAAGGAGCCCGAGTGAGGGCAAGTAGGACCAAGGACAAGTCCCAGTTAGGAATAGACCTATTTGCTGAAGGTCTGTCCCTATGAAAACTAGCAATCAAACGGTTCAAATCCAAACTTTGAGAAACCATTTGACCTGCAGAGCCTAACCCATCTGCTACTGAGGTTCTATAACCAGCAATAGTTCTAGGTTTCAAGTTCCTATCAGTGAAAAGATGATTCAGAAAATCAGCTATCTGAGGAATAGTTGGTTTTGTGACATCCACCTGATTCTCCTGGGCCCACTTTTGAAATATGGCCCACCTTGAATCATATACTCGCCTTGAGGATTGTCTCTGAGGTGCCTTAATTCTATCTGCCACCTCAACAGAGAATCCTCCTTGACCTTCTTGTAAGAGTCCAGATACCAAGCATGGAGGTTCAGATACTCCAGATTCTTGTGGAATCTGAGACTGAAGGGTTGCTTCAGGAGATTGTGCATTTGAGGAAGCCTCAGTGGAATCTTGACTGACAATTCCACCAGATCCCAAAACCAAGGCATCCCCGGCCACCCTGGTGCTATCACAATGAGCCTGCACCTGTGACCATCTTCTGAACTAACTGGGGAAGAATGGCTACTGGACAAAAAGCATAGGCGTCCAGAGCCTCCCAAGAGATGTTCAATGCATCTATCTGCCAGGCCTTGTCGTCTGGGACAGGAGATACGTAGGTTGGAAGCTTGGCATTCAAGCTGGTGGCAAACAGATCCACCATTGGCTTGTGCCAAACTTGGCAAATTTCTTGAAAGACCTGAGGATGCAAAGACCACTCTGTCTGAATGGCCTTGTCCCTCCTGGACAGGGAATCTGCTATCACATTGAGATTCCCTGGAATATGTCTGGCCCTGATCTGGATCTCCCTGGCATTGGACCAAGCCAGAATTCTCCACATCAAAGCACACATTTCGAAGGAGTGAGTGCCTCCTTCCTTGTTGATATAGGAGACCACAGTTGAGTTGTCTGAAGAAACCAACACTATTTTTTGCCTTAATTGTCCTTGAAAATGTTTCAGAGCTAGAAAAACAGCTTTCATTTCCAAAATATTAATATGGAAGTCTTTTTCTGATGGCTGCCAGAACCCACTTACAGTACAATTGTTCAAGTGAGCCCCCCAACCCTTCTCTGATGCATCTGTGAACATCAGAATGTTGTGTTCTTTCTGATGCAGATTCGAACCCTTGAGTAAGTTCTGAGGATCCAACCACCAAGCCAGATGGTCCTTTATCAACTGAGAAATTGGGACCACCTTGTCCAATGACTGGGGAAACTGCCAGTTGGTCTTCAGAAACCACTGAAACGGTCTCATATGGATCCGACCCAAAGGAACTGTTTTCTCCATGGAAGCCATGACCCCAATTAGTGACATGAGCTTCCTTGGAGTAGTGTTGTGACCTTGCAAAATGGAAACTGCCAAAATTTTGAGCTTGTCCAATTTCTTTTGATTTGGGTAGACCAAACCCTCTCGAAGATTGAAGCGATAACCCAGAAATTCGAGATCCTGAGTGGGATTGAGCTCTGATTTTTTCAAATTGACAATCCAACCCAATTTTCCGACCAGAGTGATCAATTTTTGAACATCTCGAGCGCAAGAGACCTGATCTTTGGCTCTTACTAGCCAATCGTCCAAATACTGATGGATTCGAACCCCTTGTGAAAGAGCTATGAACTTGACTTCTTTCACTACTCGAGTGAACTCCAATGGAGCAGTGGCGATCCCGAAGGGTAGGGCTCTGAATTGGTAAGCCTGACCCTCCACATGAAAGCGAAGGTATTTCTGAAACTTGGGATGTATGGGTACATGGAAGTAAGCGTCGGTTAAGTCTATCGAAGCCACCCACTCCCCTACCTGAAGAGAAGCCCGAATGACTTCCGCGGTTTCCATTTTGAAGGTGGGAACATGCAAGTACGTATTTACCACACTGAGATCTATAACTGGCCGCCATTTGTTTTCTGGTTTTGGAACCAGAAACAAACGACTGTAAAATCCGAGAGAGTTCTTGTTTTGAACCGGAACCACTGCCCTTTTTTGAACCATTTGTTGAACCGCTTCCAGTAAAGCTTTCTGTTTTACTGGAGCTGTATAACTGCTTTTGAATGCCGGAAACCGGGTCAGTGGTGGTTTTTGTTTGAATGGAAGACAGTAACCTTGTTTTAAAACAAGAACTACCCTCGGATGTACCTTGAAGTTTTCCCACACTTTCCAATAACCTTCTAAACGGGCACCAGGATATTTTGAACTCACCTCCATGCAGTCACTTCCTCCTGCCCCTACCCCCTCGGGCAGAGCCTCTGTTGGAGTTGTAGGAGCCAGATTGTCTTTTGTTTTGATCATTTTGCTTGCCTTGAGGTCGAAAATTTTGAAACGCTGCATTCTGGTACCTGTTTTGTGGCTGTTCTTTCTTTGAATCCGCAAAAGAACGGGAACCATAGGATTCACCTCTGTGTTTCTTAAAAGCCGGCTCCCGGTTTATCTGACTCCACTGAATGAAGTTTTGTTCGACTTCAGCTAAAACCTTTGAATTAAACAGTTCTTTTTTGTAAGAGAAGCATTTCTCAATCTAGCCACATCTTTATCGGTCACATCCCTGTGACAGAGCTTCAAAAAATTATCCCTTCTGTTCAGTAATAAATTTGAAGCAAAAGTCATGGAGGTATCTAAAACATCATCCAAAGCTTTGCCTAAACATCCCATAGTTGTTGACTGCAATTGCAAACAATTTTGCAAAAAATTCATACTCTGTTGAATGTCTTCTTGATCAGAAGAATCCTTCATTTTGTCCAATTCAGTAAACATCTCATTAGTAGCTTTTTCCATGGCTGCCTTAAACCAAAAGACATGGTTTAGAATTTGAATATTTTCCCTAGAAACAGTCTCCCAAGTCAAATATTGTTTCAAAGGCACTGAAAGTGAAGAAGGAATCTGATATGGAGGAGTTACAATGTTCTTAAACGCATCCTGAATCCTGGGAGCAGCCAAAGAAAAGGACTGTGGAGAAACCTGGTAAAACTTCATCTGAGGTTTAGGAAAATTAAGAAAATGACCCCTGGATAAAGGAGGGTGATGAGGATCAGCATCATCAACATCATTGCTGCCCAAAGCCGAGAACTCCTTATATTTCCAAAGTTCTACTAAAGGTTGAGCAGGAGGCAAAGCCATAGACTGTTGCACAGACTTCTTGACCTGATCTCTGCTTGAAAAAACTGATGGAGGTACAAAACATTCCACATTCTTGACCTCTAAATCAAGCCACTTTTTAATGGTTTCCAAAGTTTCAGTATAACCTGGAGAATCTTCTTCCCTAGAGCGAAAATCACCCTCAGGATCCGGATCCGGTTCATCAGAAGACTGAGAATAAGATCTCTTTCTACATGATGCCACACCACCGGTTTCATCTGACCCCTGACCGGATGTAGACTGCTGATCAAATTCAGACCTGGTGATGGTAGCAGATCTTTTCGGGAGGGAAGAACTCGCAGAAGAAACCGGTTGAGATTTAGATCTCACCACCGGTTGCTTAGCAACTTGTACACTGTCCCTACCGGAGCTAACATGACTGCCGGTAGTTTCAGAGTCTTTCTGTTCCAAAGACTGAATTCTTTGTGATAAAACTGCAAACTCACTGAAAAATCTGTCTAATTTATCTTCCAAAGATCTATTTTTCTGAGAAACAGGAACTTGGGAAGACATAGTAAAAGAAACTTCATCCTCGTCCAACAAAGAATCATCAATACTCCCTTCTTTACCGCCATTGTCCACTGAAACAGATGAATTCTGATCCTTCTTGCTCTTGTATCTGTTTCTATTCCTAATTTTCTTTTTCTGATCCTCAGAAAAGGTTGAACAAATCACACAATCCTGAGAATTAGCACAGGGATCGTCACCCTTCAAGTCATCCCTACACTTAGGACAATAATGGTGCTCATCCCATTCTGCCATAAAATGGCCACAAAAAGCACTTTTCCTCTGTCCTTTTTTAATTTTATCCTGGGAAGACATTGTTATAACATATGCCTTACCTCAGAACAGTCAAAATCCACAATAATTCCAGAAAACTTCCAGAAAAAACGAAAGATTCCAATACACATCCACACTCAAGGATGGCCAACAAAAACAATGAATGGCGCCTATTGGCGTGGTCACATGACCATTGGGGGGCTTCCTACTTCCACACTCACTCACTGGCTTCTTAAGGTAGTATAAAACGTTTCTCAACGTTGGCCAGTGAGTTGGATGGCACCAACAAATAGCTATGGTCAGGAAATGGTAAGTGTATTTTTCGCAATAAAATCAAATTTTAAACATTTTAAAATTTCTATAGAAAACTCAAGCAATGGGATGTATCACAAGTTCATGCAAGGACATTGAGTGGTAGTTTAAGCACAGGGGTGTTTTGTCAAATGCCTATCAACACATTACCTGAAAGTGTGAAAGGGATATTATGGAGAAACTATTAAGCAGGCGTGACATTAATAATGTCATAAATACAAAGTGCATTAGTTTGGGACAAAACTGAAAAAGATTAAATAAGCAGCATATTTCATACTTTTAAAGCACATTTATATGAATAAATTTCTATTCAAATATTCTGCATATATCTGAGGCTATGCAAATGTATAAGGAGATCTTTGAAATAGAATATATCAGCGATTTTAGTGCGTCACTTTAACAAGAATAAAAACTCTGTGTGTTTGGTAACCACAAATAAGAACAACTGACTGACAATCCAGCCAGTTATGTAGACTAAACTATCAGACTTTTCATTTCTACACCATGTTGTATATAAATGACTTGCATATTATTGTTCCCTCTTGCAATTTAAAGATGTAATTTCACCTAGTCTAATTTCAATAAAAAGTTGAGTGCTGTATGTCAGTCCAGGACACCCTTTACAAAAGCACAAGTGTGAATGAATTGTTTAATTGCCCATGTAACTTTTGGGGAGTTTTTCTATCACTGATATGCAGTAAACACTGGATGCTTCAGTCTTGCATATACTGCTTTTCCTCCTGTGTGGTAACACCCTGGTCCCACTGATGTGACTGTGTCCCCTGATCACTCCACTTTTACTGTTAGCAGTGTCATTTTGTCTGTCAATTGACCAGTTTTAGACTGCATCTAGAGTCCTCATAATCATGATGACTATGGACATATGTTAAAAGCATTCAGAATGCTTGAAACGTTATAGTGAATGGACATTGTCTTGCCTTATACTTGCAATCTGTCTGCCATTGCTGTCTTGTGATTTTTGAGTGACTTATAACCTGTGACAAAACCTTCCCTGTATCCAATATCCCATGATACATTAGTCCTGATCTTACTTTTCGTATCAGGGCCATGGTGGCAGAGTGATAACACTCTCTCCTCCCACCTCTGAGGCCCGGGTTCGATTCCCAGCACGACCTCAAGTGGAAAAGCTGGTAGTTGCTTGCCGTTGGTCAGCAGTTTATAGTACAGAACCCTGACAAACTGTATGTACTGGTTTCCTCTGCCCTTCCAACTACCCATCGTGATATGACCTGTACAGTGTTGAAAGCGACTTAAAACCCCAAATAAATAAATAAACAAGAGTAAAAACTTCTTCTTCCTACGTTTTCCAATATTTTTAGTGAGGACCATGTTGGCAAACCATTGCCAAATTCCTCAGTCATACTCTCTTAACCCCTGGCCTGCTTTCCTTGCCTATCCATTATCTGGATATCATTATTAGTCTCATTCCTTCTATAATATATGACTTGAATCAGTTAAATGTCCCCATCACTCTACTGCTCAAACCTTGACAAAGAAATATTCAAAACTATAAGCCTACGTTTTGAAAGAGTTGTAACATCTAAGCTTAAAACCCACGTTGGTGAAGCTGGTTTTACCACTGCTATTTAATCTGCTAGCATAAAACTACATTCAGTGAAATGCTACCCTCCTTAGCAAACAGCTTAACATCTTACAGTTTAAGCTTTTCTTTTTGTAAACCTGTCAAATCAGCTATATTGTCTATCCTAACCGTAGCATCAAACACCAATTTTATACTGATGATACCCATTTATGTATAACACTGTCACAAAAAAAATTTCTCAATCAGTGCAAATTCTCAAAGATTTCCTGTGTGATATTCTATTTTTTTTATATATCATCAAAGTAATAAAACTAAATCTTCACAAAACTGACAAAATTTTGTTTGGCTCAAAGACGTGTCCTTTTTATTTCTAACTAACATACTCTCTCCCTAAATGTCTAATATGTTGGGGTAGTGTTCACTTCCAATATGGCTCTCTCTGATCATGTGTTCTTCAAGTCACCAAATGGCTACACTCCTTTGCAAGAAATGTATTCATTTTTAGGCAATTGCTAGATTCCAACACATCAGATCTAGTTGGTAGAACTATAATAATTTCCTTTTGTGTCACACATTTTGAGTCCTTATGTTTGCAGTGCTTCCAAAAACTCACCCTTCAGGGTTGTCACTTGATCCTCTAGGTCTTTCCACATAACCCCATAACTAAAAATATTCAATTACCTCCCAGTTATATACAGAATATAATTGAAAAAGGAGCTGATCACACACAAAATTCTTAAAAAGGTCGACCAGTATAAGTCAGTGAAAACTCAATCCATACAGTTTCCCTTCAAGTATCATACGTAGCTACCCAGGTCCCATCTTTCAGCCAGTTTACAAATCACATATTAAACAAATGTCCAACATCTTCAGCCATTATGTCCCAACCCTTTCTAACTCCCTTCCTTTGCGTACAATGGTTAGTCTCTTAGTAATATCCTTTAGAAAATATCTTGAAACTCACCTCATCAACTCAAGCTCACCAAATCCACTCTTTTTTGTCTGTTACATCCACAAATGTGGATGACTATAGTTTTTGTCAACTTCTTTGTTATGTGTGTTAAAAAGATTGCACCAACAAAATAGGAGGTTAGGTAAGATTAGATTAGACCTTTTATTGCTATTATTATGACTAATGCTCCTGTGCCAACAAAATTAAACCCAAAGGCTACTCAAGGTTTTTGTAATATTTGCAGGAATTGTTTTTATCAATTAGGGCATAATGAGAGATGACATGTAAGACAATGCTGACCTGGCAATAAATGCTCTTTTCTGTAGTTTGTTGGACTACTACATTTTCCCTGTGCATAGATTATTTTTTGCAACTGTAGAAATGGCAAAAAAATGAAATGATTTTAAGTTTGTTTGTGATCTTTGAGAATACTTACTATTTATATTTTACAAATACTTTTGATACTCTGGTGGTCATCTTAGTGTTTAGTAACGTTAAAGTATCTTAGAAATACAAATATAAATGAATTCAGATTTACCTATTTCTAGCCTAGCTCACTAGAACATGTACAGAGTTCTCTCCAATATTGTAAATACTTATTTTTCATATTTTGGTCAGGTTTGTATTTTTGTATTTTTTCATTTCGTTAATTCTGGGGTGGAGAAAAGGCACTGCAAACTAATTCCCAGCACTTCAATACAGTAATCCATCCAAACAACTGAGGAACTTATAAGCCCCTGTTTTTAGGTAGCAGGTGACATTTGATCCCATACCCTTAAAATCTGAAGGCAAGGTGTGTGACAATTGCATAACAGTGTTCTAAAAGAGGTAAAATTATTTTATTCTTTTAAGGAGACTAAAGTATCAGACAAGTCATCCCTTACTTTATGTTGCATGGGAATGGCAATTTTAGCCAGTTTATCTCCCAAAAAATGTTGAATCTTCTGCCTGTCAATAGAGGTTAGTTTTTAGAAAACCACAAGTGTGAATGATTTAATTATTTGCCCTTTCGACTTTCTGAGTGTTTTCTTCTGTCACTGGTATGCAGTAAACACTTCATATTTCAGTCGTGCATATTCAAATTTCTGACTGTCACGATTGAGGTAGATAATGTCATATACATGTTAATGACATATACATACTAAATAAAATAAGTCTTTATTTATAGAAACACCAGTGAATATAAACTCTTATATTTTTTAAGATTACTACAAACCTTTCCCAATCGTTATTAGGTGTTTTACATCGTAAACCACTTTTACTGTTATTTTAATCTTACAGCGATATTAAACCTATGTTACAACTGTACAGCAATCTTTTCCACTTAAAGCAATCACAACCTTTATGTTTCATCTAAATTATATTCTAAGCCAATCAGGTACCAATCAGATAGGTGAAGAAGTTATTACAAACCTATAGGACGATTTTTTGGGGTAATGGCAATTGAGAAGCTATCAGGAAAACATGCGGGAACACATTACAACAAACAATCCCTTAGATCCCAATGCCATAAAGCTAATTATCCAGGACGTTCAGAAAATAAATATACACCAGTACAAATTCTCTCCAATTCAGAATAGTCACTGCATATACTGGATTATAAGACTCCAGGTGGAGCTGTGACGATGATGTATCTACATCAATTTTGAATTAATCTTGTGGGTTATTTGAAGAGTCTTTTCACTTTGGAGGCTTAGTAGAGGAATCTTAGTGATTGTAGACATCTAATGAAGTATTCAATACATTTAAAATATGTTATCTTGTGAGCATTTCAGTACATTTGTGTGACCTATATTGCTATTGTTAAGACATAATCATTTTGAAAATTAAATAATTTGAGTTTATCTGAGGAAAAGGTAAAAGATAAATGATTATCCCTGACACAAGACCTGATTACTTCCACAGTAGTCAACACTTCATCATATGAGTGATCTTTATGACTCCTTGTTGGTAAAAGCAGTTTCTAGGGCTTATCTTACTGCTTGTACAACCAATGTTTTCACTCAAGACAAATTATCTGTCTCATGTTTACATCTGTTTGTCAACAAAATGAGTCTGAGTAACCTCCCTCCCTCGCCCAAAAGTACACTAGATTGTGGCTAGATCAACCTTAAAATTGAAACAGGATTATGTCCGCCTGCTTGATGAAAAAAGTTAACATCCCATTACTTCAAAAAGGTTTTCTCAGATTAGCAAATAATATAATATTAACTTGGCTGCATTTATGGGACAATGATTATTGAATTGGTTTCTCGTGTTGTTCCTTTGAGTCTGCCGTGAGCAGAGATCAAGCACCATAATGTCTTAAATTGAATAGAATAAAATATTAAAGCTTGATAGTCTGGTTAATAATAAAGATCACTTGTAATTGTACATGTAACTTGTGATAATGCATCTCAGAAAATAGAGGTATTGGGCTCTATCCCAGGTACAGGTAGATACGTAGTAGCTCAGATGACCATGATGATAGCAACCTCTATCACTGGCTAAGGCTAAGGAACATCAGGATGTTCATAAATGATTATCCCTGAGACTGTCTTTCATTTGGGGGGAAAGTCAGTCACTAAACCCGGGCCTGTACTTGTGGCAATTTGAATCCAGTTGTGAACAAGATTCTACAGAGAGTAAATATAAAACAGTACCGTAATTCCACTATTCACATCAACCAGCACCCTTTTTTGTGACTAGTAATCACTAAATCAGCTGGTGAGCACCAGATGTTATGATCACAAATTATTCTCTTGTGATCACCAGATGATGCAGTGGTCACCAGATAATATAATGATTATCAAATAATTTTGACCTCACCGAATCATCATGTAGTGTGGCTTTTCCTTCAAAGGGTTAGTTCCTACTAGTCGCAAATTGTATTTTATAGAATATTACTTTGTGTGTTCATTTGTTGTCAATGTTTAGAAATAACTGTATAAACTATGGTATGTATGCATCAATGCACATAGGGGATTGTCAGTGACACCTTTGAAATATTAATCTCACAGAGACTTTTAAAAAACGTTGTGTGATAAAGTGATTAAGCTGGCTGTTCCACTATCGTGATCAACCTCCCGAATTGAATTATAATCCGGAAAATATGCCATTTGGGAGCATTTGAGAGGTTATTCTTTTCATTCAGAATGTTCAAAAATGATGATACAAAACTCGTAATCACAGTTTTTAGTTGGACTGGCACCTTTTGATCAGGTATTTTTGACAACAAATCACATGATTTCAAAATAATCATATCCTGCTTTTTGGAACGCAATCACAGATCTATTTAAAATATACACAGAAATATTTTTTATCACAAGTTAATAAAAACCGATAAGAAAATTTTAGTTACAATTTGGCTGGATTGGGGAAAAATCACAGCTTTTTTGGGAAAAATTGGAAGCTTCTGAGGGATTCAGGGAGAAATAGAACACCACCCATGCCATTGGGGCTCTAGACGGCAAAAATATCCCCATGAGATGTCCCAGATGAGCAAGTACTTCAGCTATAAGGGATTCAACTTCCTGGGTTGATAGCCCTGATTGATACTGAATACAAGTTTAAGTGGTATGACCTTGGTACAGTTTGATCCCCCGATGATCTATAACTATAGTGGCAAAAGATAGGAGATAGCAAGATTAGCAAAATGAACCCAGTTAAGTCACAATAAAAATAACAAGCCCAAAGTCCAATGTCTTTCATCCTCAAATATGATCTCTTCCCACTAAGAACTGGACTGATGAAACTGATCAGCCATGGGAGAAGGGTTGTGGAGAATGCTTTCGAGATATTAGCCAGCAGGTTTCTGCTTCTGCAATCCACGAGGAAACAAGTGGCGGTGGTGTGTGTCATGACGGTTTGTGCATTCCTGCACAATTTACTGACACAATCTGGCAGGAGACACTTTCAACCTGAGAACATGAGTTTGAATTTTAATGGATCTTGCAAAGGAATCATCTTCTCTATGAAGGCCAAAACCCCAGTGAATCTGCCGAAACACATGGTAGTGTGTTTGCCGACTACTTCATAAATTAAGGGGCTGTGCCTTGACAGCTGGAGAAGATATAAACTGTGAACATTAATCAAATGACAAAACCAAGATGAACAAAGTTTCAGTAATTTTTTTTAAAGATATACATCACTTTTCACGAATTTGTATTATATGTAATTATATTTTTAAATACGTTCATTGTAAACATTTGTGTTAATTTATTTTTAGCATGTGATAGAATATCCAAAGCTACCTCTGAACACACGATGATGTTTTTATGTACATATGGTAGATTAGTTATTCTTTTAAAAACCACAATGTTGAATGAACACTGTTAGTTTCCAATAAAAATAAATATATGTGCTATTTAAAACGAAAAAAAATTACTGTGGCTTTAATGTAATACTTATTTAGACTTGGACTGAGAGAGGTGTGCCATGGTTTGAACCATCCTACATTAACCTTTAAACTTGTTTCAACATTGCATGACAGAAGTAAAGTAGAATTTAAACCCAAGACTTTTCAACTTTCAACAAGGGATGCATTATTTTGTCTATTGAAATTCATTTGTAACATCTGTCCTAAGGGGGTCTTATTGACTTTTGTTTTGGGGAATTTTTATGTTTTTTAGGTTTATGGAATAATTTCTAACTTTTGATGATTTCAAAAGTTTACAGCGAAAAGCTGAATGAGGGTTGCTGGCTGCTAGACAGATATTTCTTGGTGTCATCTACTGCTCATCAGCACCATGGTCATCTCAACTAGTGCTGATATCTGGTGGAGGAGATGGATGGTGCTGAGATTACTGTAGACGTCTTCTTATGAGGTATGAGGCAAGGCTTGGATAATTCTCCCAAAGCAGGTCTCTGCTGAGGCTACTGAGACTGGAGGCATGTGGTAATTAGCTGTTGGTGTTGAGTAATATGGTCTGGTTGCATGTGCTGTTGACTGGTCTTGAATCTGCTGTTGTCTGGGGAGAGCGACTGCATTTGTTGTAGGACGGTTTGCTACATCTGCTGTTTAACTGGTTGCTGGATCTGCTGTTGAAATGTGGCTGCATCTGATGTTGACTGGTTTTGGCAAATACACTAATTGTTGTATTGGTTGCTACAAATGCTGTTGGGCTGGTCGCTGCATGTGATATGTGGTGGGCTGCTACATCTGCTATTGCATGGGCTGGTGCTGTAGTGTCTATCACTGAAATATCTGTGGTCGGCCCCGATGCTGGATTACCATTGCCTGCTGTAAAATTAAAGGCCGTGTAAAAGATGCAGTAGAAACAAACATGGTTCACGTGATGCAATAAATTCTTTTGTTGTCTGTCATTTCATTTCAGGTTTCTGATCAAGGACAGAAGTCTCTACTTGGAAGTCTTCAAATGACTCTTTTAACAGATTTTTCAGTTTTAATCGGATCCAGTGAGAGTTGGCAGCTGTTGGGTCATTCTGTGTTTTCTGGAGCAACATCCACTCAAGTTTGTCTTCCCATAAGCTTAACTTCTTTTTCTTCTTCTAGACTTCTAGCTGGAACCCGGCCTCACTAAGGTTGGTGTAGTACATGGTTGAGTGCTCAGTGTGTTTTGGGATGGGAGGAGGTGCCTGACAATCTTTTTGGTTCATCAGATGATGTATATCTGACACTAAGTGGCAGTGACCCTATCGATAAGCTCCGCATTGCTTCGGGCTGATGACCCAGCATCAGGTGGCCTGGACAGTGTGGCATTGTTGGAAGAGAAATGATGTACAATGTGGATGTGAAGGAAGGAAAACTTGTCCCCCTCTTGCCCTTTGTGCCCCTGTTCCAACAAATGATTAAGCCCCGATCCTGTCGCCGACCCTTAATCGTGGACAGTCAATGAAAAATAAGGTAATATGGGCGGGACTACTGAATCGGTCAGGGATTAAGTTCAGATGGGCCTCAGGGGGCCTGAGGAGGCCCCAGGCGGCCCCACAGAGTCCCAGACTGGTCTGGGACTAAGAACTGACTAAGCCATTTTTCTGGTCGGTTTGAACCACGATTGTGTCGTACATACATACTGGGTCCCAGAATGCCTCAGGCCTCCTGGGACTAAGAGCCAACTAACCCCAGATTAAGTCCCGGCGTCCTCAGGCATTCTGAGGCTTCCTCATTGTTCCTTATGTGGGTGTTCCACCACACAACTAAGGCTCCCGATTCAGGGTTTTTGGAGGTCAGTTTCAAATATTTGCTTAGTCCCAGGCGTCCTGTTAGGGTCAGTTGCTGTCGGTTGAGGCCGTGTGAAAAATCAAACATGTTTGATATTTTACACGACCACAACTTATTGATATTTCCCGCCCTCTACAAAATGTCCAGTCCCAGGCGTCCTCAGGCCTCCTCTGACCCAATTTTACACAATCCTATGCTGTCCCAGGCCGCCTGCGACCCTTAGTCCCAGACCTCCATAGCTTATTCCCAGGAAGCCTGTTGTTATTCCCCGACTCAAATCAGATGTGTAGGAATTGTATGCGTGTGAAAGTGAATCGGTTTCATTAGTCCCCGGAAGCCTCAGACCATCTAGGGACTCTAGGGCTTAGTCCCAGAATCTAGGTGTGGGACTAAGCCCTGATTAAGAGTAGCCGACCACAACCGACCCTAACCGGCCTCCTCAGGACACCTGGGATCACACAAATTTAGTCTGCGATGGTCTGAGATCGCCCTTTTTGACTTTGTGGCATCAGAAGCTGAGAAGATGACCCGAGAGGAGTTTGAGGACCTCAAGGGCAGAATTTTAAGAGACATTGAAGCCATTAAGAGCAACCGTAGATGTCAATCACTACCTAGAAGATCAGCCACTATTACCACGGAGTCCCAGAGGTCGGGATACTGCCAGCTACCACTCAACAGGCATCTAGTTCTACACAAGCAGCACCTAGCAGCAGTTATGTCTACTATACACCCAGCCCCATTGGCTTTGGTAACCCTGCATCAGTTCTAACTGTACAGGATGAGGGCAGTAGACACAACTTTAGTGGAATACTAAGCCAGCTACCAGATCTGACGTCAACACAGATCATTGAGCAGCCTCAGCAGCAGCAGCTCTTCACTATCACCACTTCAGCACCGCCTCAACAGCAGCAGCCTCCTCAGTAGCCATCCAGTCAGGGTGGGTCTTTGATCTGCCAGGCCCTTTTAATGGCCACCAAATCTTCCAATAACAATTATTAAGCTACATGTTGGTGACATTCCCCTCCCAAAACAAAACAGTTCAGTACAACTACTTATCACAAGAAAAAAAAAGCCCAACACCTACACCACCCCAAACATAAAATAAATAACCCATGGTAATACACATAACAACATAAGGCCACAAAAAATAAAAATTGATAGTGTAACTCCAAAAATGGCCAATAATCTGCCCATTTGTAGCTCTAAATCCATGGGATAGTTTAAACTTTGTAAAAAAAAAGTCCAACACTTACACCTTCCCTAGAGTTAAAGATCTCACCCATCCACCAACCCCAAAACACACAAACCCACTGGTAAACATAACCCCCAACCAAGAAACTGACAAACCAATGTCCAAACGGACCCCCCCCCCCCCCCCCAAAAAAAAAAAAAAAAAAATTAAAAATTAAAAAAAAAAATTTTAGAACCCATGAACCGTAACCAAAGCACACAAGTTTATGTGTTTATTTTTGGAAATTTCCTCTAGTAAACATAGTTCAATTTGAGATTTGCAAGAATTTTAGAAATATTTTACAAAAAAAAAACAGTTTCTGTTTTTGGCCAGTTATGAAAGATTTTCTAATATTTAATCAAATTCTAAAATTCTGTTTGTCATTGGTTTTGTCTATCTGTTTTTTGTTGAAGTTGTGTTTGCGAGTGGGTTTGTCTGTCTGTTTTTCAAGGTTCTATTAGCAATGTGGTTTGTCTGTTTGTCTGTTTGTCGTCCTTATGTTTGGCATGGGGTTTGTCTCTTTGTCAGTTTGCCGTCCTTATGCTTGGCATGGTGTTTGTCTGTGTGTCTGTTTGTTTGACTTATGTTTGCAGATGGTTGGGGTATTTGTAACAAGCAAAGCTGAATAATGGTTTTTGGAATGTTTGGTAGTCCTGAAAAGGACTGGTTATTAGTCCTGAAAAGGACTGGTTACTGCAGTAGCAGTTATATTCTGCCATGTTGCCAGGCCACTGCTCCCTCATTATTGAAGTAGTCCTTGAGGTAATCCCTCTGTCTTTTGGCTTCTCTAGCAGGGTTTCTGTCTGGACCACCACCAGCAGCACCACCAATCAATGGACAATGACCAGGCACATCATCATCATCATCACCAGGCTGTTGACCACCATGTTGACCTTGATACTGGCTTCTCAGTATGTTGTGTAGAAGCACACAGGTAAAGATGACTTCCCTCACTGTGTCTGGGGGTAGTTCAATGGTGGTCAACATCACTCTGAATCTTGAGACCAGGATGCCAAAAGCATTCTCTACCACTCTCCCGCCCTTTGATATTCTGTAGTTGGCAATCCTTTCCTCTCTGGTTAACATTCTTCTGCCATGGGGCTTCATGAACCAGGTCTTCAGGGCAAAGGCATCATCTGCCAGTATGAAGTAGGGGACATCTCTCCCCCTTGGGTTATAGGTGCAGGGTCTGGGAAGCCTATCCTGCCATTATCAATCTTCCTCTTCAGCTGGGAGGCATTAAATATCTGGGCATCTGAGCAAGATCCAGCTGTACCTGCATCCACCCATCTGAACTTGTACTGCCAATCAACCAAGGCCAACATCACTACTGAAAATAATCCCTTATAGTTGTGGTACAGGCCCCAGTGTTCTTGGGTTTCTTCAGGGCCACATGCTTGCCATCAAGTGTCCCAGGGCATGTGGGACATTCCACCTGATCCTGAATTCCCTTTCCAGTTTTTCCACCCATCTGGAGTTGTGGGACATCTCAGGTATTCTCTGGTGAACTTATTCTGGATGGCCCTGCAGACCCCTGGTAGAAACCTGGAGATGGTGGATCTCCCAACCCTGAACTGACAGGATAATGATGTGTAGGACTCTCCAGTGGCCAGATATCTGATGGTGAGGGCTAACTTCTCCCCAACATTAATAGGAGCTCTAGAGTTGGTGGTCTGCCTGGCTAGGTGTTGTTCCAGTCTGGTCTTTATCATTTCAAAAAATTCTGGGGTCATCCTCATGTAATTGGTGAATCCTGGAATGTCTGTGGCATACAGCCATAATGTTGTGGTAGGCCCCCCCCTCTCCTCTATCTGTAGCAGCCATGACCTGACCCACATATTGTGCCTTCTTGTAGGTCTCTGTCTGGGTGGTGGTGGTGGTGCTGCTGGTGGTGGTTGGTGTGGTCGACATAGAAATAGGAAATACATGATTATTTGTAACTGAATAAAAACTAAAAAGGCCCTAAGTTGTTGCTGAATCTGTCTTCCATTAAATGGTGGCATCCTGCTGTGTTCCTAGAAAAGTAATGATGATTAGATCGCGGAATTGCTTTATATATACCCAGAAAATCCAGATTCCTTGCAAAACAATAATCGGCCACATTGGTCTGGGGAAAACTGAGGAGGCCTGAAGAGGCCTGACGATGCCTCAGGGCGCCAGGCCTTAATTATGGGTTAGTCGGGGATAGTCCCAGGAGGCCTGAGGCGTCCTGAGAGCCAGTCGGTATGTCTACGACAAGATCGTGGATGAAACCGACCAGTCGGGGACTCTGTAGGGCGGCCTGGGGATGCCTCAGGCTTCCTGAGGCCGATCTGTACTTAATCCCAGACATCACTACCGCCCTGTTTATATGATTTTTCACCGACTGTCCACGATTAAGGGTCGGGGACAGGGTTGGGGCTTAATCCTTTGGTGGAATAGGGGCATAAGATATCCGATTTTTGTTTTCAATGCGACTAAAGGTCGCAGGGGGCCTGGGACTGAGGGACAGAGGGTCTGGGACTAAGGGTCTGGGACTAAGGGTCGCAGGAGGCCTGGGACAACATAGGACTGTGTAAATTTGGTCTGAGGAAGCCTGGGACTGGACATTTTGTTTATGGCAGGAAAAAATAATCGGTTGGGGTCGGGAGAAATATCAAACATGTATATCAAACATGTTTGATTTTTCTCCCGACCCCAACCGACAACAACCGACCCTTACAGAACACCTGGGACTAAGCAAATTTTTCAAGCCGACCCTCAAAAACCCTTAATCGGGAGCCTTAGTTGTGTGGTGGAACACCTACATTAGATCACCCCCTCAGTGCAGGCTTCCTCAGTCATTTCCTGTATATCCTCCTCTGAAGTTCCCATATTAGTCTCCTGAATAGCATCCTGAGTAGCTGCCTGTATCGCCTCAATCACTTGAGCCTAGTGGGTGCAACTGACAACCACTCTCTGGATTTTTGGATCTTGTCTGTCTGTCAGTTCTTTTTGTAAACATTTCATATATGATTTATACCTTATATAAAATTCAACTCATGAAAAATTGACTAAATGCCAGTTACATTCGAAATATCTGCAAAATACTAAATCTCATGAAAATATGTCTAATTTGATCATACAAGTGTATTCTCTTGAATTCTTGGTATGAAGTGAATGCTGAGGCCTGGATCAGGGGGATTTATATACACTCTCATGTTCCTTTGATGTGTTCTTTCTAATCTCATCCCCATTATGAAGCCATCTCAAACCTATTGCAAACCCATCTTTTTAAAACCGTTTTCATCTTTCCCATCACAAACACCAATATTTTGTATCGTCCTGGGTTATTTTGACATCACCAACCATTTATTGTGTTCACAGAGGCAAATTTCATTGGTCAATTTTAAATACAATCCAAAAGTTTGTTATAGGTTTAAGATAGAAAATATTCATTTGTGACCAAGATATGACATAAAAGGTTAAGTTGCGATCAAAGTAATTGATAAGAGATAGGTTGCAACTAAGTACATAAATGCAAGATCTGATAAGAATCAGGAAAAGTTTGTGATACCTTCAAACAGTTTGAATTTATCCCCAAGGTTTCCCAACCTAGCGACTGGGATGATTGTGGTGTGCTATAAAAAGAAAAAACATTGAGCTCAAATTCAGAAAAAAATTGGGATCACAACTCAAGCACAGAGGGATTGGCCATAGTGGAACAGTCCTATTATGGTTTTGCAGTCAGCTGCACTATTATCTTGAACTTGAGAAGATTAGTTAATATCCCTGTACTTAGTATTAGTATTGACCATTTTTTTCCATTGCTCTTTAATTTGGTGGTCTTTGTCGGTGATCATTTGGTGGTCATATTCTCATACGTACATGGTATTTAAATAAAATAACCAACTTGGAAGATATTTAGTTTAAAAAGGGCCAATTTTCATTTAAATGCTTCATAAAAATTACCCTTGCTATAACTGCTTTTCAAAGAAAACACATTTCTGAGAATATGAAGATACTGAGTTAAATTATTTTTCTTAAAATTATCTTTTCAAGAAAAATTTTCAAAGAAACCCCCTTTTTTTAAGCAACATTCTAAGAATAAGAAGACCTTTGAAAAAGGATATTCAGAAATTTAAAGAATGTTTTTGAATATGAATTTTTTCATCATAATTAGCCATTCCATTAATGCGTATTGGGAGTTATGGAAATAGAAGGTTTGGATCTAAAATGAACGAATTTAGAGGACATGAAAATAATTGTATGTGTACACTATTGAGTTTAGAACCATCTAGGAATATATTGTTGTGTATCTGAAATTTGATAAAGAAACAAGAAATGTTTGTTTCTAAAATGTACTAATTCAGACATCATGATTACTTATGACTGAGTACATTATGTACCTGTAACTACTGCTTATTCTTGTAGTTGGAATAAATATAGTATTAAAATGTAGTTTTTGTCCAAATGTGGATTAAATCGTTCCTTTCTGATATATAATTTGCAAATTTTCAACTGTTTCAGTGTGCTTATTGCATAATGCATGGTATGTGAACAGAATGTAGCACTACTAAAACCAATGCATTAGGTAGCGTAACAACGTCATTCTGACGTCATTAAATACTACTTTTCATTGGTATAGTGGTTAAAATTCGTAAAATTGGTCATTTCATGCTCAGTATTGACAAATATGCCATTTTAAAATTTATAAGACACATAGGCCAGATATAGTGACAATGAATCAATATTTTATCACAAACTACACAGGAATAGAATGCTAAGCACACTTACATAAAGAATCTTAACCATTCACGTTGTTATTTTGGTGAAAGTTGTACATTGTTGTTATTATTTAACTTATTTCATTTTGGTGCAAAAATCATTGATGTAGCAAATATTTTTTTTATTTTAAGGAAGTCAGTTTAGTAGAAGCAAAGAAATTTTGAAAAAGTGTTTAGTACATTACAAACAAGGTTTGGAAAAACAATATCATGTGTAATTAAATTACAAATATTAAACATTCATGCTTTATGGAGTTCTTTTATTAGAAGACAATCAATATCGTGATGGCCAAGTAATTAAAACCCTGTTGGCTAAACCAGAAATTGTATGTTCCACAAACAATTCTTTAGCAATGAGAATATAGGTTTAAGATTGATATCTAAATAAACATTGAAGCTACACATGTGACATTCATGCCATTTTGAAGGCATTTTGTTGTGATTTGTGCTGCTTTTAGTCACACTGGTTGCATATTTGGTAAGATACCTCTATGTGTAGTAATTGGAATAAATTATTTGAATTGTTGTGACATAGAAGTACATGTCTGCATCAAACAGAATCACCTATGGAAACACAGTTTATGCAATACATGTACACATTGCTTATTGGCATCACAGAAGAACAGGTCGAGTATAAGTGCCTGTTGAAATGTCTACTTAAAATTATGACATTAAATGATGGTTATTTCTGAAAATCCTGGAAATGGTTGGTCAGGTTGGTCCTTTGGTCAGGCATCTGTCTATGTGGTGTAGCTTAACCAGTTTCCGTCTCATCACTGAAGTTGAGCAGCACTAGGCTTAGTCAGTACTTAGATGGCTGACTGTCTGAATTCTGCTCCAGGTATGGGTAGACATATATAGTAATTCAGATGATCACTTAAATGGCAGTCCTATTGCCTTATTTCTGAAACAACGTGCTAGGCATAGCATAAAATCAATCAATCAATCCTTTATCCACATGAAACTTTTATGAATATTCGCTCACTAGTTTTCGAGTGATGTCAAGTAGACAGCAAAAGTAATTGAAAATCAGCCCTTTCAAAATTTGGGATTTTTTTCTTCCCAGAATATGATTGAGTTTCAAAAATGTCATCAGTTCTTTCTTTGACAAGACCCTTATACAAAAACAAATTCATAAGGGTGAATTCATGTACTGTTGAAGTAATCATGAACATAGACAAATGGAGAAACAAATAAACACACCCTAATATACATAGGTCAAAGCTTTCGTAGTTAGGAACACTGCATTTAGAGTGCTTCAGTGGGCGTTCCATTTGGTTTGGAAAGTGATTTGTATCCATGTGTACATTTTACATGTTTAAAGAACTTCCTGTGAACTGTGATACAATATACGCACTCAAAGGGGAAAGGGGCAGGTCGGATGGGTAGATGGAGCTGCTCATACTACTATACTGATATAAGGTATCTGTTTGGAGCCATAAGTACCAGATAGCCAATCATAGCTAGAGCACATACAGGTAACACCACAAGGAAGGGTGTGACCCAGTAATTAGCTTGTTTCCTTTAGGATTAAATTTCAACTGTTTCCCCCTTCCATAACATCAAGGCATGTTGCATAGTCTTCCTTATTTGCAATTATGATAACACTACTGTGATTGATTTTATGTCAATACTTGACTTCACACTTTTGAAATTCAAGATATTCAAGGTGCTTCTGCTTATTTTAAGTCTAAATTTGTATGATTGCAATTTAGTTTATATACATTGTATTATGGGTTTTGTGAGAGTCCCACAATTTGACAGTGAAAAGTGCACACACATTTTAACACTCCTAGAGTAAAAAGCCTGACACTCACTTTCTCTCTTTTCTCAGTTGACTTCAGCATCCACCTATTAGAAGAGAGCATTTCTACACACCCACTTGTCAGCCAGCTTTTGCTCAAGTCATTTTGTCTTAGGTATTTCATGAGGACTGAATGGTTTTTTTACCAGAATGTGGGGCTGACATAGATAAGTCTTTGTATTGTATGGATTCATAATGATTCCATATCTGTCAGACTTGGTGAAATAAGAAATACATGTCTAACTATTTCCCATTGTGTTCCCAATTGGATGTGTTCGTGAGTCGATTAGAAACAGTTATGATAATATTGAACTGTTATTGCAAACTGCTCCCGATCCATAGCAGAACTTTATCATCTTAAACCCATCTTAAAATCTGTCTTTCTCATGAAACCATCTTTTTGATCTTACAGTACAAGTCCATCTCTTCCATCTTAAGTCAGAAAACTTGTAAAAGCAATTGCGGTGTCTATCAGAAAGTTCTGAAAAAAAATCAGGAACCTATCTTAAACTACATCCATGGAATACTTTTCAAATTGGTGGTATACTATTGGATCCCTATAATGCCACAGTCCTGTAACAAACCGAGAATAGATTCATCTCATTAGTTAGATCATATTCCATATACGTGGGACTCCTGATTACATCAACTTAGCAGATGGACGACTACCAGACATAAAAGGAATTGCCCAAATGTTTATCTTTCATTGTGGGCTTATTAATCATGAGGTTAGTTTGGACTTTACTTATTTACTTACAGGTTTGTTCATCTTCTGACTCCCCACTCTAGGCACAGATGGGGCACCACTAAATGGGGGATTGTTTGCAGTCACCCCATGGAGTTCCCTCTCTCAGAGGGTTGAGTGGTTCAGGTGTCCAAGGCAAGGAACAATCTTTTTTGTTTATGGAAGAAGTTACGGATCCAGATACTATATATATTATGTAATGTAACAGTGTAGTTTGGGCCATTGTGTATTCCTGGGTAAATTAAGTGTGTAATTCAGTGGATTTTGTGGTGAATGGTTGTTAAGTTTGTGAATATGTTGTAAAGAAAATAAAAGTTTTATTAACATTCGAATATATTGGAGTTTAGTATCAGAATGTAAGCTTTAGAGAGTTCCACTGTTAAAATGTGAGATTGATATGAACTGAGTTTTTCTAGTAGTTTTTGCCCAAGATTACAGATGTATATTCTGAATTTTTGGGCAAATGTCAAAGCTCACTCAGAATGACAGTACTATGCATAAATAACATATTCACAATATTTTTACTTAATCAAAAATAAAATAACTTAAACCACAGATGTATTTGGTTTTTGTTGTCCATCTATGCTCAAATCGCATGGCATTGGCCACATCCCACTTTCCTAAATAAATGAAAAATCCACCAAGAAAGGTGATGACATTATATTTATGTAAACCAAAGGTTTGATGAACGAGTTCCTACATAATGGTTATCCAAAATACTTTGAATGCTTTCCTTATACCCAGATGTAGTGTGTACCGAACACATAGAAGTTAATCTGATGGTGTCCTGCTACAGGCCCCACACTTTGCATCAATATACAAGTCTAAAAAGCATTTTGGCCTCAGCTTTGCATATGATGCTCCAAGGATTTGGAATGACCTGCCTGATGATATATGCTCAGCTATATCTCTCTCTTCATTCAGGAAGAAGTAAACTTATCTCTTTGAGAAAGCTTACCCACCCTAGTTTCTTTCTGGTCCTGTTTCTGTCTTTCTCCGTGTTGCTCACCATTACAATGTTCCTGATTTAATGATTACAATCTCTGATTTCTGGCATGGTATGTCTTAGAGTCTGTCAATAGATAAAGATTAAGCGCTATAAAAGTACTATTAGAATTAGAATTATTACACAATAATAAGTGATAAATACTACATCATTTGGTGATCAGCACTTATTATGTAGTGATCACCAGATCATTTGGTGATTACCACATGGCAAGTGATGTTCTTGCTATCACAACTTTGTATATGATAAAATAAATTCACAATGTCCCAACAGGAACTCCATGCCAATGAACTAGACTTGTTAATCACAGTGAAGTGATCTACAGTTTTCAGCCTAAAATTTTGAATGTTTTAAATGTTTTACTTTCGTGGGTATTATACACAGTTGTCAATGCAGGGAAAGTAAAATGTAAGCACTTTTATGATATGAATATACACCTTTAAACTGTCAATAGAAAACTTTTGTGTGGGGTTCTGTCATTCTGTGCTGTGAGAGGTGTGGCTTTATAATCCCCCATTTTGTTAATGGATAAAGTGTAAATTTAGCCTTTACTTCAGCTCAAACTTCACAGTATATTTATGGAACATTTATTCATTCACTTCCCATACTAGCCTTGGTCTTTTAATGTAATATTCTCCTTATCTTTATTGTTTCAATGTAATATTCTTAGCATTGCATTAGACTTTATTCATTTAAATTTAATGAAAATTTACTCATTACTTTTGCAAAGCATTTCCTGTGTTATTGAAAGTACACATGCATATATTTCATGTTCATAAATATTATTCATTCAAAAATATATTTTCAACCTTTTCATTTGAACATGGTGTCAGCTCAGAATGACAACCACTTACTTTTCCTGTTAACCTTTTGGCTCATTGCATTAATACTTAAATAAACCTATTGTGCCTTGTTGAAAATGATATAAGCTTGCTCATATTGTCTTGGCTCTTTATATTTCCTCATTTTACTCTATGAACTAAGCCTTTAATAACCATTTCCATTTGTATGTTACTGGCGTACCTTTAAGCTTACTGCTGTTGTGAGCATCCTCTATGGTTCTTGTTTACTGATTTGCAAAATTATATTACTCATTCTGTCGCTTGTTAGTTACTTTGCAAAATTTTAGCAAAGAATATAACTAATTCTGTTTGCTTGTCTGTAAGTTTGTTTGTTTAAAGCATAACTCCCAAACTACTGTACAGATGGTTATGAAATTTTAGGCAGCATCAGAACTGTTGAACTGATTCATATTTGGGCATGATTGGGTCAAGACCCTTGGTTCTGGGGCAATTTTTATGTTATCTTACCATAGAAATCAATAAGATCATTTTAAGATCTGTAAGCAGATCAGTTGTTCACAAACAGAATGAGTAATATACTTTGCAAAAATGTTGGAAAGTATGCATTCTACTCGCCTCTGAGTGCTCGAATTTGTAAGCTTTTTCATTTGTTTCCAGCATAACTCCACAAGTACTGCACGGATGGTCCGTTACCATAGAAACCTTACAGAAAGAATGATATACTTCACAAAGAAGATTAGAAAGTCTGCACTCTGCACTGTGAGTGCTTTTGTTTGTCCTGTGTGTTGTTACTGTGTGTTGAATTCTGTTTCAACAACTGACATCCTCTTTTTGGTATTTATTTCCATTTTATCAAAGTTTTGAAAAAATATCAAAACTTTTAAAAAGTTCCTTATAATTCCAAATCTAATTCTGCACTTAATTTTAAATTTTGATAGTTAATTCTAATCTTACTTTAATTTAAAACCTTTAATTTTGGCTTTTGATAAGTTATCCTTTCTGGGATTTTTTTGGTGTTTTTTTAGCTCTAAATCAAATTTAGTCTTTCCTAGTCTGTTAATATCTTAATATTTCCAAAACAAATTTACTCTAACTTTATAAAATAAAACATGCAATTCCTTTTGTAATATTAAATAACCATTTTAATTTATTCCTATCTCACTACACTGTCTATAAGCTTCTATATAACAGGTCAAGATCCAGAGCCTGAAAATTAGAAGAAAGATTGATTTTTACTCACATTCACACTTGCCTGAAAATTTCTGGATAGGTCTTCAAATTTTGGTATTTTGCCTCAATGTACACTATTGTACATGCTGTATGTTTTATATTCCCATACACACTTGCTCAGTTAGGCATCTCATCGCTTCTTTTGTTTCTGGTTTTCTTATGGTGTGTCATTAGGTCTTATAAAGAGTCCAAATATTCAAACCAATCCAGCAATAAAATCTATCAAAAAAAATATAAAGGTTGTTTTACATGTATTATCCAAAACAATTTCCTTTAATAATAAATGAAACAATTACATGTTTAGCCACAAGATGCAAAACAAACTTTTAATTTGAAATTTCTCCACTGATTTTGGCAGATTTTAATTCAACAATGCAACTAATAAATGTAGAAGCTATTGACATATATTTCTAATTATAATGTTTATGCATTTGTATCACTGATTATCCATGATAAGGGGCACAGGCCAAGAAAAGTAAATTCATTAAGTTAATTGTATCAACGAAAAATACCTCCTTAAAAATATAATATTTAATTTGACTAATATAATTATTGACATATATGTTTAAATTATATACTGATAATTTCAACAAAAACACATTAATGACTTAGTTGGTAACAAGTTTGTCCTTTAATCACTTTAATCTTCCTCCTATGGTCTCAGGTTCGAACCAACTCCATCACAACATGTGGGATGAACTGTCTGATATCAGCCAAGCAGTTGATAGAAAATCAAACCCCAATTTGGTCTTCGCCTCAACAGTTGTGTTTTGACTTCATAATGCATAGTTCAAACTTCTCTGATATATTGTTACTGCCACAGTTTATAGAGGCAGGTCAGATTGGGTTATTTTTTGTTTGAATCTTTGACACAGTTTTAATAACATATCCTTCAAGGAAAAATTATAGGAATATGACTAAAAGTTGTTTTTTGACAGTTCAAAACATTCGGCATGACTTGTCTCACAGATGCAACAAACATGCAGGTTGCCTTCAATAAAGAAGTTTTTAATTTTTGTTTATAGAAACCAGACTATTTACTTTTATAATTTACCATAAAAAGAAACAGCGTTTCGATGTAATTAAATCTGTCACCTTAGAGGCTATTTCATGTTTGCAAGAACAATTGTAGCTTGTTATTGTTTGAATTGTATTTCAATCAAGTCCTGATACATATTACAAGATTAGACGATTTAAAAGTTCTTTTTTTTGCCATAAGGTACAATATGTGACGTTCCCTGAGAGGTCTGCTGGATCAGATCTGCCCTACTCTTTTTGTTATTTGGTTTTTCCTTTTTGAGTCTGTCTCTTAAGAATTTTAAAAGTATGTAGTACATGACATTTTTGCTCTTTTTATATGAAGTAATTTTTGTTTTCGTTTAGGAAATACAATCTACAAATTGCATTCATGGAGTAGTTCCTGAAGAAGTTGCATTGCTTTCCCAGTCCATCTGATTGGTAAGATCAAGTTAAGATGGAAAAGACTGTGTTCTGTATGTTAAGATAGAAATGCGATAGGTTCTCAAGAATCGGGATAAAAATCGAGAACACTTTACCAAAAATTCAAACCATTCGAAACTGTATGGAAGGGATACGATCACTTTTCAATTGACTTTCAAAGTCACCAATCGGGAAGTAACCACAACTGCCATGCATTAGCATTTCGATCATGGATTGTAAAGAGTCTACAAATGTTCTCAATGAAAAGATCATCCTCCCGAACAAGAAATTTAGTACACTGTATTCCAACAGGTGCCGTGATAGTCATAGTGGAACATCCCCTAAATTACACTTTTGTGAGTTTTGTGCCTGCACTAGTCTTCAGGTAACATCTCAGGTACAGTTAGCACAGAATTTGAGTTCAGGTATCCAGTGCATACCATGTTTCAGCCTTCATTACTTTATTGAGAAAATATATTAACCTCATCTTATCATTATCTGGACTGACGAATATAATCACAACGATGAGTGGAATGTTGTAATCACTGCAATCAACTGACTAGATTTTTTTTGTAAATCTTTGAACACATTGTATGGGGTCATGTCATGCCTAGTAGTTGAAGGTATGGAGCAAGGCAGTGCATATGAGTTAGCATCTGGTTTTCACACTGAAAATCATCAAACCTGGGCTACAAGACATAAAATAACTTATTGAAAGCTTAAAGCTTTTTTATGGGCCATTGCATGGAGAGGTCATGAAATGAAATAAACTAGGAATTAATAAAAGATTTGTACTTTGTTTTTTATGTTCATATGTTGTCAATACACAACACATGATAATGTGTGGACATATTATGTGACATCCGGTAAGATATCAGATGATGAAGAGGGTATCAATACAAAGAGTAACAATAAATTACCTTTAAACTAATAATACACGTAATTGGTTAACCTGAAATATGCCAACCAGTCATCTGAACTCAATAATCATTGTTTTTACATCACATTAGCACTATATACACAATTCAGACCAAAGAGATGTATCATTTAATTTATAAAGATATAAAATAATATCAGGCTAACAGATATATCCACCAAAAATCACATATAACAAATAAGCATAAGTCTCTCTTAAACAGCAAATTAAAAAAATTGCAACTCCAAAATCAGTTCAGTTTTCTTGTACATAAACTTCTTAGTTGTAAGAAAGAAAAATTTACATTAAAGAAAACCCCGAGAAAACGTGAGATCATGCTACCTGGATTTAAATGAAGTCAGCAATGTACAAAGTTTTATTATAACTAAAAAACACAATACGTATAATACACAGTCCCCCCACCCCCTGAAGTCAGAAACAACACTCTGTGGAGGAAATTGGTATTATTATACACACAATCTTGTATACATGCTAACTAATTATATTTACAGACCCATCAACAATACACAATTACTTCATCAATCATCAATCAATACAGACATGTAAATAGATTATTAAAGAATTACATTCCTGATAAATAATTACATTCAGAAGTGTTAATTGGAGCAAGAATAGGTACATGAATTAAATAATCAGTTGTAAACACATACACAAACTTGTAACACAGGGCTGATAAAACGAGGTGAGATTGGAGTTGAACCCACAACCTAAGTAACTGGTTAACCTTAGTGGTTCACTGGTTGGGCCTAGTGGTGTGTCACCCACACCCTCCCCCCCCCCCCCCCCCCCCCCGATTGGCTGACCTCAGGGTCATAGGGCATGCCCCCCACTGTTTCCCTCCAAAAGTGTTTTCCCCTCCACTTGAAGTTAAGATTATGAACTGGGTGGTTGGACATTCAATTTGAATTGCCCTTCCTCCCTCCCTTGTTTTAAGCTCTTTTAATCATGATTTTATGGTTTTAGGGGGGTTTTATGTTTTACAGAGGGTTTTATAGATACATGTCTTTTTTCCATGTATGTACTTAATTTATCTTAGGGCTGATTAGTTTATATTATGTAATGACTTACCCTTAGTGGTTCACTGGTTGTGCCTAGTGGTTAACCAGTTACTTAGGTTGTGGGTTCAACTCCACTCTCACCTTGTTTTATCAGCCCTGGGTTACAAGTTTGTGTATGTGTTTACAACTAATTATCTAATATGCTTCTGTCTCTCAATTCAGTAAATAGTATTATGTATTCCAACAACAAGGAATGAGCATTATTATTTTGTATTATTTTTGACAAGCCATCCTTGTTCTGAATTCAACTTTATGTTATACTTAGGATAAAATAGGCTAGTTCACACATCACAACATGAACTTGAAACTAGATCGCATGACATCTCCACAGATAGTGTCTCTTTTACACTGACAGAATGAAACTTCAAACTATTTACCTTGTGAACTGTAGAAACTAAAATAGTAAGCCAAAAGAAGTATGTATCTTTCTTCTCTGCATATGATTTATTAGTAAAAAGGTGAAAAGTTATACATTAGAAAGCACTTGGAGAGAACTGACCTCCACCCAGTAACTAGTGTCATTATATCTGCAATTTTGTTACAATCTTTTTATAACTTATATGTATCCATGAATTACAGACACTATTGTAAGAAGGTCTAGTATTTCTTGACAAGGAAACTTAAGATTAATTATGGAGGTATATAAACATATAATGAAAATGACCCTGTAATGCAATGATAAAAAAACTCTGAAAAATTGGATCAGTCACCTAGATCTACATAATCAGACTTTCACTTTTTGAGGTATTTTGCATACAGATGGACAAACAAAAATAAAATACATCTGCCAAAAACATAACCTCCTTGGTAAAAGTAACAATATGATCAGATTCCAAAAATTAGCTTCTACATAATGTACATTTGTATAAAATTGGAAGATCAATTATTCTCCAAATCACCTTAAATTAGTTTAAATTTGACTAGTTTTTTAGACTTAAGGTGAATGGGTTCCTGTTACCTAACACTGTTTTCAACAGCTCTAAACGCAAAAATGAAAAAATTTTAAGAACAAAAATCTGCAATTTTACAGCCCCAGTTTGACCCATTTGGGGGATGTCATGTGTGTAAATTTGACTCTTTAAACTCTTTGAATACCATTACCCAGTAACTCCAAATACATTCTCAGGCTCCTCAACTAGAAATGAAGAAAACACGAGAGCAAGGATGCAAGAAGGAAATCTGGTCAGCTTTATAGATCCTCCGTATGTGGTTTTGTGTTACCTTCTCAGACATTTGAATGATTTAAATGAAATACAAAAGGAAACCATTAATGTCTGAGAATACACGAAATTCGCCTATGCCTAAAACTGAAAAAATCTGGAGATTGAAAAGGAGGATCAAATTTAAGGACATAGCAAACTGAGAATACAAAAGCCAACAATAATGAAAAACCAAAAAGTCTAAAAGACTTGTTTTTAATTATTTGGCATTGACAAAGGTCCACTGTAACCATGTAGAAACAAGTTCCCATACTAAAGGAATGTAAAATGGTTGGAAAGAAAACATTAATATGGGAGGTATTAAAGGAAGACTTTCATGTGGCCGTGGTGGTAGAAACATGACCCAAAAGCAATAAGCACCCTTTTTAGGGATGCTTAATAATATGCTCTACTGTTTATTCAATCTCTCTGATAGGTGAGTAGCCTTCTGTCTGGAGTGTTGTTGTATTCTTCCACTGTTTCTGCTGGGGATGCTGCATTCTTTTTTTCTATCTTCACAGGCACAGTGGCAGCCATTACAAACTGATTGGTTTCTCGCAGAGTTTTCTGGAACAGGTAAAGCTGTTTGTAGGTTGACCTGTAGATGACTCTTTCCATCAGCTGGTCTGCAAAAGTAGATAAGGACAACATTTTGGAAAATGTACAAAAATATTGTTTACAAGAATAACATCTCTATGTCAAAGGGTTTAGGTTGACGTTTTTACATAAAACATATATAAGTCAGGATATTTTAGATACCACACTTGTTTAACCTTTTTACAGCTTCTAAGGCAAGATTGTCTCCAATCTCAAATACATAACCATGGACGTTTGTATGGTAGCATTTAAATGCAAACGTGGAGTACAGTATTATATATTATACTAAGATCTCATTCTTACCTGCTGCATTTGGCAATCTGATGAGTTTTTCTTTTAGGTCTTTTGAAATGACACCTCGGCTGGTGAGTCTTTGTAAGATATCCTGAACATTGGTCATCTTGGTAAAAAACTCTTGGTTGTCCTTCATACTTTGCCTATCATTGTCACTGATCATTTCATCAGCTGAAAAATGAATATTCAATTATCATAATGAAATAAAAATGTAAGGATGAATAACAAGCAAGTTAATTTCAAAGTACAGCTCAAACTATGGATAGATCAAGATTCAAGATTTTACACCCACAACCATGGATTAGTGAGCTAGAGTGTAGCTTGATGATACTTTTTGCCAATTTAGGTCAGTAAGGTAACTATCATCATCTCTCCACAAGTGCAAGTTATTATAATATTTCCTGAATTGATCCCAGAGATCAGACACAATCGTATCTATCAGCCGTAAAAAGTAATTACATAGTGTTTTTAAAACTTTTAATTCACTGCTGTTTTAAAATGCATTACAAAATGTAACATGTTCAATTTCTATGGTATTACGAATTGAGTTAAAAGTAACAGAGTCATCATATCACAAAAAAAATCTAATTTAAAGTTATTTAGTTGCCCAAACCAATATCTTCTGACACCTTAAACTGTAAATCTCAAACATCCAGTAGGAAAAAATATTATTAAAACATTAGATCAATAAATTTACATCAGACTGGAATCAGGTTGAAAATAAATAAAAGATTGTCCCTGAAACAAAGTAAAACAAAAACAGACTTTAGAATTGTCAAACGTACCCTGTACTACATGTATGGGACTGATGTATGAGAATTGCCCAGGTCCATTTTTGTTCACAGCAGCCACCTTGAATTCTTCAGCATGGCCTTTTAAAAGCAAAAGGTATGAACATCTAAGAAACTCAAACAGCTAATGCTTGTTTAAAGAAAACATAGATTTATTGTTTAATTATAATTTAATGTTTTCCTGTGAAATCGAAAATCAAGAAATTAGAAGAAATTGTTGCTCTAAATGCTATGAACTGAAATATCTTAGTTAGCATAATTCTGTTACTTCGAAAAATTTTAATTGTATCGCAATTCTAATATTTTCACACAATGGTACAACCAAGTACCATTGCACAGTAATTATAACCTCATTGGTTCTGTATGATATTTGAATTTAATATAAACCATCATGTTCAATCACAGAGAATTTGTTATTGTAAGAATATCATTTGACACATTTATAAGGCACACATACCTGAAAGGCAAGTTTTAGATTAAAAATCTTCCTATCATTTAAACAAAGAGAACAAACTACTAAGACTGTTATTCAAAATTTTGAAGTGAGGAAATGTGAATGGTAGCCAAATTTAAGATTAAGACAAAGACCTTAATATGAATAGTCCTAATACTTAGGCCAATGTCACATCTGGTTCTTGTGTAATGGTATGGCAAAAGTCTCAAAGCTAACAGAAGTCATTTATGTTTATTTAATACCAGTAAATAACTTACACTCAGCTATGTAAGGTGACTTGGTGATGTCTTCTGTGAGTATGGTCCACTGTTGTCCCTCTCTGTACTCCACCACTGCATGGGTTGTATCAGCAAGAGGACCAGTGTCATAACCACAAGGAGGCCAACACCAAGATAGTAGAAACTGCTTGTCCCCAACTTCCTCACAGTCCAGGTAGAGCAACTTCCCAGGTGGGGACATTTCTGTTTAGCATATTGACATATTGATAATGACTGTTAAATATATTAAACATACACTGTCTACATTTTGAATGTTTAATCAATGAGAGAACTGATGGATATGTTATGCTTTGTACAAACAATAATAAAAATCTTTTAAGTGGCTTTTGCTTGCTTCATTAAAGATCCAAATATTCTTTTCTTTAACCCATACCTCTGTACGTCAGGTCCAAATACTTCTCCAAATTGCTGATGTGTTGTTCCATCTTCTTGCTTTTAGCTAAAAATGAGAAGTTATAATTGACAAATTAAGAAAACAATTTGTGTTTTTTATATAACAAAGGAGGAAACAATGTTGCTATTAAAACACACACAAATGACATTGTCAATGTTGAGCTTTAAAAAATTAGCAAAAAAACCAGAACTAAATGAATGCAAAATATAATGTTTATAAAAACAAAAATTGACTTTATCTAAAATATGTATTCAGCTTTAGCTTTTGATTCATTTAACTGTTTTCTGCTTGACCAGTTCAACTCACCAGGAGGTGCAATCACCAAAGCTCTGGGAATGTCCTCATTATTACAACAATCATAGGACACATCTGGACTTTTGTTGTTCAAAACTTCACTTGGGAGCCTTTGCTTTACAGGGTGCTGGCATTTCATAATGCAGTGAGTGCATTTGAAATATATAAACTTAATCACACCCAAAAGTGGTAGCAAAATTGATTCCAAGTCTGTATAGACTTCTGAAGTCACTTGCCACACTTCGGCAACATCATTGGTACGTCCACAGACACAGAGCTGTATGGTGGATTCTTCAGATTTTCTCACAGCTCTGATCTCCAGTGTTCCTATTTTCACCTGGATGCCGTCATTCCAAACATATCGGCTTCCACCATAGGACTTTTCCACTGCTGTTTTTTGTATTTGTACCTGCACCGTTTCAAATATGTTGACTGGGATCCTACTGTTAAAAGCACACTCAAGTAATACTGAGAAGCACTTCTTATTTATGGTGTAGAGTTTTCTCAAATCCAAGGATTCTGGAGCATTATTTGTTTTGATGAACCATGGCATGAATAGCACTGTTTTATGAACATCAACTTCATAGCAGAGATGGAGTTTCTTCATTATTTCCAGTACTGCTGCTTCTTCCTGTTCTTTAAGCCCATACTGGTGCCATAGATGTCGTAAGAGTTTTATGTCCAAGAGACCTTCGCTTTCATATTGATTCAACATCAACTCTATGTGGAAGGCTGGAGTTGTCTTTTGCAGTTCACTATAATCAGTGCCGTCCTTGAGATTGTGGTTAAAGATGGATTTTGAGAGATCAAGAATGAAATCTTTGTTGTGGAAGACATAATCTTTCAAGACAGGGCTTTCGGGGTAGTAAAGCACATGCCCAGTAGCATGGTAATATGCTAGTGCTGCTGAAAACTTCTTTGTAATTTGAAATTGTTGCCAAATTTGCCGGATTTTGATATACAGGCCTTTATAAAGTTGTTGCAACTCAGTTAGCTTGAAAAACTTTTGTTTCTTGCTCATCATTACTGTGTAGAATTGTACCCATTTCTGAGGTAGTGAAACTCGGTTTTGCTGTACGACCTTTGTGAGGTATTCCATGAGATTGTTCATGCCATTGCATGTTTTATTTGATAGAAGAAATACCTTCATGTTATCCTTCTGTTTTTGAAGTTGGGCTGATAGTCTAGATCTGTCATCATCTGGCTTATTGAAGCATGCAAGACTGTTTATTTCTTCATCAATGCATTGATGCACCTTTGTCAATATATAGTCCCGATTCTTGAGTACACTATCTGCATTGATTTCATCTGTGTGAGTGAGCACCAAGTTAATCTGGTTTTGAGGGTGGTAATCCAGGACATGTTGCAAAATATTTGTAGTATCACTAACACCAGCTTCACTGATTTGACTGATATTATGAACAAGCATGATAATGCTCTTGAGAGTTATGAAGAGGGGACTCATAATTCTATATATTTCATGACCTCCATGGTCAAACATCAGTATAGAGTCCTGTGCAGTGATATCCAGGGTTCTGATGTCAGCTACTTGTGTCCGATCATTGATGTGCACAAGAACAGATTTTCCTGCAATAAGGGATTTCATCGTACTTGATTTTCCTGCCAGTGTTGGTCCCAGTAAAGTCATACTGAAAGCGAAAATAATCAGATCATGGAATCAGTTGATGTGTTGTGAGTTTGAAACTTGTTTTTATTTAAAATTCCATGCTAGATTTTTAACTAAGTTTCTTTGGAGGGCTCAGACCTAATAAGATGATTGCATTAGAGATTTCAATGTTATTTTCTTTTGTAAATACTAAATTAAGATAAGCGAATATCTGGGCTATTACTGTTTTACTTCCTTAATTAATATGTGCCACTAATAATGCTGTCTTTCAAGAAGGAATCAGCGACAAAATGAATCAGTCAAACATCTATGATTGGCACACACCTTGATGACTCTTGAGATAAATCAAACAACCAAAACTAGCGAGCGTTCAAGCAATGAAACAAAGCCATCTCTTTCTGTATGAAGCCTTGAGTTTTAGGTCTTGTGAATTTGTAACTTAAGTGGCAAGATGACAATCACTGATTATGATTTGAGTTGGATGCTGATGTGACATGATTACTAGCATTTATGATGTTATATATAGATTTTTGATGGTATGTTGGAATTCAATAGGTTTATGTGAATGACATGCAGATGCAAAATGATTACTGAGGCATATAATATTTTTGTAGTGCTTGAAAGTGGTGTGAACTGATGTATTTCCCAAAAATATAGTTTTACAAGGGACAATGTTTTAGACAAGAAGCAGAGCATTAACCCCAGCTTTATGGCACATCTTTGCCAGAGTGTACAAGACCTAAATTAGTACATTATGGTTTAGCCCAGAAACCAAAAAGGAAAACTCAGGTTACCTAAATTAGTACATTGTACACTAGCCCATATGTTCATATATATATTGCATCTGAAGTTTAATTTAACAGATGTAAAATTTTTAAAAATATGGCTAAATATTTATTTCGTACAGCATTTTTGAAAAACTCGCAACTGTTTAAAATATTTCCAAATATTCAAATTCATTGATGCAGCTTCCACCATACAACCTTGAGCCAGTAGATTGAAAGCAAGAAGGTCACTCTGTGAATATTAATATCTTCAGAGACTAGAAAGGAACTGGACTCAAACTTGGATAGCAGATGTATGCTTTAATTTCACTGGTCTAGGGTCTAATCTAAAGATGGATGTCCTGTCCTACACTTTTGTGCTTAGTCAAATATATATACTAATTTTGAATGCATTGTAGCTTGCGTAGCTTAGCAACAGTTAGACTCCTAACCAAGGAGTTACAGTAGTCGAGCCTACTCCCCACAAGTGCGTTTGCAGCCACAAGTCAAGTACTGTCAAATTAGTCTAAGATCCCTCGTCTGGATGAAACAAAGTTTACATACATTTTTAACATGTTTGGTGAAGGAAAAGTCTGAGTCAAACCAGACACCTAAATTCTTAACAGCATCTGAAGGTATCAGTGATTCACCCAATATATTTACTGGAAAGAATGGGATTAACTTTTCTTGTTGAGACTTGGAGCCAAATATAATAAAGTCAGTCTTATCAGCATTCAGCTTTAGTTTATTTGCACACAACCACAGTTTGACATCTTTGAGGCACTTTCCTAGCCGATCGAAGGCAATTTTTGCATTTTTAAAAATAAGAAATGTCTTCTTAAATAGAAATTATTGATACCACTGGCATTCAAGATATCACATTATCATCAATGTCAAAAGTCACTTCATTATTTGTCAAAGACTTGTGGGGAATCGCTACTAATAGGAACCTTGTTTTTTATCAATGTGTATCAATCTGCGATATATCTCTCAAAACGTGATAGACTATTGCATCTGGTTTAAGACAGGGTTGAGGTCTGGCTGACACTGGTTGTGATAATGGTGTTCAAGTTGTTGTGTTTTCTGTGCACTGGCTGTGTTTGCTTGATAATCGCTTGTGTTTGCTAGTGCAATGGCTGGTTTCTTCATAAATATGAAGCCTAATGGGTGACATCCGTAATTTGCTTGTCTCTTAATTGCTATTAGGTGTAAAACTGGTTTTGTCAAATTAATGTGACTTGGTATAAGCAATAAACACATATTAATACATTAGTGAATTTATACACACTTGTATGAAATTTTATGTGTTTTATCATTCTTTTACATATTTCAAACTCTCATGAACTATTATACACTGTTGTTAAAATGATTCTCAAGTTTTGTTCATTTATATATTATTTGAAATTAGTGTTGTTTTAATTTTGCTTTATATATTGTTTTATACAGTAAACATCTCTATGTCACTAAAGTAAAAATATAAACATACAAACAGTACAAGTAAATCATGAAACATCAGTATACAGCTACTGACAGATTAAAATATGTCTAGTAACTTAATTGCAATTACAATGTTATCTTGTATACTTGACTACTTGCAGCTATATAAAAGGAAGAATCAGGAATGTTGAAAAAAGTTTGAGAATATGTAAACGATGTGATTCCTTCAGTATTGATGATGAAATACATATGTTATTGTACTGTAGCAAATTCTCCCAAGAAAGGGAGCAACTTGTTTCTAAGGTTTGCAAAATTGATAATACTTTTACATCTCTCTGTCCAAAAGACAAAATGGAAAAGTTGCTCAGTGATCCAACTATGGTTAATTTAACAGCCAAATTCATAGTAAAATGTAATGTTTGAAAGTTTCAATGTGTCTCGTAAGCCTATATAGGTTGGATGTGAATATTGGTTTAATTTTTCTTTGTACTTACTGATTGAGTATTATCACATATGACACACAAATAAAATATCTCCCCCCCCATCTATCCATCTCCCCATCTATCTATCTATCTATAATTAGCTAATTATATTAGAGAATTAAGTTGGTGCAGGCACAACTTATTAGAGAAGCCACATTTAGGGTCAATAATCAGCCAATCACTAATCATGTGGTCACTGACCAGTACTGGACATTAGGGGATTAAGTTGATGCAGCCACAACTCAAGATGGCGCGCACATCTCGCGATGTTTGCCACAACTCACCCCTGCGAGTTGGCGCAAGGAACAACTCGAGTTGGCGCCTAACATCGACATACGGAAAGCAATATTTTCATTGCTTTAATTGTTTTGACTTGCAACTTCATTAGGTAAAATGTAGTATTTTATGTCAGTACAAATTGGCAAGGCTAAGGCGTTCATTTCAACGTAAGTGACATAAAAGTGACCTTATAGTGACCCTGAATAGTTTACCTTGTCACTTGTTTGTGGTATCACACTTCCTTGAAAAAAACTGTCAAAATGTTATTGATTGATAGAATTGTGCATTGTACATGTTTAGAGATTTAGTTTTTGTATGCTAAATTGTTACATATTTGGTACATTTCTGCTAACTATTTCTTTCAGATGTTTAAATAATTATAGCATTAAGTATCTGTTCATTGCTGCTGATAGTACTGCTTGTCACTTATTCTTAGACATAGAAACTCTAATTGTGCATACGTGTAGTAATGTGCATTTCAGTTAATTAAATGTGCATTGACACAAGCGTAAAAACAGACTTTAAACTCAAATCAGTTAACTTTATACAGTCCTTATACAGGTACGACAATATATTTTATACTTTAAATGGCCGCTCAGCTTAGCACAAAGGTGCATAATTGTGCAAATTTTACTGATGACAAACAAATGTTACTAAATATTCTGACTGACAGTATGTACAAAGTCATGAAGCAAAATATAGTATTATAATAGAAATAGAAAATTAACAGTTACCTGGTCTGTGTAGTTCTCACAGACTTTTCATTGTAATACTCTAGCACTGCCTCAAGTCCCTGTAACAACACTTCGACAGGTGGCTGTTCTAGTTTCCAGTTTAGTAATTGACACTTTTTTGTCAGCATGCTGTATGTATGCTTATGGAAACACTTTTGTCCCAAAACCTTCACACTAACACCAGTCCACACAAAAATCTCTGTATTTGGAAGGCCATGTATAGAGTGGAGATTTGTGTTATTATGCAAATATAATGACAACATTTCTGTACAATGTGATATATCTCCAACTGTTGAGAGTTGATTGTTGTTAAGGTGAAGTTCTGTCAGTGTAGCTGGAAGGTTAATCCAGTCTATCTCACTGATTTTATTCCAGGTTAAATCCAACACTTTCAGTTCAGTACAATGAGATATATCTCCAACTGTTGAGAGTTGATTATTTTCAAGGTGAAGTTCTGTCAGTGTAGGTGGCAGGTCCCCCCAGTCTATCTCACTGATATTATTCCCTCTTAAATCCAACACTTTCAGTTCAGTACAATGAGATATATCTCCAACTGCTGAGAGCTGATCACTGTAAAGGTGAAGTGTTGTCAGTGTAGGTGGCAGGTTCCTCCAGTCTATCTCACTGATTTTATTCCCTCTTAAATCCAACACTTTCAGTTCAGTACAATGAGATATATCTCCAACTGCTGAGAGCTGATCACTGTAAAGGTGAAGTTCTATCAGTGTAGGTGGAAGGTTCCTCCAGTCTATCTCACTGATATTATTCAATCTTATATCCAACACTTTCAGTTCAGTACAATGAGATATATCTCCAGCTGCTGAGAGCTGACGACTGTAAAGGTGAAGTGTTGTCAGTGTAGGTGGAAGGTTCCTCCAGTCTATCTCACTGACTTTATTAAATCTTATACCCAACAGTTCAGTACAATGAGATATATCACTGTAAAGGTGAAGTTCTGTCAGTGTAGGTGGAATGACACTGAAATCTTTTTGGCTGATATGGTTTACTATCAGTAATAACACTTTCATGTTGTTAAACTGTCTGTATTTCCTCAAGTCTGGTATGGATGACAGTTCAAATATAAGACCTCGCACTTTTCATCACTACCATCACCCAGATATTTCCCACTCCAATTTATTTTTGACATTTTGCTTTCACAACCTCTCAGTTCCAAAGTAATACATTATTTACAAAATATCAAAATTTAATATATCTGTGTTCAGGTCATGCTAAAATTTCTGCACTACCATTTATTTTAATGGTAATTCTGTATTTTACGCACTAGAAATGCATTTTCACTCATTCCCTTCCATTGCAATACTCCGTATGGTGTAACTCCACTGTTCGCACATTTTATATGTAAAGTGAAAACTACATAGCACTGCCGTATGCACATCTGGGTATACCTAGCGTTCATTCAGCTCTTTATTTCTGTCTTTTTGGAATGTGGTTTTGTTTTTATTTCATTTTGTACAATACATTGTACTTAATCTAAACACAAGAGCATATAGACTAATTTCCATATTTTTTTATTTACTTGTACTCTTACCATTGACAATTTTCCAACTACTTCAAGAACTACATAGCCTGTAACTATGCTGTATATGTCTTTGTGAAGTATTTTACAGGGCACTCGCTACTCATTTTTGTTACATTTAAGTATCGGCAGAAGAAGCAGTGAAATCTCAAGTAAAAATTCTATTCAGTGCTCCCTTCCTAGCTTTTCATTCCACAGATTTTGCATAATTTTCGGTAAATATTCACTTAATTTAATTCCTAGACAAAGAAACTGCTTTCAAATAAATGTAAAACAATGCTTTTATGTATATATTTCTTAATTTTGTCATTAAATAAAGCAGGAAACACAGTACTTATCCCATATGTCAAGACTGCATATATTGGTCTTCTCTTATGATAAAAATCTAACATTGATTATCGACCATGTGCTGTGTTTGACCTAAATAAGGAGAAATGCAGATATATTATGTTTGGGACTTACAGGGACCAATTACTATGCATAATTAGCATTACAAATTCATCTACAAGTGCCCATTTTTATATGTCTGAAACTATGCAACCTACAAATATGTTATATAAATCATTGGAAAGCCACTGTTGAGGAGTTTTGGCTAATTTTTATTGCACTAAAATTCATGCAGAAATGGAACTGGAATTAAGTTTTAAAAATTCAGGTTTTTTTATTTACTGGTGCCGCTTAATGCACAATAGCCTTTTTATTCCTTCTGTATATGTTGACCTATTTTGCTTATTGTTGAAGCAAAATAATGGATGATAAAAGTAAAACACCTCTTATTAGTCAATATGAAAATGCATTATGGTTTAACATGTAAAATGCTCATGCTATGCACTCATGTGATATTGTCATCTGCATTTGTTTTCGTATATGTCTTTCTGTAAGTCTTTCTAATAATTTTATGGTGTTAAAATCTATCAGGAATATTAAATGATACAACTCACATCAAACTGTCATAGGAAATGTTTACAGGCTTCATCCATAAAGTATTCTTGACTAAACATTTGACACTTATTAGTGTTTCTGATGTCAATAGGAAATCTATTCTACAGTTTAGCAATGAAGGACCTGTCTTGTGAACTTCTTTCAGAACCATTAACAAAACAATGTCTACATTAGTACTGCATCTACAGCTGTGCTAGGTCCCCATTTTTCTATAGCTTTTTTCACATGAGAGATACAAACCTGTGGAGAGTTATTCATGCATAAATCTAAGCTTTATCATTCTAATATTTTACCCTTCAATCATTGTGTGAACAAGCCAGGAATTAAGTAGAAAATCCTGACAATATTTCCCTGACAGCACTTTCTTATGTGGGCGTACCACCACACGACTAAAGCTCCGGATTAAGGGTTTTTTGGAGTCGTTCTGTAAGGGTCGGTAGTTGTCGGTTGGGGCCGTGAGAAAAATCAAGCATGTTTGATATTTATTACCATCCGAACCGATTATTTTTTCCCGACATAAACAAAATGTCCAGTCCCAGGCGTCCTCAGGCCTCCTCAGACCAAATTTACAGTCCTATGTTGTCCAAGGCCTCCTGCGACCCTTAGTCCCAGACACGTAGTCCCAGACCCTTAGTCCCAGGCCTCCTGCAACCCTTAATCCCATTGCAAAACAAGAATCGGCAATCTTGGTCTGGCGAAGACTGAGGAGTCCTCAGGACGCCTGAGGAAGCCGGGACTCGGGGGTTAGTCAGGGCCTCAGGCCTCCTGGTACCCAGTCGGTATGTCTACGACAAGATCATGCTTCAAACCGACCAGAAAAACGGCTTAGTCGGTTCTTATTCCCAGAACAGTCGGGGACTGTCTGGGGCAACCTGGAGCCTCCTCAGGCTTCCTGAGGCCGATCTGAACTTAATCCCAGACTTTGATGCCGATTCATTTTTCCAGCCCATTTTACTTTTTTTTTACCGACTGTCCACCATTAAGGGTCGCCAACAGGATGGAGGCTTAGTCCTTTGGTGGAACAGGGGCATTAGGGAAGTCTAAATGCACAAAAATATTTAAAAAAACAGAGTGGGCACCCATACTAAGCCCTAACACCTCAAATAATGTTTATGAGTGTAACACTTAATAACAATGAAACAACACTTTTGCACAAGAATTCAGGGTGTAAATTACAGAATTCTTTTAGTAGTCATTACATTGTTAGTAGCTGTTACAGTGTTGTTAGAGATTCCATCCATATCATGAATGTTAAGTGAAATGTGTCAATTATTGTAAAATGTAGGTATACGTAACCTTACTGTACAACACCTTAATAACTTTATTTTGTAGAATAATGATAAATTTTATATTTAGTGGATGTTATATTTATTTAATATTAACGACAGGGTCTGATTTATCTTTATATTTGGGGGGTTTTTCATAAAAACTGAATCAAGAGTAAACTAACTAATGTTTTGATTTTCACAAGAGTTTGCTAACTTAATGTTAACTTGGAGCTGTCCACTTGGTCAGCAGAACAAAGGTTTTGACTAAGACTAAGAGGCCCAAGATAAATCACATCCATTTCAAAGACACATGATAAGATCATGTAAATTATAAGTCTGGAATACCAGTCCTTTTGCAAAAGGGTTGGAAAATTGGCAAATCATATGATTTCTTCTGTGTGGGAAAAAAATAACTCCTGACTGTCATAACACAAATAAATCATAGCATCAAGCCCCAGTAACTTTTATACATTAATCAATGGATTCTTAAGATTTACCTTGGTCCTGGTAATCTAATGGTTAGCAAGTTTGCATTTAATCTTAAGCAGTCATCTCTGTGTGAGATCTCAAGCTATCACCTATGTGTGATATTATCTCCCACAAGTGGCAATGTTGAGGGTCTCTCTAAAAATTACCTTGCCTGCCACACATATATCAAATCACATAACTATATTTAAAGGCTTTGGTTTGTAAATAACTAGACCATTGTACATAGGCCATTCAACTTTTGTGCATATTCTTATCTATCAGAAAAGTACGATCTCAGTACTACATGCACCTTATATTTGATCCACACTTAAATATCATATTTTGTGGCTTTCTGCTATCCAAATTTGGCAAAGTCTTTCTTTTACAACCTCTTTAACATGGGTTCAAATCCTAATGCTTATGTTTAGGTAAAAGGCTTATTTAACCTTTCACAGCATTTGTCTCTTTCAGATCCTCATATTAGCCACCTCTAATTAAGTGTCCTCTGATATCAGTGAAAAGTGGTTTAAATGTGTGATCTACTTAGCAATTTCTACACCAAAGTTAAAACTAGAGCCTACTTTAGACATAATGTAGGCATAATGTAGGCAGATTATTTTTTATACAACAAAGTGAATACACTACCGAAATGAAATTTTATGGAAACCGTCCAGACTGAATGAACATTTGGACTTTGCATAAAAGAATATTTTTTTTCCCTCTACACTAACCCAATAAGTTCAATCATTCAGTCTCACAGCAGTATAAACCACCATTTCTACGCCGATGACACACAGCTATACATAACACTAACACCAACAAACTTCTCTCACTCTATACAAAAACTAAAAAACTGTCTAAGCGACATTCAAAATTTCATGTCTGCAAACAAATTAAAACTCAATCCTGAGAAAACTGAGTTCATTCTCATAGGCTCCAAAAATAACCGTAAACAACTCCTTCCTCACTTTCCGATCAATATTCTTGGCAATCAGGTCTCACCAGCACAAAGTGTTAGGAACCTCGGAGTGGTGTTCGACTCCAATTTTTCATTCTCAGACCATGTGTCACAGGTCATAAAGTCCACCAGAGTTCATGCGAGAGACCTCTATAGAATCCGTCCCCTCTTAGACCTTAACACATTAGTTCTTCTAGCAAATGCTTTGGTGAGCAGCAGACTGGACTACTGCAATTCCTTATTCTTATCACTTACAGATTCTGAGGTAAGAAGATTGCAGTTAGTCCAAAACTCACTCTGCAGGGTTGTTACCCAGTCCTCCAAATACTGTCACATTACCCCTCAATTAAAAAAACTCCATTGGCTCCCTATCAAATATAGGATACAGTTTAAAATTGGTCTCATCACATACAAAACTCTTAACCAGGGTGAACCTGTCTACCTTAGAGAATTAATTCATCCCTACACTTCTTCGAGGAACACAAGGCGAAGTACCCCCAAACTCAAATTCCTTCATATTCCCACCTTCGACCGCAAGGTTCATAAATCAGTCAAACATTTCTCTAATTCTTTCAGTCACTATGCCCCAGCTCTCTGGAACTCCTTCCCCTTCCAAATAAGAAATAGTCCCTCTGTCACATCTTTCAGGAAACACCTCAAAACCCACCTTTTTAATTCTAGTTTTCCAACTTAGTTTCCTTCCCTCTTGGTCACACCCACAACTTTGGATTACTGACCTTGAACGCCCCTTGACTTTCCTTATGATAATGATTTTGTTAAGTTAGCGCACTGAGTTCCCCTTTTGTGGGGAAGATATTGCGCCTGCAAAGCGGTAGATTAGATTAGATTAGATTACTTTGAGTTTAATGGTTTCCAAATTATACATTGGACATATCTACAAATATTTAACTTTGTTATATTACTGCATTGATGCCCGTATGATTGAATCTTGTTATGTTAGAAGGGGTTACTGTCTTTGTGAAGATTTATAGCCCCTAAGTATTTGATCAGCATAATGTAGGCAGATTATTTTTTATACAACAAAGTGAATACACTACCGAAATGAAATTTTATAGAAACCGTCCAGACTGAATGAACATTTGGACTTTGCATAAAAGAATATTTTTTTCATTCCTCAGGATATATAGCATATTTTCTCAATCTCAACTAACTCCTTTATTATTAATATTAGGGACTTGAATGTTTTTTGATTGGTTGAAAACACACAATCAAAAGGACAGGTTAATGTGCATATAATTTGATCACATACTACCTTGCTTTCCAGGTTAATCAATCCTATTATTTTCAGAGTATTGTCTGAAGAATGATTCAGAGCTCTCAAAGTATGTTTTGTAATAGCATTTAGAATTATTTTACATTCTGATCCTTTTGGCTCTGTTGAGTTTAAGTTTGATACTTATAAATAGGCACAAAATGTTTTATAATTTAACTTAAAAGTTAAACACAAGGGTATATTATTGCTGTACTATGTTATATTTTAAAATCTGGTAAATATAAAGGGCAAGGGGTCATTTCAGACTATAGAATACCATGTTTAATAAAATATTATTCTTTAGACCTTTCTTTTAAGTGGCTTCTTATTGAAGGAAAATATGTCCAGACAATTGTTCACATTGGATTTATGTGACTGCCGCCATTACATGAACCAATGAGCCTGTCTGACACTAAATAAATTACAAGTATACTTAAATCTGATGTCATTACATTAGTAAGCCAAAATACTACGATAAAAGAAAAAATTAAATATAGTTTCATACATTTAACTTTCTATAGTTCTCAAAATGATGTCAATTCCCTGCCTTATCCATAGTGGAATGAATGGTGCTTACTGATTCTGCCAGTACAGAATTGTGAACAGCTAGTATGCATATTTTTCCTCCATCCCTACAACTTCCTGTCATGGTGTGATTTATACAATGTAGTGAAATTTACATTAAACAGAACTATTCTGTCTAATATTATGGAAAAGTTACAGAAAATATGTCATATTGAGCAATATATGTTTAGCACTATTCTTTATGTCATTTTATTTCAGCACAAATTAAATATAAAAGTTACTTTGGATAAGTTTATGCAAGTTCAAATTTATAAAAGGCTGGGAATTGACATCAGAACACTCACTTGAGATGAGTTATCCCACTTATTACCCTCCTATTTTATTGGCAACCACACAAATGACATATAGATTCAAAACAAATATATGTAACAGCCATCCTGTTTGATTAAACTGTTGTTGGCGTCATTTGTTCCAAGTTAACATGTGTGCTTAAATTACGGATGTAAGTGGTACTATTAAAATGATCAAAGTTGAATTTTTACATCATACTCAAACACAAAGGTTATGTTAATCATGTATGTGTACCCAATAGAAAAACACGATCTGATTTCCCTTGGCACCCCTCATTCAAGGTTAATCGAGGTCTGCTTAAAAGGGATTTGGGATGTGAATCCAACATGCAGAAAACCATGTGCTTGGATTCCTTTAATGCTGTTGAACTTGGCCTTATTTTAAGGATTGTTTGTTGGTCAGTGGTGTGGAATGATTTTTCATATATTTCTAAGAACTCAGCTTATTTATTGTTTTGGATGACTGCACCCTGAAAAAATGTGGGTCAATAGGCGTTGAAGGCATGAGGCTGTGGGAGGTAGTTGCACTTGTCGTATTTGGTGATGACAGGTGGCTTGTTATTGGACTCTGCAGTGATGGATTGGGCTGATCCTGTGGTGTAAGATAAAGTTACTGCATTTGTTGTTGAACAGACTGATGCATTTGCTTTATTATGGGATGATTGCAAAGGGGTGGGGGATGTTACAGCCAATCTTGGTTGAACGTCTACCTCTATCTGGAATTGTGTCCTTTGAACTGACCCCTGTGATTTTGGGCTCCTCAGACGTCTCTAATGGGCCAGCATGGGATGGCCTGGAGACTGTGGCCTCCAGTGGTGGCTTGAAAGCACTCTTGGAAGACAAATGCCTCACAGTGTAGGTGCTGAGGAAGGTAAAGTTTGTTTTCAGTCACTTCTGTCGATCTGTTGCTTCTGAAAAACTCATTTTCTTGCCTTCATACTAGAGACTTGGTGTCTCCCATCGAGTTAAAATTAAATTAAGAATAAACAGAGGTTATGGTTTTGGATCACAGACCTAGCTTTAAAATCTTGACTCTCACTTTCCAGTCAGTTTTCTACACAACTTTCAATTTAATGCTGACAAAGCCAAGAATATCACTCTTGGGTTTGGGACCATTCCTGTTGCAGTTTACAGGTCCAACATTTGCAAAAAAATCTAATCATAAACTGAACCTAATTTGAGTTTATTATTATCTCAATTTTAACACAGTTTCATCTCAAAGGAATATCGAAGTAACATTATATCACTCTATAACATTGTTGGATTATATAGAAGAATTTTCAAGGTTATCAAGAAAATAAAAGTTTTTACATATTAGAAAAACCTTATTCTCCATATTTCACTAGAGTAAGAATAATACATGCAGATTTAATAGGACAATTTCAAGTTGTAATGAACCATCTTTTTGTCAGTGTTGTTCAATCTTATTCAGGTTAGCAGAGGCTACTGTCTGTTGGAGATTGACAGCCCTCCAAGTATTTAATAACTATATTGTTGATTGACTGTGTTCAATCAGTAAAGTGCATAAAGAAGTGGAACACATTATCTAAGCATTTTAATGAAATACACCATATTCAATAAACATTCCATTTGGTCTTGGAAAATATTTAGACATTGGCCATTTTTTTGTTATTTCTCACTTCAAGCAAAAGAGCGCATTCTCTCAACCTGCAAAGATCCAAAATCCTATATTATTAGGGAATATAAAATGTATTTGCATTTGCAGTCTAATCAGCCATATACAGATGTAAATATAAGCTACTTATCAATGAAGATATTTGCATAAGTTGGACAAAAAAAACTGTTGCCTGAATTAATCTGCTGAGTAGGCCTACATTTGGTTTATGCTAATTTATGCAAATGATTGTCAAAATAGACCGCATTTTATCATTTAATTTATGCGAAGTTTGGATTTGAATACAATTAATACTGTCATGTCGTTTTCGAGGAAAAATTGAGTGCAAATCATATTTATACAACTATAAATAACTTAAATTGAAGAAACTCAGGGAATTTCAATGCAAGTTCAGACATTAGTTCATTTTAAGTTATTTCAAGTCATTTTGTATGTATGTAATATAACACTGATATTTGATTGTTACTTCAATAGTTATGCAGGTTATCTTTTGTTTGAAGAAATAAGGGATTGAGAAAAGAGAAATTATTTCACTGATGTTTGTCAATTGGCTGATAATGCTTATCAAATGCCTCCACAGGTAGATAAGATATAAAAACACATAAAACAACCAGACTTAAAATTCTAAAACCAGTTTAAAATCAAAGAACCAACTGAGGGAGGGTGGGAGGGCGCAAAATTAAACATGTCTCTCTCAGCTCTCTCCAAAAATACAACCAGTAATTTTGTAATCTCCCTAGTAACACCTCAGTATTCCCCCTGACAAAACTTTTAGCCCAAGTTTACACTTCTCTGGGATGGGGAGCAACTGACAAACGTGATCCCCAACACCACTCCTGAAAAGTACCATAAAGTTACATAAAAGTTTTGATGACTGTCAAACAACGTCTTTGCTGGACTGGATAACACAGAGTTATAATAGATATAAGTGTACATTGAATCACAGTAAACCATTCTTGTTGTCGGTATTATTGAAGTCTTAACATGTTGACTAAGATTTTAAGCCAAATGTTATTAACCGTTATACATTAAGCCAGCTTATTATAGTTTAATTAACTTCAAGTACATCATACTAACATTCGCCTCCCACCTTTGAAGCCACCCAGATAGCAAGACTCTTTAGGGCCACCACTGGCCCACCAGCGGCATATCAGTCGGTCCGATATTGGCTGTAGCTGGTGGCTAGCCATTGGCGTGACCGGCTGGTAGACAGTGGTCCACTGTTGCAGCCAACAATAAGGTTCACTGGTGGTCCATCAGTGGCCCACTGTTGGCAGCCAATGAAAAGCTTTTATATTGGTCCACCAGTGGATCACCTTCATTAGCCAACAACCCAGAGAGCATGCAGACGTTGGCCTAACATTGGTATATCTGTCGGTCCGACGTTGGCAGCCACTGTTGACCCAATGGCTTTTTGGCCATCAGCATGACATTGGCAAGCCAATGGTAAAATTTTACTGCCACTATAGCATCAGCCAATCAGATTGCAGCATGGCGTTATGTGACCATTGTTTAACAGAAAGTAAATAATTGACAAAATGTGGGTGGATTTTAGATAAGAGAATCCCTGATAAGTGTCCCAAAATCCCCTATTATTGCTCGCCGCCATCTTCAATAAAAATCCACCATTGGCCCACCGTTGGCCCAACCTTGGCAGCCTGAGTTTTGGTTGGCAAGCCTTCGTTGGGCCAACATTGGCCCAACTTTGGCAAAATCTACTGATCATGCAACCAATAGCCATGTTGCCCAATGTTGGGCCAATGTTGGCAAAATCTGCCGACCATGTGACCACCAGCCAACATCGGTCCGATGGCAGAATGTTATCTGGGAACAAGCTTGACTAGTCGTCCACCATTGGCAGCCATCTGTCAGCAGAGCTTATGGTTTGGATGTTTTGAATATTACCCACACACACAGAAGTGGCAATTCATTCAATGAATGCTCATGTGTGGTGTTGGTGGAAAACCAGTAGCACACTTGATGAAATTCCATCAGTTACAATGGGAAGTTGCACAAGTAAAAGCCTTTATGAATTCTAATATGAGTTTAACAGTGCCTAATCTGCATAAAAAGACAGACCCAAAAGTGCAACAACCACGATTCAAGTAAAAAATATTAGATATAAAATCATAATTTTATTTTCAGACAATGCAATAAACAATACAGTGATACAATAATACAGAGTAAATAGAAAAATACAGATATCTGTTACATAGCTTGGACTCCAAAAATAATCCTGGGACTCCCATTTTTGATTGTAATTTTTTGGCATTATTTTTTCAAAGTCTGTTAAAACAAATGCTAGTCAGCAGAGCTTGAGGTTTAGCCACCAGAGGACCACCATTGGCCCACCAACTAAGTATAGCTCTTACATATCATAGTTGCATGTGTCAGATAAAAATAATTTTGGGATAGTTTTAGGTTTCATCAAAACACAAAATTATATCAAATGGAAAAATGAAGATATCTTTAACTTTAACTAAAAATAAAATATTTGCCACCAGTGGTCCACTGAATGCCCATCATGGGTCCTGTACTACTTATGTAGTGGGTGGGCCATTGATGGACCACCTGTGGCAAATATTTAAGCAAGTAATATATAAAGTAATGAAGTGGAGGAAAGACTGACCAAGCAAAATGAAGGAGTACAGAATAAGTTTGTTTATACAAATGACATTAACTTGTGTTTGGTGAAAGAAAATGTACATTTTATCTAATTTTTCCAGGAATTTTATACCAGTGGGCATAGGCTGGTCCCTGAGCTACAGCCACTGACTTTGGTAGTTGGTAGGCCAACAGTGGGTCACGCAATATATTTATATTTGAAATAATGTGTTTTTAACATTGAATATTGTTAAATAATATGGCAGAAAACAATAGTTGATGTTGCTTATGAAGAGGTTTATAATGCTTTAAATGTTTTTTTTTTTTTAATGCAATCAGTGGTCCAGCAGTGGCTCAGTGGTGGCCCTCTATCTATATTTTGCCATTCATAGCCAACGGTGGCCACACAAATACATAAAGTATCCAATACTTTGCCATCGGTGGGCCACCGTTGCACCAACAGTATGTGTACCATCCAGGCAGAAAGTGGACCACTGATGGACCACTAGTGGTAAATATTGCAATTTTTTGTGAAATAAAATTCAAAACAACAATTTTTGGAAAGTAATTCCCTTAAACCAAATGAATTTAAGCGAAGACAGTCTCTTTTTAAGATCTGTCAAAATAAATGCTGCTCAGCAGAGATTGAGGTTTAGGCACCAGAGGACAACCATTGGTTCACCAACTACACATAGCTCTTACAGATCATAGTTGCATGTGTCAGACAAAAAAAATCTGTGATAGTTTTAGGTTCATTACAAAAAAAAACAAAATTATATCTCATCCAAAAAATGAAGATATTTCTTTAACCTTCACTAAAAGTAAAATATTTTCCACCAGTGGCCCACTGGATGCCCATCATAGATCCTGTACTACTTATGTAGTGGGTGGGCCATTGATGGACCACCTGTGGCAAATATATAAGCAAGTAATATGTAAGCTAATAAACTGGAGGAAAGACTGACCAAGCAAAATGAAGGAGTACAGAATAAGTTTGTTATGCAAATGACGTTAACTTATGTTTGGTGAAAGAAAATGTACATTTTATCTAATTTTTCCAGGAATTTTATACCAGTGGGCATAGGCTGGTCCCTGAGCTACAGCCACTGACTTTGGTAGTTGGTGGGCCACGTAATATATTTTGAATAATCTGTTTTTAACACTGAATATTGTTAAATAATATAGCAGAAAACAATAATTGAGGTTGCTTATGAAGAGGTTTATAATGCTTTAAAAATTTTGACAAAAATGCAGTCAGTGGGCCAGCAGTGGCTCAGTGGTGGCCCACTAGCTATATTTTGCCACCCATAGCCAACGATGGCCCACTAGCGTCTTACTATCTGGGTAGCTGATTAAACCCCATACCTTAAGTGGGAAAGCTGGCAGTTGACTACCATTGTTGGGAAGTTTAGAGTACAGAACCTTGACCAACTGTATGTACTGGTTTACTCTGCCCACAAGACTTCTCATCATGATATGACCTGTACAGCATTGAAAGCGACATAAGATCACAAATAAATAAAAATAAATAAATGTCATCAAATATTCAGTATTCAGTAGTCTAAAATTCATTCAAATTTAATCTTCCTCTGTGCTTATATTGTCAAATAATAGAGAAACATGACTTGGGTGAAACTTTTAAAATTGGTTAAAATATGAAAAGGTAGGATTTTTGAGGCAATAGAGTATCAATACATAATCTTATTTCTTTATTAAAACAGGCACTATAACTGATTCATTATTGATAGACATTCAGCCTTAATCTGGATATAATATGTCAAGAGAATGTGTGAGAAGGAATAATGTTTACTGAAATTAAGAGTGCAGTTCCACATTCACGAATGGCAACCCTGAGGTTTGCCTAAAAATTGTGACTTCACAAACCACAATCTTAACAAGAGAACTCAGAGAATAGGATGGGAGACATAAAGTTTTGTTGAACATAAGACAGTCATGAATTTAACATACCCCTCTCTAATACGTGAACATTTACATCAGTACCCACAAGAGATTATGACCTTGCTTGATTGCATGTAAACCTGTGTCCCTATCAACAAGTCAGAAACGTATTCTTAAAAACAAGGCACATAATAATAAGTAAAGGGGACAACCCATGTTATTGTTTGTGTGTGTGTGTCCAGACAATAATCCAGTTTACTCTCAAAATTAAATGGGACCAATACCCATACTTTGAATTTTTCAGAAAGATTCAACCAGTGGCATTTGTGCAATGCTGCTAGCAAACAGAGAAATGCACCGATGTAATGGTTAAGAAAATATACCATTTTGCCAGTATTGGATAAGATGCATAGTTTAGAAAGTACAATTTTTTCAGGCTCATATATAATTATTAGGAGAAATTCCGATTTTAATATATTTTACATCCAGGTGGTAATCCAGATCAGAAATTCAGGGATGTAAGATGGACCCAGACCCACTTTCGTCTCTTTTATCAGGAAGATCCAACTAGTTGTATTGCATTGTATTTGCCTAATTCCCAAAACAAAGCATGTAATAATAAAAGGGAAAATCCAGATTATTTTGTATATCCAGATGGGGATCTAAATCCCTTTCAAAAGGAATCTAAGGGAATCTTCTTATATTTTTCAGGTTGATCTAAACAAAATGCATAATCTTGCTAATGAACAGACAAATGATCCTTTGTGGAGGCAATAAATTAATGAATTCTGTGAGTGTTTGGGACACAATCTTGTTTTTCCAATAAGTTCAAACTGTAGTCTGCTTGCCGTTGGTCGGCAGTTATGGTACAGAACCTTGACCAACTGTATGTATTGGTTTCCTATGCCCTTCCAGTTACCCATCGTGATATGACCTGTACAGTGTTGAAATCGAAGTAAACCCCCAAATAAATAAATAAATTTTTGATCATAAGATGGTGCTAAAACTATCAAATTTGGAAATCAATTGTCAGCATTTTCTCTTTTGGCCGATGAAACTGGCAATAACGCTGAGACACCTGGTAACTGGAGAAACCTACATGTTCTTACAGTATCACTGGTTGGCCAAACTAGACATGTAAATTAGTCCCCAAGGTCTGCAGGGCCATCCCTGCCTTGAAGCCATGGCTTGAAGACCCTACAGCAGAAGACAACTTACAAAAGAAGAGAAAATAGCCAAATATAGGATGTCCAGACACAGGAGGGTAGTGGAGAATGCATTTGGAATCCTGGCAAGCAGATGCAGGGTCTTACTGGAGTAAATGACAAAGGTTGTTAGAGATTCTGTTTTGACACATATGGTATTGTACAGCAGTCTTTTTCAGGACCACCCAATTATTCCAAGAACCTTTATTTAAGCTAGCATTGCACAAATATCCAACAAATTTCACACATTTCCAATAAGTTTCCAAAAACTTTCAAACTTTAATTTGTAAAACAAAACAAAAGCCTATCTTAAATGCTGCCAAGTAGGATCCGTCAGATGCCAGACACCAAATGATGAATTGCACAAACTGTCACACCTTATATAGACAGAGATTGTAAAACTGACCAGCCTTGGGTCGGTATGGAGCCGCCCTGTCCTACACACACTTTCCAGCTTGTCTGGGGGCCACGGTGGAAGAGTGGTAACACTCTCGCCTCCCACCTCTGAGGATGGGGTTCGATCCCCGTGAGGGCCTCAAGTGGGAAAGCTGGTAGTTGCTTGCCGTTGGTCGGCAGTTTACAGTACAGAACCCTAGCGAACTCTATGTACTGGTTTCCTTTGCCCTTCCAACTACCCTTTGTAATATGACCTGTACAGTGTTGAAAGTGACGTAAAAACCCGACTAAATCCAGCTTGTCTGTTGCTGTAACTGCCTTGTCTGTTTCTCTTGCTTGTCCTGGTGTTTTCCCGGCTTGTTCTGCTGAGATGTTACCGACTCTGTGACCAAAAATTTCCCATCTTTATGGGAAGTAACCAAGTCTGGCCAGGAATGTTTACAAGAGGCTGGTAGTCTTTCAAGTACGGTTGGTTTGTGTCTATGGCTTCCCTTGAAGTTTTGTCCAGTTACTGAATCACGACAGGCCAGCAAGTGCTTCCAGACAAGACGGGGTATAGGACACACAGGATGTGTGTATGATATATCTGTAGAGACACACAGCAGGACAGTTTCCAGGTGGGTGAAGCCACAGTCGAGACCAAGAGTCAGGGAAGGTCAGTGAAATATCAAACATGTTTAATATTTTGCTGATCCACCGCAGCAAGCTACAATCAATCCTTACTGACTCTGTGAACATTGCTCCTGACCCTTGCAAAATTCATGGTTACCGACAAGATGGCCCGAGGGAACACTCCTATTAGATAAATACAATGGTTAGTTTTAAGGACATATTTCATGTAATGTAGTTATGAGGCCACAATGCAGTGGAACCGGGCTCAAGCAAAACATTGGAGGATATTAATTTAAAACTTACTCCTGGCATTTACTGCAAAAGTCGATTATGGATGCTAATTTCTGTCATTATGTTTAAAGGAGCATCAAAAATTTTTAATTTTAAATTTCACCAGATTGGTTTCTGAAAGAATATTGTAAATATTTCTTTCAACTTTGAATTATGCCACAAGAGTAAGAATGATTTAAAAATATAATAAAATTGCAAAAAAATTTTGTCAGAAAGTTTGAGACAACCTATACCCTTTTCACACTATTAGCGATATACAAAGCAGTTAGTTGTACTTGGCTGCAAAACCACCTCCTAGGACGCCTAATATCTTCTGAGATTTTGTTTACCATAAGGTAACATGTGCATGGCCACTGATAGGACACCATGTGTAACTGTGAATAATAGCAGGATGACAGTAGAACAACAGTAGTTAACAGTCTAACGCCTATCACCACATGTAATATGGCCTGTAGTGTGTGAAAGGGGTATTAGGGAGAAACTATAAGGCAGGCTAGGCATAATAATGTCATAAATATATAGTGCATTATTCTGGGACAAAAGTGAAAAAGATTAAGTACTGCATATATCTGAAACTATGCAAATATATAAGGAGATAATTAAATAGAAAATGTCAAAATTGCAGAGTGTCTCTTTAACTGGAGTAAAAGCTAAATCGGACCCTTCTAAGCTCTGTTTGTTTGGTAACCATAAATAAGAACAACTGAGTGTCCTTTACCTTTTGAATAATTCTAAATAATTCTGTAACAAAAAATTGTTTGTGTGTTTGGCACAATTCATATCTTTAATAGCAACTTTGAGGGAGAGAGAGCTTATATTTGGAGAGTATACAGCTCTCCTGGGAAAATTCAACACATTTGCATTGAAGTCTCTTTGAAACAGAAGAAAGCTTTTGACAGTGTTTAAACTCCCCAAGGGGCTGTAAATACAGAAAGACAGAAGGAAATATTTATGCCCATATTACTTTATTACATACTGCTTTCTTTCCTGGACTATTCAATCTTATTATGTTCAGATTACTACTGCAGAATGATTGACAGCTCTCTAGGTATTCAATTAGTTTCACAGTTATATTTTAAATTGTATGATTTTGTTTAGTTGAATAAGTTGATTCTTGTTTAAGGCCTAAAATTGAGCATAGTATGTTGAATAATTTAATTGGAAAGCTAACAACAAATATATATTATCGCCTTAATTCGTAATATCAAATCTGTGAAACATTCAGTACACTTATAGTCTGAATATTGTCAAATATTGGAACAACTTAAACTCAGGTTTATTCTTCTAACATAAGCATGAATTGACACAGTGACATAAATGAAAACATCCAACTGATTACCTTTCAATAGTATATTTGAGTGGCAATAAAACACTGCACAGAAATATTTATTTATTTACCTGTCGTCCAGGGAAATATCGTTACCACAAAGATCTCATTAAGTTATGCTGAAAAAATTATAACAGAGACTAATGAAAATCATAGTCGCTATTATTTTCAATACATTATTTTTCTCTGGTAAAACATTAAATAATCATAATGACTCCAGACTGCCTTTTAAAATCTGGTTAGATCTAATTCTTTATCCAAGACTGCGTTTTCCATTTGACATAAAGCATAAAAGTCAACAAAGTGTTATGGGTTCATCTTTAAATTACTTTTTATATAATTGTAAACGTTAAATTATTTTATTTTCTTATTATTTTTTATTTCAATTAATTGCCCTCCCTTATGGAGCTGTTCCATTTCTGTGATATACCGCCAACCTTGTTTCCTATTCTGAAAACGTGGGGATTGGGAAAATTTTCTGCAATTGGGTGCACAGCAAGTGCAGTGTGAAAGGTTTACGATGGATTTGCAATCCCAATCCACTCGTCAATGTGTTCTTAAGGTGTAAGATCTCCTCGATATGATGTCTCCCCAGTGAGGTTTGCCATTTGATCCCGATCTGGCAAAATATCAATATGATAGCCATAACAATCTCTACGATCTTGATATGACACAATTGGGTTTATGAGAGTCACGTTTATGATATGATTAAAATGATTGGGTATATAATGCAAAAGATAGGCACAATTTCTTACGGACATTTGACCAATTCCTGTGTCACCTTGGGGCTTCTGACATCTGAACCCCTAGGGAGGGGAAACAAGATTTGCATTATTTCTTGCTGGGTGACGATACCTTCGCCTTTCTGCCATGGCTTGTGAAAACCCAACAGCAGAAGAAAACTTACAAGGGAGACAAGAGAGAATTAAGCAAAAGAAGAAAAAATAGCAAGCTACAGAATTTCCAGAAGCAGGAGTGGAGTGGAGAATACGTTTTGAGTCCTAGTGAGCAGATTCAGGGACTTACTGGGGACAATAGAGCAAAGGCCATGGATTATTGGAAACATTGTTTTTACATAAGGTGTGTTGCAGGTCACACCAAAGAAAAGCAGCCAGGGCATCCACTACAGCAGATGACATTGCAGGACTACAGAATGAACAGGTAGTGTATGGGCCTCATAGCAACTACAGGATTCCTTCTAGGGAGGCCAAACAGGGAGGCTGGGCAGGAGGATAGGATCTGAGGCGTAAAGTACCCTGGGTACAGAAGAAGCTGGTATCTATCTAGTCCTTTTAGGGCTACCCCATTATTCCAAGAGCTTTTATTCAAGCTAGTGTTACACCAAATTACAACAAATTTAAAAAAAAATGTAATACATTTCCAACAAATTTCCAATCAATTTCTAACGAAATCACAAGTCCCATACTAGTGTTTCATAACTTCAAAACAAGTTTTTAAAAATGATTGTTCGGGGAAGATTTAGGTGGTCTATTTTACAGCAGTGATCCTAAAAAGGACCAATTATAGGCAAGTGCAGTACGTCTACTGCTGCTGCCGCTTGGGCTCAGATGACTGATGGATGGGATGGGTGACTGCGGAAGTTGCTACTTCTGGATGGATGGGCAAGCGGTGGCATATTGATGCAGGTCACTAGGTGAAAGTGATTAAGGTGTGTTTATCTTCTGGTAGTTCATGGCTGCGTGTATATTCCCAAAAAGGCTAGAGAGTCCTGATATGTTGTGAACTTTCTCCGACTGTGTCAGAGGCAATTGACAGTGGGTTGAACTAGTTCATTGGGGAAACAGTGAACTGTAGCTGTATTGGAGGGCCAGGTGGTTGGTTATCAACAACTGCAAAGGTAGTCTGCTGCCCTCTGGGCTGTTACTGTCCTCTGGGTGACACTTTGCTAGGCTGAGTTGGTTGGATGACCTCATTTGCTAGTACCTGTGTTTCTAGAGTAGTAAAGATGTATTCCCCGGACAGTGGTGCTGGTTCTGCCGCTGCTGAAAAGTCACTGACACAAATATGGAAGTGGCACGGGAACTCCAGGAAAATGTAGCTTGATGGGGCTGATGGGTCCTTTCCTCTGCCCTGCCTTGTTTCCCACTTTAAAGTTTTACAGCCTCATTTCTGAATGTTTGAAAGTCTATCTTCTAAAGACTCCACTTTAGATGACAAGTGGTTGCAGAAGGCTGATCTGGTAGTCTCCTGCTTGCCTTGGCCCAAGAAAAGATAACAGCATGGTCTGCATCTGTGCGAACTGGTCCATGACCTGTTTCTCAACACTGGAATGCTGTGAAACTACGCAGAGCTTGCAATCGATGGCTGTTGTATGACGTCAGAGTGCATGCTGATCTCCATACTACCCATATCAGTGGAAAGTCTAGAGGTATCATGTGCTGAGACTGTTTTTGCACTGAATCCCTGTGCTGGGGACTTGCAATTGAAGCCTGGTGATTTGCTGAGTCCCTTGCATCTGAGGTGTGTCTTCAAGAACCTAAATGTTTGCTGAATTCAGTTCATTTCTTTGTCATTTCCTTTGGAGCCTGGCCAGAAGTGGACTGGGTGAATTTTCCATAGTGAGTCATTTGGGATTCAAACCAAATCTTGCATACTTTCACTGACAGGTTGCAGTTGCAGCTGTTAGCAAACCTCTCCCACAGGCAATCCTTCCTTCCGTTGTGTTTGAACTTCCCATGGATCTTGTTTTAAAAGCTTCTCATGATCCTTGACCACAATAACCCCCACAGTAAGTCCACAATTACCCCTCATCTGAGTCTGTCGAGTAAATGTTCGTCATATGTCCCTTCTTGCACCTAGACTGAAATCTAGATGTGCTTGCCTCTTCTCCCTCTATGTCCATTTCACTTTTACTCTTCTCAGTTCTTGCTTTTTTCAGCCACTGGCTCCTCTAGCTGTGACTATAGAGTTTCCACCCTCTTGGCTTCATCCCTCTCTCTCCTCTCTCTGTTGTTACCGACTCTGTGACCAAAAACTTGGAGACTTTTCATCTTGAAGAAAAGGTACCAAGTCAGGTCAGGATTGCTTACGATAGGCCAGTTTGCTTGCAGTTATAGTTTCATGTATACTTGACTACAACAGGATAGCGCATGTTTCCAGACAAGACCTGAACAATATAGAGCATGACTGGAAGTGACTATGACAAGCCATAGAGAGACATGACAGGATGGTTACCAGGTTGGCAGAGAGGGGGTCAGGGTCAAAAGCCGTGGATTGCCAGTGAAATACTTAACATGTGTGATATTTTACCAATTCACTGCAACCAGCTGGGAAACTACAACCAACCCGGCCTAACAGATTCTGTAAACATTGCTACCAACTCTCAAAAAATCCATAGTTACCTACAAGACAGTCCCAGTGGAACACCCCCATTACTCCAGAATTTTGGTGGTATAATGAACTCCTGTAATGTTCTAAATCAAATTTATCTCTTTGGGTTAATAATGTATACAAATATAATAAATATTTTTCACAGAAAAACATAGAAATTATAGTCTTTTACTTTAGGGGATATATACAAAGAAACATACATGTACAGAAGAGCAGAAGGACCAACATTTTTGTTTTATATTTGTCAAGTTAGCATCTAGATAATGCATCTAAGGCATCTTTGATATATTTACTTACTAAATAGATAAATTGATTTACGTACCTCAATATAGTAATTTTAATTCTAATAGTACTTTTATAGCACTTAATTTCCATCTGTTGAGATACTCTAAGGTGCATAATACCAGAAAGCAGAGATAAGCTTAATAAGTCAATGAAGCGACTTACATATCTCGATTTTTAGACTTAATAACTTGATAATTTGACTTATGTTCCGTTGGTCTTTCCCTTTGAAACTCTTCATTCAAAGGTTGGGCAACAATTGGGGAGAGAGAACCAGATCAACTCAGATCAATTGAGGTCAAGGTGAAGTCAGATAAACCCCCAACCGGGATAATGTATTTATTATATAAATTCAACTAAACTAGATAACAAAAACATTTACAGCACATACATAAAATGTAATTACAGTTTGAGGTCACCTTAAGTAAAGTGGAGCATATAAGAAAAGATAGATAAAAAATTCTTATGGTGGCCTTTGGCCTGCCTCTAAGCATAAGGTCACCCCAAAGTCAACTTTGAGTTTCTGTTAACATAGAAAGTTGAGGTGGCCTTAAAGGATACTAGTTAAGGATACTATTCACAAATGACACAAGCACATTATAGATAAACAAAACCACCGACACAGCATGTATCTCATGTCAGAAATGGGGTAGTGTCACAAGCAAAATGGGTTCAAAGCCCAATGAGCAATAATAAGGAAGATAAAAGGCTTTTTTAATACAATAACCCAACTGAACCTTGAAGCAGCGTTCAAAGATCAAATCTAACACTTGCAAAGCATTCACAGGGCATGATTTTCTGTAGGTTGTTTTCACATTTGAAGCTCTAGAACCAACTAAATTATTGCTTCACATGAAACACGGCTCTAAAGCCAATATTAAAGCTAACACTTTATTACAGTAACCTCGCTTGACCTTAAAGTAAGGGTCAAAGGTCAGATTTCACACTTGCAAAAACTTCACAGACTATGATTTGCTATAGGTTGTTTTCACATTTAGAAATTCATGAACCAAAAGTTAGGGAGATATAAGGTCTCTTTAGTTTGCTGACCCCATTTGACCTTGAAGCAGAGGTCAAAGTTGAAAGGTGACACTTGCAAAAGATTCACAGGCTATGAATTCCCAAAAGATGTGTTCACATTTTGAAGATCTAGAACCAATATTAAGGAACATATAAGGCCTTTTTAATATTATGACCCCATATGACCTTAAACATGTTATATGGCGGCCATTTTCTTTTCAAAATCAGTTCATCATTACTATGAGGCAAGCTTTGCCAGCCATAAACATTTTGTGCAAATTATGATGAAGCTAGTTTAGAATATGTTAATGATTTTCGAACAATTGGCTATGGCGTCCATTTTATTTTATTCAAAATGAGGCCGAATTTTTTTTCAGACATATTTTCATAACAATAAACACTTTGTGCAAGTTTGATGAAGCTAGATTCAATATTTAAACTTTTAAAACATGCTAATTATTTTCGAACAATTGGCTATGTTGGCCATTCTGTTTTTCAAAATGAGGCCAAATTTATATATTCACAGACACTAATATTCCCTACAAATTTGGTAAAGATATCTTTACAAATGCCAGAGGTATAAAGGTTTATGTAAAAGCATGACGGACAGACGGTCAGACAGATGGACGCATGCACATACAGAGGGTGTTTTCGTATCGGATCACAGGCGGGAGATAAAAAGGGGTAAGAAAGAAATTGGAAATAATGTTTTTCTTTTTTGCCAAGAGAGACCCTTTTATGAGAGGAGCCTGAAAGGTAAAGTTAAGGTAAATAAGATAATATATAAGTAGTATGAAAGACTAAAACTTGATATTAATGTCTTGTATAGATCTAAACCAATTATAATCACAACAGTAGCAATTAACTATCAATCTAGTGTTACAAAAAGTAAACCCTCCCAAAGGGAGGGGGCTCAAAATTCAATGTCTATTTAACCATTACAACTACAGAGGGAATGGTAGGTGAACTTAAAATTGTAGCACAGTTAAAAGGTCCATGTACGGGTGAACTATATTTAATATCACTTTCACACTAGAGGCGCTATAAATCATGGTTACAGATATTAGACAAACCCTCCTGTCCTTCAACTACCGTCTGATGTCTGTATGCGAGCTTGTACCACAGTAGTCAACTGTCCAATTTTAAATTTTAAAATCACCATCATTCACTGTCAGTCAGTGTCTCTTCTGCAATCCATTAAATATCCCTTAATATGCTTGTCTTCTTCCCCGTCTGTCCATTTCACAGATCTTCCTTGTTGAAAAAAAAATAGAAAACAATTAGCCACCCTTCTTAGAATGAAATGAAGAGGTGTGAAAGATAGGACTATTATTGATAACATTGCAAAATCGGTCATTCATTTATTCAATCAATCATAAAAAGTATTAATTAAATGATATCAAAATGTACCTTAATTTAAAGTCATACAGTTTAATACTACAACTTGAATTTTCTTCTATCAGCAAGAAATAACACAATATATCAATAAAATTTTATAAAAAAAAATGTCACACTGACTACTTGAAATCTCAAACCATAAAACAACATCAGATAACGTATCAAGAACTAAAAATGATTTGAATATGGTACTATTCTTACAAGTAAAATAAGAAAAAGTATGAAAATGTATCATTATTAATGATTATGCATTAAAACTGTTTATTTTCTCACCAATGTGATATGTCAAAATACAACTCCATTAATTGTCATATATTTAAAACTATATCTGGAGTTGGCTATGGCCAGAAATAATCATATTCTATCAAGAAGATACTTTTAAAAAGGATTATACAGATTGCCTGAAATCTCAAATACTTGTTTGTTGTATCATTGAACCTGATATGTCAGTCATTACACAAAATACCTAGGCATTTCGTGAAATGGCTAAACTGTTAAGGCATTTCGCGAAATGACTGAAATGTTACGATACAGAATTGCCTGTAACATATTCTTTTTGATCCGGTAGTGTCATGGTGGTGTTAGCAGTTTATAAAAAAAGGTTGCAACTCCTTCTCTTTTCGGTATGAGGTGTTCATCCGATGGCTATATAAGTTGAGTGGAGGTAAATGGAGATTGTCTCTCTGTGATACACGTTTGTGCTACTCTTATGCTACTGTTACTGACAGTTACACACTGTGTCCCATCAGAGGCTGTGTGAACCATACCACCTGTATTGTGAATGGAGAAATATGAACAGTCAACTCAAAGCATAGTAATAACCAGTTACTATTAACACATTATAAACTTAATTCACAGTAATGTAATGTCCAGCTTTGATCCTATATTTTATACAGTGATTAAATATAAGTTAAATGACATGACAACTGCTGAAGTCATATAAGGTAGCACTATGATTAAGTATAAATCAAAGTATCAAAGTTATTCACGTGAAAAATGGAGGTACAACAAGGGCAGTTTTACAGCAGAAACCAGTAACATTTCATATAAGTACACAAAGGACTCTCCCCATACTGAAGTGTACTGAAAGAGAGCACTATGTTACAGTACATATTAAGAGAAATAACATTATACCATGTGCAGTGGAAGTGATTATCGTTGATTGGAAATAGTAAATGGAGAATTAAAAGTAATAAGTGAATATTCACATACACTGCATTATGTACACAGACATACACATAATTTATGAATGACGTGTTAACCTTAAAATAAATACATACATTAAGTTAAAAACAATGTATCAGTTTCTATATAATAAAACACATAAATATAGACTCTTATGCCCCCGTTCCACCACATGACTAAGGCTGCAGATTAAGGTATTTCGGCTATTAAGGTATTTTGAGTCCTAAAAAGTCTGCTTGAGTCTGTTTGGTTTGGTTGCGGTCAGTATAAAAATCAAACATGTTTGATATTTTCAGGATTTTAACTGATCCACTTTTGCGCCAACCCACAAACTTCCCGGTCTCAGGCTTCCTAAGGCATCCTCAGACCCAGTTTTACACAATCCTGTGTTGTCTGAGGCATTCTATTCTTAATGGAAGGAAGCCTTAGCCCGAGTAGGCCAGGGCCGGAATTCACAAAAGGTCTTAAGCAAAAAAATTCTCATAACTTTAAGGGAAAAGTCTTAACTGTGCAAGAATTTTGTCATAAAGTTAAGACTTTTTTTGCTTAGACAAAATGGGATTCACAAAAGGTCTTAGACAAAACTTTGTCTTAGATTTTGCATAACTTTAGACCACTGCAGGGCAGACTTAAGACAATTTTAAAATATTCCATTGCATGTATTTATATTTTACCCCTTGTTATGCCAACAAAAAATATACTATGGGGATCTATACTTCCTATAAGAGTAATTTCTGTGGATTGTAATAGAAATTTACATCATTTAATTATCTATAAATTTCCTCATTTTACCTTCTTGTGGTAAAAATATTGTCATAAAAAATGGCTGACTCACAATAAAACACAAAGACTACTATTTTTACATAATTTTACAAAAAAGTAACAAATCTGTTTTATAATTTTAAAGAGCATGTTTGGTGTATTTATTGATGAAAAATGTTTCTGTTTTACTAAGATTTTTTAATTTGAATTCAAAGTAGTTAAGACATTTTGCACAAATTTTGTCTCAGCTAAGATTTTGCTAAGCACTTTTTGTGAATCCCAATTTAAGAGAAATCTTAGCTAAGACAAAACTCATAACTTTAAGATTTATCTAAGCAAAATAATTGCCTAAACTTAAGACCTTTTGTGAATCCCGGCCCTGGACTTAGTCCTAGATCAGTCCCCATTCCACCATGGGTAAGGGACAACAAAAGTCAGCCATTACTGTCTGAGGAAATTGGTTATTTGTGCAATTTTGTACTTTGGGCTGAACCCCTTTACATTATTTTTCAAGGGGGGGGGGGTTCAAACCCCCGGGTTTTAGTCCAGTGCCAGACTCAAAAATAAGACTCTTGTCTTGAAATTTTTTAAATAATTTAGTTGACTGGGCTCAGACTTTACGGATATTACAAATAGTGTCAGTCTCAGTTTTTGACTGAGCCCCTTGCTCAAGTACTGCCCAATAAACATTACAAATGTTTATAAACGTTTATAAACCTAACTATCAATGGTTTACATTATGTTTAAAATGATGGGTTCCTAAACGTTCGCCTAGAAACGTTTATAAACATATACATAAACATTTATGAACATTCATACACGTGTTTAAAATCTGGAGAAAGATTTCTGTAAGTATATCTTGCTGTATCACTGTTGTTTGAAGCCATCATTACATTCTAACTAGATATATATAGAAGTATATAATTTGATGATATTATATACTTTTGTATCTCTACTTAGAATATAATCATAGCTTCAAACAACAGTGATACAGCAGGATATAGTAACAGAAATATTTCTCCAGTTTCTCTCAAAATGGCTGTGCTCATGTCATCATCCCAACTGAAAGTGAGGTTAAGATATTTTAACCCTTTGTAAATGTTTAAAAACGTTTATAAACCAAACTAATGTTGCTGAAACATTTACAAAACCCATAATATTGAATAATTGTCAATATTTAGGTTTATATTTGGTTCAAAAAAACGTTTATAGGTTTACTAAATGTTTATAAACGTTGGCTATGTTTACTGGGTGAGACTGTATGTAGTGAGCTTAAGTTTTATAAACAAAGGTGCAAATATGGCCACCATAATTTTTTTTTCCACTTCAAAATTTGAAGTGGCTGAAGATAAGATACAAATTCATAGCATAAACCCCTAAAAGTAGTCTTTGGACATTTGTATGTGGATTCAATGTTTTTCAAAATAGCATTTTGTCCTAGATAAAATGTGTCAAACAAGGAATTTATGTCATTTGATAATTTCGAATAAAAACAAAGGGTCACATAATACAGAAAACCACTGTGGTTATTTGTCAAGCTTAGTTTCATCTGAGGCATCTTCTGTGAAAACTGTTTGTGACTAAAACTTAGCCAAAAGGCTCAGATTTAAAGCCAGTATCTTCGCCTGAGACTGGGCTTAGTCAGACTTTTTGTGAAAACGGCCGGCGCATATTAACCAATAAGCACATAATGTACACTTCTAGTGAACTGTGCAAATGGAAAAATTTTTAAATGAGTATGTTCTGTGTGAAGGAAATGCTCCTCTGGGGAAATAAGAAAGAAAGGGGTATATAGATATAATTGAAAAAGTTGGTTCTGAATGAATTCAAACATGCATTACATTTCAAGTACTACACACACAACAGAGCTATTTGTCTCCTGTAATATCCTGAGGTACATGAATCCTATGGAATGTAGCTTGTGTAAAGCATTTTGTCCTGATAATATATCATTGGCGCAAATGCCATCCAATTAAAACACCAAGTTATGTGGGTGTTCCACCACACGACTAAGGCTCCCGATTAAGGGTTTTGGGGGGTCGGTTTGAAATATTTGCTTAGTCCCAGGCTTCCTGTAAGGATCGGTTGTGGTCGGTTGAGGCCGTGTGAGAAATCAAACATGTTTGATATTTCACACGACTACAACCGATTCCTATTTCCCGCCGTCAACAAAATGTCCAGTCCCAGGTGTCCTCAGGCCTCCTCAGACCCAAATTTACAGAGTCGGTTGTTGTCCCAGGCGTCCTGCGACCCTTAGTCCCAGACCTCCGTAGCTTAGTCCCAGGCGGCCGGTTGTTAATCCCAGACTCAAATATGATGCGTATGAATTTCATGCGTCTGAAAGTGAGTCGGTTTCATTAGTCCCCGGAAGCCTCAGACCGTCTGCGGTGTCCTGCGACCCAAAAATCAAGGTCTGGGACTAAGAACCGACTAAGGGTAACCGACCCTAACCGATCCAAACCGGCCTCCCCAGGACACCTGGGACCACGCATTTTCAGTCTGCGGCGGCCTGAGGACGCCCCAGGCGGCCTGGGACTAACAACCAATTAAGAACTGACTGTTTTCCGTGCGTTGGAAATTAAAACGAGGCAATGAGGGGGTCTGGGACTATATAAGCGACCGCGCACACTTTGTCATTGTTACTGACTGTTTGGCTACTGAGAGACGTGTGTCACTGATTTGTAGGGGTTTTCAATTTTTATTTTACATTTTATATACTTGAGCTTAAGGCAAATTTCACAGTTAGGAGACACATTTTACTATTTTTTTATTATTTTGTCGACTGGATCATGAGAAAAGAGAAAGGAGGGAAGAGAGGAAGGAAAAAGATGGATGAGAGGGATGAGAGGGAGAAGGAAAGTCAAGTAGAGGAGAGGAGTGAAGTTATTACAGAAGAAGGAACTGAGAGGAGAGAGGAGGAGGAGATTCAGGAAGATCCAGCTATTGGGGAAGCTGTGGCAGAAGAAGAAGAGAGGTGTGAGGAAGATCCGGAGTGCCATTCTTCAGCCAAGAGAGCCAGGGTGTGTGCCACTTTTACAGACAGTGATGAAGTTTCCATTGTAGAATTCGTCAAGCTGCACCCTGAACTGTATGACAAGGAACATTCACGTTTCCACGACAGGAACAGAAGAGAGGCTCTCTGGGCAGAAATATCTGCAGAACTTAAGCTCCAGCCCTTTGATGTGAGAAGGTGGTTTGAGTCCCAGCGAACCCGTTATGGAAAGCTGTCTAAGCTCCAATCTGGCCAAGCCCCGAGGGAGATGACCAAGAGACAGTCCTGGGTGTACCAACAGATGGGTTTTCTTAAAACCCACATCAGAAGAAAGGGGGCCAATAGAAGTTCAGGTTTTGAGGCCAGTCCAAATACCAGCAAGCAGGACGAATCACGTGGGTCAACTACTGACACAGAACACCTCGAGTCCAGTGTCCTGAGGGAGAGGAGTCAGTCCATCATTACATCAACACCCGTTTCAACTACAGACTCCAAGATTCTCGAACACTTTGAGCAGATGAGGACACTTATCTCAGGTTTTCTGCATCAGAAGTCAGACAGGCAGCCCTTCTTTGACTACGTGGCATCAGAGGCCGAAAAGATGACTCAAGAAGAATTTGAAGAATTAAAGGGCAAGATATTCAGAGATATCGAAAATATTAAGAGTAACCGCAGACGTCAGCCATTGCCCAGAAGATCAGCCACTGTTACCACGGAGTCCCAGAGGGTCGGCCTACTGCCAACAACCACTCCACAGGCATCTAGTTCCACTCAAGCAGCAGCTGGCAGCAGTTTTGTGTACTATACACCAAGCCCCATTGGCTTCAGCAACCCTACATCTGTCCTAACTGTACAGGACGAAGGGAGCAGACACAATCTGAGTGGAATCTTAAGCCAGCTACCAGATCTGACATCAACACAGATCGTCGAGCAGCCTCAGCAGCAGCAGCAGCAACAACAACCGCAGCAGCAGCTCTTTACTATCACCACTTCAGCACCGCCTCAACAGCAGCAGCAGCCTCCTCAGTAGCCATCCAGTCAGGGCGGGTCTTTGACCTGCCAGGCCCTTTTCAGGGCCACCAAATCTTCCAAAAACAATTATTCAGCTACGTGTTCTTCCAATTCCCCTCCCAAAACCAAAAAGTTCAGTACAAATACTTATCACAAGAAAAAAAAAATTAAAGTCCAACACTTACACCACCCCAAACATGAAACAAATAACCCATGGTACTACACATAACCAAAAAGGCCACATAAAAAAAATGTTAAAAGTAACTCCCAATATGGCCATTAATCAGCCCATTTTTAGATTAAAATCCATGGGATAGTTTAAAATCTGTAATTGAAAAGTCCAACACTTGCACCTTCCCTAGAGTTAAAAGGCATAATTACATACTTACCAACCCAAAAACAGACAAACAGACAAACCCAATACCAAACATAACCCCCAAATAACAAACCCAGTACCAAACCTAATACCCAACTACCCCAAAAAAACCCAACCCCATTAACCACCAACCAACAAACAACCAAACCCAAAAGTAAATAGAACCCATGCCAACGAACTGACAAACTATTTAGCAAACACAATCCCCCATTATTGAAAGCAAAACTAGTTCCATGGTTATATTTTCCAAATTTTTGTGATTAGAAATGAATATTTAAAATTGAATATTTCCATAAAAAAATTTCTGCTACAAATAAGTTTCTCAGCCATGAAAAAAGAAAAAAGTTTAAATTATGATGTGGATTTGAAAATATATAAAATAATTATTCAATTTAGGATATTATGTGTCAATTGGTGTTTCGCTTTTGTTTAACAGTGGGTTTGTCTGTTTGTTGGGTGAGTAAGTTGTGTTTGTCTGTTTGTCTGTCTGAACAAGTTATGTTTGGCATGGGGTTTGTCTGCTTGTCTGTCTGAACAAGTTATGTTTGGCATGGGGTTTGTCTGTTTGTCTGTCTGAACAAGTTATGTTTGGCATGGGGTTTGTCTGTTTGTCCGTCTCAACAAGTTATGTTTGGCATGGGGTTTGTCTGTTTGTCTGTCTGAACAAGTTATGTTTGGCATGGGGTTTGTCTGTTTGTCCGTCTCAACAAGTTATGCTTGGCATGGGATTTGTCTGTTTGTCCACATAGCTGATTAATTGTTTTTGGAATATTTGGTAGTCCTGAAAAGGACTGTTATAGTTAGTCCTGAAAAGGACTGTTTACTGCAACAGGACTTATATTCTGCCATCTTGCCAGGCCACTGCTCCCTCATTATTGAAGTAGTCCTTCAGGTAATCCCTCTGTCTTTTGGCCTCTCTAGCAGGGTTTCTGTCTTGGCCACCACCAGCAGCACCACCAATCAATTCACAATCACCAGGCACATCATCATCATCATCATCCCCCCCCAGGCTGCTGACCAGCAGGTTGACCTTGATACTGGCTTCTGAGTATATTGTGCAGAACCACACAGGTCATGACCACTTCTCTAACTGTTTCTGGGGGTAGTTCAATGGTGGTCCTCATCACCCTGAATCTTGACACAAGGATGCCAAAAGCGTTCTCCACAACTCTCCTGCCCCTTGATATTCTGTAGTTGGCAATCCTTTCCTCCCTTGTTAACAGCCTTCTGCCATAGGGTTTCATGAGCCAGGTCTTCAGGGCAAAGGCATCATCTGCCAAAATGAAGTAGGGGACATCTCTCCCACCCTGTGTTATAGGAGCTGGGTCAGGGAAGCCTATCCTGCCATCTTCAATCCTCCTCTTCAGCTGAGAGGCATTAAATATCTGGGCATCTGAGCAAGACCCTTCTGTACCCACATCCACCCATCTGAATTTGTACTGCCCATCTACCAAGGCCAACATGACAATGGAAAAGAACCCCTTGTAGTTGTGGTAGAGGGCTCCAGAGTTCTTGGGTTTCTTCAGGGCCACATGCTTTCCATCCAGGGCTCCCAGGGCATGTGGAACATTCCACCTGATCCTGAATTCCCTCTCCAGTTCTTTCCACTCATCTAGGGTAGTAGGACATTTGAGGTACTCTCTGGTGAACTCATCCTGGATGGCCCTGCAGACCTCTGGTAGAAACTTGGAAATGGTGGATCTTCCAACCCTGAACTGACAGGATAATGATGTGTATGACTCTCCAGTGGCCAGATATCTGATGGTGAGGGCTAACTTCTCCCCAACACTGATAGGAGCTCTGTAGTTGGTGGCCTGCCTGGCTAGACATGGTTCCAGTCTGGTCTTCATCATTTCAAAGAATTCTGGGGTCATCCTCATGTAGTTGGTGAATCCTGGAATGTCTGTGGCATACAGATCAGCCATAATGTTGTGGTAGGCCCCCCTCTCCTCTCTCTGCAGTAGCCATGGCCTGACCCACATGTTGTGCCTTCTTCTAGGTCTCTGTATGGGTGCTGGTGGTGCTGGTGGTGGTGGTGGTGGTTGCTGTGCTTGACGTAAAAAATGGAAATACATGATTATTTGTAAGTGAATAAAAACCAAAAAAGCCCTAAGTTGTTGTTGAATCTGTCTTCCATTAAAAGGTGGCATCCTGGTGTGTTCCTAGAAAAGCAATGATGATTAGATCGCAAATTTTATATATATATACCCAGAAAATCCAGCAACTTTGCAAAACAATAATCGGGGATCGTGGTCTGGGGAGGCCTGAGGAGGCCTGAGGACGCCTGAGGACGCCGGTAGTTAATCGTGTGTTAGTCGGCTCTTAGTCCCAGGAGGCCTGAGGCGTCCTGGGACCCAGTCGGTTTGTGTCCGACAGGATCGTGGTTGAAACCGACCCGAAAACTGGCTTAGTCGGTTCTTAGTCCCAGACCAGTTGGGGACTGTCTGCGGCCGCCTGAGGCGTCCTGAGGTGTCCTGAGGCGTCCTGGGGACGATCTGTTCTTAATCCCAGACTTTGAAACCGACCCAGTATTCCCGCCCATTTTTGTCTTTTTTCAACCGACTGTGCACGATTAAGGGTCGCCGACAGGATCGGGGCTTAATCCTTTGGTGGAACAGGGGCATTAACTGCTGATTTCTTTATTGGACCTTTGCCGTTTCAACTGAATTTTTTCTGTGATTAAATCTATAGGGATTAGTGGGTGGATATACTGAAACCATATCGAAGAACACATTGCAAGGAAATAGTGAAATAAAATATGATTTTCTGTTATTAATGTAACAAGTCTTTGCTCCGCTTGTATTTTAAGTCCTTTATTTATGCTTGTACATTGTGTAGAAATATATGTTACAACAAAACATTTAAATCTTGTCCGGGCTATATCTCGGAAACTGTAAGGTGTAGGAAGTTGATACTTGGTGAGGACATTGGTTAGGGGGTGTAGGTGTGCAACGTCATGGTCTGACTTTGATTTGACGTTTGACCTTGCCGTAGTGACCTTGACCTATAAAATCTTGTCTGAGCTGTATCTCGGAGACCCTTAGGTGTACTGCTCCTAAAATAATGAGGGGGGGCTCAGTCGTGTAGTGGCTAGAATGCTGGCCATCAACCTCTGAGGTTGCCAGTTCTAATCCCGACCCTGGCACTTCATGTTGGAAAGCTGGTATTTATTTGCCGATGCCCAGTGGTTCACAGTACAGAATATTGACCAACTAGTATACACAGGTTCCACCAACCATAAACTGCTCATCACAATATGACCCTGGGTGCTGAACGCGATGTAAAACAAAGGCCACTTCTGCAGCAGTTATCTCCCACCTTAGAATCAGTAATAATGGAGAAATAAAGGAGATATAAGATCTTTGCAGTAAGATAACCCAACTTGACATTGAAGAAAGGGTCAAAGGTAAAAGTCAGCAATTGGTACTGTAAAAGTTACACTGCATGTTTCAACACAAACTGTACTTAATACGAAATAACAAGTACTTTTGCTTGAAAGTTTGAAACAAAAGAAAGCAAAAAATAAATAATAACTTAAGTGATTATTAGAAACTAAGTTCTTAGATTCATTACATGTGTATTAATTATAGGATTAAATCAGTTTTATCTCAAGGCAGGGTCTCGGATCTGAGACAATATATCTACCCCATGGAGATCTGTTTTTTCACCTTTTCTTGACATTTTTATTTAAAAGATTGTTGTTATGAAATATAACACCTAAACCACATTTTACACATCGAGAGCTCACTAGAAAATACAGTGAAAATACATGAAAGTGATACAACAGTTTAGGTGGTAAAGCTGAATCCCAGCATGAGTGAGACAGGAGGCCAGATCTCAACATTTCAGTCCCCCAAGGCCACAGAGAAGGTCAAAGGTCAATGTGGAAGAAAAGAAAGCATTTCAGGTTAGAGGTACATTTCCTAGTGAACTGAAAAGCCTCACAGAGTTTCAACTAGAAAATGATGGACCAAGACTTTCTTTTTTTCTGTTGCATATTTATACTTGTAACAAATATCCACTTGTACTACAGGACTTTGTAACCAATCCAACAGCACAAATACATCCCAAGCTATAAATTCTAATTCTAATTGGACTTTTACAGCGCTTAATCTCCCCATGCAAAGAGGATTCTAAGGCGCAACACAACCCCAAAAAACAGTCAACCAGTTTCATAATCCAGACACAGAAGAGGGGGTCAAGCACAGAAAACTCAAGGGAATGATATTGGCTAAGGTGGGTATGCTTTGGTGTACAGGCGGGTTTTAAAATGCTTTCTGAAAGAGGATAGAGAGGGTTAGGCACAAATCTCATTTTGGAGAGCATTCCAAATACTGGGAACATCAAATGCAAAACTGTTATGTACAGAAGGGTAAAACTTTACAATGACAAGGAAATTACCACCACTTTGACTGCTCCTGGTACTATAAGAACTGCTGTAGCTAGGAGTAAAGTGAATAACAGCCTCCCAGCTGAAAGACGGAGGCTAGAGGATGACCATTTATCAAAGTCCCTGAGGTTCTTTATCCTGCCCCTAGAGATTAGAGTTAATGACAGAGGACCGTCATTTTAAGTGGTTATCAAAGCCACTATGTATCTTTCTGAACGGGTGTTCAAACACGTATCATACGTGTTCCTTGGCAAGTGTGTTCCCACAAGGTCAGATGAAGACATCAGGATCCCTGAACATTTGAACAAATCCTCTGTCAATACCTACTGTTCCCACTTTTAATCTTCGGAATTATACCAGTTTAAAACTCATTTTGATGGATCATTTGCTAATACTGGACACAGACTTTGGAATAGCCTCCCAGTTGCTGTACAATGTTCCCCATACATTGTCATCCTTTACGCGCCAGCTTAAGTCTCACCTCCTTAAGGCTTAAGGCTCAAGGCTGTCCTCCTTAGCAGAATAGTGTCTGGTAGAGAATGTCCGACAATTAATGTGTTTGTATTAAAATGCAGTATCTTCTGGGTTCTCTTTTATTTTAATATATCAACAACAAAAGTATAACAAAGACCTTGCAACATGCTGGAGCTAGATATCTAAGAATAACTCTTTTTAACAGCATTTTGGCACAAGGCTGCTCCTTCTGTATCTACTACATGATGTCTCTTCTCTGATCTTTCATCCCTATTAGTTGTTACAACTTCTACTTTTTCTGCTTGTTGTTACCAGTTGTTTCTAGTTGTTTCTACATCTTCTTGTTCTTACTGAATTTTGACTGCATGTGCTACTACTTTTATATTAAACTTTGGAATGCCAAAGATGACTACAGTCATTACAATCTCTGGAATGTGAGAGGAACTGGTGGTCACAAGACCTATGTTCTGGACAAATTTAGAGAATTTATGTGTGCTTCCCTACTTCATTTCCTAATAAGCTGTGTCATGTGACCTAAGTTCTATGAAACCTGTTTCCTGTGAACCATGGTCTGCATTGTATTAGACTTAACACTACATATTTTAATGATCATGTCACTTCACTGGAATGCTGTACTAATATTCACACTGAAAACTTGAGATATGTTTGAAGGACAGCAATGCACAAAAATCTCATAAAATAACACACACACTGATCAGAGTATGCAGACTTATATGTTACAACACTAGTTCTTACATATAAACACACACTGAGATTTAACTGCTTTTTGCTGTGCATCTTGATTTATATAATTCACACATATTCTTTTGAGCCTTTTTAATTATCAACATAACCTAAACAATATGATTAACTGTGCAATAAACAATAATTTCAAAATTCAATTAATTAAGCTGTTTTCCTCCGCAATAATAGTGATAATAGTAATACATGTTCCCGCAACTGAATCTTAAGCCTCTCTTACATCCCGTTGTACATGTAGAGACACGTAAGTGTGCTGCAAAATATCTGCTGCAAGTCCTTCTTAAGTTCCCCTTGAGGCATGGATGCATTTGTAGACATCCTGCGTGCACGCACAGGAAATGTGCATGTCAATTTTCCTTGCAGGGCCTGTGCGACCTTGATATTTTGTTACGAAATCGCAAGTGTACCTTGAGGGTCCCTTGCAAATCAGGCGATTTTTCTCTGTAACCAGGACGTACGTGCACGTACGATGGGATGTAAGAGAGGCTTTATATTAGGTTTTTGCAAGTACTGAATGCCTTCGCCAAAAGGAGCCTCTGCTGCAAAGAGAAAAATTGAATATATGTGACATGCTTTAGAGATCAGTCATAAATTTAAACTAAAAGGGGCTTATGAAAAAAATATATACAATGATTATGTGAAATGACTAGGTCGAAAGTAGAAAAAAGTATTTAATCACTGATAAATAATTAGAAGATACATTCAAGTGTGCTGTTGATGATCTATATAAGTATCTCAAAAGGGACCCCATTCTAAAATTATGCTAAAAAAACTACTCTCACTGAATTGTGATTAACAAGGGTCCAATTTAATTACTGAATCAAAATGTGAAGTTTTTTCCCATTTACTTCATTTACACTAGATTTTCTTTGCTAGTGCAATTTCTAGATCAACCAAATTTTTGCACGTACTTTCCTCACATTCAAAATTTATGTGCCAGATGGTTTTCATATTTGATCTTTTGAGGATCGATTGACTTTTGCTTCTGTAGGTATTTCAGAGGAGCTGACCCTAACCAACTTTAACCGACTACAGGGTCGGGATTTAAAGTTGTGAGTCAATTGTAGCATGGAATGTTAAGGGTCAGTTTGACCTCCATGATAGGACAAAGTACATCATGTTTTTTTTTGGATCCACCTCCCAGTATAACTTGGTGTTGGGCTATTTTTAAGCACAATCCAACATAAACATGGTAGTCACCCTGTCAGTTACTGCTAGCTTGTCATGCTGAGATTAAACTGGCACCATAGACAAAGTCTGGAAGACTTTCCAAAGTCAGGGTGAAGATATATGGTGGGTCAGTGAAATATCAAACATGTTCGTTCAAGCAAAGCCGGGAACCCTAAATGACCCTAAGAGACTTTGTAACCAAACAAACCAACCCCTGAGTCTTGGCTTTAGATTTATTTGTTGTTTTACGTCGCGTTCAACAGCCAGGGTCATATTGCGACGGGTAGTTTACAGGTGGAGGAAACCAGTGCATACTGCACTGTAAACCACCGGGCATCAGCAAGTAACTACCAATTTTCCAACATGAAGCTCCCGGCCCGAGATTCGAACTGGCGGCCTCAGAGGTTGGAGGTGAGAACTCCTGAGTCCTGGAAGGTCGGCTCCAGTTGAACGCCCCCACTGGTAACAAGATATGATGATGACTTCATGTGTTCGTTCAGCACTAATAAGTGCCCATATCCAGCCAATTATTGACCATTTCTACGCTAAAGGTGTCATTTCTCCATGCTTCAGTCTGAATGACTTGAATTACTGTGGGTAATAATCTTCATTGATGGCTCACCAACATCAGCCCAATGTACAATCATGACAACCCGCCTGTTATACCTCACTCTATCGGGGTTATTGTCTACGTTTAAAGGCATTTTGTTGAGTACCACATTCCTGTAATTACTGATACACTTCTGTCTGTTAACTTGAGAAACTCTAACTTTCTCTAATCTAGGTCAATGCACATGGAAGGTTTGAAATGTTCTAAATTCCCGCTTCCATGATTATCTGGTGTTGGGACGACTTTGATTGTAAACAATATTATCTGTGACTTTGACATTCAATGTACCATTGGGTCACGCTGACTTCCAACATTGTTAATTTATTTTGGATTTACTTTGCTTCAGTTAAGAAATTCAGCTTTCTATTATTGTATGAATGAAACCATCAATCATTGGGGTGAGAAATCCAATTATAAATGTCCTAGATCCAAAGTTAAGGATCAGTAACCCAGTCACTGCACTTAATTACTTCTTTGTCTTGCAAAACTTTATTTCTATATTACTTTTTTTAAAAGGAGGTATTTTTAAATAGCTTTACAAATACTATAATATTTTACTGTAAGATTTAACTGAACGAGACCAAAAAGTCTTTCAATCAAGAGACACAAGCCACAAAGCCATTAGTAGGGCATTACATTAGTGCTTTGAAGTAATCAGAAACACCAGTAATGCATTCTGGAAGAGCAGATTCCTTGCTGAAAGTGCAAATAAAATTGAAAGTCCATGAAAAAAAAAAGTGATCTCCAGTAGTGTGAGCCTTGGAGAGCTCTTGCTTAACAAGTTCAATTTTTTAACTAGAGATTGCGTCTCGACACAGTGTGTCCCTGGATGGGTCATGGTTGAAGCATGGCATACAGAGTATTATGTTTGCTGAATGGGACATGATGGACCTTATATTGGGAGGATTCCCTCTATTTTACACCAGCAGTGTAAGATGTCTTGACATGTTAAAGCTGTAGTTACAGTACCAAGGAGATCCCAGCCATTGTAAGTGGGAAAGATCATATTCAACCTTGAAGGAGGGCCCCAAGGGTAAATTTGACCCCACTGAAAAATTTGGGGCAATTAATTTCTTATAAGTTGTCTTCGCATCTCAAATGTCTAAAACCATAAATAAGGGAAACATAGGCCATTATAAGTATGAAGAACCACATTCAAGCTAGAATGAGGGGTTCACCATGATAATGACCCCACCAAAAGATTCGAAGCATACAATTTCCTATAAGTTGTCTTCACACCCAAAAAAGCTACAACCTATTATAACTGAGACACGGGCCACTATAGATATCAGGGACTAAATGCAATTTCCAAGGAGGGGTCAAAGCTCAAATCTGCCCCCACCACAAGAATTTGAGGCACATGGTTTTCTGTAAGTTGTCTTGATATCCCACACCTCTATAACAAATTATAAGATACGACAAATAATAAGGGAGATATAGGTCATTATAAGTATCAAGGACCACGTTCAACCTTAAAGGAGGGGTCGAAGGTCAAATTTGAACTAACCCAAAAATTTGGAGCACATGATTTCCCATAAGTCGTCTTCACATCCAAACCTGCATGACCAATAATAAGGGATATATACACCATTATAGGTATGAAGGGCCACATTCGACCTTCAAGGAGGTCTCCAAGGTCAGATCTGACTACACCAGAAAATTCCAGCCCAAGATTTCCTATAGATTGATTTACCATACCAAACCTGTACGACCTCTAATAAGCAAGTTGTAAGCACTTTTAAGTTTGGCTATCCTGGCTTGACCTTGAAGGAGGAGCCCAAGGTCAAATCCGACTAAACCAAAAGATTCCCAGCCCATGATTTGCTATAGGTTGGTTTACCATTCCAAACCTGTACGACCAATAATAAGCGAGTTATAAGCACTTTTAAGTTTGGCTATCCTCGTTTGACCTTTAAGGTAGGGTCCAAGGTCAAATCTGACCATACCAGAAGATTCCCAGCCAATGATTTCTAATAAGTCTGTTTACCATCCGAAACCTATACGGCCAATAATAAGCAAGTTGTAAGCACTTTTAAGTTTGGCTATCCTCGTTTGACCTTAGAGGAGGGGTCCAAGGCCAAATCTGACCACACCAAAAGATTCCCAGCCCATGATTTCCTATAGGTTGGTTTACCATCCCAAACATCTAGGACCAACATTTAGTGAGTTATAAGCACTTTTTACTTTGGCTATCTTCATTTGACCTTGAAGGAGAGGTCCAAGGTCAAATCTGACCACACCAGAAGATTCCCAGCCCATGATTTCATACAGGTTGGTTTGCCATCCCAAACCTATAGGACCAAAAATAAGGGAGATATAAACACTTTTTGTGACTGACAAAGAAACGCCTGTGGCGGTCATCTTATTTTTTCAAAATGAGGCCAAAAATATTCCCAGGCACGATTTTATGGTTATGAATGTATCCTGCAAATTTGAGAAGGCTAGCTATAATACTTTTTTCGTTAGAGTGGCAACGGTGAAATCTCTCTACACACAGGCCAAAAATGGCCTCGTTGAGGTACTTTGGCAGTCTGTTGATGACCTTCAATGAAGAGATTCAAGGTTAAATTTCGGCTTGCTTGCAGAAGACATATATATGTATTACATATACCAGCCATAGGATGATCTAACTTTCTGTATATGAGAACTCGGCCAAAATGTGAAAAATGGCCAAAATCTGACCTTTAAGAGGCCACCAGTGACCTTGAAATTGAAGGTCAAGGGGCCGGTTTCACAAAGCCTCCTTTGTTTTTTCCTTCCTTAAAGTAAAGGAAGGAGGATTTCTCACCTTTGGCAAGGCTTCCCTTAAATCCTGTTTCACAAAGCCTCCTTTATTCAACCTTACCAAAGAAGGAAGGGCGATTTCCTGTGTAACCACACTGCTTGGAATTTCCCCTCCATTACTTATATAACCTTCACACAATTTATTTTAAATATTAAGAGAGTAGATTGCATTTTAGCATTTTAACTATTTTAAACTTGGTACATTAGGTACATTTTAATTTTCAGATACATTATTTGTATTTTATTTCTTTTGGGAGTTGTTTCCAAAACTTATAACCACACCAATGTTTTTCTTTCACTGTGAGTACATGTGTACTTATTGTGTACCTAACTTACCTTATGGAGGCAATGTCCTTATTGTAAGACTGTTAAAGATCAGTAAAGTTAGTAAATCTATATTCTACTATATTTTAATAAATTTTGTAAAATGCAGACTGGTTGTGATTGTATTGCAAATTAAAAAAGTAGGTCACATGACAATTTTTTACCCAAAGTAAGGGAGCGGCTCTTTATGTTCAAGGAAATTATAAATATGTCTCTCAATTCAAAAGTTTGAACTTCAATTTTTCAAGAATTAAACAACCAAATTGTATAAAATAAACAGCAAAACATTGTTTGTGGATGTAGGTTTGACAATAAGGTTTCAAGTTCTATATATTTAGGTGGATTCATCTTAAAATGTTCATTAAAGTTAATAAACATTCCTTGAAGGACACTTCCTTAAATCTAAGGTAGGTCCTTAGCTTCCTTGAAATTCAAGGGAGTTTTCAAGGTCTCCTTTAAGAAAGGAGGCTTTGTGAAACTCAGATTTTTTAAAGAAGGGAGAAAATCAAGGAAATCCTAGAATTTAAGGTGACCTTTATCTTAAGGAGGCTTCATGAAACCAGCCCAAGGTCACAAAACAATCGCGTTTGTGGCATTATCCATATATACCCATATACCAAATTTGAAAGATCTTACTAAAATATTTTAAGTTATCGTGTCCGAAAGGAAATCTCTGTGGCGGTGGCCGTAGTGGCGTGACCGTACTGAATCCTAAGTATCCCCGACTTTCATCTGGGGATACAGTAAAACAACTCAGCTAGAAGGAATAACGAATCTTTGTACATTTGTGTTCCATTGTTTCTATTTTTGTGTGTGGGTAGTATCAATGATTATTCATTTGGTCAGCAACTGTAAAAATCAGGGAGGCGGGGGCTGGGGGCAATAAATGGCCACTATTTTTTTGTATTTGTATTTATACTCAGCCCAATATCTCCATGCACTACAGTACTCAAAGCGCTATATGACCAATTCGACTGTAGAAGTACAGTCCAACACTAAACATTTGCTGCAAATTTTACATTCTGATCAAAGATTTTGTCCAAATGTCTGTAAAATATATGGTAAAAGACTTAAACAAAGAAGCTTACACGGCCTCAAAATGACGTAAATTCCAACTGTCCAGATAGCACCCCACTCTATGATGTTGGCTTTTGGTTGCATGGTTGAAAGATTTTTACTGCAGGTGGCTTATGGGGGCTTACAGATGTTTACCTCAACTCAAGATCCTGAGTTTGTGCAGTGACAATCTTGAGATGTGCCTGATTGTGAGTTGGGGCCTAACATAGACATTGTGCCAGACATTTTACAGGAAATTGCAAACGCACACCACTTTTTGACAAATCATCCATAAATGGTATATTTATTTAAAAAAAATAAAGGTGAGATTTATTTTCAAAATGCTACAAAGACACAAATGTATTACAAACACCAAGAAAGAGGGATGGTTTATGGTTTTATTTATACCTTTTAGGCTACAATTTCAGGTTTAATTGGGTCTTTAAGGCTCTGAATTTTAGCTATGTCTAGCTTTATAAAGCTATGTAATTGAAGATGTGTTGAAAACAATCTTTTAATCCTATCCTGTTTGTACTTTTAAAAAAATTATATGACGTTTCATAAATCTTTAATAACGGGAAACCAATCCAGTGATTACGTAAAGAGTGATTAACAATTCACCATAAAAGGAATGACTAACACAGGATCAGGGAGGAAGCCATTCTTTTCATGTGAATTGTTTTTATGTGTAAAGTTTATTGCATCTAATTTATGTTATTATCAGGTCATAAACCAATCACAAACTAATCAGTATAGTAAAACAGGCACAATTGAAGTTCTGAATCCGCTAATTGACTGCACATGAAATCCTTTCAAGTCAAAGGGTCCTATTGAAGATCATAGCTTAAGTAACTCTGGTCAGTTAGGTTTTGAAACGGCCAAATGAATGATTTGGTTGTGAAATGGTCAGGAACAAGTGCACCTTGCCCCTGTAGTTGGAACTAATTAACAATTCTAGTTTATACTTATATTCCATTGCTTATACACTCGCAGGATTTGATAATGATCATGTGCAATGGTTGTGGTTGTGTGAATTATCTCAAAAGTCATCACGGTCTATGCCAGATGTAGATATGTGACTGATTCATACTGTCACTGATTGTTTGTATCTACTTACATTTTGGGGGAATGGGAGTCAAAATTAATGTATTCTCCATAAGGCAAAACATGAGAAGTCGGCAGTTCTTCTCTAATACTGCTTATTTACCTGGTTGTTGTTATTCTGTCCACTCTTACTGCATACCTGTTGTAACAGGTGTGTAAATCTCATTTCAGTTGTACACCTAACTCATGAATATTAATGGAGAAATATGAAGGCATGAAATTCTGTGATGATTTTCTAAATGAGTTGGTGGCTAGGGCGGTGAGTTTAAAGTGTTAGATGTTAATCCAGCCTTGCAGTTTATAAAATAATGTGAACAAAACCAAATTTATGACCCCATATTTCCACATGAATGTTAACCATTGTTACGATTGGTTGGAAACTAGGGCGCGTGCTATCTTGGGTGAGTTGTCTGCCCAGTGAATATACAATATACATCCACTCTCCCATGTTAAACGTCTAGATTTTGTCTGTCTAATTGTGGCAGCAAAGAACAAAAATGATGATATTACAAAAGTGTACAGCAACCTTCATTCTTTGTTACATCACAGGAAGGAAATCCCTAACATAAAAATGCCCAGTAGAACTTAATGTAGCAATACTGATCATTCGAGACTTGTTACATATGAAAGAGGCCAAAAATAGTGTATTTACCTCAGAAGAACCAGATAGCCGCCAGGGAGTCCAGTTAAGACAATAAAAACGCCAGAGTGGGTTTAAATATCTTTCCAATCTACTGAAGTTTTGATATGCACATAAAATACGTTAAATATATTTTAACAATTTCATTTAACTAGTGACGTAATTTACCTTAACTGACCTTACTGAAAACCACGGTTGAATGAGCTTATTGGGGTTTAATGCAAAGAACAAGGTCAAACAACTTTGAACTGAAGGTTATCCAGATCACAGGTGACTTTGAGCTGGAGGTCAAACTAGGATGTGTGGGAAGGGACCCCCACCCCAACCCCAATACACCAATGGGCAAACCATCGTGAAAAAAGATAAACCCATTCAACCAGTGGATTACTCGGTGTATGTAATAATTCACTTTAGGTGGAGGAAAAGAATGCCGTAGACTGCTAACCATTAAAAACAAACTGGTTTAAAGCATTGTAACCAGAACAAATATGTTAAACATTATGAATTTAGAGTCCCAAGTGCAGAGAAATATTTCAATAATAACATCACAATGGTAAGTCAAAGTTTAAAGTCCAAACAGTAATACAGATATACTGGAAGGCTAGGTCAAATGTAACCCATGTAGCTGTACTTATTTTATTTTCTCATAACTCTCTTGACTCTCTTAAAATTTCTTGTGTATAAAAGATCCCCCGATGGCCTAGTGACAACAAGCTTAGCATTATATCACTGACAGAAATTTCTAGTGAGGCTATCAATTCTAGGGATCACTTTATTTCATCTTTTTTTTTGTCTCCGGACTTTCATGAATTGTGTGATGAGTATTTGTCTGTTCACTGAAGTTAAGCAGCAATGGGCTAGGTTAGTTACTTGGATGGGTGACTGATTCAGTGCAATACTCTTGTATCTGGTGGCTTTGCGGCTCGCGCTAGTAGACCAAAACCCATTTGGCTTTATTGGTTTCAACTCCTACAAGTGACAATACTGTGGGCCTGTACCAATATGACCCTGGCTGTTGAAAGAAACGTAAAACACAAAATTTAAGTCCCATTTGAGTCTTATAGTACATTGAGATATTGCGTTGAGTATAAATACAAAAAAACACAATGGTATACATGCATAGCATGACTTATACTAACAAGTATAGCTCTATCGATGCTCGCACTTCTAGAAATCACGTTTTTCCTTTTTCTTTTCTTTCTTTTTTTTGTTACCAGACTTTCATGAGAATTGGCTTAGGGTGACGAGTACCTCTCTCATCACTGAACTTACGTAGCAATGGGCTATGTTAGTTCTGGGATGGGTGACCGTCTGAGTTCACTATTCTTGTCACTGATGGCTTTGCAGGTCACTCATGCAGACTGAAACACTTTTGGGCCTTGTTTTTAATTGGAGTGACATCATGTACATACTGACAGATTATCATTGTAATGTGTGGTCTATGTTTTACTATCCTAGCAATGTAATAATATCAAAAGTCTGATGTGTTTAATTTCCCAAATTAATGAACTGATAAAGATGACAATATTATACAAGTGGGTAGAATGAACTGTATATTGTTAATCTTCATTAGTTATACTTTTCATATTTGTCTAATGAGGAATGATTTACTTTTAATATCTTACATATTTGTTGATGATAAATAAGTCAAATAAAGTCATATTTTAAACAGGAATGCAAAATAGGATGCAGTGTACATAGGGACACTAGTTCATGTACAAATTCCAACTTTGGGCTTGCAATTGCTACATGGGTTTTAATGCAACAAAACTGAAAGGAAGCCCTGCAAAAATACCTTCTACTTGTAGATTACATAGTTTCAGGGAAAGAAAAACTAAATCAGCACTTAATTTCAGGATGACAGCTCTAACCATACAAAGTGAATAACAAAGCACATCAAACAATGAAATGGGTTCCAACCTGTCTATATACAAGGTACATCTATTGCTGCTGATGAATTTATTATTATTTGTTAAAACTTACAACAGGATTTCACAAGTTCAGTGCTATTGTACGGTTTGAAGATAAATTTATTGAATCTTTTTGTGTACTTTTTGTGTACATCTGTGGTTATGTCTTCTCAGATCAATAGAAGATATCTGTTTTGAGTTAAGGGAGATATCCCTAAAAGATTTTTGGATGCCTTTTCAATAACTAATGAAGAATTTAGAAATACAACTAGGTCCAACAACAACAAAGAGTCATATGAGGACATACAGTGAGGTCCTAATTATTTGCAGAGTATACATAGCATCTACATAGACATTATAAAAAGTCTGAATTCAGACAGATAATTAATTTTTGAATACCTTATTGAACTGCTTTAGTTTTATATTTATTTATTTGGGTTTCAAAGTCACTTTTATCACTGTACAGGTCATATCACGTTAGGTAGTTATATACTGGCAAACCAGTACATACAGTTGGTCAAGGTTCTATGCTGAAAACTAATGACCATCACTAAGCAACTACCAACTTTCCCACATAAGGTCTGGGGTTTGAACCACAGACCTCAGAGGTTGGAGACAAGTGTGTTACTTCTGCGCTACTGTGGCCCCTTTAGATTTATAACAAGGGCATGAAGTGTAGCCCAGACGAGTCACAAAAAAATAACACTTAATACCTTGAATATTATAAACTATATTCTGCAAGATTTTTTGCTGTTATTTACTGGAATCAATCAGAACTTGCTATTCTCTATCGAAATTATCACAAATATTTCACATAGACAGCAAATTATGAAGACGTGGTATCTGGGTGGTCACAGAATAACTACACCATGTGAATGTGCAACAGCACCCATAACATTTACCAATTTGTCAGCCTAGAGCTGATCTTTTAATGCTTGATAATAATGTACATCTACGTACAGTCAAAAGTAAATACTGAAATAGTGTAACACCTTACTTAAAATAATTCTCTTGGCATATATATTCATCCCCATTTTACACAAAGGTATTGATTAGTGTACATATATAGTACCAGTCTACATATAATGAGACACAGCAGACATTATTCAAAAAGGCGTTTTAGCTGACTGCAATGTAATTTACATATCCCCCAGTCCATTAAAACCAACGTAAACCTGGTGTTTCTGCCAGAGTTTCCACCAAAACTCCAGCTCATTAGTATGTTAATTGGTCATGTGTCACAAATGGGAAAGGTGATGCTTTGATTTATGTTAGAGATGTAAGGGAATAAAACTGGTTTTAATTCTACCAAAATAAAAACTTCCTGCAGGTGGTCACATTAATTAAGTAAAGTATGTGCCTGAAAAAATGTACACTTATGTAATTATATTTCGACTTTTTATTGAAATTTTTCTGAAAAGTCTCATCAGAGGCAATGAAAAATCCAAATGTGGAATCCCTGAAGTACTTTTTTGGTTGCAGGGGTGGAACCCCTGGTTGTACCGGTTCTGTACCGGTTCAGAACCGGTTCAGAGCCGGTTCTGGGCTGGTACAGGTTGTGTTGTCCTGTATCTGTACCCAGGACTAAGTTGATACCAATTTTTACAATTCTGGGTAAAAACTGTAATAATAGTGTTTTATAATATGTTATATTCATAGTTTAATATCCTATTATTAATACTTTGTGTGGCTATTTTTTATGTAATCAAATACGGTTTTTTTCAGTAGTGAGTATGGGTTGCTCATTTCCTTGCCTTTGATTAGGCTTTTTTAGAGGTTCTACTAATTTTGATTAGACAGCCAAATGATTCATTATAATTTTTGTTTATATGCTTATATAGGGTATCTTAAGAGAAGAATAGTCCTGACACTATAGCACGAGCCAATCAGATTGCAGTATTTAGTCACGTGACCGTTGCATAGCAACGGGTCAGGTGACTGGGGAGTAGGCGGGGCTTAGTGACGTCATCAGTCACATGACCGATGATTGACAGGTAGAAGGCAGGGCTTAGTGACCAGTGACGTCATCAGTCACGTGATGGATGATTGACAGGTAGTGGGCAGCCTAGCCTAGGGGGAATCCCTTGACCAGTCATATGACCAGTGACGTCACAGGTCATGTGATGGGTGATGGACAGGTAGTGGGCAGAGCCTAAGGGAATTCCCCTGACCAGTCACATGACCAGTGACGTCATCAGTCAGGTGACCGATGATTGGCAGGTAGTGGGCGGAGCCTAGGGGGAATCCCTTGACCAGTCATATGACCAGTGACATCACAGGTCATATGACGGGTGATTGACAGGTAGTGGGCGGAGCCTAGAGGAAATCCCTTGACCAGTCACATGACCAGTGACATCATAATGATTGACAGGTGGTAGCAATAACAAGGGGGAGTAGATATGAAGATATGGTATCCATGAAGAATATCAATAATAATGGTGAAAAATAATTATTATTATTATAATGACTCCAGATAACGAGCTACATAAGGGTGAATTTATAGTAAGAATAGTGTTTTTATGTATAAAATCTAAAAATAGTGGGTTAAAAATTGAGGGGTCACTTAATTCTGAGTATTGGGTACCCCATCTCAAGATATTTTTTGACAAAGTTCCCTAAAATTCCCTATTAATGCTCACCACCATCTTGTATGACATCACGCGTGATGTCATGCATGACATCATTAGGACATCATCATAGTATTGATTTTTTAATGACACCATGAGTGATGTCACAGTCTAAGGGTATAAAGCTTGTGGGTGTTCCACAGTCTAAACCCCTGCACGGATTTTCACCAAATTTTCAGGGGATGTTTATCCCAAGAGGATCTAGAGCTGGTTATGTTTTTGGGGATATCCGGTAATAGTTTTTTTTAAGATTTTCCAGTTTTTAAAGTTTGTGGGTGCTCCACAGCCTGAACCCCGGCACGGATTTTCACCAAATTTTCAGGGGATGTTTATCCCAAGAGGATCTAGAGCTGATTATGTTTTTGGGGGATATCTGGTAATAACCGTTGCCATGGCAACACTTTTTAAGATTTTCCAGTTTTTAAAGTTTGTGGGTGCTCCACAGCCTAAACCCCTGCACGGATTTTTACAAAATTTTCAGGGGATGTTTACACCAAGAGGATCTAGAGCTTATTAGGTTTTGGTGGGTATTCAGTAATAACTGTTGTCATGGCAACACTTTTAAGATTTTTTTTACGTTAAAGTTGTGGGTGTTCCACAGTCTAAACCCCTGCACGGATTTTCACCAAATTTTCTGGTGTTCAAATCCCAGTGGAAGACAGTTTCTTTTAATTTTTTACTGCATTATTTTTCATTAACATCTATTATTATTATAATTTTTATGCCTTCATTACAAAAAAATTAATCATAAATAAACAAGCCAAACTTCAACTATATCATCTGATGGTCATGGGTTAAAACCCCGGCCAGGGCACAAATTTAAAATTTTTTTTTAAATCATGTTTTATTTTTTTAAATTTTTTATTTAGAAAGAAAAATTATATCCATACATTCAATGTTATCATTATTTTCATATTTCACAGTGGACAACAGTAAGAGCCAAGACATTACAAAAAATAATAATAATAACATAAAATCTGAAAACAATCATGACTGGAATGTTTATGGCTATGAAAATATGTCTGTGCAAAATTTTACCCTCATTTTGAACAAACAAAATGGCCACTATAGTCGATTGTTTGAAAAATCATTACGATATTCCAAATCTTGAAATATTACAGTTAGCTTCATCAAATTTGAACACAAAAGATATATGGCTAGAAAATCTAGCACGATAGTAATTTTAACCTTGTTTTAAAAACAAAATGGTTGCCATATCACATGTTCAATGTCAAATTGGGTTATCTTATTATAAAGGCCTTATATTTTCACTCTTCATTGCTCCTATAGGGGTCCAGAATGTGAAAACAGCTTATAGAAAGTCACGGCCTGAGACTTTTTTTCCAAGTGTTGAATTTGACCTTTGACCCTTTATTTAAATTCAAGTGGGGTCATCTTACTAAAAGGTGTTATATCTCCCTTAGATCTCCATCATTACTGATCCTTAGGTAAGAGATATCTACTGCAGCAGTACTCTAGTTTTTTTGTCTGTTTTTTTTTTGTTATTTAATATTGGGGTGTTAAAAATAAATGTAATAAACAAAGGAGTGAAACTGAAAGTAGAAACATAATTCATACACACAGAAGATATGATCTGAAATTCCCAGGATCAAATCCTAGCCAGAAATATATTTTTTAAATATTTTAAAAATATTTTGTTCCTGATCTGAGAATACCTATTATTATTTTTTTTCGGAAATACCTATAATATTAATAGGAAACATTGGCTGAGGCTGGTCAGAGTGGAAGTAAGAAACATAATAAGGCTGTTCCTAAGTTGAAGAAGCTAGCAGCTCTTGCCTGCAATAGCTATGATACAAGTGATTCATATCTGTCAAATCCTCCAAACACAGCACTGAGGGAGCAAGGTGTTATTGAGTAAAATATGAATACTGAGCCATTTCAAAGGTCTTTCCACTTAGGTGGGACAAAGTACCTCACATTAAATGGACCAAAAGGTGTTGAGAATATCCATCTCCAAGAGTGGGGGAATGGCAAGGTTACAAATGAGGGGATTAAGCTGAATGCTTCTAAATTAGTTGTGATTCTAAGTTACATTGCATTTGTACATCAGGCAATTAAGAAGACTCTCAATGGTAACAGGAATATTCTGTGTCAATATCATATTGGATCAGGCTTTTTGGTCTCATGTAACAGTTCCTATAAGACTGTATCTATTCGGCTATGGAAATCCACATTGGGGAAGACATACCCCACTGGTGAAGGAATTTCCCTTGATTTTCAGGAGTGGGAGGAGTTCGTAAAAGCATGTCAAAAGATATTTATAGAATATCAAGAAATAAATTCTTGTGAACCTTGTATCCTCGACTCTGAAGATAAACCAGGACATGATGCTACACAATGTCAGGAACATTTTAATTTTGGATCAGAATCAATCTAAAATGGAAGAAATTTTTGTGACAGTCCTAAAACCAATTTTCGATTATATGTTTGAATCTTCTTTGATCCTTAACCAAGGACACTCAGTGAAAAAAAGAATGACTTAAAAATAAAATTTTCCAAAGTGGCTCCTAAATATTAAACAAATAAAAAAAAAGTAAAAGTATATATCAAAACTTTTGATGTCAATTACTATCAAATTACATTATATTGTCAACCTATTTAACCAATAACGGTATCATAAATGTACACTATTTTGTCAAAAAATAAATGGCAACCTGTATAATTAGTCTTTTTTAACATGCTGCATACCAAACTCTTGTTTTATTGGTTAGTGTGCTGATGTGGTAAACTATTACATTAAGACATATTAAGGTAACATGTCACAGCATAATATTTCTCATGTTTACATCATCAGCACATATGGCTTTGCTTTACTTTGGTAATAAAAGTATTCTGATATCCCCATTTCTAATATGACATGGTTGTGTCAGTGGGTGTGATTGGCGGAAAGGAAAAAAAAAATTTTTTATTACTTGCCTGTATAATACTTTGCTCCAATAATTGCACCATATGAAAGTGTAATTTAAACATATTTTATTTATTTATGTTATTTATTTATTGTGCTTACAAAGCACAAAGTTGATAGATGTTGGTTAATTACACAAAGAAGAACAAATGAAAAAAAAAACACACATAGTAATACAGTTGAATAAAGTAACCCCAAATTATACATAAAAAATATACAGGAAAGTTGCATAAACTACATAAAAAGTGAATTAGTGTCTCAGGTGGTACATACAAAATTTAGCATCCATTTTTAAAGACCCTCATGTATAAAAATTCTTTAATTCCTACATGTTTTAAGTCTTCTTGATTAATTGTATTTTGAACTCTCACTATTTTTAAAAGTTGACATTTAGAATTACAGATTACTTTCATTGATATATTAGTATGGCAAGTAATATGATTCAGAGTTTTAGATATATTAGAACAACTACCATTTATAACCATTTTAGTACACAAAATTAGTGCTAGCTGACACCTTACACATAAAGTTATCAACTCTTCTAAGTAATTGGGCCTCAACAGGCACATCATTCACAATTAATGGTATATCTATCTAGCATGTGTAGTGTAAGGAAGATCAAGTAACTTCCTCAGACATTTATGCCAGAAAGTATGAAAAGATGTCACTTTCCACTACTGAGATCCCAGAAAAGACTGCCATACAGGTTCATACAAAATATCTTAAATAAATGATATTTCACATTCACTGAGGCTTTTCTGAACATTACATTTATTCCATTGAAACTGGTGATAAATTTATTTATGACTAAATCATATAATTTATTAGGATTAGGTTCTATTAAATTACACAAATGATAAGCAAAAGCTGATTTCTTAATAAAAAAGCCATTATGATTAATGCCATTAAATTCATCCCTATGGTTACTATAATGAATAAGCTGATACTTGGAGACATTAAATGTAACATAATAAGAACCACCAAATCTATCATATATGTGTAGCATTTTCTTTAAAGACATAACTGAAGGAGCTAAGAGAACAATATCATCAGCATACCCTACAGCACCCATGCCATACCAATATGGCAGCCAAGGCCACTGTCCTTAAATATTGTAAACTCTTATCATATCAGAATAGTTATAATCTAGCACTTGTCAGACACTATGCAGAATTGCAGTCTGATTGGCAGACCACAGAGCCTGTTTCCTTCTTGCATTCATAAGCGAGACATTTTGCCATTTAGGTGGATAGATATTTTTGCAGCAGATGAGATATCTTGCACCTGAGTTTTCAGTAGCAAATTGCATTGATCTTTGGGGACCAGAACCATCTTTTTTCACAGCATTTCATTTCAGCAAGAGTTTTGACAAAAGAGGCATAGCAAAGCATGCCACTGGGCCCAGAAAACCACCCTTCTGACTGACTACCCCTTTTTTACTCTCCGTGGGATTTTTGATTTTGCTTATTTTTTGGCATGCCGCATACAGATTCAATACATGGTATGGTTTCTTTTATTTCATGATACACAGGCTGATCTTGAGAATAGATCCACATAATCCTGTCTGGTGGAGGGAAAATTGAGTGAATCATGGGTTGCAAAATTGGTTATGAGATACGTTTTTCCACTTCCAGTCATCCCAGAAACCATACAAATGAAAGGGTGTTGCAATCAACAATCCATTTTTATTTCATAAATAATATTAATAAAACAAAAAGAAAAAAATTTTCTACACAAGTAATTAAGTTAACTTTCTACCGCTCTATTTATAGAGCTATTTCACTATGGTATGGCTGTGTAAACTATGTCTACATAAAAGACACTTATTTTTTCACAAAAGGGGGATTATGCCAGCATTAAGATATTTTGTTATTTATTGTATCATGGCCTAGGATCTTGGATTGCAACAATAATATTTCTCTCCTCCCTCAATATTGTCACATGCATATGATGAAGGAAGATATTGAATAAAATAATTCCTCATATTTAGATAGTATGACGAAAAAAATGAATTTTCTTCACACCATTCCTAATATTGTTGGTTATAACGTCACAAGACATTTTGTATGATGTCATAACCTATTTGACGTATAAAGGTTATTAACGCATCATAAAGCATGATATTCATCATTATTTTTGCGTCATCATCAGTACACGTGGCTTGGCTTGGCTTTGGCAGTAGGTCCGATAATATTTTCACTAAAAAAAGAAAAGAAAGTCTCTTTTTTCAATTAAAACCATGGAGCTTTTGAAGAGTCTAGAAGAAAGCGATATGGTGACAGCTCAAGGGACAGAAACAATATCGGGTAAGTGAAATCGTGAACTACATACAAAAAAAGTCAGCGGGAGGGAAAAAACTCCACATTTTTCTTTTTTTGAAATAAAAAAAATAATAATAATAATGCAAGACCTATTTAGTTGAATATATTATACTACGTTCATTAAAAAGATAACTTTGCCCCCCTTTTCTGTAAGGACTGTACATAATATTGAAGATATTCCCGATGACATTCGAGTGCTAGAACGTACACGAGGTAAAAAATATGTGGTACATTTGAGATATGTTTAAAGTCATCATCATAATAATAAATGTTAATAGTTATAATTATTCTATGTGTACAAGTTATCATCATCATCAAAATAATAAATGTTAATAGTTATAATCATTCCATGTGTGTGCAAGTTACATATTATATATAGATTGTAATTGGTTATTTTTTTTTGTATATATTCAGGCGAAGAAATGACAAAGATTCCAGAAACAATCGATGATAGAACCAATGGAAGTGATGGTGACCCTACAGTGAGGCTCCTAGCAATGCTCCACTTCCAAACAATGGTAGTAATGATTGTTACACCTCTGGTAGTCTTTTTTATCCTTTTTCGAGATTTTTTCACAAGATTGTGCTATCTCACAAGCATGGTTGATGAAGATGATGAAGTTCATTTACAATCAATAAGAATGGACACTTATGGAGAGGCAACCCCCTCCAGCCCTTCCAGAGTCCAAGACACCACCCAGACCTCGAGTCCTGTTGCATCTGTGGGGCAATCTGACTTAATAAATATTGATACGAATACATACCTGTCATTAGTTGATTCTTTCCCTTCTTTGAATGGGAGCCTCAGTGATACTATTTCCGAATGTAGCATTGATGTTTAAAGCATGTTTTTTTTTTCATTTTTGCAATTTTTTTTTTTTTGCATTTCTGTTTTTTTTTACATTTTCTTTTCTTTTCAATTATTTTGTTAGGAAACGAAAACTAAAAAAATAAACCACTTTTGTTTTTTCTAGACAGAGTTTTTTTATTTGTGTGTGTGTTTTATACCATAATATCCTGGTCAATACTAGATTATTCTGAAATGGCATCACATAAGGGCTCACATTCAAAGAATTCGCATTAATTTCACAGTAAAATGTTATTATTTTTTCCCTTCATTCTATCAGAATAGAGTAGCTTCATGTTATAAATGGATATATATTTTAGGTAGCTTTACTATTTTCAGTAGAGACAATTATGTTCATTTCTCATAATAATAATAATTTTTATCTTGCATGGGCTTTTTTAATGTAATAGGTCATATCATGACGGATAGTTTTTTGATAGGGGCCAGAGGTAAACAATTGGTCAAGGTTCTGCACTGTAAAACTGCCGACCACCAGTAAATTACCAATGTTAGGGTCTGGGGTTTGAATCTTACAGGTGGGAGTCAAGTGTTACCACTGCCCTGTCATGGCCCATGTAGTGTAATAAACCAGCACTGGGTAGACATTCTGCAGAATTTACAGTCCGATTGGCAGTTTAGTGTAGCACAAAGGGCTAAACAAAAATGCTTGAGTGATATATTAAATTGTTAATCGGACTGTAAATTCTGCATAGTGTGTCCACCCAGTGGTGGATTATTATGCTTAAAATCTCCCCCTTTTAATATTTTCATTTTTTTATGCGAGGGAATTATTGGTGGCTGAAGTTTTACACTTATTATTATCCAAAAAAGTGGTGGAATTTTTTTGGGTAAATTTATATATTATTGTGCACAATTTAGTAGTGCGTAAAGAATTTTTAGTTGTGCACAGTGTCTTATAATACAGGTTGTCATACATTTTAGATGTAAAGTCTAGTTGTAATAAACCATCACCATTCTTTTTTTTACTGCCAAAGCAAAGCCAAGTCACGTGTACTGATATCAATATATACTGTAATTTCATGTTATTGGATTATGTTAGAATTGGGGGTGGATATTCTTTTTTTTACTGCCAAAGCAAAGCCAAGCCACGTGTACTAACGTCAATATATACTGTAATTTCATGTTATTTGATGACATTAAAAGTTTTTTGTTTGATATACACTTGTAGTTTTTTTTATTTGTTTTCATATTTTGTCAAAAAAAAGAACCTGATTGATCTTTAGGTCATTCATCCATTCAAGGGTTTAGGCTGTGGAACACCCACAACTTTAAGACCTGGAAAAATCTTAAAAGTGTTGCCATGACAACAGTTATTACTGAATACCCACCAAAATTTATAGATCTAGATCCTCTTGTTGTAAACATACCCTGAAAATTTGGTAAAAATCCGTGCAGGGGTGTAGGTTGTGGAACACCCACAAAACTTAAGGCCAAAAAATCTTTAAAAAGTGTTGCCATGGCAACAGTTATTACTGGATATCCCCCAAAACCTAATCAGCTCTAGATCCTCTAGGGGTTAACATCTTCTGAAAATTTGGCGAAAATCCGTACAGGGGTTTGGACTGTGGAACGCCCACAAACTTTAAGGTAAAAAAATCTTAAAAGTGTTGCCATGGCAACAGTCATTACTGGATATCCCCCCAAACTTAATAAGCTCTAAATCCTCTTGTGTAAAGAGGTGTAAACATCCCCTGAAAATTTGGTGAAAATCCGTGCAGAGGTTTAGACTATGGAACACCCACAAGATTTATACCCTTAGACCCTTATACCCATAAAAAATCAATACTTTGATGATATCATAATGATGTCACAGATGACATCACGCGTGATGTCATACAAGATGGCGGTGAGCAACAATAGGGGATTTTAGGGAACTTTGTCAAATAATATCTTGGGATGGGGTACCCAATACTCAGAATTAAGTGACCCCTCAATTTTTAACCCACTATTTTGCGATTTTATACATAAAAACACTATTCTTACTATAAATTCACCCTTATGTAGCTCGTTATCTGGAGTCATTATAATAATAATAATTATTATTTACCATTATTATTGATATTCTTCATGGATACCATATTTTCATAGCCACCATTGTTATTGCTACCACCTGTCAATCATCATGATGTCACTGGTCATGTGACTGGTCAGGGATCTCCCCTTAGGCTCCGCCCACTACCTGTCCATCATCTGTCATGTGACCTGTGATGTCACTGGTCATGTGACTGGTCAAGGGATTCCCCCTAGGCTCCGCCCACTACCTTCCAATCCTCGGTCACCTGACTGATGACATCACTGGTCATGTGACTGGTCAGGGCAATTCCCCTAGGCTCTGCCCACTACCTACCAATCATCGGTCATGTGACTGATGACGTCACTAAGCCCCGCCCACTTCCCAGTCACCTGACCCGTTGCTACGCAACGGTCACGTGACTAAATACTACAATCTGATTGGCTCGCGCTATAGTGTCAGGACTATTCTTCTCTTAAGCCCATGGTTGTGTTTTTAGATCTCTATTGAAAGATCGAGTTGGATTCATTTTATTTCTCATTATAATGAATATCAGTGTAATAGGGTCTATGGAGCCAATATGATATTTTACAAAATATAAAAATAGATCAACTATTTATCACTGTGAATAAATGGTTGTATTATATTTTATTTTTAGTAATAAATTTAAGTTAAAGTCTTCTTTACTGATTTTAATAACAATACATAGGTCCATACAGTTTGAGATACTCCCACAGAAATATGCAGTTCTCTGTGCTAGAGTGGTGTACACCAAAATTTGACCCATCCAACACAGCCAGGCAAAGAAGAACTGAGTTGAGTTGGATATTCAAATTGCACAGTCTAGCCCCAGTTGGCATCAGCCAATTTGTGTGATTCTTTATGAATATCATTTGGATTCACTCAGCACTCAGTAATCCACCCCCTTCTTTTCTCTGGTTTTAATTCTATGTTCACTGACAAAATTACCTAAAACTTAAAGAAAGTGAAAAGGTATTCTGATGAACAATTGATATATGTAAATACGAATATCAATGTATGTCATTTGAAATAATTCACCAAATTTTTATCATTATTGTTTTAGTTAATATCACCAAACTTCTACATATGATATTAAATAGTCATTCTTCACTTACCAACTAGAAACTGTTAGTGGACAAATGTGACATATTGACAAAATTGCACTTAGTTTGGTTGTAAGAGTTTTACCTTTGGCAAAATCCGCCTCTTAAAGTTGCAACTTAAATTTAAAAACCTATATTTCAATGTATTTATATGTCAGTGGTTTTAACCAGTCTCACACGCCAAATAGTTATGTGTGATGCAGGTTAAGTATCTATGTGGAAATAGAAGTATTTAATTTTGTTATTGTCATAATCTTATATAAACAATTTATTTAATAATTAAAGGTTTGAGTCCCCACTGGGTTTCCATTCATCACTTCCGTTCACAATACTGACCTACAGGAGGATAAAGGATTACTTTAGGAAGTGTTCTATACACTATACTTTATTTACAGTCATTTCAAATGTTTGAATTGGAAAAAATTATGGCAGCATTATGAACGTCTTTGTTTACAAAAGGTAAGCCCATTCAAAGGTGGACTTAACATTGAGTCCAAGATGTAGCCAAAACCTTTGCATTTGGTGTTTTGTCAAATCCACTGAGTGAAAGTCCACAGACTCAGCTTGAATTAAAGACAAATTTTAAGTCTAAGTCCAGACTAAGTTGTTTTCTGACACTGGCCCCTGGGCTAAGTTTCTTTTTTGAAACCTACCCCGGGTGTTTATCACATAGAATATGCTATGTGAATATGTTCTTAGTCACAAGTTTGACGTACACATATATTGCTGGATTAGATTTGAACAATCTATTTCCATAAACAGAATATCTGTTTTACTGAAAGTCAAGTTTTGCTTAAGAGCTGCATACTTGCCTTTTATAATACACAATTTTTATCTAACATCTTGGCAAATACGTAGCTATTTTCCTTAAACTAAAAAGAAAAATAGATCTACAGGAAAATGTTTTCAGAATGGTAATATCATGCTGGAACTTAGAGCTTTAGATCTATTCTGAAAAAAATAACTGTGCCTAAAAATAGAGACAAAACTGAAAATCGGATGTCCCTCTACCAGAAAAAAACTTCCCAATCTAAGCCACCCTATGACTAATTAATTTGTAAAATGACATGCACTGTCTATTCAATATAGTTAAGCCTTGAAAACCTTGAACGAAAATTGCCTCTTCAAAACACCAAAACCAGGATAAAACACTGCCTTTTAAATAATGTCTAATCAGAGGAGATCCCCAGGGATCCAGTATAGTAACTTTGGCATCTAAATCACAGGCAGTCACCTTAGAGTGGTTCCTGCAAGTAAAAATTGTGAGGATCTGTCCTGGTGTGACCCTGGCTGTTGAACAGGATGTAAAATTTTTAAAACATTCTATTAACAAAAAAAGAAAACAAATTAGTATAGTCATACCTTAACTAGAATTCAGCATTGTAACAAGTACATTAGTGTTATTATTTTGTATTATTGTATAATTTCTACAAAACTGACGCTACATTGTGTGGTTAACGCCTCAGATTTCAACCCAATTGAACATCAGGGATATCTAGTGTACTTTTGTACTTACACAGAATGATGCTACTCAGTAATTTACCAATAATGGTACTAGGGGTATGGTCCTTGTAATTACTTAAGTCATTTACGTATTTAAGTTTGCTTTTCGGAATTGTTATAACTGCTTCCTTTAAGAAACCATTTCTGATCAGGAAACCACGAATGTACACAGAATTAAACATTGTAGTGAGTGGGACATATTTTATGAAACTTCTAAATTAGGTGATTGGATCAGTGACAGTAACATCATATTCAGCACATTGTGTAGGTTATTTAATGCAGTTTTAAAGGCAAAGAAAAAACAGTTAATGCTAGTTGGTGACGATTCTGCACTGCAAAGCTGATCAGTTTCAAACTTTCCCATATGCGGCTAGGCTGGGATATGAGCAACCCAAATCAGTGATGGGAGGCTAGTGTATTGATCACTACCATTTACAGCATTAGGAATTAATATCGCACTGTTCACTCTGATCATAAGTTAAATCATACTATCAACATCAGTGTATTGACTTACACAGGTTTTCACCTGGCTGTTGAACTGAGTACAAACCGCTAACTTTTACTTTACACAGTTTTCCATCAGCCCTGCAGTGACCCCAAGACAGTAAAACACCACATGGGTTTTAAAATTTCTGTTTCTAAGATTTCTTTGATAAGCACATATATAACAGTATTTTGAATACAAATGTATGATAAATTATATAAAGCTTTACCACATTTTGAGTTTAAGCTTGAACCAACTCACAAAAGCCAACACGTTGTGTCAGAATGACGACACCAAGGTCAAACAATTCGAATGACCTTGGGGGAAGATTGAAAAGGTCAAACTGACAAAATAGAGGAGCTATGCCAAAAATGCGCACAGAAGTAAGGTGGTTCAAGCCAAAGCTGGCATCTCAAATTGTGGGAGAATAAACCTCACTAGATAGTATGAAGTTACAGTGAAGTAAACCCGAATTTACTAACCAACCTGAATTATCGACTTCTATAGATGGAGTACTTTAAAATTGTGTGAGAGTAAACCTCACGAGATGGAGGGGTATGATGTTACATTGGAGTAAACCCCAATTTACTAACAGAAAGGAGAGCCAAAATGCGTAGTTTATGTAAATATTTTGATTATTATTGCACTTTATGGTAGAAAAAATCTCCCAAACTCCAGCACAATTTTTCATATTTGGCAGCGAAAACTCACTGATAGATTCAACCACCCCCCCCCCCCCCCCCCCACCACCACCACCACCACCACCAGAGAGTTAACACTACATGATGAGCTTGGCTTGGCACACTTTGTCTTTTAAACATTAGCCCCAAAACTGTTAAAGTCACTAACAAGAACTGGTTGGACCATTCAGTTGGTGATGAGAGGTTATCCCAGTCATTTTCACCCAAATCATTATGCAAAGTAAGTTTCAGCCTAGTTACCAAGTATAGGACTCTATTCCAAATTAATTTTACTCCTAATAACACAATCTGACAATTGACATTTGATTCAATACTGCTTTATACAGACGAAGCTATCTTGCATAAATAGACACTAAATGTTGTTTTATGGTTGATGTTGTGATCTCAAATTTGAGGAATTATTCCAAACAATGTACTTGATATAGTCACAATATAAAAATCATATTAAATTTGCATGGTTGAAACAGTTGGTTACAACTAGAGAGGGCTGCCAGTCTTGATTTAATGTCCATATTTTTTTAAGTTTAGGCTTAAAATCATGTATTGCCATTGACCAGGTCACTCTTTAAGATATTTAGAATTTCACTGGTTAAATTGTTGACACAATAACTTATAATACATCTTCTACAGTAGTCAGTAGATGTGTGGTTATAGAAGGGGAATTATACCACCATAACACCATATTTACATCTCAATGTGACGTCATATTTTGACGTAGATCTTTGGAAATTATTATTACTAGCAGTATCATTATTGTAGTTTTTGTTGTTTTTAAAATAACCAATTAAGACTGGGCTGTGTTTAATTCATAGATCAGTTGCTACAACACGGTCACTCTTGCAGCGCACAATTGTTTCAATTATTAAATTATTGTTACTACAATGTTTCACAAAGCATTATGTCCCAATATCCCAATATGGCCCCAGATGTACATGTTATTTATACTATACAACTTACAATTTCCCCCATCTTGTGATAGGCAGCAGAACACATTCACCCATAAATAAAATAAAATAAACATGGTCATTGTTTTGATATCAGATTGAAAAACAGCATCAGGGAATCCCGTACCCCACAGCCTGGGGAAATAGTTTTCAACACCATGAGATATAGAAGTAGTGAAACAGTACACAGATTGGAATACTTTCAGAGCAGTGTCAGTGTCCAAATAATGTTTAAGTAGAGAAAATAACATGTAAGAGAGAGAAATTGAATGTAAAGATTAAGTATTAAGTAGATACTAAAAGATTAAGTATTAAATTTAAAATTTCAGTAAACTAAAAATTATGAAGCTTTGAGACTTCTCCCATTTTGATTTTGATTTGTATGGTTGAATTATGGTTTGGATGTTTTGAATATTACCCATACATACAGATGTGGCAATACATGCTATTATGTGGAGTTTGGGCAAAACCTGTGACTCACTTGATGCAATACTGTCTGTTACAATGGGAAGTTGCAAAAGTAAAACAGTTAATGAATTCTAATATGACTTTAACGGTGCTTAATCGACATCAAAAGATACCCAAAGATGCAACAAGCAAGATTGAAGTAAAAAGATATAAGAGAGATAAAATAGTATCAGATATCCTCTTAGAGACATAAAATAGCATCAGATATACAAGATCAAAGGTCAAATCCAGGTCATACCATGACGTTGCACACATATAACCCTTGACTAATGTCCCTATCAAATATCAACTTCCTACACCTTATGGTTTCCGAAATATAGCCCAGACAAGGCATTATAGGTCAAGGTCACTACGGCAAGGTCAAAGGTTAAATCAAGGTCACACCATAATGTTTTACATCTACACACTCTAGCCAATGTCCATACTCAGTATCAACTTCCTACACCTTATGATTTTCAAAATATACCCTGGACAAGATTTTATAGGTCAAGGTCACTACAGCATGGTCAAAGGTCAAATCAAGGTCACGCCATGGTGTTGCACACCTACACCGTCTAATCAATATCCCTACCACGCATCAACTTCCTACAAATTACGGTTGCTGAGATATAGCCCGGACAAGATTTTATTGGTCAAGGTCATTATAGCAAGGCCAAAGGTCAAATCAGGGTCAGACCATGACTTGCATACCTACACCCCTATCAAATGTCCCTACCAAGCATCAACTTGCTACACCTTACAGTTATCGAGATATAGCCTGGACAAGATTTTATAGGTCAAGGTCACTACGGCAGGGTCAAAGGTCAAATGAAGGTCACACCATGACGTTGCACACCTACACCCCCTAACCAATGTCCCTACCAAGTATCAACTTCCTACATCTTACGGTTTCCGAGATATAGCCCGGACAAGATTTTCAAACCCAATGTCACTACGGCAAGGTCAAATCAAGGTCACACCACGTGTTACACACCTACATCCCTTACCAAAGTCTGTACCAAGTATCAACTTTCTACACCTTACAGTTTCTGAGATACAGGCCGGACAAATTTCTTCCCTCCTCCCCGCCGCCCGACCAACTGCCTGCCCACCCATCCGGACATCATGGGTGAAAACAATGGGCTGTGAGGTAATGAGACAATTCCTGAGAAAATTGCGATTGGGTTAAAATTTACACAAAAGTCTATTGAACTTTTGTTTGGGAATATAATGTCTTTATAATATATTTTTTTTATTTTGTCATTTGAAATTCATTTACATGTGTTAAAATTCACAATGTGCAGAATTAAAGTAGTTGTAATTTGAATCTTCCAAAAATGAAGTCTATAATGTTGGTATATATGAAGTAATACTGATTCAGGCATATTTGACATAGCCTATGATCATATAATATTGTGTCTGTATTTGGTTAATAACATTCAAATGTATAAGTATATGTATCATTAAACTTCCAGAGCTTCTCACAATTGTTCATTATAATAAAAGCAAGAGAATTCAGTTTTTCTAAATTAAACTTGTAACTTAAACCTAACTTTTAAAACATTAATTAGCAAGTATTCGTAAAAAGCACCACAATCTACTCACCAGTTTTGTGAAACTTATTGCATGAACATTCCATGAAAACAAAATTATGATGAAAACATATGTGTAATTAGAAATCAGGTGCCGATTTCACAAAGGGACTTCAGTCCAGATTTAGACTTAAACTTAAGACTTCGGTCTTAAATTCTGCCAATAGAATGTTAAGTCTGTGGTCTTAGACTTAGCAGATTTCACAAAGCAGCTAAGTCCATGAAATTGCTAAGTCAGTAGACTTAACTTTAAGTCTGGGAGGTAGTGGGCTTAAATTTTGTAGGACTTAAATATGGCCGCCATAAACTTTCTCCACTTCAAAATTTTAAATGGCTGTAAAGAAAAGCACAATTATACAGAACACCTCACTAAAGTAGTCTTTGAGAAGTTTATATGTGGCAACAAGGTTTTCCATTTCAAAACAGCACTTTTTCTTTAGATAAAATGCATTAAATGAAGGATATATGGCACCAATATTATATTTTGAATAGATGTAAAATATCACATGACACAGAAACCACTGTGGTTATTTGATAAGCTTGGAATTAGCTAAGTCACCTTAGTCCATTGTAAGTTCCAGACCTAGCTTACCAGACCAAAATCTTACAGATTTATGTCCCTGGGCCGGGATTCACGAAGGGTCTTAAGTTTAGGCAATTTTTTTGCTTAGACAAATCTTAAAGTTATGACTTTTGTCTTAGCTAAGATTTCTCTTAAATTGGGATTCACAAAAAGTGCTTAGCAAAATCTTAGCTGAGACAAAATTTGTGCAAAAAGTCTTAACTACTTTGAGTTCAAATTAACAAATTTTAGTAAAGCAAAAACATTTTTCATCAATAAATACACCGAACATGCTCTTCAAAATTATAAAATAGATTTGTTACTTTTTTTTGGTAAAATTATGTAAAAATAGTAGTCTTTATGTTTTATTGTGAGTCAGCCATTTTTATGACATCATTTTTACCACAAGAAGGTAAAATGTGGAAATTTATAGGTAATTAGATGATGTAAATTTTTATTACAATCAACAGAAATTACTTTTATAGGAAGTATATGATCCCCATAGTATATATTTTGCTGGTATAATAAAGGGTAAAATGTAAATACATGCAATGGAATATTTTAAAAATGTCTTAAGTCTGCCCTGCAGTGGTCTTAAAGTTATGACAAAATCTAAGACAAATTTTTGTCTAAGACCTTTTGTGAATCCCATTTTGTCTAAGCAAAAAAAAGTCTTAACTTTATGACAAAATTCTTGCAGAGTTAAGACTTTTCTCTTAAAGTTATGACAATTTTTTGCTTAAGACCTTTTGTGAATCCCGGCCAAGACATAGCCAATAAAGTGTCTTAGTTTAAGTCCTTTAGTGAAATCGGCCCCTGCATTATTATTATAACTCTATACATCTATATCAGATATATAGAGTTACAATAATAATGTAAAACTGATTAACTTTTCTTGTGTTCTGGAGCTGCGTTTTGTTCTGCTAAAAGTTGTTGACGCAAAAACGTACACCGGTGTGACGTCACTTCCGTAAATCAAATCTGACACGTGCAGACGTATCTTTCAGTGACAAGAAGATTAAGTTACAGACGTGGTATTATGGGTATGTTTTTTCAGGCTTGCATGACGTGCACCATAGAATGCTTTTTTTGTTTGTTTCTGATGAAAAAACCCATACCGGGGCAATTTTACTTTACCGGTACGGGATCCGCCATGTTTGATAATTGCGGGAAATTTTCAAGGAAATATGAATGGGGGCAAGCCCCCAACCCCTAGAAATAGCATTCCTGAGTATATAATAAAAATGAAAGGATGGAATTGATTAAAAACGTGGAATTTTGTGTGAAAGACTGTGAAACCTGTGAAAGAAACCTGTGAAAGACCAGGGTTTATGACGTGAAGGTGCATTTTTGTCAGACACGACCGTACCGGAACTTGGCCTCACACAATATTCAACTGACCTATGAATGTAATATGCAGTCACCGGATTCACCTACAATAATTATCTAAAACATCCACTAGTAGCTAACTTATACACGGGTGGACACAAAGATAAACTAAGGGACACGAAGATAAACAGTGCTGAGAGATCTGCACATCTTAAGTGGGAACTTCACCTGTCCTTTTTTCTTCACCCGTATCCGTTACTGCCCGTACCCGTGATACCCTAGATCTTTTGGTATTAAACAGTGTACTAGCCATCCGTGTCCGTGAAGAACGAATTTTTTCCTTCCTAATCACGGACACGGATGAGTTCACTGTTTTATACCAAATGATCTAGGGTATCACGGGTACGGGCAATAACGGATACGGGTGAAGAAAAAAGGACAGGTGAAGTTCCTACTTTAGTGGCTTAAAGAAGAAAACTGCGTAAATAACAGATGTCATGATAAGCTTTGTTTAAATGCATTTTGTTATTTAATTTGTGTAATTTATTATTAATACCACTAATATTTTGAACTATATGTACTGGTTTCCTCTGCCCTTCCAACTACCCATCGTGACATGACCTGTACAGTGTTGAAAGCGATGTAAAACCCCAAATAAACAAACTAATATTTTGAAAATGCTGAAGACCGTTTATCTTCGTGTCCTGTTTATCTTCGTGTCTACTGATGAAATTTGAGTACCAGTCTTTGTAGCAATAAGAGTGAAATAGCCCTTGCCCATATACATTCCAATAAAATGGATTACCTGTCAGAACACCGAGAAATAATATTTAAAATGGTGATCAAAAAATCGAGGAAATTTGTTAACCAAAGTTATATGAATACAGTGGTATTACACGCATTTATCAAATATATATTTAGAATACTCCATGATTTTTGGCCATAATAAATGATTTAGAAAATGTTTTTATCTCTACTGCCCGACGCTATAAAATAGCACACCTTGGACACAAAATCCTTATTTCTGGTTATTACCTGTTTAATATCGTGGATTTTTAAGGTGCCTTATAAAACTTGGAGCTCCGGAGGTGCAGTCGGAGGGGTGAGGTGGGGTGCGGTAAAAACATTTGTTTTAAATATTGCGAGAAGGCAGTATTAGGTGCGGTGACAGTACGGTAAAGTATTGCTGGATTATATATTTGTAAAATATTGTTAGAAACCCCATTGTAGCCTCACATTTTCAGCACTCTGTGTGTGTACCAGTACCAGCATTTTATATTTTATTTGTTTTAAATATTGCGAGAAGGCAGTATCAGGTGCGGTGACAGTAAAATATTGCTGGATTATATATTTGTAAAATATTGTTGGAAACCCCATTGTAGCCTCACGTTTTCAGCACTCTGTGAGTGTACAAGTACCAGCATTTTATATTTTATTTGTTTTAAATATTGCGAGAAGGCAGTATCAGGTGCGGTGACAGTAAAATATTGCTGGATTATATATTTGTAAAAGATTGTTGGAAACCCCATTGTAGCCTCACATTTTCAGCACTCTGTGAGTGTACAAGTACCAGCATTTTATATTTTATTTGTTTTAAATATTTCGTGAAGGCAGTAGGTGCGGTGACAGTAAAGTATTGCTGGATTATATATTTGTAAAAGATTGTTAGAAACCCCATTGTAGCCTCACGTTTCCAGCACTCTGTGTGTGTACAAGTATCAGCATTTGATATTTTATTTGTTTTAAATATTGCGTGAAGGCAGTATCAGGTGCGGTGACAGTAAAATATTGCTGGATTATATATTTGTAAAAGATTGTTAGAAACCCCATTGTAGCCTCACGTTTCCAGCACTCTGTGTGTGTACAAGTATCAGCATTTTATATTTTATTTGTTTTAAATATTGCGTGAAGGCAGTATTAGGTGCGGTGACACAAGACACACAGCCAATCATAGGAGGGGTGTGGTAAAAAGGTGCGGTAGAGGTGCGGCTCCGAGTAAAAGCTCCAACTCCAGCTCCAACTCCGAGTTTTATAACGCACCGATTTTTAATGTTTCAAATATGTGTTGTCACAAACGCAAACTATAAATGTATTTTAACAAAAAAGTCAAAACAATTAACATTTTAGTAGTGTTTTTAAGGGGCGATAATATAGTTTCTACATAAAATCAGCGCCCCAACTCGGCACAATTTGCACACGGAAATCACCGAAGATATTTAAATTATTTCTTTCGCCACTTCGACATCCTTATTTAGCATACAAAAGTGTATTAGTGTGGGCGATAAAGAACACTTCTTATTGAATATTTTAACTTCCATTTTGTGCCAATTTGAGGCGTGTGCCAAGATATGAAGCCAGGCAGTATGGGAGCCATAGAAGTACACAAGCATGCAATACACCAAAGTTATATGTGCACTGGAAATGAGGGTACCTACCATTAATTTCTTTATCTAATAGCATTTTCCAAATTTTAAAGAGAAAACTACCTGTTACCTTACACAGTGTATGTTTGTAATTTGAAGAATTATTAATGAGTAAAATACAGTTTTTGCCAATTTTTACTTGTTACTGAAAACACCGAAAACTACAGTTTACCATTTTAATCTTTCAACTTCAAATTTTACAAATAGTCACAGTGTAAAATGATGTGGCGAGAGGGCAAGAACACTTATACTGAAGTCACTCGAGCAATGTGGCGAGACTGGCCCCTACCCCCCACTTATGCTGGGCGATCGCTGTGATTTTACCTGTCGATCTTCGAATTGGAGTAATGTGAACAAAGATCGAACATTGCCGATCATGGAGTCAGAAGTGTGAACCAGACCCCCCCCCAAAAAAATCAAATATTAATAAAAACAACAAAAATAGATATAAATTATCAGAAATATAACATAAAAAATTTTTTTACAAACATCTTCCTCAATCCATGCCATATGCTTTCTGTGTCCTCCCTTGTGACTGGGTCATTTTATGATTACCTTGACAACAGTGGGAAAACCCCAAAGCACTTTCTGTTTACTTTATATTATTGCATTTACAGTTTTGTGATTTTAACTGGTAAATACCCAAAATTTTCGGCAAATATGATTTTTAATATGACAAAAAGGTAACAAAGAATTAAAACAAATGAGTTTAGCAAACATCGGTTTTATTTTTAGTTTACCGATTTGCTCAACAATGAGCCAGCGAGCGATAATACCGAAGTTTGCAAACATTGTCCCAGCACTACCCCCCACCATCCTCTCTCAATCCCAATCACTCGCATCATACCACCCCACCAAATCAGCCCGGCACAGAGAAAAACCCACCCTTGCTTGGGTTTTTGTGTAATTCCTTCCTTATGATATCAACTTTAACTTTACCCTTTAATGGTTATTTCCAGATCCTCACATTACAACATATAAAGGAAGGTTGACTGAAGTACAACCTGGCCATGGATATAGGTTGATAGGTGACCAGTACTCTACAACTCACCACTGAGGCCTCAGTCAAGTTAGCCAGTACTGAATCAGACTAAACTTCAAACTCTAAAGGTAGACTGCCACCAGGTTAAATAAATTAACCAAAAATAAATAATGAAGTAAAATGTAATTTATATTCAGACTAAGTTATCTGAACACCTTAAATGAAATCATCAACATGATTTAGTATGTACCATTCATCTCCATTAGGGCAGGGTCGGTAACACCGGTATCTCGGTATCGAGACCAATTCACTTCAACACCGTGGTGACACTTTACAGTCGGTATTTCGAATGTCAGTATATAATATTGTGAGAAAACGTAAAGTATTAGAAACTAACCTCAAATCTGAAGAAATTATTGACTTTTATCCAATATTTTTACATATTTTAGCACTTTTATAGTGATTTCTTTCAGAACTTCAATGTTTTCTTTTCGTGAAACTTACTTCCGGTTGGTGGACCTATTCAATTGGGAATATGCTAGAACGCAATTTCTTCTTTCGGTATCCCAGAATCGGTACGGTTTTGCACTGGCGGGATACCGAAATGAAAAATCTACTACCGACCCTGCCCTAATCTCCATGGTTACCACCCACTGACAACTATCACCAACCCAGATCAAAACAACCAGACAGTTCCCCAAACCGCCCAATACCACAACAGACCCTTCCAGTGTTTCAAGTCAATCAGTACCCATAGCCACTCCCAACTATGGGTGCACACTAAACCCACAGTGTCCTATTACTTAAATCTTCTAACCAAAGCTCCAAGGTCATTCTCAATTCAACTCAGTGTTCACAGGAAGTGGTGGTGTGAACGTGAACAACAAGTGTCAACAATCCAATAGCATGGCCAAGTACAACTGTAGAGTAGGAAAACATGAGCAAGATGAGATATTTGCAGCTTTAACACAGTTGAAGCAATATAAACTCCAAACAATAATATTAAGTTCAAGTCTGAACACCATCCCAATTATATAATATTAAGTTCAGATTTAGTACACCCCATGACCTCTGAAGGTCATTGATAATGATCACCAACCTATTCTAACCCAGATCCACGAATAACACAAGTTCTAATTTACTGTGACCTCTGACCCTGAAAGGTCACCCAGTTTAACTCTCAACTGTGTCTTCCGTGACCTTGAAAGGTCACCTGATTCCATCTTGAAAGGCCACCGCCTTAAATTCTTATGTTCTGGTTTCTAAGTTCAATTGTTTCAACTATTAACAGATTTGACCTTCAATGTGACTGAACTAACGCTCATGTATGACTTTTGACCTAACATGACAAAAGTTCATAGTTGAAACCTAGAAAATGAAAAGATCTAAATGTAACATCATTTTGATAAATTTCATTGATGCAAGTTATTTTTGAACCCAGAACTGTCAAACTATAAGTTCAGCAACAGGCGAATGAAGTTGCCCAAAGGTCAAAGCTCAAGCTGTGGAGTAACTTGTGAAAACTAAAATCAAAAGCCGGTCAAAGTTCACTCTGGATTTGAACCTGTGTCCTCCATGTTTAAGGTCCAGTGATTGAAATCTCAAACTGGTTAATCACACAGATTGAAGTTACTGACCTACATATTCTCAGTGAAATTATAAGTATTATGGTAACAACAGTTTACAGAAAACACAATGGTTAAATTCAATGACAAGTTTATCAACAATTGTAAAACATGGAAACATATGTAAAATTCTAAACAGCACCCATCGACTCTTACACAACTTGCGCACAAATAGACGAACACACTCCCAACACACAGACAACACAACAAGCATCCACGAAGACATACTCAGTTAAACTGACAACTTGCAATGAAAACATATTTATAATTACCAGATCTATTTATAGAAACATTACTAACACTAACAAAACAATTTAATACATTAATGGAGGATTACAGTCTTTACAGTCTATCATGTGACAATGACAAAATTCCAGTTATTCATTCTCATTCATTTCAAATAGTGCACAATGTTCGCACATGAGTTCTCTTTGATCATTACACAGTCTATTAGAATTCCTGATGACTTCTCATTCTCCTTGGGTAGTTAGTAGTTTGCTTTTCTTGTCCATTTCGTCTAGTTGAGGAAACATGCTTTCCTGGCTATCTGGGATTGAAACCACTTGTCTTTTTTGAGTGGTAGATTCTTGTCTTTGGAAGGTATTTTGTTTTTATTCTGTCTGCTGGTGACTTGTGTTGGTACAATATACCAGTCTTCCCCATCATCGGTTGACTTTTCACTTGATATCATGATCTAACTTGAGTTTTCTGATTGGACTTCAGTACTGGGTGGTGGGGGTGTTGGTGGGTTCATTTCGAAGTCGATGTCTTTGATCAGAGAATCGTAATTTTCTTGTAGCAACATCCGCATATCCTCAGACAGTTCGAGTGAGACGAAATAATGTGGTGTTTCTAGTTCAACAAAGAGTGTAGTGCACATGAGTGGGTTGAGTTTCTTTGTGATGTTTTTCAGCACTGATATGGGTGAGAGGTTGTAGTGGTACATCCTTGCCTCGAAGGCAGCCTTATTCTGGGTACACCACTTCCATAGTTCATGATTACTTGTTATGAAAAATGGAGTCCTTCTGATTATTTTCTCAGCTGTATGCTTCACAGGGAGGAATGTGTCGGCCCCTTCCATGATTAACTTCAACTTTTCTGATGTTGCTGAGTCAATATGTGGTTCTTCCATGATTATTATCAGGGATGAATCAGGGGCCTCCTGGAACATAAAATTGTTACCACTAATTCAGGGGTTGATTTCAGCATAGAATTGTGCTATTGGTAGCTGATGATAAATGATTTCCCAGCATTTGGAGGTCCCTCGAACATCATGGTGTTGATCTTTGGTTTTGATTTAGTTAGAATATCTTTGAAGTTCTGTACTAATTCTCTTTTCGACAGTGCTTGCTGTTCACACCATTCTGTGAAGATTTGTAGGCTTTTGTCTGTTGATAGGTATCAATGAGTCCCCAGGTGATTCTTTTCGTGTGCCTTTGTATAATTGTCCAGTACTTCAATAAAGTCAGTTTTTGATGCTATCTCTTTCTCCCAAGGCGAATGCTTTCTGTAAGGTTGTGTTGTAGGATGGTTTGCTGTATATCTTGTACAACACTTTTCTGTTGTCAGAGTCTGTTTTGGGGTCATTGATGAGTGTGGGCAGTTCCTGTGGTGTCATGAGATGATATCTGTGGATCAGGCTATGGAGCAATTGTAAGTCTTCTGTAGCTTGGAGTTTTTTAGTGGCTTTGTGGCCCTATGAGTTGAGTTTCCTGTGGTGTCATGAGATGATATCTGTGGATCAGGCTATGGAACAATTGTAAGTCTTCTGTAGCGTGGAGGTTTTTTGGTAGCTTTGTGGCCCTATGAGTTGAGTTTTCTGGGTCGTCACCTGCTTCGGAGGTGGTGTCATGCTCATCATAGATGGGTCTCTTGGGTGGTTTCTCTAGGTATTTGATTAGCCCCAGAAGATGTCTGACTTTGTGGGTACTTTCCGGTCGTAGCTATTTGATTAGCCCCAGAAGATGTCTGACTTTGTGGGTACTTTCCGGTCGTAGCACTTCTGGAACTTGAATTGGTTGAAATGGTAGTCCTAGGTGAGGTGAATGTTCATGGTGATCCTGGTGAGAACGTGAAAGTGTGGGTACTGTGACCAGGGCTTCTGGTTCTTGCTCTGAGGATGGCATTCAGGGTGGAAAATAACGAGGCTTACGTCCTCCCTCTTCGACATCGGGGAGTTGAATGAATTCTAAACAGTTATTGCACAGGACGTCACTACGTTGTTACGGTTATTGGCTGTGTGCGCATTCCTGCCATTGCACGCGCATTGGCGGGAATGCGTAGTAAATAAACAATGCACACGTGGTTTCCTGCTCTGAATGTATGATGGTCTACATTCATTATTTCGCAGAAGGAGCTGCTTATTGGATGTCTTACTGCTCCACTGTCGAATAGGCTTCCTGTGAGGAGTAGGGCATATGATAGTGGACACTTGAAGTTGTAGTTTGGTACTTGTTTTAGTGTCTTTTCTTGTTTCTCCATATAGTTGATGTTGCATTCCTTTATTGGGTAACCAGTTGTTTACTATAGTGGGAGTGCCTGTGATTGTTTTATTTCTTGATCCCCAGGGTTATAATCTGTCTTTGTCATATATGTGAGCTATGAGGTATGGTCTTTCATTGAAGGTTGTTGTTTCTACTGTACTGCCACTTAGATTTTTCAGTTCATCTGTGAGTGGTACAATGTGGTCCATTTTGAATCCCAGGGCTTTGACTTTGTACATGGAGGCATTTATTTTGAACAGCTGCCATTGTGATGGAATCATTGATGCTGCTGTACACTAGTGTTGGGAATCGCCTCCAATTTTCATGCTCGATTATTCGTCCATTTTTCCGAGCGATGATCGACCCATAATCGATTATTTTACTCCATTATTGTTTATTATTTAAGAAACACTTTCCGGGATAAAGTATAGGTCAATCCGGTAAGAATAACTGTGTTCCGACATTTAGAATCTACCGAAAGCACCCACTTCCTGTAAATATGGCGGTAGACATAAACAAACTTGAAATCCAAGACAAAACTGTCAGTTTATTAAGTAAAAATACCTAAAATATTTTTAAAATACGTTGATATTGATATAAACCAGGAAAGGTAAGATATAAGTTTAATAATCGATCAGTAGAAAACGTCAGTGACCGACCGCGATTCTACACGGTCACTGACGATTAATTGAGCACATGTCTAATCGTCCACCCACTACTGTACACCAATAGGAAACGTCGCAGTATCTGGGTGAGATTAATACTTTGGCATATTCGGGTGCTGGCCATTTGGTTGGTTGTACTGTAACACTGGTTGATCCCAGTACCTTGATGTAGTGTATGAATGTTTTTTCGAATCGTTTTGTGACTCTTTTACAGTGTTGTGCTGTGCCTTCAAATAGATCATCTTGTGTATTGATGGCCGATCCTGACGGTGTTTCGATGGTTGGCTCGCTGGCATTGGTACTTCTTGATATTCTGGGCCTTTTGGAATGAGGCATTCCCGAATCTTCTGAATCAGCAAACATATCTTCTTGTGTATTCATTGTTGGAATAACGGGCATGTCACTATTTGGTGGGTTTCCTCTGAATAATTCTGTATCGAATGTGTCATCTACTAGCTTTTTTGCTTTGATTCTGTATTCCACTGCTCAGGCAGATAAGCCGCTTTCTGATTGAGCTTGTTGAATTAATTTTTTATCTGCTTCACTTGTAGATATTTTGTCTCTACTTTTTGAATAATTTATATCGTGTTCTCTGCAGTAATTATCCAATTGATTCACTGGAACGTCTGCTTCTTCTATAACTGTGCCTGGACCACACCAATTGTATCCTGGTAAATGCGCCATTTGATGTCATGGTTGTTATGGCTGAAATTGAGAATGTGTTTTTATGAGCTATATATATTGCCCATGGGGCACCTCTTTCTTTAGGCAATTCTGTTGTTAGCAGGAGTGATACTCATGCTAACAGGTAAAAAAATTTGGTAACTACAATTTTTTACCTGTGTCTTCGACTATATAATCCATTATATAGACACAGGTACCCCACACCCCAGAGAAATAGTTTATAACACCATGAGATATAGAAGTGACACAGTACAAAAATTAGGAAACTTTCAGAGCAAACAGTATGACATCCTACACCTACACCCCTAATTAATGTCCCGACCAAGTATCACTTTCCTACACCTTACAGTGGGAAAATAGCCCGGACAAGATTTTTAAGGTCAATATCAATACAGCAAGGTCAAAGGTAAAATCAAGGTCACACCATGACATTGGACACCTACACCCCAAACCAATGTCCCTACAAAGTACCAGCTTCCCATACCTTAAGGTTTCTCACATATAGCCCAGATAAAGTTATGAAGGTCAAGGTCACTACAACAAAGTCAAATCAAGGTCACACCATGATGTTGCACACCTACACCCCATAACCAATGTCCCTACCAAGTATCAAGATAGAGCCCGGACCAAATTTTAAAGGTCAAGGTCACTACAGCAAGGTAAAATGCAATAACTACTCATAAATAACACAAGCTGCAACCTGTAAAATGAAACACTCCTTCCAAAACAGAGTAGTTGGCTAAGATGAACAATGAACAGTTTTATCTCTCCCTCATCACGGACACAGATAGTTACATTATTTTATAACAACATTTCACAAATATGGGTAGTATTGGGTACAAATACAGAAGATGAGAAAAAAGATACTGATTTCATGCAAGAATTATATTATCTCCAACTACAAAGCTCTGTAAATGTCTATTTGATTGTCTATTTGTGCTCCAGTCTATTTTACAATTATTATGTTATAAATAGTACCTTTACTTAAGTTTCCCCTAATCCCCCATGGCTGCTCACTGCCATCTTTAATGAAAATTCGTTTGGCTGTGGCAAAATTGAGCGATATGCAGCTTGAACAGTGATTGGCAAGCCACTGTTGGCTCAACATTGTCCCAAACAGTGGCAAAATCTGCCGACCATTCAACCAATAGTCATCGTCAACCAAATGTTGGCAAAATCAGCAAACACTGCTGCCAACATCCGTCCGATGGTAGAATGCTACCTGTGGCGCTTGTTTAATCTATAGAAATATATGTAAAATATATAGAAATATAAATGTCAACACTGGGAGGTCGTCAATGTAATACCGTACCGATTCCGTGACTCCATGTTTTAGTACACCTCAACAAAACATGGACGTTTCAAATAAACGACATAGATTGCACTAAAATTCCCAAAATACATGCGAGATAAACGGATACAGTTTCTTAAGATTTCAGGTTTGTTCCCAATATTTTAAGTTTTCTTTCAATTATGTGTTGACAAGCAATACTGAGGTCATAAAGTGTCGTTACCAAAACATGGCAGTTCTGCTCAACGTATTCGCTAGTGTACAAAGGTTTGCAAAATGCACGAAAATATGGGATGAAAGCTTATAACTTCTTAAGATTTTGGGTATATTTCAAATATTTTAACTGTTCCTTCCATTATATGAATTGACCAGCAAATTTTCAATAAATTGACACTGGGCTTACTGACCCATCCCTAATAATTGATATACTATATGCTGAAGTTGTCTGGCATGATAATATGTATTCTGGTGTCATTAATAAGAGGGGTAATTAAGTTAACAATTCAGATTTGAATATATTCTCATATAATTACAATAAGAAAGATAAAACATAAGAAATGTTTTTCTGAGTTGGGTAAACAGCCATTGCATATGTACATAAGAATTCACATCTTTATTGGGAACAGAACCAATGGGTACATACGGTATTTGATACCACAATCGTGTAAATATCCTCTATGTACTATTCATTTTACATCTGCAAAAGGCACATGTTACATCTGTGTCACTAAATTATGTTAGAAGGCATTAATGTTAGACAGGTTGTCATTAGAACTGTCTGATTTTATGTCATTTCCTTAAGTTATTATGTCCACCCCCCTGGGGGGTGGATATATTATTTTTGCTTTTTTCGCCGTCCGATGTCCGATGTCCGGCGTCCGGCGTCCGATGTCCGGCGTCACGCATGGTTTCCGCTCATTTAAAGGAAAAGTATTAGAGCTATTGTCACCAAATTTGGTATGCAGGCTTATTGGGTCAGTAGCTTGCTTGGGATTGCTTTTGGCTGTTGTACCTCTTTTGCTTACTGAGTAATACTTAAGTACAGCTATTTTCAGTACCCATTGGTTTCCGTGCATTTAAGCCAAAATAATTAAAGATATTTTACTACAATTTTGAATACAAGATTGTTATGTCCATAGCTCGCTTGGTATTGCATTTGGGACTGATAGCTTTGTCAGTACATGAGTAATAGCCATTTAGGTACTTCATTGTGTATTTTCAGTACTACTTTTGAGTAATTTGCTAATATCTCAGAAACCGTAAGAGATAGAGCGATTTCGTCGAAATTTTCGACCCACAGGGTATCTAAGGAATGTAATATTTGCAATTTTCAAAAAATTTTCCCCTCCCCAAAAATGGCGGCCATTTTGAATTTTCGAATTTTTGCCAAAAATGGCAAAACACAAATTTGCTTCTATCTCCTTAACCGTGTGAGATAGAGCGATTTCGTCGAAATTTTCGACCCACAGGGTATTTAAGGAATGCAATCTACAATTTTCCAAAAATTTTCCCCTCCCCAAAAATGGCGGCCATTTTGAATTTTCGAATTTTTGCCAAAAATGGCAAAACACTAATTTGCTTCTATCTCCTTAACCGTGCGAGATAGAGTGATTTCGTCGAAATTTTCGACCCACAGGGTATCTAAGGAATGCAATCTTTGCAATTTTCCAAAAATTTTCCCCTCCCCAAAAATGGCGGCCATTTTGAATTTTCGCCAAAAATGGCAAAACACAAATTTGCTTCTATCTCCTTAACCGTGCCAGATAGATCCCCCTGTGGGTCCGGGGATGTAGAATAGGCCCAACGTATCCTCCTGCGTGTCGTAAGAGGCGACTAATTGGGGGCAGCCTGTTTGCCGTGGGTTGCGATCCGTGTCAGTGGAAGAGAGGGTCCTGGCTGTTGAGCCAATACTTTGTTGCGGCATTGAGGAGGCAATACACAGCTTTGGCCTCAATTTCACTTAGTCGGAAGGTTAAGATGGCCTGGCTTAATCAATCGGCTGGTAGTGCCAAGCCCTAATACTCCAAATTAGTGATGGCTTGTTGTTTGTAATGGTTTATACTGTTGTACTTGATTGTTGTATTCTGATGGTGTTTGGTCTGTGCTTTGGTTTGGAGTATCTAGAAGGCGGCTGCTTAACAGGTCAATCAAGGTTCACTTTTTATGTGTTCTTTGAGTATATTGCTAATGTATCTCTGATATCAGTGTGCAGGGCTCAGCTCCACACTATTATGATATCCCCTTATTGGGCTCGAAGGGTGGGTGGAGAGCATTGGCAACGAAAAATCTTTACTACATTATGGCAACTCAACACTCTCTACTGATTGATAGGAAAAGATCTAGACCTGATATTACGACTACGGACTTTGATTCTGTTCAGATTTGCTCATGGCCACGTTTCCTGCTTATTAAAGGTACAAATGATGAAAGACCTTTATACAAACTGTCACCATTTGCTGTTAACAAAGCCATTGTTGCTATACTTGGTTCTGATCCATTTAACATAAAGAAGTTAAGGAATGGAAGCATTTTGGTGGAAGTGGACAAGGAAACACAGAGCCAGAAATTACTGAAAACTACAAAATTGAATCTGACAATGGACAATGCTATCCCAATCGATGTTTCACCACATTACAGTTTAAACACTAAGAAAGGGGTCATTAGATGCCCAGACATAAAAGACTGTACTGATGACGAAATATTAGAAGGCCTGAAAACTGAAGGTGTCATCAAACTAGACAGGATTTCGGTATTTAGAGATGGACAGAGAAAACCAACAGGGACCTTTATATTGACATTTCAAAGCCAGACCTTACCTAAATACATCAGGGTGGGTTACTATAGGGTGGCTGTGTCACAATTTATCCCAAATCCTGTGAGGTGCTACAAGTGTCAAAAGTTTGGTCATACTAAATTCAACTGCAGAAAGAATGAAGTTTGCACTAAATGTGGGCAAGAAGATCACACAGACCATCAAGAATGCAAGAATGAAGCAAAATGTGTCAATTGCCAAGGTAAGCATGAATCAAATAATAAAGAATGTCCAAAATGGAAAGAAGAAAAGGAAATTCAAAGAATCAAGACAGAAAGAGGAATTTCATACATAGAAGCGAAGAAACAGATGGACATATTTAATTCTGTGAAAACAACATATGCCCAGGCAGCTGCAGCAACCAAACCTGTGGTGAAAACAGCAACAGTGGAAACACAAACAGAAATGACTTGGCCAGAAGGCACAAAACAACCAAAAAAGTGTGCAGTTGAAAAACAGACACCTAAAGTGACTAAAACAAGTTCATCAAGTCAGACAAGTGCATCTCAAAATGACCCTATTAAACTGAAAATAAGTCAAAGCAAAGTATATTTGACGAAACAACATAAGGGATCTAATGACCCTATTAAACAATACAACAAATATGATGTTTTGAGTGATAGTGACAGTGAAATGAGTGTCGAAGAATCCCCAATCACAAATTCACAAGGGCGGAGTGGTAATAAAAGTGTAAATAATGGAACCAAACAAAAATAAAAGTATAATACAGTGGAACTGTCGTGGCTTTAGGCCAAATTTTGAAGAAATTAAAAATTTAATTTCCAATTTTAGACCCTACATTTTAGCATTGCAGGAAACTCATTTTAAAGATTCAGATAATGTAAATATTAGAGGATTTGATCATTATTTTAAAACTTGTATGTCTGAAGTAGATGGGAGAGCCACTGGTGGCTGCTCTATTTTTGTTAAGAAAGGTATACCCCATGAGGTACTTGAGTTAGATACAGAACTGCAGGCAGTTGCTGTAAAAGTATCTCTACATAAAACTATAACTGTATGTAATGTATATATTCCACCACGTTTTAATGTTGCACAAAGTGATCTTGATAATCTAGTCAACCAATTACCTGCACCTTTTCTATTTATTGGAGATTTTAATGCACATAGTGATTTATGGGGTTGTTCCTCGTCTAATAGTTTAGGCTATAAGGTGGAACATCTTCTTGAATCCTCTGATATTTGTTTACTTAATGATAAGTCACCTACCTACTTTCATCCTGCATCAGGTTCATTCACCTCAATAGATTTGTCTTTATGTTCTGCATCTGTTTTTCTTGATTTTACATGGCAGGTCCATTCTGATCAGTGTGGTAGTGACCATTTTCCTATTTTAATTGATATAGTTAAGAGTATGCCTAAGGACAATGTTCCTCGTTGGAATCTTAAAAAGGCTGATTGGCCAAAATTCAAACTTCAGTGTTCTCTGGATATTAATAGGCATAATTTTACTGACATAACAGAAAAGTTTCCTGCATTTTTAGATAAGTTAAAGGACATAGCAACAAAATGTGTGCCAAAGTCAACTGGACAGTCCACTGGTAGCTACAAACCATTGTTCAACAGTGAATGCAAAAAAGCTGTTAAAGCTCGTCAAAATGCAATGGATAAATGCCGTATAAATCCTACATCAGATAACATAAATGAATATAAAAACTGTCGAGCCAATGCTCGTAAAATAATTAAAGAAAATAAAAGGAAATCATGGCATGAATATGTATCAAAACTAAATGTAAAGACACCAGCAAAGAAGGTATGGGAAATGATAAGGAAAATAAGTGGCAAACAAAGTAACACCACAATACACCATCTGGAAAATAATGATGGGACAAAAATAACAGAAAGAGTTGATATAGCAAATAGGTTGGCCAAAGAAATCCGCAAGAATTCTAGCAGCAACAATTACCGTACAGAGTTTCAAAAATATAAAGAGAAATCTGAAAAAGAACACTTGGATTTTGACACAGACAACTCTGAAAACTACAATGTACCATTTACCATTAGAGAACTATGTGATGCTATGAATAAGTCTCATGACACAGCCACTGGTCCAGATGAGATCCATTATCAGCTGCTAAAACATCTACCAAGAGACTCACTTATGGTGTTACTTGATATATTTAATGATATATGGGCTTCAGGTGAAATTCCTGAATGCTGGAAAGAGGCCACTGTAATACCTATTTCTAAACCAGGCAAAGACCCAAAAAACCCGTCCAATTACCGCCCCATATCTCTGACGAGCTGTTTATGCAAAACCATGGAAAGAATGATTAATACTAGATTAGTTTGGTTCCTCGAAAAAAATAATATTTTATCAAAATATCAAAGTGGTTTTAGAAAAGGTCGAACTACAACAGACCAATTAATAAGGCTTGAATCTTTTATTAGAGATTCCTTTTTAAAAGGCAACCATGTAGTCTCTGTATTTTTTGATTTAGAAAAAGCCTACGACACAGTATGGAAGTATGGTGTAATAAGAGATCTACATAAAGTAGGCCTAAGGGGGCGAATGCCCATGTTTATTCAGAATTTTTTATTAAACAGAGTTTTTAGAGTTCGTTTAGGATCTATTTATTCAGATATGTGTGAACAAGAAATGGGTGTCCCTCAAGGCAGTATCCTATCTGTTACATTATTTATTTTAAAGATCAACAGTATTGCTGATGTGATTCCAACTAGCTTTGAAAAGTCTCTTTTTGTTGATGATTTCTCAATCACTTGTTCTTCTAGAAATATGGCTTCAATAGAAAGGCAACTTCAGTTATGTTTGAATAAGATAGAAAGATGGGCTGATGAAAATGGTTTTAAATTTTCTAAAACCAAAACTGTTTGCATGCATTTCTGTAATAAAAGAAAACTTCACCCAGACCCAACATTGACAATATATAATTCACAAATCCCTGTTGTTTCACAAACTAAGTTCCTTGGTGTTATATTTGACAATAAACTGAATTTTAAGGCACACATTGATTATATTCGCCAGAAATGTGAAAAAGCCATGAACTTACTGAAAGTAGTTGCCAAAATGGATTGGGGAGCAGATAGGAGTGTTTTATTGAGACTTTATCGTTCATTTGTTCGTTCTAGATTGGAATATGGTTGTGCTGTTTTTAGTTCTGCTCGAAAGTCATATCTTAAGAAATTGGAACCCATTCAAAACCAGGGCTTAAGAATATGCCTGGGAGCCTTCAGGACTTCTCCAATGCAAAGCTTGTATGTAGAGGCAAATGAACCACCCTTATATTTAAGGTTTGATAAGTTATGTATTCAGTATGCTTTGAAGTTGAGATGTAATCCTGACAATCCAGCTTACGATGTTGTTTTTAACCCCCAATTTTATGATCTTTATGACAAGAAACCATCTGCAATTAGATCTTTTGGGCATCGTGTAGAGGAAGATTTGTCTGCTGTCTGTCCTCAGCTGGATTTAATTCAGGCTGTGTCATTGCCAGATGACCCACCCTGGACTATACAGAAACCTCACATAGACTTCTATCTCACCCATCAAAAGAAACATCTTGGTGATGATTGTCTTTTTCAAAGTCTATTTGCTGAGTTGAAAGGTTGTTATCCTGACCATAGGGCTATATATACTGATGGATCAAAAACAGAAAATAAGGTTGCTGCAGCTGCTACATGTAATAACCTCAGTGCCCAAGTCAGACTTCCTGGCAATGCTAGTATATTTACAGCTGAATTACAGGCTCTTAAAATGGCTTTTAATATTGTGAAAAATTGTGATGGGGATCTTTTTATCATATTCACTGATTCTTTATCTAGTCTCCAAGCTCTTGATAGCAACAACTGTGATCATCCTTTCATTCAAGATATTTTAAAACTTTTTAATGATTGTTTGTCAGTGAATAAGAAAGTTGTTTTAGCTTGGGTTCCAAGTCACGTAGGCATAAAGGGCAATGAAAAAGCAGATGAGCTTGCCAAACAGGCCTTGAATTTTAATGTTTTAGACTTGAAAGTCCCCTATACAGACTTGAAAGTAAATGTAAATAGTGTTTTTAAACAAAAGTGGCAAGCTCAATGGAATGCGTGTCCTGATAATAAACTATTCCAAATAAACCCTACAGTAGGAGATTTTTATGTTTGGACGGGTTTATCTCGTAGGGAGGAAATAGTCATAACTCGAGCCCGTATAGGACACACTTATTTCACCCATAGTTATCTGTTGAAAGGTGAAGATATGCCCTGGTGCATTCCATGTCATTGTCCCGATACAGTCAAGCATATATTATTAGACTGTATTGACCTACGTGACACTAGAATTAAATATTACAGAAATATAAACTCAATGAAAAATTTATTTAATGAAAATATTTTTAATGTTATCAATTATTTAAAAGAAGCTGCTTTGTTCAAAAAGTTTTAATTAATTTATTTTGTTCTCTGTTCCTCATGTTAATTTATTCTGTAAAATCTAGTCTTGTATAATATTGTGATAGTTATATTTTGGTTTTTTATTCATTCTTTTCTTGTTTATGTTTTTCTAATCTCTCTATAAAATTATTTTGTAATAGTTAAACTCCATTATTATTTTTATGTTTTATCTTATTTGATGTTCTCTTTTACTTTTGTTTTATACTTATCTTTTTTGTCTTCTAGTCAACTTTAATAATCTTGTGATTTGTTTTTTTGCCAATTATTGTGTATTTGTATATATTTGTTTGTTGTAAATATTAATTAGTGTATTTATTATTTTATTTTTTAGTGCAGTATGACACACTTGTGTTTTTGCACTTAAATTTTAATTATTTATCTATCTATCCGTGCCAGATAGAGCGATTTCGTCAAAATTTTCGACCCACTGGGTACCTGAGCATTGTACTCTTGGTAATTTTTAAAAAATTTTCCCCTCCCCAAAAATGGCGGCCATTTTGAATTTTCGAATTTTTGCCAAAAATGGCAAAACACTAATTTGCTTCTATCTCCTTAACCGTGCGAGATAGAGCGATTTCGTCGAAATTTTCGACCCACAGGGTATCTAAGGAATGTAATATTTGCAATTTTCAAAAAATTTTCCCCTCCCCAAAAATGGCGGCCATTTTGAATTTTCGAATTTTTGCCAAAAATGGCAAAACACAAATTTGCTTCTATCTCCTTAACCGTGCGAGATAGAGCGATTTCGTCGAAATTTTCGACCCACAGGGTATCTAAGAAATGCAATCTTTGCAATTTTCAAAAAATTTTCCCCTCCCCAAAAATGGCGGCCATTTTGAATTTTCGAATTTTTTGCCAAAAATGGCAAAACACCAATTTGCTTCTATCTCCTTAACCGTGCCAGATAGAGCGATTTCGTCAAAATTTTCGACCCACAGGGTATCTGAGCATTGTGCTCTTGGTAATTTTTCCAAAAATTTTCCCCTCCCCAAAAATGGCGGCCATTTTGAATTTTCGAATTTTTGCCAAAAATGGCAAAACACTAATTTGCTTCTATCTCCTTAACCGTGCGAGATAGAGCGATTTCGTCGAAATTTTCGACCCACAGGGTATCTAAGGAATGTAATCTTTGCAATTTTCCAAAAATTTTCCCCTCCCCAAAAATGGCGGCCATTTTGAATTTTCGAATTTTTGCCAAAAATGGCAAAACACAAATTTCCTTCTATCTCCTTAACCGTGCGAGATAGAGCGATTTCGTCGAAATTTTCGACCCACAGGGTATCTAAGGAATGCAATCTTTGCAATTTTCCAAAAATTTTCCCCTCCCCCAAAATGGCGGCCATTTTGAATTTTCGAATTTTTGCCAAAAATGGCAAAACACAAATTTCCTTCTATCTCCTTAACCGTGCCAGATAGAGTGATTTCGTCAAAATTTTCGACCCACAGGGTATCTGAGCATTGTACTCTTGGTAATTTTTAAAAAATTTTCCCCTCCCCAAAAATGGCGGCCATTTTGAATTTTCGAATTTTTGCCAAAAATGGCAAAACACTAATTTGCTTCTATCTCCTTAACCGTGCGAGATAGAGTGATTTCGTCGAAATTTTCGACCCACAGGGTATCTAAGGAATGCAATCTTTGCAATTTTCAAAAAATTTTCCCCTCCCCAAAAATGGCGGCCATTTTGAATTTTCGAATTTTTGCCAAAAATGGCAAAACACTAATTCGCTTCTATCTCCTTAACCGTGCGAGATAGAGTGATTTCGTCGAAATTTTCGACCCACAGGGTATCTAAGGAATGCAATCTTTGCAATTTTCAAAAAATTTTCCCCTCCCCAAAAATGGCGGCCATTTTGAATTTTCGAATTTTTCCCAAAAATGGCAAAACACAAATTTGCTTCTATCTCCTTAACCGTGCCAGATAGAGCGATTTCGTCAAAATTTTCGACCCACAGGGTATCTGAGCATTGTGCTCTTGGTAATTTTAACAAAATTTTCCCCTCCCCAAAAATGGCGGCCATTTTGAATTTTCGAATTTTTGCCAAAAATGGCAAAACACAAATTTGCTTCTATCTCCATAACCGTGCCAGATAGAGCGATTTCGTCAAAATTTTCGACCCACAGGGTATCTGAGCATTGTGCTCTTGGTAATTTTAACAAAATTTTCCCCTCCCCAAAAATGGCGGCCATTTTGAATTTTCGAATTTTTGCCAAAAATGGCAAAACACTAATTTGCTTCTATCTCCTTAACCGTGCGAGATAGAGCGATTTCGTCGAAATTTTCGACCCACAGGGTATCTAAGGAATGTAATATTTGCAATTTTCAAAAAATTTTCCCCTCCCCAAAAATGGCGGCCATTTTGAATTTTCGAATTTTTGCCAAAAATGGCAAAACACAAATTTCCTTCTATCTCCTTAACCGTGCCAGATAGAGTGATTTCGTCAAAATTTTCGACCCACAGGGTATCTAAGGAATGCAATCTTTGCAATTTTCAAAAAATTTTCCCCTCCCCAAAAATGGCGGCCATTTTGAATTTTCGAATTTTTGCCAAAAATGGTAAAACACCAATTTGCTTCTATCTCCTTAACCGTGCCAGATAGAGCGATTTCGTCAAAATTTTCGACCCACAGGGTATCTGAGCATTGTACTCTTGGTAATTTTTAAAAAATTTTCCCCTCCCCAAAAATGGCGGCCATTTTGAATTTTCGAATTTTTGCCAAAAATGGCAAAACACTAATTTGCTTCTATCTCCTTAACCGTGCGAGATAGAGCGATTTCGTCGAAATTTTCGACCCACAGGGTATCTAAGGAATGCAATCTTTGCAATTTTCAAAAAATTTTCCCCTCCCCAAAAATGGCGGCCATTTTGAATTTTCGAATTTTTCCCAAAAATGGCAAAACACAAATTTGCTTCTATCTCCTTAACCGTGCGAGATAGAGCGATTTCGTCGAAATTTTCGACCCACAGGGTATCTAAGGAATGCAATCTTTGCAATTTTCCAAAAAATTTTCCCCTCCCCAAAAATGGCGGCCATTTTGAATTTTCGAATTTTTGCCAAAAATGGCAAAACACAAATTTGCTTCTATCTCCTTAACCGTGCGAGATAGAGCGATTTCGTCAAAATTTTCGACCCACAGGTATTTCAGCATTGTATTCTTGGCAATTTAAAAAAAAATTTCCTGTCCCCTAAAATGGCGGCCATTTGGAATTTTCAAATTTTTGTCAAAAATGGCAAAACACAAATTTGCTTCTATCTCCTTAACCATGCGAGATAGAGCGATTTCGTCGAAATTTTCAACCCACGGGGTATCTAAGGAATGTAATCTTTGCAATTTTCAAAAAATTTTCCCCTCCCCAAAAATGGCAGCCATTTTGAATTTTCGAATTTTTGCCCAAAATGGAAAAACACAAACTGGCCTTAACCGTGCCAAATAGAGTTATTTCGTTGAAATTTTCGACCCATAGGGTATCTAGAAAATGTACTCTTGGCAATTTTCAAAAAAATTTCCTTTTCCCAAAAATGGCGGCCATTTTGAATTTTCAAATTTTTGCCAAAAATAGAAAAACAGGAATTTGCTTCTATCTTCTTAACCATGCCAGATAGAGTGATTTCGTCAAAATTTTCAACCCAACCAATGCAAAAAGGCATGAAGCTGAAATAATTTACATCTACACTAACAAATATTTAAGCATCATTGATATATTTTACAAATGAAACAGGGTCTTGTAAGACTACTGTACAATTTGGGCAAAAGGTTCATGGGTGGACATTACACATGATAATGTGTGTTCTTCTATGCTATCCTGTTTCTATTCGCATCTACTATCAACAGGGCGGCCGATTTCTAGTTAAGAGATGCAATGAGCAAACTCTGGTTTATATGTATCAATCTATATGTATCACATAAAATACTGGTTTAGCCTGGGAATGTGGCTACCTGTTTTTTATCACTGTCTTACTTTAATGCCGTCCAACATTAGTGACAGCACTGATGGGGATGTATCATCTATATAACTTCGATAATGAGGGTAGCGACTGTTAATTTCTTTATCTATGTCTGTGTTTACTGTTTACTGGGATTAAAATGGTAAACATTTTGCTACCCTTTTACTGTTTGTTACTCCCACCTCTTGCCACAATGCTGTGGCCTTAGTTTTGCCATATAAAGTCACTCACCTCTAGTCATGGCACATTGGAGAGGAGGGTATTAGTTAACATTATAGTGCTGTGAAATCATTTACAATTTTGGGTTCGATGTTTAATATCCATACTAGCAAACCTCGACCTAGTTTGATCATTGGACCAGCGTTTTCAAAACCGGAACAAATTCTAGCATAAAATCTTGTCACTTGGTTAAAGATATGCTAATAATAAAAAAATCAGTTTTATTGCGTTAATACATCCTATCCAATGGACAAATGCTATTCCGGTCGGCGCAGACCGGCCCGCCAAACGCCAGAAAAAGACGTCCTGTGTTGCCACCGGCTGGCCGGTCCGTAGTACTGTGCACTCCCCAGATGGCGCCTCGTACTTCCTTCCTGTCTAGACAACCTGACGTCATAGCATCTTTTTCGTTTGGCGCGTGTACTGTGCAGACGTGTTTTCAACAATCTCCAGATATTTTAAAGAAAAGTGTGCATTATGACGGATTTTATACCTTATTTGCAAATAATTTATTGTAAAAGTGTTACCTTCATATCAAGCACGGATATACATCGAGAAATCTGCTGGAAACGCTCCCTAGTTGACTCAATTTAGTGTTGATGATAGGGCAGTAATCTACGAGAATATGAAGGCAGCCATTTTCTAGTTTCCTCCCATTCAACAATTATGTTGTTAGGGGCAGATCAACAATATTTAGAAATATAATGGATATTCTTCTTACAAGGTATTTTTATCCGTGTTTTTTGTTTGAATGTACCTGCGGTGACCTTCCAGCTACAATCACCATAGAAACGTCTTTTCTAGTACTTCAAGTAAAAATCACGGGAAACCTCAGTCTACATAGTTTTGAACACTGTTAAGAAGGAATTCCCCCAGCAAGATGCATTCTTCATCTTCAGAGCGCACTGGTACCGACTTCTCTGCTGTATAGCATCAGTCACACCAGCCTAGCTCGAGTATTCAATGTTTCTTCATCAGAAGCAAGAGATGAATTCTTCAGATTACATCAGAGCGCACTGGTCCAGACATCTTTGCTTTAATGCATTAGTCGACCGGTAAGCTTATATATATGTACATCAGCAGCAAGAGATGAATTCTTCAGATTTCTTCAGAGCGCACTGGTCCAGACATCTTTGCTGTAAAGCATTAGTCGACCGGCAAGCTCGTAGTCAGCCGACCTCACCTAGTATTTACATAGAAGAAACTTCATCTTTAATCACTCTCAGTCCCACCCTTGTGGACCCGGCACTTGTGTCGGTAATAAGGGCAGTGGATGGCCAGGAAACTGGTTTGAGTGTACAGCCGGCTGAGAAGAAGAACCGACTCCAGACCGGCCAGGAATTTCATCTACAGAGCGCACTTGTCCAGGCTTCTCTGCTTTAAAAGCATCAGCCGACCGACCATCTCAAAAGAACGCGACCTCTGACGTCATATCCAGTCAGCCAGTCACGTGTCCTTCTGACCCATCACTTCTGACCCATCACGAAGCAGGTCACGTGTTTCCAGCGTTCTTTCAGAACTCACGTCTACTGTATTCCAGTCCCTGCCTTGCAGACCCGGCCTGGCTGTCGGTAGTGGGGTTTGGTGGACTGTAAGGTTGCCAGCAAGCATCACACAAGAACGCGAATACTGACGTCATCCCCAGTTAACCAATCGTGTGTCCTTCCGACCAGTCACGAAGCTGGTCACGTGGTTTCACCGACCAGGTCACGAAGTAAATCATGTGATTCACCGAACAGGAAGGTCGGAAATGGTCGGAAGATCCGACCAGGTCATGAAGCTGATCGTCATCTCCAATCAGCCAATCACATTCTCCCTCCGACCAGCAAACTGGTCATGTGACACACCGACCAACACTTGTTTCTAAATATAGATCATAAGGGCTTTCCCAGCAACTGTCAAATCTACAAATAAGACGTGCGTTCAAAAGAAATACTTTATTAATGGCGGAAACCTACAGCCAGCTGATTTCAACACAAGATAGTTGCAAGTACATTTACTTCAACAACTGGTTACAGAATCTACCGGCTAAACAGCCTTGTACAGTTACTTCAACAACTGGTTACAGTGCACCAACCGACTACACAGCCTTATACAGTAGCTTTAACAACTGGTTACAGTGTACCGGCAGGGTACCGGCTACACAGCCCTGTACACTTGCTTCCACAACTGTTTTCAGAGTGTACTGACAGGTACCGACTACACAACCCTATAAACTTGCCTCAATGACTGGTTACAGAGTGTACCGGCTGGTACTGGCTACACAGCCTTGTACACTTGCCTCAACAACTGGTTACAGAGTGTACCGGCTGGTACTGGCTACACAGCCTAGTACACTTGCTTCAACCTACGGGTTTCAAGTCTACTAACAGGGTGCTGGCTACACAGTCCTTACTGAATAGTGCTTTGACCCAACTGGTTACAAAAAAAAAAAAAAAAAAAAAAAAGCTGGCTAAATATAGACCAGTAGCTGTCAATTGGTTGGTGACCCCAGCCTGCCAGCTTTTTTTTGCCAGTTACAGAAAATTGTTGGTTACAGTTAAGTACCGGGTATGGAGTCCTGGTACCGGACAGAGTTGCCTAAGGTTAATTTGGTTACAGAGTATTCTTAGACCGATCAGGGGTCTTGATGATGTGACATGACAGTGTCCCAAGCTATTGCCAGGCAACCTTCCCTTATCATATCTCTCAACAACCTGTTATCAGTGCTGGACTTGGCTGGAGAGATAATAAATTTTGTCATCATGTCCGGCCAGGGGTCAGACATCTCCCGAATGACAATTGCTCTGTAAATGCTGCACCTTGCAGGCTGCTGGCTTGGGGTGAAGAGTCTATTAATGCGAAAAGTTGTGTCAATCCCACCAGTACCACAATAAGAACAGAGTGACTGTTAACCTGGATCATTGTCACCAGACGGGACCAGTGTCCGGAGGGACAGAAAATGTTGATCAAAATACCAAATGTCCCAAATGTGGCACACAATCTGCCTGTAGGGTCCAGACTAAGCCCTTTTTCGGGAACTTAGAAAGCCTTGGGGGCTGGACCCTAGGTATTACAAATGTTCAAGGAGGGATACCTACTCCCATATACCTATACAAGAACAATCCAGGCAATGCCTGATATTCGGTTTGTCCACAGCACCTTTGGAGTTCACTGTGATACCAAAGGAGGTGAAATTTGTGACCATACACAAAGATTTAAGAAGCCACCAGTACCTAGACGACTGGTTGGTGAGAGCCAGATCCCAGGCTTGTCTCCAACATATACAGTAACTAGTAAATAGTGTGTCAGCAACTGGGTTGGCTGATGAACTTACAGAAATCAGAGCGGGAGCCCAAACAAGACTTTGATTTTGTAGGCTACCAGTTCGACCTCCGGTCTGATCCGGTCCGACTGACTCCAGACCGGTGGCAGAACCTTAAAGAGAAAATGCTGAAATTGCTGTCCCTACCGGTTTGCTCGGTCCGGGAATTCAGGTCCGTGATAGGCTTACTAACAGCTACAGAAAAGCAAGTTCATGTAGGCCAACTTCACATGAGACTCATTCAGTGGCATCACAAACACAACTGCAGGGTCCCAGAATCACTGGAAAAGGTGATCCTAACCCCCAGGTCCTTGCACCCCCATTTACAATGATGGCTGAAGGAAGACAATGTACTTACAGTCCAACCATTACACCCTATAAAACATGCTCTGCAAATAATTACAGACGCATCAATAGAAGGGTGGGGCGCTCGCCTAGACGAGCACCTTGCAAGAGCAACCTGGCCCCCTCCGGGAAGCAAGCTGCAGATAAACTATCTAGAACTTAAAGCAGTCCTTCTGGTTTTAAAAGAGTTCTAGGACCTTTGCTCAAGAAGATAGTACTTGTAGCAACTGACAACACCACAGTAGTGTCATACAAGGAAGGAGGCATGAGGTCGTGGAGAATCTTGACCTGGGTACCAGGAAACAAGTGACTCTTAAAGCACGACACATTCCAGGCTGGCTGAATGTGGTAGCAGACAAGCTATCCAGGCTAGGCAAGACCATCCAAACAGTGGTTTCTCCTTCCAGAGGTTTTTCCACTCTATGCAGCAGGTGGCACCGGCCCAAAATAGACTTATTTGCCACGAGATTCAAAAACAGGTTGCCTCTGGTACCGGATCCCCTGGCCACAGCAGTGGATGCGCTCAGTCAGCCATGGTAGGATCTGAAAGCATACACCTTCCCACCATCAACCATATTGGGCAAAGTGGTGGAGAAGTTGCAAGACTCCCCATGCAAGAGAATCATTCTGATTGCTCCGGGGGTGGCCCAACATGCCTTGGTTTTGGGATCTAGTGGCCACGTCCGGCCAAATCCCACTGAGCCTACCCAGTATGCCCAACCTGTTGACAGCCATTCAATCAGACCCCTCACAGAAGTCTGACAAATCTTAATATCCATGCAGGGCTCGTAGAGCCTCAGCAATTGAGGAGCAGGGTTTGTCTGAGGCAGTGGCAGCAAGAGTTGAGGCTTCTCAAGGGGATCAATCAGATCAGGCTATGAGGCCAGTGAGCCATTTTTACAAGTGATGTATCATTCATCAGGTGGACTTCGGGGCACCCCCTGTAAAGTTAGTTGCTGACTTCCTTATGTACCTATTTCAGGACAGGAAGTTGCAGCCCAGCACCATTGATGGTTACGGGTCAGACATTGCTGATAGACTGGGAGATTCGCCCATCAATATCAGTAAGGATGAGATCTCACTCGTCTCCTGGATAGTTTCCACTGAGACAGACCCAAAGGCCGGAAGGGAATCCCTTCCTGGAACCTCTCCCTGGTTTTTGCACCAGCTGACAAGGGTCATTTTGAACCAATTAAAGAGGCCTCCTTGAAGCTTTTGACCTTCAAGACAGTTTTCCTCTTGGCCCTGGAGTCGGGCAGGAGTAAAAGTGAGATACATGCTTGGCAAAACAGAAATATTAGACACCAGTCCGACTGGTCAAGGTGTCCCTGTACCCATCACCCAGCTTTCTCTCCAAGAAACAGCTGGCCCAAGAGGGTCCAGACAGTGTGGCCCCAGGGGTATAACAGCCCTGGCCCCCCAACTCTGGATAGATCCCTTAAGTCTGACAGGTCCCTTTGTCCAGTCAGGGCATTGCGCTACTATTTGGACAGGACCTCGGGCAGAATAAGGAGGTGGTTTTTTGTCTTCTTTAAGAAAGGTTTTGACAAAGACATCTCACCTGCCACTATCTCCTCTTGGATCAAGCAGACTGTGATCCTATGTTATGAGCTCTCGGACCAGGAGGCCCACATTTTACATCAGGTTAAAGCCCATGATGTCAGGGCCTTTGATGCTTCTAAGGTCTTCCAGTCAGAAGTTTCCTTAGATACAGTCTTGTCAGCCTGCCACTGAAGTCACATAATACCTTCACATGGTTCTATCTGAAGGGCGGGACTTGGGCTGACTCAAAGCTTACCAATTGGGCTCGGTAGTGGCTGCTCAGCAGATCCACAAGTGGCCCTTAGATGGAGGAGATTTGTATATATATATATATATATATATATATATAAACAGTTTTACCAGCACATAGTATAAATGTGGTGTGCTTCCTTCGGGAGGTTTATTGGCTTTCTGGGACTGAACTCATCCCTCTCTTCCCCTACCTCAGAGCAGGTCTGTTAAAAAAGGGGGGGGGGGGGGGCGACGTCGGTATAGCCCCCGGATAACCGGCTGTTGGCAACCGACCAAGGTCTTACAGGGTTTCCTGACCTTAGGGTCAACCCAGGCCTGGGCCTATAGGTCTCCTGACGAAGTCAGCCTAGACCGTAGGTTAAAATTTGCTATTACTTGTGAGTTCACATAAGTCCCTAGTAACTTACCCGCCGACCAAGCGGTAGTTATTCAGCATTTGTCCATTGGATAGGATGTATTAACGCAATAAAATTGCAAATTTAATAAGTAAATTAAATTTTTATAAGTTAATACCCTATCCAATGGACACACAAGACCCTCCCACCGACCCCGCTATCAGCTTACTAGGGGTCTAAGAGGTTTAGACAACGAAAAAGATGCTATGACGTCAGGTTGTCTAGACAGGAAGGAAGTACGAGGCGCCATCTGGGGAGTGCACAGTACTACGGACCGGCCAGCCGGTGGCAACACAGGACGTCTTTTTCTGGCGTTTGGCAGGCCGGTCTGCGCCGACCGGAATAGCATTTGTCCATTGGATAGGGTATTAACTTATAAAAATTTAATTTACTTATTAAATTTGCAATTCTATAGATATTTTCAATAAATTTTGCCATATTATCAATAAAATAGAAGTTTTGTAGATGGGCAAAAAAAAAGATCCTTTGTGATTGATGTGGTGTTGGTGATTTCTAAATACTTCACAGAGTCCAACTTTTAGACGTTTGTACCGAACAGGGCAATGAGTTAGCAAACTATGAAACTTCTACAAACATCGTCCCAACACTAGTTATCATAATGACTAATCATTATGTCATAAGATTTAAAACAATGTTAGGGCAGGCACGAAGTCTTGGGGTGAAACCCAGATGAATAACTGTTATATTGACAAAAAGTCCCAAAAGAAAAAAAGTGTTCACAAGTTTTCTGAATATTGTCTCATGACATTTCCACCAATCGGAGGCGTTTACATGACCAAAAACATTTTTTTAATGATGTGCTTGTCCAGATGATAACATTTTTGGTGGCCATCTTGAATTTCGGCGTTGAAAGCAATAGTGCATGTATCTCTGAAACAGTGCATGAAAGAGTGATTTTGGTCAAATTTTTTGCCTGGAGGGTATATGCAAAGGCATCGGCCCATGTTTTTAAGAAAAAACATTCTCCCAAACATTCAAGCATTTTGGGCGTCCATCTTGAATTTTTTTTTTTTTTTTTTGGTGTGAATCTGAAAAATGTATATATTTGGGCTGCGAATGGGTACTTGAGCCTCGATAGACGAGACAATCTTTGCCAGTACTTGAGTCCATTTTAAATACTCGGTTACTCGCGAGGTATTGTATTGTCGCCCACGTAATGAAACGCCTTTTATTATTATTATTATGTATTTATACTCAGCGCAATATCTCTATAAACTGCAGGACTCAAAGCGCTATTTAATCAATCCGACTATACAGGGGCGAGTACTCGATGCTGTTTTTCAGCACCCATCCCAGCCCTAATTTATAGTTTATACTGTAGTTTTATGTATTACAGACACTGGTACTCAGCAGTATGGCAGCCAAGGACAGCAGTGGCTTCGGATCTCTACATGCGCCTCTGTTGAATAGGACTGTAATGGCACTCATGACGCAGAGTTTATGGGTGAGTCATTTATACCGTTCTGATTCACTAGTACCTGACCATCATGCGGAGAGCACAGCTGGACAAATAAGTGGCAGTGATCTGTTTGACAAAAACACCACTTTGGATCTGACTCCTAAAAGTGTTAGTACTAAATCTTATTACTGAGAGAGTTAAAGAATATCGGTAAAAGGTTCAACACCTTAGAAGAACAAGTGGTTAAAGACAGGCTCATGATAGCTGACATGGCTAACTGATTACAGGCTCAGAAATGTCGGATGCAACCAGAATGTATCAGCCTGATTTATTCCCCCGACAGAAGGAACAAGGTGAGACAATCTGTCAGTAACACTTCTATTCACAATTAAGGTTGTGACTTCATTAGAGAAACGACACTGGGTATTCGTCTCGAAAGAACCGATCCAAATTCGGGTAACCACATTTTAGTTGTCACCCAGTGGAAGTATCAGATAAACCAACTTGGCAGATAATATAAACAAAACGCTATGAAAAATAATGTCAAATATCAGTATAAATAAGGAAATTTACGTGAAAAATTGATAAATCTGACAGAATACTAAGGTTTACCCAAGTATTTCAATGTTTTACAGTATATTTAATATTTTTTCGGTTACCTGCTTCGCCAATTTGAATTTGGTTTCTCAAAGATTTCGGACCGTTTTCGGGTAAATGGGTAACCTATCACAGCCTTATTAGCAATATCAGTAGTTCCATTGGTGTCACTCGATCAGTAATTAATGGTTCACAACAAAATAGATTTACACAAATGCCTGGTCTTATTATTGTTAAGGTGAATGCTGGGGAGCTGGACGAATCGGCCCTTTGCTAAATCGGCCCTCCGCAAATTGGCCCCCTAAAAAAGTTGGCCCTGGACAAATCGGCCCCATAAAAATTTGGCACTGGACAAATCGGCCCCAGTTGAAAACTTTTGTTATTATTAAAACTTATTTGTAGACCTGCAGAGAGCATTCGACTGGTTTTATAGAGATATTTCTTCAGGATTATTAAAACAGAGAAATAAGGGATCCTATTGAGCAGAAACTTCTTGCCTTAATTGAAATGGTGTTGAATTAAAATCTAGTCCATGTTAATGTTGACTAAAGGGAGAATAATTCTGTATTTTTATTGCGTTAATATATCTTACCTAGTGGACTGATGCATTTGTCCGGCACGCAGCCGGTCCCGCCAAACGTTAGAAAAAAACGTCCTGAGCTGGGCTCTGACCGGGACCGGTAGTGTCGTCTTCATTCGCCAGGTGTCCTAAGGGCACCCAGCTCCCCTACTGCACGTGTGTGCACATGCGCACTTCCTCTTTTTGTTTGGCGCCATAGTGTTAGAAGCATATTTTCTCACGGGACAATCTTTTGGAATATAATTTGAACTTTGCTAGTTTGTGGGATATATTGTTTAGTTATTTACTAAATATATGTGTCATGGCATCTCCGGGACAAAGACGTGGTAGTTGTGGCCATGTTATGGCGGGTTTTGATCTCCACAAGAAGTGTGCCCGCTGCAGGGATAAAAAAGTTGGTAATGACCCTTGCGTTAAAGGACAGGACTGCGAAATATGTGACAGTTTTTTAGGATTCTCAGCGAGGTATGTTGGCTACACCCCAGTACCAGATTCGAAAAGACAAAAAAGCAGGAATCCTAGTTTCACCAAGTAAAGTTACAGTGGTGGGCACTGTAGATGAACATGATGACCTTGGCTTATCCTCAGACGCTGCGCATACGCAGGAACAGGTTATTGCCGGTCCTTCTCCGTTGTCTTATGGCCACCATAGTTCTGGAGATTTTGTCTCCCGTCAGGACTTTGAAGTACTGAACAATCAATTAGAAGAAAAGTTTGCTCGCTTTGAAACTCTTCTTTCTAGGACAAACATTTTTTCTACTCCCAAGATGCCTGTCAATGTGGAACAACCACCAATATCCGACACTCCATTTATCAACCCCTCTCCTGACCCCAGAGCCACCGGTCCGGTGCGGCCTCCGGGTCAGGACCAAGAGGGTTCTGCCTTGAAAAAGCAAAAAGGAGTTGGCAAATCAAAGCACAAGAAATCTTCTAAGCCGGCCGCTGCTGCTGGCTCTGCCAGTCAAGTTGCTGTGGACGCTGTTCCGGCATCCAAGACAGTTGTGCCCGGTCCAGGTTTACAAGTTCTTGATAAACCGGATGCATTGTCCTTTTCATCTATCACTAGTGCAGCTTCTATAGTGTCACCATCTCAACCGGTTCATACCGGTCCTAAACATTCAAGTGCTTCTGGTTCTTTTGTACCGGAGTTTTGTTCAACCAGTACCTGCTCTGTCAGATGTGGATTTCGACCCCCTTCCGGACAGGTCAGATAGGGACTCTGGTGAGGAGGGCGAACTCTCAGATACCGAAGTTACTGAAAGAAATGAGGAAATGAATTACAGAGAAACTGTCCGGTGTCCAGAGCTTTCCTTGGCTGGTCGCACATACCGGACTTTGAGTCTGCTGTGGGAGATACGGATAATCGCTCAGACAACCCTTGGAAAGGCAAGCACCCTCGTCGCCCCGGCAAAATATCTGTGGAGTTACCGGCCGATGACTGGCTTTGCTACAAGATGGAAAAGCTTAACACACATGCAGCAGAGGGCTACCCCTGCCGCTCCCAGGAGGCCACAGGGTTGAAACAGGATCAATTCATTAGGACCCCTAAAAGCCAGGCTAAGTGGTACACTCAATCTAGACTTAAACAAGATGGCAATCAAAGACCAGGAAGAACCATCTTTGGCTGGTCCGGTTTAGAGGCAAGACTTAACTTGCAGTTTTCCCGGATTGCCAAAATATCCTCATACCCATCTTCAGGACTGGCTTCTAGGCCTATCCCTTAAGAAATTCTTAGGTGTTGGGAACAGTGCGCAAGAGAAGGTTCTCTTATCACGAATCATGCTGCAGGTTCAATAGGTGTGTGAGTGAGAGCCAAGACAAGATGAACCAACACAGTCTTCTCCTTCTTGAATAGTACTATTGTGAAGGGCAAAGCACCAAAGGAGGTTACAGACGCCATTAAGGACTTAAAGGACTTGTCGGCTTTCCACACAAGGCTCTCTGTGGCACTAGGCACCGCTTTTCCAGCACCTCTTTGTACAACTTGCTAATTTCATTTTGTTGCGACGAGACTCATATTTGGAATATGTCAAGCCAGGCCTGAAGCCAGATACTTGGAACAAGCTTAGAAACGCTCCACTCTTTATTTACGGCCTGTTTCCGGATGATGTTCTGGCAGTAGCTGAGCAGGACATACAAAAGCATGAATCAGCTAGGAGTGCTTCTGGTCCCGGTTCGGGCACATTTCAGGACTCCAAGAAACACCAATTCAGATACCAACCATATGACAAGAAGGATAACAAACAATCTGGTTTCTCTTCTTCTCAGTCTCAGCAACCATGGCGACAGTTTTCGGGCAGAGGAAGGGGAAAGAGTCATGGTAGAGGTTGCTGTAGTTCCCCATACTTTTCAAAATCTGCCCGTGGATCGAAGCAGTATAAATGACAATCACTGTTCAATGAGTCCCCCAGTTCAGTTAAGTTTATGCTGCGGGGTTCTCAATCAAGTGCCATCAAAGGACAAATTGACTTGTCAAAAGACTGTAAACTTGCATGTTGTTCCTCCTGCAGTTTCTGTAAACGGGCAGCTACAAAAGAAAAACGTAAGACCCTCTCCTCCAAAGGTAGAAATAAAATCTGTGAACGATGCTTTGTGTGTAAATCAGTGTCTCTCTGCCCCAAATGTCAGAAATGTCCTTCATGTTGTAAAAGATCCTCCTGTGGGAGGCCGTCTGCAAAGGTTTTGGCAGGTCTGGCTCTCCCTGGGTTCAAATCCGAGGGTAGTCTCCATCCTCAGGGAAGGGTATCAGCTCCCCTTCAAGGAAAGGCCACCCCTAACAAGATATCCTGTTATAGCCAGTGGTTCCTCAAATCCCTTACGAAAAAAATCTGAACAAGGCGTTACCGTCTCTAGGTCTAAAACAAGCTATAGAAAGGGTTTCAGTTCAGGCGTCTCTGGGCTTCTACAACCGGTTGTTCTTGGTTCCAAAACCCAACAAAAAATGGAGACCCATTCTGGACTTAAGTCAGCTGAACCTGTACCTTGCTCTGGCTACGTTCAAGATGGAAACACCAGAGACCATCAGACTCTCCCTTCAACATGGAGAGTGGGTCAGCGACGCTTACTTTCACATCCCAGTAAACCAAAGGTCGCGGAAATATCTCAGGTTCCACATAAGAGGTCAGACTTTTCAATTCACAGCCCTTCCCTTTGGCCTGTCGACGGCTCCATTGGAGTTCACCAAGGTGGTCAAAGAGGTCAAACTGATGGCACAGGCTCGGAGTATTCGAATCCACCAGTACCTAGACGACTGGTTATTGAGAGCCCCTTGCCAGGAAATGTGCCTACGACATACCCAGAACCTTTTGGACCTATGTCGCTCTCTGGGCTGGGTAGTCAACATGGACAAATCAGAGCTGGTTCCCCAACAAACCTTCGACTTCTTCGGATATCATTTCAACCTATCTCAAGGCCTAGTCAAACCCACGCAGGAACGGTAGACGATCCTATCTCAAAAGATCAACCTTCTCTTGGGCCTGGAGACCTGCTCGGTCAGGCAATTCATGTCCCTAGTCGGCCTTCTAACGGCCACAGAGAAACGGGTTGTCTCGGGACGTTTGCACATGTGACCCATCCAATGGCACCTGAAGAAGGATTGGCATATCCCAGAACCTCTGGAGAAGATCATTCCCATTCCCTTATCTCTCCATGCTCATCTAAGGTGGTGGTTAAACCCAGACAATGTTCTATCAGGTCAACCTTTACACCCGTTACAGCTCGCCCTCCAACTGTTTACAGATGCATCAAATGAAGGTTGGGGCACGCACTTAGGAGATTACATGGCAAAAGGCCTCTGGTCAAGGTCAGAAAGCGCCTTACACATAAATTTGCTGGAACTCAAAGCAGTCCTCTTTGCCTTAAAACAGTTCGAGCAATTGTGTTGCAACCAGATCGTTCTTGTTTGCACGGACAACACCACTGTGGTCTCGTACATCAACAAGGAAGGGGGTATGAAGTCAGGCTCTCTCTGAGCCCTCCTTTGGAGACTAAATGTGATTGCCGACAAACTGTCCAGGCACAATCAGGTGATTCAAACAGAGTGGTCTCTCCTCCTGGAGGTGTTTGCTCTGTTATGCCAGCGTTGGCACATCCCGTCAGTGGATCTATTTGCGACCCGGTTCAATCACAAACTCGCCAGGTTTGTGTCTCCGGTCCCCGACCGGTCAGCTTGGAAGGTGGATGTCTTGAGTCTCCGTTGGGAGGATCTGGACGCTTATGCCTGCCCTTCTTCCTCAGGTGGTTGCGAAACTATTGGACCACGGGTGCCGTCGCATCATTCTGATTGCTCCAGGGTGGCCCAACATGCCTTGGTTTTGGGACCTGGTCAACATGTCAGTTCACATTCCCCTCTTGCTTCCTTAGGTGGCGAATTTGATAACTCAACCATTCAACCAGTGTCCTCACAGGGACCTCCTCAATCTAAACCTCCATGCTTGGCTCCTAGAGCCTCTGCCATCCAGCAAGCAGGTTTCTCTGCAGAAGTGGCAACAAGAATTGAGGCTCCTCAAAGACGCTCTACCAGAGCCATCTATGAGTCAAAGTGGTCCGTTTTTGTCCGATGGTGCGAGGAGGATAAGGTGGACGTCCGGACTCCCTCTAAAAAACAGATTGCGGACTTTCTCCTCTTCCTCTTTCAGGAGAGACATCTTCAGCCTAGCACTATTGAGGGCTATAGAACTGCAATAGCCGACAAGGTGGGCAATGTTAACATTAACATAAGCAAGGACAAAAACTTGACCCGTTTGCTGGACAGTTTTCATACTATTAGGGATAAGCCAAAGGGCAGGCGCGGTATTCCTGCTTGGAACCTGTCCTTGGTTCTTCACCAGCTTACTAAGCCTCCCTTTGAACCTCTTAGGAAGGCTCCTCTGAAGCACCTCACTTTTAAAACTGTTTTCCTTTTAGCCTTGGGTTCTGGAAAATGGAGGAGTGAGATTCATGCTTGGATCCACAAAAACATTAGACATCAAGAAGATTGGTCCAATGTTTCGTTGTCCCCCCCCTCTCCAAGCTTCATCTCTAAGAATCACCTGGCTAAGGAGGGCCCAACTTGTGTGGCTCCGGTTGTCATACCAGCCCTAGCTCCTGCCTTGGACAGATATCTTAAGGAGGATAGAAGTCTGTGCCTGGTCAGGGCACTTCGTTATTACTTGGACAAAACCAAAGATCTCCGGGTCGGCAAGGAATTGGTTTTTGTATCTTTCAGAAAGAGTTTCCAGAAGGATATTGTGCCTGCCACTGTTTCCTCCTGGATCAAACAGACCATTGTCTTATGTTATCAGTTGTCAGACAAACAGGCTCAAGACTTACACCAAGTTCGGGCACATGATGTCCGCGCTTTCGCGGCATCCAAAGCCTTTCAGGGGGGTGTTCCTTTAGACCAGATATTGGCAGCCTGTCACTGGAAGTCTCACAATACGTTCACCCAGTTCTATCTGAAGGATGTGGCCTGGGCGGACTCAGAATTGTACCATTTGGGCCCTGTGGTAGCTGCCCAACAGATTAGAGGGTAAACTAGGAGGCTTCCATGTATATAGTTGTATATATGTATTTACATGTATTTAAAAAAAAAAAAACGTTCCTGCAGTCTGTCTTATTTTAACAAGAAAGATCAGGGATCAATTCAAAAAAAATTAGGCTTCATCACTTCCTCATGGACTCCTTAAAACTGGATTCCTTCGCCTATCCTCTCCTCCTTCTTTTCAGTAATTTCTGAAACAGACGAAAAAGAGGGGGGGGCAGTCGGGTCTTAACCAAGGGTTTAGAAACCTGTCCGGTTGTTTCCCTCTGGTTTTGCAGTATATTTCTGGTTTTTGAGTCTATTTTCTCCCTTTCTTAGAGCTACCCTCCAACCACTGGGTAGTTATTCTGCATCGGTCCACTAGGTAAGATATATTAACGCAATAAAATGGAAAATTTAATAGTTAACTTAAATTTTTATAAGATAATATCTTACCTAGTGGACCAGGAGAGTCCCACCCTACCTACCCCGCTATAGCTCAAAGGGGGACATTCTTCGGTGGGCCACAAAAAGAGGAAGTGCGCATGCGCAGTAGGGGAGCTGGGTGCCCTTAGGACACCTGGCGAATGAAGACGACACTACCGGTCCCAGTCAGAGCCCACCTGAGGACGTTTTTTTCTAACGTTTGGCGGGACCAGCTGTGCGCCGGACAAATGCATCGGTCCACTGGGTAAGATATTATCTTATAAAAATTTAATTTAACTATTAAATTTTCCAAATTATGTGTTTTGGTGAGAATTTTAGCTAAGTGTGATTAACACACATCAAAGATAATTGGATGCTGAATCAATCTATTGTCATGATACAAGAGACAATTGTTTATGTTGTTTGACTAGGTGTAATTAACACATATGAATGATGTCAGGATACTGCAATCAATTCCTTGTAACCTATGTGGAATAAAACCTCTTTATGTGAAATTTATTAAAAGTGCAATTACATTGACGGCACAGCCTATGTTGATTGGATTATAACTTTAGTGATCTTTAGTATTTGTTTAATATAGGGATTACTAGCTAAAATGTTAAACAAACATATAGTATTAGACATTAAAAGTTGATTGTTCCCTTTGATTTCCATGCAGAGGATTATATGATCCCCCCCGGGTGGACATTAAGGAGAATAATGTGCATTTATCTCTTTGATTACAAAGGAACCAAATTTCACATCTCCACAATTTAATACAAATTGTTATTTTTATTTTATATTTTAAACAAATTATACTTTATCTATTGTTGTGACTTTTAAAATGATAGTAATACAATAACTATTGGGGGGAAATAAAATAATACCAGTCACTGTGAAGATTTTGAATACAAATCTATGAGAAAGTCAGAGTAAACTGAAGACATACATAAAACTCACTGATAAACCTAAATATCTGGGGGTTATTGTAAAAAAAATACATAAATCTTATGTACATTTATCTATCTATATCTAGGGTGCTGATTTGACCATAAATTATTTTCCAGGGGGCCGATTTGACCAGGTAATTTTATTTTGGGGGCCGATTTGACGGGGGCTGATTAGGTAAAGGGCCAATTTGTCTATGATTCGAATGGTGTTACTGAACCCCCAAGAGTCTTCAGGTGGCATCGCAGCCGTGACATGAAGTTCAAAGTAATTACCTGTCAGTGGCACTGCCACAATTATATGACATATGTTACTCTTATTGCTGGGACGAAGTTTGCAAACTTAGGTATTATCGCTCGTTGGCATAGCCATTGCCGATCAATGATCGGTAAAATTTTAAGTACAACCGATATTTGCTAAACTCAATTCTTTGTGGCCTTTTGGTCACAAGAAAACACTAATCGGAATATTATTTTGTAAAAATCTGAAATGTTCATTAGTTAAAACCACAAAATTAGCCGTGAATGCAATAAAAATAACGTAAATAGAAATACCTTGGGGTTTTCCAGCTGTTGTCAAGGTAATCATAACATCAGCCAATCACAAATGAGGATACATCAAGCATGGTCTGTTAGTCAGGGAGACCCTGTGAATGGCTTTTAGATTATATTTTGGTCATATTTGTGGTAATTTGTGTATATTTTACTTGTTATAATTTAATATTACTGTATGGTTTACACTTTTAATGACTCCATAATCGAAAATGTTTGAAGTTTGGTAACGAATGTCCGATACGAACATCGACAGGTAAAATCATGGCAATCTCCCAGCATTAGTTACTCTGTAGGTCAAGATAAGATCTCTGACACCTTTTGTTTTCTACAGCTACCCGGATGTCAGACAGTCAGGTACCTGAACAGACGGCTCAGGTGCAGAGTGTTATGGGACAGGGGACTACTGCCACTCTTTGTCAGCAACCTGCTGGTGTGACCGAAGAAGACACAGTCATGCCTTATTAACAGGCACTCAAGAACTGTCAGGGAATACATCACAAGGTGAAGAGGCGATATCAAGAGTTGGAGGATGCAGTGGTTGCACAAGGTAACTTAGACATTTTACTAGATACTGTACAGAAAAAGGTTCATAAAGATGCTAAACAAAAACCTAAATGGCCACAAGATTAGCCTTTGTGAGCAGCTTGTGAAAACGCCCATCCTGCCACCAGCTCACCTCTTGCCAATGTATGCTGGGATTTCTTAGAATACACTCTGAGAAATAGGATCCCACCATCAGAGAGAAAATAGTAGAGTATTGGAGGATGCTTGAGATTACAGTTGGGAAACAGATAAGGGAGCCCACAGTGTCTTGTTATATCGTATGCAAAATTATGTAGGTATTTGGAATAATTTGAAAGAGGCGAATAAATGTTATGATCGAACATCCTCTGCCCAACATGGAGCAGCCGGGGCGAGATCCAGAATCACAAAAGTAGTAGTTTTTTCAAATACATTAAGGGTTCCTGTCCACCCAGTAATAATCACAAGTGGCAGAACATGCTACTTCATGTACACGCCAGATGTATTAAGGAGGTGAGGGCCGCGGGTGGGGGGAAATCGCTTCACAGGTGGCTCATAACAATAAGGCCAAGGTCATGAAACTGAAATCATTTACATGTAATAAATATTTAAGCATCATTGATATATTTTACAAATGAAACAGAGTGTTGTAAGACTACTGTACAACTGTTGCCAAACATTCATGGGGTGGACATTACACATGATAATGTGTTTTCTTCTGTGCTATCCTGTTTCTTTTCATATGTTGCGACTACTCTTAACAGGGTGTCCTATTTCTAGCTTACTTTCCTGGTCATATTTTATTGTTCCCTTTGCTGAACTTGAAGGCACCCCTACAACTCAAATCTCAACCATCGGGCCTTTCCAATAATTCAGCATCCTTTTCACAGAAACTACAGATCTTCACTTTTCTAAAAAGGACGCGTCCTTTTCACAGAAATTGCAAATCCTCACTTTTGTGAAAAGGACGCGTCCTTTTCACAGAAACTACAAATCTTCACTTTTCTGAAAAGGACGCGTCCTTTTCACAGAAACTGCAAATCCTCACTTTCCTGAAAAGGACGCGTCCTTTTCACAGAAACTACAGATCTTCACTTTTCTAAAAAGGACGCGTCCTTTTCACAGAAATTGCAAATCCTCACTTTCCTGAAAAGGACACGTCCTTTTCACAGAAACTACAAATCTTCACTTTTCTGAAAAGGACGCGTCCTTTTCACAGAAACTGCAAATCCTCACTTTCTTGAAAAGGACGCGTCCTTTTCACAGAAACTACAGATCTTCACTTTTCTAAAAAGGACGCGTCCTTTTCACAGAAATTGCAAATCCTCACTTTCCTGAAAAGGACGCGTCCTTTTCACAGAAACTACAAATCTTCACTTTTCTGAAAAGGACGCGTCCTTTTCACAGAAACTGCAAATCCTCACTTTTTTAAAAAGGTTCTTTTCACAGAAAGGGCAAATCATTACTTTTCTAAAAAGGACGCGTCCTTTTCACAGAAACAGCAAATCCTCACTTTTCTAAAAAGGACGCGTCCTTTTCACAGAAATTGCAAATCCTCACTTTCCTGAAAAGGACGCGTCCTTTTCACAGAAACTACAAATCCTCACTTTTCTAAAAAGGACGCGTCCTTTTCACAGAAACAGCAAATCCTCACTTTTCTGAAAAGGACGGGTCCTTTTCACAGAAACTGCAAATCCTCACTTTTCTAAAAAGGTTCTTTCCACAGAAAGGGTAAATCATTACTTTCTAAAAAGGACGCGTCCTTTTCACAGAAACAGCAAATCCTCACTTTTCTGAAAAGGACGCGTCCTTTTCACAGAAACTGCAAATCCTCACTTTTCTGAAAAGGTTCTTTTCACAGAAAGGGCAAATCATTACTTTTCTAAAAAGGACGCGTCCTTTTCACAGAAACTGCAAATCGTCACTTTGAAAAAAGGACGCATCCTTTTCACAGAAATGGCAAATCTTCATTTTTTTTAAAAGGACACGTCCTTTTTACAGGGACTGCAAATCTTCACTTTTCTAAAAATCCTTTTTTTCTAAAAGGTAAATATACTTTATTTAGATAATTTTGCCTCTGTTAAAAATTAACTAATATTGTTAATTTAGCTAGAGTTATGCTGCTCACTTTTATTGCAACCTGGCAGTGTATCCCCGAACATAGTAAACCTGTAGAAGCAATAATAAAAGACATAGAGGCTGAGACTCCTTAAGTTATAATCACTTTTTGGTTCTCATCATTTGACCTTGGAGGAGGGGCACAAGGTCAAATCTTACCACATCAGAAGATTATTAGCCCATGATTTCCTATAGGTTGGTTTCACATTTCAAACCTCTAGGACCAATAATAAGTGAGTTATAAGCACTTTTAAGTTTGGCTATGCTCTTTTAACCTGAAGGATAGGCCCAAGGTCAAATCTGACCACAACAGGAGATTCCCAGCCCATAATTTTCTATAGGTTGGTTCCACATTTCAAACCTCTAGGACTAATAATAAGCGAGTTATAAGCACTTTTAAATTTGGCTATCCTTGTTGTGTCCACTGGAAGCATCCGGTGGATACTTTGGTTTAGCGTCCGCTACGCCGCTGCCGCCGCGCGTAGAGAGATTTTCGGCGTTAACGCTCTAAGAAGAAAACAACAGCAGCTAGGTTCACCAAATTTGCAGGATATCTTCATTGGGGGGTAAGCTTCTCTGGGAAGGAAAATAGCCTCATTCTGAAAAACAAGATGGCCGCCACGGGTATTTCTTTGAAAATAATCTACATTTTTCTACTGGCTCTTCCTCATAGGTAGAAGGTGGAATCTCTTCATAGGTGATATGTATGTCACATATACATGTCCTCTACAACCTTGCACACATTTGAGCTTGAAGCTCCTAATTCAAGGTCATCCACAGAGTGCCGAAGTAACCCACATAGCGGACTTTAAAAGTGCCTATATCTCCCTTAGTATTGGTCCTAGAGGTTTGCAATGTGAAGCCAACCTATAGGAAATCATGTGCTGCGAATCTTCTGATGTGGTCAGATTTGACCTTGGACCCCTCCTTCAAGGTCAAACGAGGATAGTCGAACTTAAAAGTGCTCATAACTCGCTTATTATCGATCCTAGAGGTTTGGGATGGTAAACCAACATATAGGAAATCATTGGCTGGGAATCTTCTGGCGTGGTTGGATTTGACCTTGGGCCCCTCCTTCAAGGTCAAACGAGGACAGCCAAAGGTAAAAGTGCCTATAACTCGCTTATTATTGGTCCTAGAGGTTTAGGATGGTAAACTGACATATAGAAAATCATGGGCTGGGAATCTTCTGGTGAAGTCGGATTTGACCTTGGGCCCCTTATTCAAGGTCAAACGAGGACACCCAAACTTAAAAGTGCTTATAACTCGCTTATTATTGGTCCTAGAGGTTTGGGATGGTACACTAGCATATAGGAAATCATGGGCTGGGAATCTTCTGGTGTGGTCGGATTTGACCTTGGGCCCCTCCTTCAAGGTCAAACGAGGATAGCCAAAGGTAAAAGTGCCTATAACTCGCTTATTATTGGTCCTAGAGGTTTGGGATGGTAAACCAACATATAGAAAATCATGGGCTGGGAATCTTCTGGTGAAGTCAGATTTGACCTTGGGCCCCTTATTCAAGGTCAAACGAGGACACCCAAACTTAAAAGTGCTTATAACTCGCTTATTATTGGTCCTAGAGGTTTGGGATGGTAAACCACCATATAGAAAATCATGGGCAGGGAATCTTCTAGCGTGGTCGGATTTGACCTTGGGGCCCCTCCAAGGTCAAACGAGGATAGCCAAAGGTAAAAGTGCCTATAACTCGCTTATTATTGGTCCTAGAGGTTTGGGATGGTAAACCAACATATAGAAAATCATGGGCTGGGAATCTTCTGGTGAGGTCGGATTTCACCTTGGGCCCCTCATTCAAGGTCAAACGAGGACAGCCAAACTTAAAAGTGCTTATAACTTGCTTATTATTGGTCCTAGAGGTTTGGGATGGTAAACCAGCATATAGGAAATCATGGGCTGGGAATCTTCTGGCGTGGTTGGATTTGACCTTGGGCCCCTCCTTCAAGGTCAAACGAGGACAGCCAAACTTAAAAGTGCTTATAAATCGATTATTATTGGTCCCAGAGGTTTGGGATGGTAAACCAGCATATAGGAAATCATGGGCTGGGAATCTTCTGGTGTGGTCGGATTTGACCTTGGGCCCCTCAAGGTTAAACGAGGACAGCCAAAGGTAAAAGTGCCTATAACTCGCTTATTATTGGTCCTAGAGGTTTAGGATGGTAAACCAACATATAGAAAATCATGGGCTGGGAATCTTCTGGTGAAATCGGATTTGACCTTGGGCCCCTTATTCAAGGTCAAACGAGGACACCCAAACTTAAAAGTGCTTATAACTCACTTATTATTGGTCCTAGAGGTTTGGAATAGTAAACCAGCATATAGAAAATCATGGGCTGGGAATATTCTGGCGTGGTCGGATTTGACCTTGGGCCCCTTCTTCAAGGTCAAACGAGGATAGCCAAAGGTAAAAGTGCCTATAACTCGCTTATTATTGGTCCTAGAGGTTTGGGATGGTAAACCAACCTATAGGAAATCATGCTCTGGGAATCTTCTGGTGTGGCCAGATTTGACCTTGGGCCCCTCCTTGAAGGTCAAATGAGGACAGCCAAACCTAAAAGTGCTTATAACTTGCTCATTATTGGTCCTAGAGGTTTTGGTGCATTGTCTTTACGGTGGATACAATTTGCATCGGTTCTCCGATGCGCTAGGTCTAGTTTAACTTTGAAGGAGGGTGTCCAAAGTGAAATCTGACAACATCAAAAGATTCCTAGCCCATGATTTCCTACAGATTGGTTTCACATTTCCAATCTCTAGGGCCAATAATAAGTGAATTATAAGCACTTTTGCAATAGTTTTCAAATTACAACTGATTTACTGAAGTGTGAACCTCAAAGTAGCTATTACTCGGCTATGCAATGAGCTACAGGTCTGTAATTTTACTATGTTATAACTGACCCAAAGGTAGATGAATAACATACTCTAAATAAAATTCTTTAAATGCAATAGTTATAGTTACAGCTGATGTAATCAACAGAGAAAGCCTCAAAGTGGTTATTGTTCAGCTATGTAATGACCTACAGGTCTTCAACTTTGCTACGTTATAGCTGACCAGAAAGCTAAGGTTAACAACATATTTAAAGAAAATACTCTAAATGCAATAGTTTTCCAGTTGCAACTGATTTACCCAACAGTGAGAGCCTGAATGTAGCTATTGCTTAGCTGTGCCATGACTTACAGGTCTGCAATTTCACTATGTTACAGCCGCCCATAAAGTAGGTGAACAACATATTAAAACAAAATACTCTAAAGGCAATAGTTTCCAAGATACAACTGATTTACTCAACAGTGAGAACCTGAGATTAACTGTTACTCAGCTATGTGAATGAGCAACCCGAAAAGTACATGAAAAACATATTTAACAAAATACTCTAATGCAACAGTTTTGAAGATAGACGCAATTTACTCAACAGTGATAACCTCAAGGTAGCTATTACTCGACTATGCAATGAGCTAAAACAAGCTGAATAACCTATTTATTCAAAGTTCTCTAAACGCAATAGTTTTTGAGTTGCACTTTTCATCCTTGATAGATAAAGTATCCTTTAAAAAAACAGCATGTCTCTAGGCCTTGTAGTTTTGGAGGAGAAGTTGTTCATGCGAACCCATATGCGGATGCGGACACCGCATAGTGATGCCATAATGTCAGCTGACTGACAAGTCAGCTGACATAAAAAGTTTAAGTTAATGTATATAATAAAAATGACCAACATAATGACATATGCCAGAAATGGTTTTTCAGAATTATCCATGTACTACAATTATTTGTGGTAGTTTCATCCTCCTGGACAATAGAGAAAAATAAAGTAGGGGATGGCAAATAAAGTGAGAAATGACAATAATATGAGACACATAAACATTTAACATCCCTAATAGTACTCAATAATTTACAATTTAACAATACCTGTGTTAAAGCCCTACCAAAATGAAAAATTCAGAATGATACTTTTGGAATGAGGTGGAACGAGTGAGGTTATAGACACATTTTACATTTTGCAGGATAGGTGAAAATGTGAACATGAAGCTACCACAGATGATTGTATATACAATAACCAGAAAAAAGAATATCTAATGATGACATTCAGAAATAAACTAAAAATAACTGAAGTGATAACACAAGTGATTGAAACACTTCAGTATAAATACACCAGCTTTTCCATCAGAAAAATAACACAGAACATTACATAATAAAATATATTAGTAGAATATTTTTAATTACAATATCTAAAATTTCAGCGGCAGAATAACTAATTGTATATTTATTAAGTTCTGAACAATAGCATTTGACACATTCAAAAGTATAAAAATTTATCTAACCTCTGTAGTTGCCTTTTGTTTTTTATGTTAAATCCATTTTTTTATATTTCTCAACTCCATTTTTTTTTGTTCATTTGCTTCTCCCATTCATAAACACACAAGGAACAGACATGATTTGAACTGCCATCTGATAACCCACAAAATACTGGATACTGAAAAGAGATTTACATGATAATGAATTAGTCCTAAGTACTTGTGGTGTTGCCTGGTTAACAACTCATATGTGGGATGACCTTTATAAGGCTGTTCCATTCTGGTGATCCAATCATAAACCTGCCTCCTGATTGGAAACAAATAAGTTATTTACAATCCCTAGGTGTAATTTGAGATAGGTTTAAGATAGGTAAAGATAGGTTTAATACCTGATAACTTTACAAGTGATCTTGAGATTACCACATAGGTTCCCAAAAAGTTTGATAAGTCATGATAGTTTATGATAGCTTTACAAACGTTAAAGATAGATTTAAGATGGGAAAAGATAGGCTTAATCACTGTAACATGGAAAATGTTGCTTTGTGACTTTTAAGATATGTTTAAGATCACTGTAAGGTCAAAAAGGTGATTTTGTGAGTGAAAGCTAGGTTTAAGATGGGTTTAAGGTGATATGGATTTGATAAGGAGCAGTTTGCGATAATTTCAAACGGTTTATTACTGTTGTACACTGTTCCCAATGGACTTATGAATGCATCCAATCGGACAGACTGTGGAAGTTCCATAGCTTCCTACACGATGGCTTTATGATTATTACAATTGAAAAGCTCCACCTTCTGAACTGACAATTCACATGGATGTAAGCCTATTGTAAAGCATTATCGCCAAGGTGGAACAGCCCTATTAGAAACTTCAACCATCTAGTTTACCACATGCACACACTACCATACAAACTCTGGTGTTCAAGTTTGAAGATAATTCACTCTCTATATATCATTATCTTTGTTGTAATAGTGTAGAGTAATGTTATTGCAAGCAGCTGTGCATTTTAGTCCTTCAGTCACTGGAAAACACCCCCTTTCTTATCACACTTCATGTAAATAAATCACTGGCTAAAGATAGCAACTCCATTTTTTATCTTGCATATCCATGTACCACATCATGCAAAACATCTGGGAAGAGCCAAATCACAAACAAATGAATGGAAAATGCACTCTCTTTTTTACTTATAAAACTTTCACTTATGCATGTATTGTTATAAAGTAAACAAATATCCAAAAATGGCAAGCAGTGCACAAATGAATAAAATACTTTCAACAAAAGTAATTCTATTCCTCTAATTAAATTTTATTAATTCTGATACTATCACAATAAAAGTTAATACAGCATAATTTGCCACAGTCTTACTGCCCTATAGTACCAATTTAAAAACTTCGAAACACTAACTTGTAAAATGATTCTAAAAGTATCATCCATAAAAATGCTACTGTTTTTGGTAAATCCAAACAAGCGAAATGGTGTGGAATCAAAAATAGGTTTGGAATTAATATCTGTCTATTTTATATGCAGTGGAAGCGTTTGAATGAAAAACAACCATTAATTTAAATGTTTAATGGTGATGGAATATATACACATAGGTTTATTTAGATAAATATACCCTACAGATACTAATGTCATGGTTTGAAATGTCACACTTTAATCATGTACTGTTTTTAATTGCTATCAGTATGTTCAATTATACTGTCAATCTTATAATTCCAGATTACACTTTCCCAGTTTTAACAATGTCACTATTCTATATTCTGTATTTTAACCTATAAGTTGAGCTATTATGCAAACTATCACTGTATATTATTCAAAGTCACAATAACTATATTTTCCTGTCCTTTACTATTTATACTTTCTGTTCAAACAATAATCTGACTGTTCCTATCTATATGATATTTCTACTCAACTAAAAAACCAGTAGCATCTCTACATTTGCGATATTTGACAAAAACATAAATCCTTATATCTGGCATATAGAAGCATAGCCTGTACAAAACTGAAGCTAATTGTAAACTGAAACTAACAGTACTAAAGAAATACATAGAAAACTAATGAACCAAAGGTCTTGTGCAAGACTACAAAATCTCCATTGGCTATCTCATCCTCAAACACATAAAGCTAATGTATGTGGTGATATTGGGTACATTCTAATCATTTCCCTTCATACTCTCAATTTACTGCAAACTCCTGCATCTTAGTCCCTTAGTCCCTGGAAATCTCACACCCTTTCTTGTCACACTTCATCTACATAACCACAGGCTATAGATAACAACTCCATTGGATTGATTATATGGCATACCCCATCATGCAAAGCATCTGGGAATAGGTTTTATTTCAAATTGATGGAAAAAGCACTCTCCTTTTCATTTGTAAAAATCACTTTTCATGCACTGTTGTAAAGAAAAGAAAAAATATGCAAAAAATATTAATGCACAAATGAATTCAATACTTCCAACTAAGTCATTTTATTCCTCCTCTGTGTAACTATTTATTAATTTTGACATTTCTCCAATGTCAGTTGATACAATATACTTTATCACAGTATTACTGCCTGGAAATATCAATGTAAAACTTATATAAAGAAATTTAATTTTTATCGGGGATCCTAAACCCCTCCTCAAATTGAAGGGAGCTGAAAAGATCTGTTGCTAATAAATTCAGGTTTAATCATATTTTAAAGGGTGTGGTGTTTGATTACCATTACTGCAAGAGCACTCAGAGAGTGCACACCTCTGCCAATGCCCAACACCTCCAATATTGCTTATGAATCAATTGATTAAACAAGAGGGTCAGAAATGCCCCCAGCAATTAGAGTGTGGAAACAGAAATGTTGATGGAGACAAAAACAGACAAACCAAGGGATGGAATTACAACAATTTCAACAGCAACTTAGCTATGATGGTGATATATTTCCCTGTGACTTTTTGTGTTCAATTGGACAAAGCATTTTTGAGTCACAATCTGGAAACAAAAATGTTGACAGACAGACAAGTGGACAAACAAACTGACAAAATTACACCAATTTCGAAAGCAAACTAGCTACGATGGTGATCTATCGCCCTGTCATGTTTGAATTCAATTGCACAAGGTGTAATCGAGTTAGAGTCCTTAAACGAAAATGTTGACAGACAGACAAATGGGCGAACAAGCTGACGAAATTACACCAATTTTGAAAGCAAACTAGCTATGATGATGATCGATCTCCCTGTCAGGTTTGAATTCAATTGCACAAGGTGTTTTTGAGTTAGAATCTGGAAACGAAAATGTTGGCGGACAGACAAAAATTACACCAATTTCGAAAGTAACCGAGCTATGATGGTGATCGATCTCCCTGTCAAGTTAGAATTCGATTGGAAAAAGCGTTTACGAGTTAGAGTCTGGAAACAAAAATGTTGACGGACAAACTTACAAAAAACGGACAAATGAACAGACGGAATTACACCTATTTCAAAAGCAACCTAGTTATGATGGTGATCTATCTCCCTGTCAAGTTTTAATTTGATTGGACAAACCTTTTTTGAGTTAGAGTCCGGAAACGAAAATGTTGACACAGACAAACTGACAAACGAACAGACGGAATAACACCAATTTCGAAAGCAACATAGCTATGATGGTGATCTATCTCCCTGTCAAGTTTTATATTTGATTGGTCAAAGTTTTTTTGAGTTAGCTTCCAGAAATGAAAATGTTGGCAGATAAAATAGACAAACGAACAGATTGAATTACACCGATTTCGAAAGCAACCTAGCTATGATTGTGATCTATCTCCCTGTGAAGTTTGAATTTGATTGGACAAAGCGTTTTCGAGTTAGAGCCCGGAAATGAAAATGTTGACAGATGAAAAACGGACAAATAAGCGGATAAAATTATGCCATGTTTATTGCGTTAATACATCCTATCCAATGGACAATTGCTTTACCAGTCGGCGCGACCGGTCCCGCCAAACGCCAGAAAAGACATCCTGTATATACTACCGGCAGGACCGGTCATGGAGTGTACATTCACTAGGTGGCGCATTGTACTTCCTTCCTGTCTAGACAGCATGACATAGCATTTTTTTCTTTTGGCGCATGGAGTGTACATACGTGTTTTCTACAGACGTTTTTGAAATTTATCAACAAATTGATCCATTTTATGAACTTTTAAGTTCATTTCCTTACTTCTACGAGTTCTATCATCATGTCTTCTCTTGGGCAGAAAAGAGGAGCTTGCAGGCACGTGATGGCTCTGTTCAACAACCACAAGAAGTGTGCCAGATGTAGGGATAAGGGGGTGGGAGAGGATCCCTGTGTCAAGAAACTTGAATGCCAGATTTGTAAGGCTTTTACGCCTGCTCAAGTTCAACAATTGGCCACCCTGACCTACAAATCCAGGAAAGAACGTGGAGAGCTGAAGAATATGACAGAAACTACCAGTAGTGCTACCCCCACTCTCGGGGACCCTTCAGATGTTACTCTGTTGGGACGAGTACACTCAGACGAGCCATCTTCTGTTGAATCAACACCTACCAAGAAGAATAAGCGTTCTGATGGCTCTCCTAGCACAGCAGTAAACCTACATCTGAAGACCTGAGAGTGAGAGGTTTTCACGACTTGAAGCTTTGCTTCTTAGTAAGTTGTTTTTTGTGTCGGTAGAACCTGTGAGATCTTCAACTGTGGTGACCAGAGAAAATCCCTTTTTTGATCCGGGTGCATCTTCAAGTGTTGTGTCTGCTGGTTTGGTCACTGAGGATACCGGACCCACTCTTGTACAGACCACCGGTAAAGCTGTCCAGTTGTCTGCTACCCAACCTCCACTGGAGGTTCCCGGTATGAAAGCTGTGCAGGATGTCAGTAAGTTTGCTACTCGCCCTGTTCAGGTTCCTGGTACCTCTGATGTAGCCATCCACCCTTTACAGGCTCCTGGTGCAGACAGGAACCGAGCCTTTACAGGCTCCTGGTGCAGGGACAGCCACCCAGCCTCTACAGGCTCCCGGTACAGGTCCTGAAGTGCTGCCAACCGGTAATGATCCTGCTCAGCTAGACCAGTCACTTGCCGGTGGAAGAGCTGTGGAGATTGAAGGTGAATCTGAGAGTGAGCCAGAGCTGGATAGGAAACAGGCTGCACCAGCTAGGGTTAACGTCCAGGGTGAACTACCTGAAAATGCTACTGACCTGGACCTCTCTTAAGAAGCCAACTACAGAGAGACAATAAGATGGGTCAAATCATTCATGGGCTGCCATCAGATCCCTGATTTCGACAGCACTTCTTCTTCCCTGGATGATAACCCATTTGCTGGTTCCAGAGTCACGCCAACCGGTAAAGTGTCTGTCAAACTACTGGTGGATGAGTGGCTGTGTCGAAAATTTGAGAGTGAACCAGACTGTTCCCTGTACCCTTCTAGAAACACTGAGACTGGTGGACTGCTACCTGACCAGTTTGTCAAGCCACCCAGATCATCAAAGTGGTATGACATGCACACAGACAAAAAAAATCTGCTTCAACTACAGTGTGTAACTGGTCTCCGGAACCGGCAAAGTTGAACAGCACCTTCTGCAGAGTGGCCAGACGTAGTTTGCCCTCTGCCCCAGCCTCCCATCCTTTCAGCCAGGACACTTTAAGGCAGTGGGAGAGAGCATTCCGGGAACAGTCTGTGATGTGTAACCAGACTGCTGGTCTGTCAAGATGTTTGACAAAATTGTTTATTTGGGGTTTAACGTCGCTTTCAACACTGTACAGGTCATATCACGATGGGTAGTTGGAAGGGCAGAGGAAACCAGTACATAGAGTTCGCTAGGGTTGTGTACTGTAAACTGCCGACCAGCAGCAAGCAACTACCAGCTTTCCCACTTGAGACCGTATGGGGATCGATCCCCGGCCTCAGAGGTGGGAGGCGAGAGTGTTAACACTCTGCTACCGTGGCCCCCGATAATTGGTAGTAAAGCAGTAAATGCCGAGGACCTGTCCCAATATGACCCTGGCTGTTGAACGGGATGTTTGACAAAAGTACAGGACCCTATGGTTACACACTTGAAGACACTACGTGTGGACAAGACTAAGGGCAAGGCAGCAGAAAGAATGCAGCAGGCAGTGAAGAACTAGAATATTTGGTGACCTTCAACCGGTCAATCTCTCAAGCCTTGCAGCATACTATGCAGGATCTCTGAGGGAATTTTTATCAGCATGGCTAATCTCACTCTGGCACGTAGACAGCTACCTGGAGTTCATACGTAGTGGAGTAAAGCCAGATACCTTTACTGTAGTGCTGGTATTGTTTATCGATATTGAAATATTTATCGAGCTGTGCTAAATATACTGATATCGATAATGTAGGGTACAATATCAATATCAAAACATACTACTAAATAGACGCAATTAAGCTGTTTTCCTTTCAAAAAAATTTAAAATTTGAGAAATATATTGGTTTTCCTATCATTTTTTGTCAAATTACACTTACCACTAAACTGGAAATGCCATATTTGTTTATGTTTCGAGAAACTTCTAAAACTCGGGAAAGGGTTTGGAAGCTCTCTCCCGGAAAACACCCATGACCCGATATTTCAATATCAATTGATACAGAAGCAGAAATATGGTTTGATATCGATATAGATATTATTATTCGATACCAACACTACTTTACTGCCTTATGTACAGCACCGGTTCTTCATTCACTGTTTCCAGACAATTTACTGATCAAGGCTGAAGATGAAATCTCCCATACTGAGGAGAGACGTTCTTCTGGCAGTTCACACAGGAAGCCCGGTCGTTTCCACTCATACGCTTCCTCAAGTGGCAGATCAACACAGCTACCAGACGGGAAGTCCACTACACTGGTCTGGAAGCAAATTCGAGACCGGCAACTAGGACAGAAAGGTCATAGCAAAGCCTCAAACTTCACCCAGAAGCCGACCAAGGGTTCAAAGAAGAAGAAATGACAATTACATTGTATTGTCTTTTAAATGTAGCCAGGGTGAAGGACTCTACATGTATCTGGCAAGTACCTGTACTCTCTACATGTATCCATATACCAATCCACAGTCAGTCCAGGAAGTACATGCATTTTCACATCCAGGGTCGGTCCTACCAGTTCAAAGTCCTACCCTTTGGCCTGTCCACAGTACCTATGGAGTTCACAGTGGTGGCCAATGAGGTCAAACTGATGGCTTTACAGAGGGGTATAAGAATCCACCTGTACCTAGACGACTGGTTGGTGAGAACCACATCCCACCAAACTTGTCTCCAGCATACACAGACCTTGGTAAACATATGAAGACCCCTAGTAAGCTGATAGCGGGGCTGGATGGGTGGGCCTTGCCTGTCCATTGGATAGGGTATTAACTTATAAAAATTTTGTTTACTTATTAAATTTGCAATTTCAAAAGCAACCTAGCTATGATGCTGATCTATCTCCCTGTCAAGTTTGAATTCGATCGGACAAAGCGTTTTCGAGTTAGAGTCTGGAAACAAAATTGTCGACGGGCAGACAGACTGACAGATGTCAGACACATCAATCTAATAGACGGGTTGGTTACACGCAACTCACCTAAAAATCATTTCCCAGGTTCAAATTATCTGTCTAATTTGAAAAGCTACATTTAAGTTATCAAAATTTTCAATTTCATTGCACTACAATAGCCTACCATGTGAACTGAATGCTGAACCGCTCGGTGGAGGGATTACAGCTGAGACTGGAAGAAGTAGTCAATTTTTCTTGGATTTTGAAGTAACAGAATGAATGTTTTAGAAATACCAGTCTGAGTCCCGTTTACAGTGCCCCAGTCCCAAAGACTGGGCCTGTAAAAAGCCAAAAACCTGAATTGTATGAATGACAGTGCGAAAAACTGTCTGGAAGTGTTGATTAGAGGAGAAAAGTGCAGTCTATGCTCACTTATGAAGAGTAAAGCCCTAGGGCTAAGCCACAATGGAAAACAAGCCCTAGGCTTGGAAATTTCATAATTTTTGCCACCCAAAAATGAGATTAAGTGACAACCTTAATAAGTCCTTTGTGTAAAGTGAATTAATAAGTCCTTAATACATAATACACTAGACCTAGCGCATCGGAGAACCGATGCAAATTGTATCCACCCTAAAGACAATGCACCAAAACCTCTGGGATCAATAATAAACGAGTTATAAGCATTTTTAAGTTTGGCTGTCCTTATTTGACCTTGAACGAGCGGCCCAAAGTCAAATCCGACCACACCAGAAGATTCCCAGCCCATGACTTCTTATAGGTTGGTTTACCATCCAAAACCTCTATGACCAATAATAAGTGAGTTATAAGCACTTTTAAGTTTTCCTATGCTCGTTTGACCTTGAAGGGTGGGGTCCAAGGTCAAATCTGACCACACCAAAAGACTTCCAGCCCATGATTTCCTATAGGTTGGTTTACCATCCTAAACCTCTATGACCAATAATAAGCGAGTTATAAGCACTTTTAAGTTGAGGTATCCTCATTTGACCTTGAAGGAGGGGTCCAAGGTCAAATCTGACCACACCAAAAGATTCCCAGCCCATGATTTCCTGTAGGTTGCTTTACCATCCCAAACCTCTAGGACCAATAATAAGCGAGTTATGAGCACTTTTAAGTTTGCCTATCCTCGTTTGACCTTGAAGGAAAGGCCAAGGTCAAATGCGACCACACGAAAAGATTCCCAGCCCATGATTTCCTTTCTGTTGGTTTACCATCCCAAACCTGTAGGACCAATAATAAGCAAGTTATAAGCACTTTTAAGTTTGGCTATGCTTGTTTGACCTTGAAGGAGAGGCCCAAGGTCAAATCCGACCATGCCAGAAGATTTCCAGACCATGATTTCCTACATGTTGGTTTAACATCCCAAACCTCTAGGACCAATAATAAGCGAGTTATAAGCAATTTTATGTTTGGCAGTCCTCGTTTGACCTTGAATGAGGGGCCCAAGGTCAAATCCAACCACACCAAAAGATTCCCAGCCCATGATTTCCTATGTTGGTTTACCATCCCAAACCTCTAGGACCAATAATAAGCGAGTTGTAAGCACTTTTAAGTTTGGCTATGCTTGTTTGATCTTGAAGGAGAGGCCCAAGGTCAAATCCGACCACACCAGAAGATTTTCAGACCATGATTTCCTACATGTTGGTTTACCATTCAAAACCTCTAGGATCAATAATAAGCAAGTTATAAGCACTTTTAAGTTTGACTATACTCATTTGACCTTGAAGGAGAGGCCCAAGGTCAAATCCGACCACACCAAAAGATTCCCAGCCCATGGTTTCCTACATGTTGGTTTACAATCCCCAACCTCTAGGACCAATAATAAGCGAGCTATAAGCACTTTTAAGTTTGGGTATGCTCGTTTGACCTTGAACAATGGGCCCAAGGTCAAATGTGACCATACCAAAAGATTCCCAGCCCATGGTTTCCTATATGTTGGTATACCATCCCAAACCTCTAGGACCAATAATAAGCGAGTTATTAGCACTTTAAACTTTGCCTATCCTCGCTTGACCTTGAATGAGGGGCCCAAGGTCAAATCTGACAACACCAGAAGATTCCCAGCACATGATTTCCTATATGTTGGTATACCATCCCAAACCTCTAGGACCAATAATAAGCGAGTTCAAGGCTTAATCTTAGCAAATTTTTTATGAACTTATAATCAGTCACCCGTCAATCGGTCAGTTATGGCCCGATTGATCCGAATATCGACCGGCGCCTAGATTCTTTCCTCAGGAATGTGCATACCAAATTTGCTTGACCCACACCCAGTACTTTCTGAGGAAATCTAGTGAATAGGAAGTAAATTTTTTTTTGAATTTTTGATAATGTGACCTTGATAAAGGTCAAAGGTCAAATTTATGCCTGTCAAACAATTTTCCCACGCCTATAGAAGATAACTGCTAAATATCATTTGGATAGGCCTAATAACAAGGGAGATATTCAAGGGAGACGATAATGTGGCGGCGGCGGCTGACTGAAAACCAGTGGTGAAACCAATAAGCATCCCCTTTTCAAGGGACGCTTAATTATTTAAAAAATAAAAAGAAAGATCCAAGTCTTATACAAATAAAAGGAAATCTACCTGTGGCCTAGTACATATATGCAAGATAAGAGAGAAATCCCTTCAATAGTCAATGAGAAAATTGTGATAAAATTTAACACTTTGGGTGGTGCTACCTCACTTCTAATGGCTCTGGGGAACAGATGAACAGACAGATCTGCCCACATTTTACGATTTATCATCTTTGATAGATAAGGAATCTTTTAAAATTAACAACATGTCTGGGCCTTATAGTTTCATCGGAGAAGATGTTCATGTGTACGTGGATGTACGGGCACCGGTGTACGGGCACCGCAGGGTGACAACATAATGTCAGCTGACTGACAAGTCAGCTGACATAAAAAGCACTCACAGTAAAAATGTCAATCAGGTGACATTTCAGAAAATTAAGGACTTTTTGTATCCAGAATATGACTGGTCTTTCCTAGACCATAAACACTTCTTTCCTTTGGACAAGCCCTACTCATGATGTAAAAATTTATTGAACTATGCTTATTGCTTTTGGAGTAATTTCAAATAAAGATACACATGAAACTATAATTCCCATAGTTATGGAAAAAAAACCTGGTAGAGGTTTGTGCTCTATGAGTGCTTTCCAGTTTTTCTCCAAGTGATTTTCTGCTCTTTAGAAGGACAATTCCAATTTGTTACATGTTAAATATATGCAACATGTACAAGTGAATGAATCTTCTAAAGCTTTTACTTTTCTGATAAATGTGCACACACACCTTGGTAACAGTAACCTCAGCAATACATGTATATACCCCTGCTACTTGGATAATCAACTTGATAGAAACCACAAGATATAAATTTCACTCTCTTGACAGTTGTAAAACATACAAAACAGTGGGAGGTAATGCTGGGAGAGGTGGGGTGGGGACGCAGTTAAAGGAACCAGTTGGAGATTTTCCTTAGACTGAATACTTGCTTTCTTCCAGTACTGGCAAAATATCTTGTTTGAAAGAGTCAGTTACAACCACAAAACACAGATGCAGATGATGGGCTATTAAATAGATGGTTTTCAGATAACATAAACACTTTCAGTAGGGTAGTAGATAACAATGGATAAGCTTTCCTTGCAGATTTGGTGTGTTGTGATGTATATTTCCTAGGGCTGAGTTTGGGTACTTTTTGTTGTTGGTAGTTGAGACACATATCAACATACTACTGCAGTGGAGTTTTGATGAGTTGATGGTTTTCTTTATTGCATGATATAATTATCAAGTATTATTGTTCACTCTTCAATGGAACAAAATTGAACATATAAAATATGGTTTTAATATCAGTTTAATGTGACTTATCAAAATTACTGAATCCTGTTGCTCTGAATATATTAATTGTTTTGGAATCAAACAAATCTCAGGTGAGTTTTAATTATTAACTTTCTAATATATAAATTTTTTATCAAAAACACATTTTTGTCCCTTATTTTTGAATGCCACAAAAAACAAATAGTACTGTAAAAAAAATTTTAATAGTATATGTGTGTGGACATATTATACTTGTGGCTGATATATTCTTCTAGAAATCATTACATTCAGAGGATTGCACAAAAAACAAACTAGACAAAAGAAAATGGACCAAACGATACTGGACAAAAAGACACCAAAAAGTTTTAATACAAGGACAACTGTTTTGTTGAAACAATTTTAAAATAGTTTAAAGTTATGTTAAACTGGTCCAACACCACTAGTAGCGTCAAATTAAACATACTAATATTTCAGGCTTATATAAAGCATTGAACTAAACATTGACTTTGCATAAATACCACTCTTTTGAAAAGCAATCCAGTATTTATGATTCTACAGCTGATTTTTATGTCAGCTGACTTGTCACTCCCCCAACTCCATTTAACCCTGTTATTTTAGCCCTTCTATTATCCGATCCTTCTATTATCCGAACCAATTGTCCCTCCCCCAAGAGGGTCAGATAATAGAGGTTATACTGTCTTTAGTTTCAATATGTTATTCACCTATTTTGGGGTAAGCTATAACATAGTAAAATTCCACACCTGTGGCTCATTGCATAGCCAAGTAATAGCTACTTTGAGGTTCTTACTCAACACTAAATCATTTATAACTTGAAAAGTATTGCATTTAGAGCATTTTGTTAAAATATGTTAGTCAGCTACTTTTTCATTAACTACAACATGGTGAGTAACTATGTTGACTATCTCAATAGCTAAGTGAGTAAGATCTACTTTTCAGTAACTTCCATCATGAGTAAAATCACTTGTAACTTGAAAACTATTGCATTTACAGAATTTTGTGTAAATATGTTATTGAGATACTTTTGGGTCAGCTATAACATAGTAAAATTTCAGACCTGTAGCTCATGGTATTGCTGAGTAATAGCTAATTTTAGGTGATCACTGTTGAGTAAATCACTTATAACTTGAAAACTATTGCATTTAGATTATTTAGTTTCAGTATGTTATTCACCTATTTTGGGGTCAGCTATAACATAGTAAAATTAAAACTACTGCATTTGCTTTAATATGTTTTTAACTTACTTTTTAAACCGTAACAGTTTTCTTCTTACTTTCCTTCTGAACACCATTTCCAGGGCACAACTTTTGTGTCCTTCTGTCACTTTTACTCTGAAACTCAAAACACACAGCCGACACAGAGCCCATGAACGGACACTGATTGCTTGTTTTTACATGAAATTACCTATATTTCACTTGTCAAAACTGTTTGCTCTAAGTAAACTGAGAATGTTCTATGTGTGTAGAGAAACTTACATTCTCAGTGTGCAGAGTTATTTTCCTTTGCATATGCAGATAATTTAGATAATTCTGATGCTAATAAAAGTATAAGATAGATAGATAGTTTTTATGTCAGCTGACTTGTCAGTCAGCTGGCATTATGTCGTCACTCTGCGGCGTGGGCGTACGCGTACGCGTCTGCGTGAACAACTTCTCCTCCAAAACTACAAGGCCTAGAGACGTGCTGTTTTTTTTAAAAGATACCTTATCTATCGAGGATGAAAAATTGTTCAAGGCATGCAAATCTGTCTGTTCGTCTGTTTGCTAGAGACATTACAAGGGGGGTACCCCCACCAAAAGTGTGAAAATTTCAACTTTTTATCACAATTTTCTCAGTGACTATTGCAGGGATTTCTCTCATATCTTGCATATATGTACTAGGCCAGAGGTAGATTCTCTTGTGTGAGTATGAGACCTGGATCTCTCTTACTTTTTTTTTAATAAATTTTTTTAATAATTTTTAATGCATTAACATTCATGAAATCATGCACAAAATCATTTATAACTTGAAAACTGTTGCATCTAGAGCATTTTGTTAAAATATGTTATTCAGCTACTTTTTTCATAGCTACAATATGGTGAGTAAGTTGGGTGCCTGTCTCAATAGCTAAGTGAGTAATAGCTACTTTTGGGCTTTTCAGTAACTTCCATCATGAGTAGAATCACTTGTAACTTAAAAACTATTGCATTTAGAGAATTTCGTATAAATATGTTATTCAGCTACTTTTGGGTCAGCTATAACATAGTAAAATTTTAGACCTGTAGCTCATGGCATAGCTGAGTAATAGCTACTTTTAGGTTATCACTGTTGAGTAAATTGCTTATAACTTCAAAAGTATTGCATTTAGAGAATTTCGTATAAATATGTTATTCAGCTACTTTTGGGTCAGCTATAACATAGTAAAATTTCAGACCTGTAGCTCATGGCATAGCTGAGTAATAGCTACTTTTAGGTTATCACTGTTGAGTAAATCGCTTATAACTTGGAAACTATTGCATTTAGAGTATTTTGTTTCAATATGTTATTCACCTATTTTGGGATCAGCTATAACATAGTGAAGTTTCAGATCTGTGGCTCATTGCATAGCTGAGTAATAGCTACTTTGAAGTTCTCACTATTGAGTAAATCAGTTGTAATTGGAAAACTATTGCATTTAGAGAATTTCGTATAAATATGTTATTCAGCTACTTTTGGGTCAGCTATAACATAGTAAAATTTCAGACCTGTAGCTCATGGCATAGCTGAGTAATAGCTACTTTTAGGTCATCACTATTGAGTAAATCAGTTGTAACTTGAAAACTATTGCATTTACAGTATTTTGCTTAAATATGTTGTTCACCTACTTTTGGGTCAGCTATAACATAGTAAAATTTCAGACCTGTAGCTCATGGCATAGCTGAGTAATAGCTACTTTTAGGTCATCACTATTGAGTAAATCAGTTGTAACTTGAAAACTATTGCATTTACAGTATTTTGCTTTAATATGTTGTTCACCTACTTTTGGGTCAGCTATAACATAGTGAAATTTCAGACCTGTAGCTCATTGCATAGCTGAGTAATAACTACTTTGAGGTTCTCACTATTGAGTAAATCAGTTGTAATTGGAAAATTATTGCATTTAGAGAATTTAGTATAAATATGTTATTCAGCTACTTTTGGGTCAACTATAACATAGTAAAATTTCAGACCTGTAGCTCATGGCATAGCTGAGTAATAGCTACTTTTAGGTCATCATTATTGAGTAAATCAGTTGTAACTTGAAAACTATTGCATTTACAGTATTTTGCTTAAATATGTTGTTCACCTACTTTTGGGTCAGCTATAACATAGTAAAATTTCAGACCTGTAGCTCATGGCATAGCTGAGTAATAGCTACTTTTAGGTCATCACTATTGAGTAAATCAGTTGTAACTTGAAAACTATTGCATTTACAGTATTTTGCTTAAATATGTTGTTCACCTACTTTTGGGTCAGCTATAACATAGTAAAATTTCAGACCTGTAGCTCATGGCATAGCTGAGTAATAGCTACTTTGAGGTTATCACTGTTGAGTAAATCAGTTGTAATTGGAAAACTATTGCATTTAGAGAATTTAGTATAAATATGTTATTCAGCTACTTTTGGGTCAACTATAACATAGTAAAATTTCAGACCTGTAGCTCATGGCATAGCTGAGTAATAGCTACTTTTAGGTCATCACTATTGAGTAAATCAGTTGTAACTTGAAAACTATTGCATTTACAGTATTTTGCTTAAATATGTTGTTCACCTACTTTTGGGTCAGCTATAACATAGTAAAATTTCAGACCTGTAGCTCATGGCATAGCTGAGTAATAGCTACTTTTAGGTCATCACTATTGAGTAAATCAGTTGTAACTTGAAAACTATTGCATTTACAGTATTTTGCTTAAATATGTTGTTCACCTACTTTTGGGTCAGCTATAACATAGTAAAATTTCAGACCTGTAGCTCATGGCATAGCTGAGTAATAGCTACTTTTAGGTCATCAATATTGAGTAAATCAGTTGTAACTTGAAAACTATTGCATTTACAGTATTTTGCTTAAATATGTTGTTCGCCTACTTTTGGGTCAGCTATAACATAGTAAAATTTCAGACCTGTAGCTCATGGCATAGCTGAGTAATAGCTACTTTTAGGTTATCACTGTTGAGTAAATCGCTTGTAACTTGAAAACTATTGCATTTACAGTATTTTGCTTAAATATGTTATTCACCTATTTTGGGGTCAGCTATAACATAGTGAAGTTCCAGACCCGTGACTCATTGCATAGCTGAGTAATAGCTACTTTTAGGTTATCACTGTTGAGTAAATCGCTTATAACTTGGAAACTATTGCATTTAGAGTATTTTGTTTCCATATGTTATTCACCTATTTTGGGATCAGCTATAACATAGTGAAGTTTCAGATCTGTGGCTCATTGCATAGCTGAGTAATAGCTACTTTGAAGTTCTCACTATTGAGTAAATCAGTTGTAATTGGAAAACTATTGCATTTAGAGAATTTCGTATAAATATGTTATTCAGCTACTTTTGGGTCAGCTATAACATAGTGAAATTACAGACCTGTAGCTCATGGCATAGCTGAGTAATAGCTACTTTTAGGTCATCACTATTGAGTAAATCAGTTGTAACTTGAAAACTATTGCATTTACAGTATTTTGCTTAAATATGTTGTTCACCTACTTTTGGGTCAGCTATAACATAGTAAAATTTCAGACCTGTAGCTCATGGCATAGCTGAGTAATAGCTACTTTTAGGTCATCACTATTGAGTAAATCAGTTGTAACTTGAAAACTATTGCATTTACAGTATTTTGCTTTAATATGTTGTTCACCTACTTTTGGGTCAGCTATAACATAGTGAAATTTCAGACCTGTAGCTCATTGCATAGCTGAGTAATAACTACTTTGAGGTTCTCACTATTGAGTAAATCAGTTGTAATTGGAAAACTATTGCATTTAGAGAATTTAGTATAAATATGTTATTCAGCTACTTTTGGGTCAACTATAACATAGTAAAATTTCAGACCTGTAGCTCATGGCATAGCTGAGTAATAGCTACTTTTAGGTCATCACTATTGAGTAAATCAGTTGTAACTTGAAAACTATTGCATTTACAGTATTTTGCTTAAATATGTTGTTCACCTACTTTTGGGTCAGCTATAACATAGTAAAATTTCAGACCTGTAGCTCATGGCATAGCTGAGTAATAGCTACTTTTAGGTTATCACTGTTGAGTAAATCGCTTATAACTTGGAAATTATTGCATTTAGAGTATTTTGTTTCAATATGTTATTCACCTATTTTTGGGTCAGCTATAACATAGTGAAGTTCCAGACCCGTGACTCATTGCATAGCTGAGTAATAGCTACTTTGAAGTTCTCAATGTTGAGTAAATCACTTGTAATTTGAAAACTATTGCATTTAGAGAATTTAGTATAAATATGTTATTCAGCTACTTTTGGGTCAGCTATAACATTGTAAAATTTCAGACCTGTAGCTCATGGCATAGCTGAGTAATAGCTACTTTTAGGCTATCACTGTTGAGTAAATCACTTATAACTTGAAAACTATTGCATTTAGAGTATTTTGTTTCAATATGTTATTCACCTATTTTGGGGTCAGCTATAACATAGTGAAGTTCCAGACCTGTGGCTCATTGCATAGCTGAGTAATAGCTACTTTGAAGTTCTCACTGTTGAGTAAATCAGTTGTAATTGGAAAACTATTGCATTTACAGAAATTTGTGCAAATATGTTATTCAGCTACTTTTGGGTCAGCTATAACATAGTGAAATTACAGACCTGTAGCTCATGGCACAACTGAGCAATAGCTGTTCTCAGGCACTGACTGTTGAGTAAATCAGCTATAACTTGAAAAATATTGCATTTGGAGTATTTTGTTAAAATATATTGTTCACCTACTTTTGGGTTAGCTATAACATAGTGAAATTACAGACCTATAGCTCATGGCATAGCGGAGCAATAGCTATTTTCTGGTTCTCACTATTGAGTAAATCAGTTGTAACTTGAAAACTATTGCATTTACAGTATTTTGCTTAAATATGTTGTTCAGCTATTTTTAGGTGAGCTATAACAGAGCAAAAATTCAGACATGTAGCTCATTGCATAGCTGAGTAATAGTTACTTTGAGGTTCTCACTCTTGAGTAAATCAGTTGTAACTTGAAAATTATTACATTTAGAGTATTTTGTTAAATATGTTATTCACAGACGTTTTGGTCAGCTATAACATAGTGAAATTGCAGACCTCTATGTCATGGGATAGCTGAGCAATAGCTTCTTTCAGGTTCTCACTGTTGAGTAAATCATTGTATCCAACCTGTAGGAAATCATGGGCTGGGAATCTGTTAATATGGTCCGATTTGACCTTGGAACCCTCCTTCAAGGTCAAATGAGGATAGCCAAACATAAAAGTGCTTATAACTCGCTTATTATTGGTCCCAGAGGTTGGAATGAAAACCAACCTATAGAAAATCATGAGCTGGGAATTTTTTGGTGTGGTCGGATTTCACCTTGGACCCCTCCTTCAAGGTCAAATGAGGATAGCCAAACTTAAAAGTGCTTATAACTCACTTATTATTGGTCCTAGAGGTTTCGAATGGAAAACCAACCTATAGAAAGTAAATGTTCACGGGCACTCTCCTCTTGTTTTATTTTACTGACGTTGTGTTATACAATAAAGTAACATCAGACATTAAATACATTTCTTAACACCCAGCCATAAAGGCTTACAAGTCAGTTTAATTCAAAAATCTTTAGTAGAAAGTGCACGTGTGACAGGAAGAATTACGTTACAATTTAAGATTCCAATACACAAAAAAAGAAAATTATTACTTATTTCTCTTCTAATGAATTCTCAGCATTTATAAATTGACAAAGGATTTTATCAACTAACATTAATTAGTTGTATATAATATGGATTTTCTACATTCCCAAATTGACACAAGGAATTTCGCCAAGCGACGAATATGTACACCTTTTAGTTTCATTAGAACCATAAATTTATCAAATACATCTATATTGTTAAACTCAACTGTAACATTATCACAAATATATGAAAAGAACGTTTCTCTTTGATTCTGATATCTTGGACACTGAATAACAAAATGAATTTCATCTTCAATTTCCATTTCATTGCATAAAATGCAAATTCGTTTTGAAAATTTTTCATTTTTGTACCTTCCCTTTTCTATAGCCAATGGTAAAGTACAGGATCGTAACTTTGCCAAGACGGATCTTTGCATTTTGGTAAGGTTTATTTCTAAGTATTCTTCCTTACTGATATGACTTTTATATGATGTATATGTTCGTAATTTAGGTTTAAAAGCCACAGAGTCTTGCCATTCAAAATCTATTAAGGTGTTGAGTTTTTCTTTTGCCAGGTTTATGTCAATTTCAGCACCTGTAAAGATATTTTCAGACATACCAATTTGGTTTAAAACATTTTCCACGTCACCGGACCAGTTTTCATTTGAGATGTTTTGCAAGTCATTTTCAAAAACTTTATAGGTTAATCGACTGTGGTCCATGTTAATAAGTCGATTGTAGTATTTGAGAATGTTTTCAAACATTCTTTGCTTAGCGGTTATCCATCCCATATCTCCAGTAAGTGCATGAATTGGAGTTTTAGCATTCACACCCATAAAGTAACGTGCTGCTCTGAGTTGTACTTTTTCTGCAAATGATGAATGTTTGAATCCCCAGATGCCATTACAATAATCTGTTATTGGAGTTATACCTTGGTTAAACAATTTTGTAAAAGTATGATAGCCGATATTTTTGTGTGTTTTGAATTTTGAGATAAGACCTCCAAGTGCCCGACCTCCAGCCTCTGCTAATTCTTGTGCAGAGACTTTAAAGTCCAGGTTTTCATCCAAGGTTACCCCTAAGTATCTATACTTTCCCACTGTTTCAATAGCCATTGGTCCTATTTTAAATGGATAGCTTGTTCTTGCTTTCCTCTTTTTTCTGAAATGAACTACTTGACTTTTTTCATTGTTTATAGTCAAATGCCATTTTTCACACCATTCACTTAGTTTGTTTAGCATAATTTGTAAATTTTCCTCATTTTCGGCTAATATTGCAATATCATCAGCATAGAGCAAAATTGATACCTTCCTGTCCCCCACTGTTATACCTAACCCTAAATTCTGAATTTCGATCGCCAAGTCATTGATGAAAATTGCAAAAAGCGTTGGTGAGAGGTTATCACCTTGACGAACCCCTGTATCTACCTTGAACCAATTTGTGTATAAATTATTTAAACGAATACAGGATACAGTTGATTTATAAAGGGCACGTATGGCCCAATAAATTTTACCTTTGATATTATGAATTAATAATTTATACCATAAGAGATCCCTGTCTGCCCAATCAAAAGCCTTCTGCATATCTATAAATGCAACAACTGTACTATTATTTGTATGTAAACGATTTCTAATTATTGATGTTAAGGTAAATATATGGTCCATACAGGATCTTGATTGTCTAAATCCATTTTGTTCTTCACATAGCATATCTACTTGATCACAGTATCTTATTATACGTTTATTTAATAGTTGTGAATATAACTTTCCTACATGGGAAAGTAATGAAACTCCTCTATATGACAATGGAATAAATGGGTCCTTTAAAGAACTCTTAGGAATTGGTGAGATGATGGCTTTAAGCCAGCACTCTGGAACAACACTATTTGAAAAGCATACATTAAATAGTTTCATTAAGGCTACCTTACAGTCTATGCTGTACAGAATATCATTATAAATCTCATCAACTCCACATGCCTTATTTTTTTTAGCCATATTGACAACCGATTCTACCTCATCAAAGGTTATCTCAGTATTTAAGTAATCATTTGTATGTATATCTGTTTCCAAAGTGTATTTGTGGTCAAGCATTTCAGCATATGCAATATTTTCATCATTTTTATTTCCTCTATTATATAACTTTTCGAATTCCTTTTCCCATTTATTTAGTACATAATTGGTATCATTACATTCTTTCCCCTCATCATCATAGACTGTCATTGGGATTTTTGATTTCCGTGGTCCCAGATTTTTTATTGTTTTCCAAAATTCCTTTGGGTTTGATGTATTTATTCTTTCTAACTTTTCAATGAATCGGTTGTCAAATTGGCGCTCATAGTACCTTAATTTCTTATCAAATTGTTTTCTGGATATTAGAAATTGAGCTCTTTTTTCATATTTTGCTTGTCTTGTCCCCACAAAACTTCTAAATTGTCTTTCTTTTTTACACATGATTTTCCATAAATTGGTTAACTCCTGATTCCAGAAGGGTTTATGGCTTTTAAATTTTTTACGTGACACAGTGCTTTGAAATTTATAATTTAGATTTTTATCCATTTCGTTTAAGATGCATTTACAAAATTCATGATACACCTGATTTACTTCTTGTTGTGCACCTTGAATATGTTCAAGTTTGTCAACAACTTTTTCAATATTTTCTCTCCAAACGTTGTTTGCCATAAAACAGTCTCGAATCTGGGTAAAATCATATTTTTTTCCTTTTAGTAGATCCTCAGAACTTTTACCAGATATCGACATGGGTTGTCTGTAACCTGTATATATATCAACACACACTGCTGAATGATCTGGTGGTTTACTATTTGAGCTTATAAATGTTTGTAAGTTATATTTACATATGATATCAGTCATTAAAAGTACCTCAAAATTTACACAGTTTTTGAAGCAGTCGTGTGGTACAACAATATAGTCAACTACTGCATTTCCTCTATTTGTGGAAGTAAAATTATCTTTATCATCCTTAAAACGACCATTTAGAACACAGCATTGGGTACTCTTTAAAAACTCTAAGAAAATCTCACAGTAGCTATTTTTAGAAACATCTTTGGGCATTCTCTGGGGTATTTTATCAAAATTTATACAGTCAGATCCATTTCCAACTCGTGAATTAAAATCACCACAGATAAATATTGCATTTTCTGTGTTATAACTATACAACTGAGCCATAAGGTGATCAAAGAAATTATCAGGATTTGTATAACAAGTAGCAAAAATGATGGGGATAACACAGAACTTACCACATAAGGAATGTACAGGAATAAAACTTTGGTCCCTGTGTATCTAATTATAAAAGTAGCAATAATTTGAAAAAGGATAAATTGGAGTAAAAATGATTCATCTAAAATTTCATTTATATTGCATTATCGTATTGGACAATAATAAAGTTTTTATATCTGGATCCAGAATCTTAAAAAATATCAGTGTCAATGCAAGTGGCTTGCTATGGCAGAGATCTGGCCACCCTATTGTTTTGGTAGCCCAGGAGTCAAAATTATGTTCTGGGGAGTCAAAACATCAAAAATTTTGACTGTTGTTTGTGTTCAAGCTGAAGGGCACAGTTTCTTTCAGATTTATTTTATATTTAGTGCATGAATTGGTGGGTATGAGCTAAGTCTCACCACCCTACCTTTTTTGTACGACTAGGGTCAAAATCAAGCGACTAATAGCTATTTTAAGCCCAGGAGTCAAAATTATGATCTGGGGAGTCAAAAGCCCCAAAAATTTTTACTTGTAACTTGAAAACTGTTGCATTTAGAGAATTTTGTTTAAATATGTTATTCAGCTAGTTTTGGGTCACCTATAACATAGTAAAATTGCGAGACCTGTAGCTCATTCCATAGCCCAGTAATAGCTACTTGGAGGCTCTCACTGTTTAGTAAATCAACTTGAAAACTAGACCTAGCACATCAGAGAACCGATGCAAATTGTATCCACCGTAAAGACAATGCACCAAAACCTCTAGGACCAGTTATAAGCACTTTTAAGTTTGGCTGTCCTCATTTGACCTTGAAGGAGGGGCCCAAGGTCAAATCCGGCCACACCAGAAGATTCCCAGAGCATGATTTCCTATATGTTGGTTTACCATCCCAAACATGTAGGACCAATAATAAGTGAGTTATAAGCACTTTTTAGTTTGGCTGTCCTCATTCAACCTTGACCGTGGGGCCCAAGGTCAAATCCGACCACACCAGAAGATTCCTAGCCCATGATTTTCTATATGTTGGTTTACCATCCCAAACCTCTAGGACCAATAATAAGCGAGTTATAAGCACTTTTAAGTTTGGCTGTCCTCATTTGACCTTGAAGGAGGGGCCCAAGGTCAAATCCGGCCACACCAGAAGATTCCCAGCCCATGATTTTCTATATCTTGGTTTACCATCCCAAACCTCTAGGACCAATAATAAGCGAGTTATAAGCACTTTTAGGTTTCGCTGTCCTCATGTGACCTTGAAGGAGGGGCCCAAGGTCAAATCTGACCACACCAGAAGATTCCCAGTGCATGATTTGGTATAGGTTGGTTTACCATCCCAAACCTCTAGGACCAATAATAAGCGAGTTATAAGCACTTTTAAGTTCGGCTGTCCTCATTAAGCGTCCCGCAAGGGACGCTTGTTTGTGTATGGGAGAGCTTCTGGCTCCGCCGGCTCCGCATTTTGTTTTCTTATAACTCTGTAACCGTTAGGCGGATTCTTTTCAAATTTGGCAGGTTTAGGCAGTAGCCCTGGGGAATTTTTTTGAATATGCTGCAGTGACATTTCAACCAATCAGAGAGGTCACATGACCAAAAATGTCTTTTTTCGATGGGGAAGCTTGTCCGGATGATAACTTGAAAGGAATTTTATCAATTCACCTGAAACTTGGCAAATACATTCATTCTATTAAAATCTGGAAATCATTAGATTTTGGCATTGATTGGTCAAGAAATGGCCGAGTAATTAATGACTAATTAATCATTACGAATTTTCCAAATAAGGAAAACACAAAAATGCTTATATCTCGAAAACCGTGCTAGATAGAGCGATTTCGACGAAATTTTTGACCCGCAGGGTATCTCTGCGGAGTAGTTTTCCCAATTTTCAAAAAATTTTTGTCTCGCCCAAAATGGCGGCCATTTTGAATTTTCGAAATTTTCGCAAAAATTGCAAAACACAAAAATGCTTATATCTCAAAAACCGTGCTAGATAGAGCAATTTCGACAAAATTTTTGACCCGCAGGATATCTCTGCGGAGTACTTTTCCCAATTTTCAAAAAAATTTTGTCTCGCCAAAAATGGCGGCCATTTTGAATTTTCGAAATTTTCGCCAAAATTGCAAAACACAAAAATGCTTATATCTCGAAAACCGTGCTAGATAGAGCGATTTCGACGAAATTTTTGACCCTCAGGGTATCTCTGCAGAGTAGTTATCCCAATTTTGAAAAAAAATTTTGTCTCGCCAAAAATGGCGGCCATTTTGAATTTTCGAATTTTTCGCAAAAATTGCAAAACATAAAAATGGTTATATCTTGAAAACCCTGCTAGATAGAGCGATTTCGACGAAATTTTTGACCCACAGGGTATATCTGCAGAGTAGCCATGCCAATTTTCAAAAAAATTTTGTCTCGCCAAAAATGGCGGCCATTTTGAATTTTTGAATTTTTCGCAAAAATTGCAAAACATAAAAATGCTTATATCTCAAAAACCCTGCTAGATAGAGCGATTTCGACGAAATTTTTGACCCGCAGGGTATCTCTGCAGAGTAGCCATGCCAATTTTCAAACAAAAAATTTCTCACAAAAAATGGCGGCCATTTTGAATTTTCGAATTTTTCGCAAAAATTGCAAAACATAAAAATGCTTATATCTCGAAAACCCTGCTAGATAGAGCGATTTCGACGAAATTTTTGACCCACAGGGTATATCTGCAGAGTAGCCATGCCAATTTTCAAAAAAATTTTGTATCGCCAAATATGGCGGCCATTTTGAATTTTCGAATTTTTCGCAAAAATTGCAAAACATAAAAATGCTTATATCTCAAAAACCCTGATAGATAGAGCGATTTCGACGAAATTTTTGACCCACAGGGTATCTCTGCAGAGTAGCCATGCCAATTTTCAAACAAAAAATTTCTCGCAAAAAATGGCAGCCATTTTGAATTTTCGAATTTTTCGCAAAATTGCAAAACACAAAAATGCTTATATCTCGAAAACCGTGCTAGATAGAGCGATTTCGACGAAATTTTTGACCCACAGGGTATCTCTGCAGAGTAGCCATACCAATTTTCAAAAAAATTTTGTCTTGCCAAAAATGGCGGCCATTTTGAATTTTCGAATTTTTCGCAAAAATTGCAAAACATAAAAATGCTTATATCTCGAAAACCCTGCTAGATAGAGCGATTTCGACGAAATTTTTGACCCACAGGGTATATCTGCAGAGTAGCCATGCCAATTTTCAAAAAATTTTTGTCTCGCCAAATATGGCGGCCATTTTGAATTTTCGAATTTTTCGCAAAAATTGCAAAACATAAAAATGCTTATATCTCGAAAACCGTGCTAGATAGAGCGATTTCGACGAAATTTTTGACTCTCAGGGTATCTCTGCAGAGTAGTTATCCCAATTTTGAAAAAAAATTTTGTCTCGCCAAAAATGGCGGCCATTTTGAATTTTCGAATTTTTCGCAAAAATTGCAAAACATAAAAATGGTTATATCTCGAAAACCCTGCTAGATAGAGCGATTTCGACGAAATTTTTGACCCACAGGGTATATCTGCAGAGTAGCCATGCCAATTTTCAAAAAAATTTTGTCTCGCCAAAAATGGCGGCCATTTTGAATTTTTGAATTTTTCGCAAAAATTGCAAAACATAAAAATGCTTATATCTCAAAAACCCTGCTAGATAGAGCGATTTCGACGAAATTTTTGACCCGCAGGGTATCTCTGCAGAGTAGCCATGCCAATTTTCAAACAAAAAATTTCTCACAAAAAATGGCGGCCATTTTGAATTTTCGAATTTTTCGCAAAAATTGCAAAACATAAAAATGCTTATATCTCGAAAACCCTGCTAGATAGAGCGATTTCGACGAAATTTTTGACCCACAGGGTATATCTGCAGAGTAGCCATGCCAATTTTCAAAAAAAATTTGTCTCGCCAAATATGGCGGCCATTTTGAATTTTCGAATTTTTCGCAAAAATTGCAAAACATAAAAATGCTTATATCTCAAAAACCCTGCTAGATAGAGCGATTTCGACAAAATTTTTGACCCACAGGGTATCTCTGCAGAGTAGCCATGCCAATTTTCAAACAAAAAATTTCTCGCAAAAAATGGCAGCCATTTTGAATTTTCGAATTTTTCGCAAAATTGCAAAACACAAAAATGCTTATATCTCGAAAACCGTGCTAGATAGAGCGATTTCGACGAAATTTTTGACCCACAGGGTATCTCTGCAGAGTAGCCATGCCAATTTTCAAAAAAATTTTGTCTTGCCAAAAATGGCGGCCATTTTGAATTTTCGAATTTTTCGCAAAAATTGCAAAACATAAAAATGCTTATATCTCGAAAACCCTGCTAGATAGAGCGATTTCGACGAAATTTTTGACCCACAGGGTATATCTGCAGAGTAGCCATGCCAATTTTCAAAAAATTTTTGTCTCGCCAAATATGGCGGCCATTTTGAATTTTCGAATTTTTCGCAAAAATTGCAAAACATAAAAATGCTTATATCTCGAAAACCGTGCTAGATAGAGCGATTTCGACGAAATTTTTGACCCTCAGGGTATCTCTGCAGAGTAGTTATCCCAATTTTGAAAAAAAATTTTGTCTCGCCAAAAATGGCGGCCATTTTGAATTTTCGAATTTTTCGCAAAAATTGCAAAACATAAAAATGGTTATATCTCGAAAACCCTGCTAGATAGAGCGATTTCGACGAAATTTTTGACCCACAGGGTATATCTGCAGAGTAGCCATGCCAATTTTCAAAAAAATTTTGTCTCGCCAAAAATGGCGGCCATTTTGAATTTTTGAATTTTTCGCAAAAATTGCAAAACATAAAAATGCTTATATCTCAAAAACCCTGCTAGATAGAGCGATTTCGACGAAATTTTTGACCCGCAGGGTATCTCTGCAGAGTAGCCATGCCAATTTTCAAACAAAAAATTTCTCACAAAAAATGGCGGCCATTTTGAATTTTCGAATTTTTCGCAAAAATTGCAAAACATAAAAATGCTTATATCTCGAAAACCCTGCTAGATAGAGCGATTTCGACGAAATTTTTGACCCACAGGGTATATCTGCAGAGTAGCCATGCCAATTTTCAAAAAAAATTTGTCTCGCCAAATATGGCGGCCATTTTGAATTTTCGAATTTTTCGCAAAAATTGCAAAACATAAAAATGCTTATATCTCAAAAACCCTGCTAGATAGAGCGATTTCGACGAAATTTTTGACCCACAGGGTATCTCTGCAGAGTAGCCATGCCAATTTTCAAACAAAAAATTTCTCGCAAAAAATGGCAGCCATTTTGAATTTTCGAATTTTTCGCAAAATTGCAAAACACAAAAATGCTTATATCTCGAAAACCGTGCTAGATAGAGCGATTTCGACGAAATTTTTGACCCACAGGGTATCTCTGCAGAGTAGCCATGCCAATTTTCAAAAAAATTTTGTCTTGCCAAAAATGGCGGCCATTTTGAATTTTCGAATTTTTCGCAAAAATTGCAAAACATAAAAATGCTTATATCTCGAAAACCCTGCTAGATAGAGCGATTTCGACGAAATTTTTGACCCACAGGGTATATCTGCAGAGTAGCCATGCCAATTTTCAAAAAATTTTTGTCTCGCCAAATATGGCGGCCATTTTGAATTTTCGAATTTTTCGCAAAAATTGCAAAACATAAAAATGCTTATATCTCGAAAACCGTGCTAGATAGAGCGATTTCGACGAAATTTTTGACCCTCAGGGTATCTCTGCAGAGTAGTTATCCCAATTTTGAAAAAAAATTTTGTCTCGCCAAAAATGGCGGCCATTTTGAATTTTCGAATTTTTCGCAAAAATTGCAAAACATAAAAATGGTTATATCTCGAAAACCCTGCTAGATAGAGCGATTTCGACGAAATTTTTGACCCACAGGGTATATCTGCAGAGTAGCCATGCCAATTTTCAAAAAAATTTTGTCTCGCCAAAAATGGCGGCCATTTTGAATTTTTGAATTTTTCGCAAAAATTGCAAAACATAAAAATGCTTATATCTCAAAAACCCTGCTAGATAGAGCGATTTCGACGAAATTTTTGACCCGCAGGGTATCTCTGCAGAGTAGCCATGCCAATTTTCAAACAAAAAATTTCTCACAAAAAATGGCGGCCATTTTGAATTTTCGAATTTTTCGCAAAAATTGCAAAACATAAAAATGCTTATATCTCGAAAACCCTGCTAGATAGAGCGATTTCGACGAAATTTTTGACCCACAGGGTATATCTGCAGAGTAGCCATGCCAATTTTCAAAAAAAATTTGTCTCGCCAAATATGGCGGCCATTTTGAATTTTCGAATTTTTCGCAAAAATTGCAAAACATAAAAATGCTTATATCTCAAAAACCCTGCTAGATAGAGCGATTTCGACGAAATTTTTGACCCACAGGGTATCTCTGCAGAGTAGCCATGCCAATTTTCAAACAAAAAATTTCTCGCAAAAAATGGCAGCCATTTTGAATTTTCGAATTTTTCGCAAAATTGCAAAACACAAAAATGCTTATATCTCGAAAACCGTGCTAGATAGAGCGATTTCGACGAAATTTTTGACCCACAGGGTATCTCTGCAGAGTAGCCATGCCAATTTTCAAAAAAATTTTGTCTTGCCAAAAATGGCGGCCATTTTGAATTTTCGAATTTTTCGCAAAAATTGCAAAACATAAAAATGCTTATATCTCGAAAACCCTGCTAGATAGAGCGATTTCGACGAAATTTTTGACCCACAGGGTATATCTGCAGAGTAGCCATGCCAATTTTCAAAAAATTTTTGTCTCGCCAAATATGGCGGCCATTTTGAATTTTCGAATTTTTCGCAAAAATTGCAAAACATAAAAATGCTTATATCTCAAAAACCCTGCTAGATAGAGCGATTTCGACGAAATTTTTGACCCACAGGGTATCTCTGCAGAGTAGCCATGCCAATTTTCAAACAAAAAATTTCTCGCAAAAAATGGCGGCCATTTTGAATTTTCGAATTTTTCGCAAAAATTGCAAAACATAAAAATGCTTATATCTCGAAAACCCTGCTAGATAGAGCGATTTCGACGAAATTTTTGACCCACAGGGTATATCTGCAGAGTAGCCATGCCAATTTTCAAAAAATTTTTGTCTCGCCAAATATGGCGGCCATTTTGAATTTTCGAATTTTTCGCAAAAATTGCAAAACATAAAAATGCTTATATCTCAAAAACCCTGCTAGATAGAGCGATTTCGACGAAATTTTTGACCCACAGGGTATCTCTGCAGAGTAGCCATGCCAATTTTCAAACAAAAAATTTCTCGCAAAAAATGGCGGCCATTTTGAATTTTCGAATTTTTCGCAAAATTGCAAAACACAAAAATGCTTATATCTCGAAAACCGTGCTAGATAGAGCGATTTCGACGAAATTTTTGATCCACAGGGTATCTCTGCAGAGTAGCCATGCCAATTTTCAAAAAAATTTTGTCTTCCCAAAAATGGCGGCCATTTTGAATTTTCGAATTTTTGCGCAAAAATTGCAAAACACAAAAATGCTTATATTTCGAAAACCGTGCTACATAGAGCGATTTCGACGAAATGTTTTATCTTCAGGGTATCTCTGCAGAGCAGCTATCCCAAAGAGCTTTCACTTAGTGAAGTTTCAGACCCATAGCTAATAGCTCACCTACTCAAAAAGAGTAAATGCGAATTACCTCTAAAAGTATTGCAGATGGCCAATTTTTCTCAAATAACTCATTCACCTACTTTTGGAAGAGCTTTCACATGGTGAAGTTTCAGACCCATAGCCAATTATTCACCTACTCAAAATGAGTAAATGCGAATTATTTCTAAAAGTATTGCAGATAGCCAATTTTTCTCAAATAACTCATTCACCTACTTTTGGGAGAGCTTTCACATGGTGAAGTTTCAGACCCATAGCTAATTATTTACCTACTCAAAATGAGTAAATGCTAATTATCTGTAAAAGTATTGCGGATACCCAATTTTTGTCAAATAACTCATTCATCTACTTGTGGGAGAGCTTTCACATGGTGAAGTTTCAGACCCATAGCTAATTACTCACCTACTCAAAATGAGTAAATACGAATTATCTCATAAAGTATTGCAGATAGCCAATTTTTCTCAAATTAATCATTCACCTACTTTTGGGAGAGCTTTCACTTGGTGAAGTTTCAGACCCATAGCTAATTACTCACCTACTCAAAATGAGTAAATGCGAATTATCTCTAAAAGTATTGCAGATAGCCAATTTTTCTCAAATAACTCATTCACCTACTTTTGGGAGAGCTTTCACTCTGTGAAGTTTCAGACCCATAGCTAATTACTCACCTACTCAAAATGAGTAAATGCGAATTATCTCTAAAAGTATTGCAGATAGCCAATTTTTCTCAAATAACTCATTCACCTACTTTTGGGAGAGCTTTCACTTGGTGAAGTTTCAGACCCATAGCTAATTACTCACCTACTCAAAATGAGTAAATGCGAATTATCTCTAAAAGTATTGCAGATAGCCAATTTTTCTCAAATAACTCATTCACCTACTTTTGGGAGAGCTTTCACTTGGTGAAGTTTCAGACCCATAGCTAATTACTCGTCTACTCAAAATGAGTAAATGCGAATTATCTCTTAAAAGTATTGCAGATAGCCAATTTTTCTCAAATAACTCATTCACCTACTTTTGGGAGAGCTTTCACTTGGTGAAGTTTCAGACCCATAGCTAATTACTCACCTACTCAAAATGAGTAAATGCGAATTATCTCTAAAAGTATTGCAGATAGCCAATTTTTCTCAAATAACTCATTCACCTACTTTTGGGAGAGCTTTCACTTGGTGAAGTTTCAGACCCATAGCTAATTACTCGTCTACTCAAAATGAGTAAATGCGAATTATCTCGTAAAGTATTGCAGATAGCCAATTTTTGTCAAATTAATCATTCACCTACTTTTGGGAGAGCTTTCACTTGGTGAAGTTTCAGACCCATAGCTAATTACTCACCTACTCAAAATGAGTAAATGCGAATTATCTCTAAAAGTATTGCAGATAGCCAATTTTTCTCAAATAACTCATTCACCTACTTTTGGGAGAGCTTTCACTCTGTGAAGTTTCAGACCCATAGCTAATTACTCACCTACTCAAAATGAGTAAATGCGAATTATCTGTAAAAGTATTGCAGATAGCCAATTTTTCTCAAATAACTCATTCACCTACTTTTGGGAGAGCTTTCACTTGGTGAAGTTTCAGACCCATAGCTAATTACTCACCTACTCAAAATGAGTAAATGCGAATTATCTCGAAAAGTATTGCAGATAGCCAATTTTTCTCAAATTAATCATTCACCTACTTTTGGGAGAGCTTTCACTTGGTGAAGTTTCAGACCCATAGCTAATTACTCGTCTACTCAAAATGAGTAAATGCGAATTATCTCTAAAAGTATTGCAGATAGCCAATTTTTCTCAAATAACTCATTCACCTACTTTTGGGAGAGCTTTCACTTGGTGAAGTTTCAGACCCATAGCTAATTACTCGCCTACTCAAAATGAGTAAATGCGAATTATCTCTAAAAGTATTGCAGATAGTCAATTTTTCTCAAATAACTCATTCACCTACTTTTGGCACAGCTTTCACTTGGTGAAGTTTCAGACCCATAGCTATTTATTCACCTACTCAAAATGAGTAAATGTGAATTATCTCTAAAAGTATTGCAGATAGCCAATTTTTCTCAAATAACTCATTCACCTACTTTTGGGAGAGCTTTCACTCTGTGAAGTTTCAGACCCATAGCTATTTATTCACCTACTCAAAATGAGTAAATGCTAATTATCTGTAAAAGTATTGCGGATACCCAATTTTTATCAAATACTCATTCATCTACTTGTGGGAGAGCTTTCACATGGTGAAGTTTCAGACCCATAGCTAATTACTCACCTACTCAAAATGAGTAAATGCGAATTATCTCTAAAAGTATTGCAGATAGCCAATTTTTCTCAAATAACTCATTCACCTACTTTTGGGAGAGCTTTCACTTGGTGAAGTTTCAGACCCATAGATAATTATTCACCTACTCAAAATGAGTAAATGTGAATTATCTCTTAATGGTATTGCAGATAGCCAATTTTTCTCAAATAACTCATTCACCTACTTTTGGAAGACCTTTCACACACGAAAATGAAAAATTGTGAATATCTCGGAAAAGCTATTTCTTCGGCTTTAATGCTCGGCGGGAGATACACACCACGGCAGTGGTCTTGACAAAAATTTTTGTCTCCCCAAAAATGGTGGCCATTTTGAATTTTCAAAGTTTTTGCAAAACACAAAAATGCTTATATCTCGAAAACTGTGCTATATGGAGCGAACTCAACAAAATTTTGGACCTGCTGGGTATCTCTGCAGAGTAGCCATGCCAATTTTCAAAATATTTTTGTCTCGCCAAATATAGCAGACATTTTTAATTTTTTTATTTTTTGCAAAACACAAAAATGCTTATATCGTGAAAACCGTGCTAGATAGAGCAGACTGCGCTGACTTTGGTTGCCACAACAGTATAAGGCTAGAAACGAAGCATTTTCTTAATACTTTAGCACTCACCTTTATATCCTTTTCGGGACGCTTTGTTTTTGCTATGCAAAAACATTATCTTTTTTTTTTGCGAGCGATCCTCTAGTTTGACCTTGAACGAGGGGACCAAGGTCAAATCCGACCACACCAGAAGATTCCCAGCCCATAGTTTCCTATATGTTGGTTTACCATCCCAAACCCCTAGGACCAATAATAACCCAGTTATAAGCACTTTTAAGTTTGGCTGTCCTCATTTGACCTTCAAGGAGGATCCCAAGGTCAAATCCGACCACACCAGAAGATTCCCAGCCCATGATTTCCTATATGTTGGTTTACCATCCCAAACCTCTAGGACCAATAATATGCGAGTTATAAGCACTTTTACCTTTGGCTATCCTCATTTGACCTTGAAGGAGGGGCCCAAGGTGAAATCTGACCACGCCAGAAGATTCCCAGCCCATGATTTTCTGTATGCTGGTTTACCATCCCAAACCTCTAGGACCAATAATAAGCGAGTTATAAGCACTTTTAAGTTTGGCTGTCCTCGTTTGACCTTGAATGAGGGGCCCAAGGTCAAATCCGACCTCACCAGAAGATTCCCAGCCCATGATTTTCTATATGTTGCTTTACCATCCCAAACCTCTAGGACCAATAATAAGCGAGTTATAGGCACTTTTACCTTTGGCTATCCTCGTTTGACCTTGAAGGAGGGGCCCAAGGTCAAATCCGACCACGCCAGAAGATTCCCTGCCCATGATTTTCTATATGCTGGTTTACCATCCCAAACCTCTAGGACCAATAATAAGCGAGTTATGAGCACTTTTAAGTTTGGCTGTCCTCGTTTGACCTTGAAGGAGGGGCCCAAGGTCAAATCCAACCACACCAGAAGATTCCCAGCCCATGATGTCCTATATGTTGGTTTACCATCCCAAACCTCTAGGATCGATAATAAGCGAGTTATAAGCACTTTTAAGTTCGACTATCCTCGTTTGACCTTGAAGGAGGGGTCCAAGATCAAATCTGACCACATCAGAAGATTCGCAGCACATGATTTCCTATAGGTTGGCTTCACATTGCAAACCTCTAGGACCAATAATAAGGGAGATATAGGCACCTTTAAAGTCCGCTATGTGGGTTACTTCGGCACTCCGTGGATGACCTTGAATTAGGAGCTTCAAGGTCAAATGTGTGCAAGGTTGTAGAGGACATGTATATGTGTCATACATATCACCTATGAAGAGATTCCACCTTCTACCTATGAGGAACAGCCAGTAGAAAAATGTAGATTATTTTCAAAGAAATACCCGTGGCGGCCATCTTGTTTTTCAGAATGAGGCGATTTTCCTTCCCAGAGAAGCTTACCCCCCAATGAAGATATCCTGCAAATTTGGTGAACCTAGCTGCTGTTGTTTTCCTGTTAGAGTGTTAACGCCGAAAATCTCTCTACGCGCGGCGGCGGCGTAGCGGACGCTAAACCAAAGTATCCACCGGATGCTTCCGGTGGATACAACTAATGCAAAAGTGCTTATAATTCGCCTATTATTGGTCCTAGAGGTTTGAAATGTGAAACCAATCTATAGAAAATCATGGGCTAGGAATCTTTTCATGTTCTCAGATTTGACCTTGGGCCCTCTCCTTCAAAGTCAAACAAGGATAGCCAAATTTAAAAGTGCTTATAACTCACTTTTTATTGGTCCTAGAGGTTTACAATGTGCAAAACAACAAAAAGGAAATTATGGGCTAGGAATCTTCTGCCACTGTGGCCTAGCGGGTAACACACTTGTCTAGGAACTCAGAGGATGTGGGTTCAGTCCCAGGTACAGGCAGATACATAGTGGCTCGGATGACCACTTAAAATGGCGGTCCTCTGTCATTGGGTCCTATCCCCAGTGGCAGGTTAAAGAACCTCAAGGATGTTGATAAATGGTCATCCTTGAGCCTCTATCTTCCAGTTAGGGGAATGTGAGTTACATGTGAGTTGGGGCTGTACCTGTACAGTCGGATTGGTTAAATAGCGCTTTGAGTCCTGTAGTATATGGAGATATTGCGCTGAGTATAAATACATACATAAAAAAAAAAACATAATTCTGATGTGGTCAGATTTGACCTTGGGCCCCTCCTTCAAGGTCAAACAAGGATAGCCAAATTTGAAATTGCTTATAACTCACTTATTATTGGTCCTAGAGGTTTGCAATGTGAAAACAACCAAAAGGAAATGATGGCCTAGGAATCTTCTGATGTGGTCAAATTTGACCTTGGTCCTCTCCTTCAAGGTCAAAAGAGCATAGCCAAACTTAAAAGTGCTTATAACTCGCTTATTATTGGTCCTAGAAGTTTGCAATGTGAAACCAACCTATAGGAAATCATGGGCTAATAATCTTCTGATGTGGTAAGATTTGACTGTGGGCCCCTCCTTTAAGGTCAAACAAGTGCTTATAACTTGCTCATTATTGGTCCTAGAAGTTTGCAATGTGAAACCACCTTATAGGGAATCATGGGCTTGGAATCTTCTAATGTGGTCAAATTTGACCTTGTGACCCTCCTTCAAGGTCAAATGAGGACAGCCAAAAAGTGCTTATAACTTCAGGAATCTTCAGCCTCTATGTCTTTTATTATTACTTCTACAGGTTTGCTATGTTCGGGGATACACTGCCGGCTCGCAATAAAGTGAACAGCATAAGTCTAGTTACATTAACAAAATTAGTTAATTGTTAACAGAGGGAACATTAAATAAAGTATATTTACTTTATAGAAAAAAAGGGATGCGTCCTTTTTAGAAAAGTAAGGATTTGCAGTTTCTGTGAAAGCGACAGGTCCTTTCCACAAAAGTGAAGATTTGCAGTCTCCGTAAAAAGGACACATCCTTTTCAAAAAAAATTAAGATTTGCAGTTTCTGTGAAAAGGACGTGTCCTGTTTTCAAAGTGAGGAATTGCAGTTTCTGTGAAAAGGACGTCCTTTTCAAAAAAGTGAAGATTTGCAGGTTCTGTGAAAAGAACGCGTCCTTTTCAGAAAAGTGAGGATTTGCAGTTTCTGTGAAAAGGACGCGTCCTTTTCAGAAAAGTGAGAATTTGCAGTTTCTGTGAAAAGGACGCGTCCTTTTCAGAAAAGTGAGGATTTGCAGTTTCTGTGAAAAGGACGCGTCCTTTTCAGAAAAGTGAAGATTTGCAGGTTCTGTGAAAAGGACGCGTCCTTTTCAGAGAAGTGAGGATTTGCAGTTTCTGTGAAAAGGACGCGTCCTTTTCAGAGAAGTGAGGATTTGCAGTTTCTGTGAAAAGGACGCGTCCTTTTCAGAGAAGTGAGGATTTGCAGGTTCTGTGAAAAGGACGCGTCCTTTTCAGAAAAGTGAGGATTTGCAGTTTCTGTGAAAAGGACGCTTCCTTTTCAGAAAAGTGAAGATTTGCAGTTTCTGTGAAAAGGACGCGTCCTTTTTAGAAAAGTGAAGATTTGCAGTTTCTGTGAAAAGGAAAATTTGCAGTTTTAAGGAATCGTCCTTTTCACAAAAGTGAATATTTGCACTTTCTGTGCATTCTTATGCACCAAACTAGGGTAAATGTAGGAAATATTTATAGCCTTTTGCAGCAAAAGTATCAAAATGCTGAATTTTTATGCCTAAAAGGGACACTCTGATTTTTCCCTTTTAAATCTGAGAGCAGTTAGTAGCAATTATAAGGCTCATTTTTTTCTGTTAATATTCAGTGGTATCACTCAAAATTTATCATTCATCTTATAAATTTGATTAAAAATAATTTCTGTGAGAATGCATTATGTAAACCAGGCTGCAGGTTTCAGTCGCTGTTTGGTTAAAGTACAACAGCAGATGCAGTCCCAGTTGAAAGCCATTAGAGTAGAACAGAAAGGAAAGTCAGCATCTAAAGTGTCAGCTGCTACTAGTGTTAAGAATCGGTCTAAAAAATCAGAATCGATTAATCGGTAATTCTAAGCGATCAATTATCGATTATAATCGTTTTTCTGCTTGCTTTGTAACTCATTTGTAAGAAAGACAGAATATTCTTTTTAACCAAATACAGTAGAACCTCCATTATCCGACCCTCTATTATCCGAATTTTCAATTATCCAACCTCAAAGCCACTCTCCCAACTACATTTAAACCTGTTATTTTAGCCTTCCTATTATCCAACCTTTCTATTATCCGACCCAATTTTCACTCTCCCAAGAGGGTCGGATAATAGAGGTTCTACTGTATAATAACAATAGTCTTCCAATAGGTCAGTGGTGAAAAAATCCAGGTTATTTGTTTACAGTTTGGGGTAGGGAAGGGGCTATGTTAGGAAACCAATAGGTTGAAGAGTCAACAAATATGTGTGTTAGCTAGGGCTGCAACGATTCTTCGGTTACTCGGAAACGAAACGATTCAGTTCAGCACTTGAAGCAAGAAAAGTGAACCGGGTCTTCGAAAACAACTAAACATAGATGTAAAATCTACTACAAAATTAAATTTTTTTCTCTAATTATATGAAAATATTTATATATTTTACTAATATAGGGTGTTTTTGTTTCTGTTTTTTATATTTTAAGCATTTACAAATTTTAATATTTTGTGTAACAATGTTTTAATAGACGGCATTTTCATATAGCGTATTTCGAAGACGCCTCAAATGTCGCAATATAAAAGTGGTTTAAATTTTATATATTTTGCATTATAAATACGTATTTTCGCCGAAATTCAATAAATTATCAAAATTCTTTCATGTTGTGTGCCTTTTAACAATTTTATAAGGCGTGATATGTCAAAATATGATGCAGTTTATTTCGTGGGCGATAATCAAGCGAATAACCGAGTCCGAGTCGATTCTTCCAGAACGAGTAATCGAGGCGCATTTTTGGGCTCGTTTGGAGCCTTAGTGTTAGCAATAATATAATTATCTACTAAGGTGACCTTAGCAATTTTTATTCTCCCTTTTCATCAGATAAATCATTTTATTGCGTTAATACATCCTATCCAATGGACAATTGCTAACTCCGGTCGGCGAGACCGGCCCGCCAAACGTCAGAAAAGGACGTCCTGTGTCTCCACTGGCCAGCCGGTCCTTACTCTGTGCACTCGCCAGGTGGCGTGTCGTACTTCCTTCCTGTCTAGACAGAGTGACGTCATAGCATCTTTTTTCGTTTGGCGCATGCTCTGCTGCACGGAATTTATTTGTGAATTTGAAAATTGGATATTTTGTGGGATATAGGTGTTTTTAGTTTTTATAACTTACACATTTCATTTCTCACGTTATATAGACTATTATGTCTTCTCCTAGTCAAAGGAGAGGTGGGTGCGGACACATGATGGCGGGTTTTGATACCCACGCCGTTTGTGCCAGATGCCGTGACAAGAAGAAAGGCTCTGATCCATGCGTTGAAACCCCGCCTAAGCCTTGTTCTCATTGTGATTCCTTGTCGCCCCAACAATTAGCACAACTGTCCACTCCATCTTATCAACTCAAGAAGGAGAAGAAGAAAGACTCTAATTTGGCTTCTCCCGCCCAAGACACTCTCAGTCCCACCCTCATTGACCCGAACCTTGTGTCGGTAGTGGGGGTGGTTGATGGCCAGTCCTCTGGTTTGAGTGGGCCGGCGGAGAAAAAGGTGAAGAAAACAGAAAAGGCTGAAGCTAAGAAATCTTCTTCAAGGTCGGCCAAGTCTTCCAAGCCGGTGAAAGCCTCCAGCTCCGGCCATGGCCCCTCTACCGACACTTCTACCGACCTTGCACTTTCTGAGTTGGACAAAAAGTGGTCGGAGAGACTCAACAAGTTAGAGGCCCTCTTGCTATCCAGAACACTGGACCGACCTCAAGAGACGGCTTTTAGTACTGTGAAGGTGACTCCCTCACATCCACCACCAGCTTCTGGGGTCAGACCGGAACCCTTTTTGAATCCTGCTACGCAGTCGATTCCACCGACCGACCTTGTTGCTGATGCACCGGCCTCTGATACTCCTATTCAACCGGCCTCAGTCAAGCCTTCAACATCTGGCCATCCAGCACCGGCTAATACAGGAGCTGTTCACAGACAATTAACCCCTGCTTTTGACACCAGCCGGAGAGATTCACCATCATCAAGTGACTCAGACTCTGACTCTTTGTCGTCTGACCGGCCTGTTGTGGATCTCCTCCCGGAGGAGGGTGAACTTTCTGATGGCCAGGATGGGGATTTGTCTGATCAAGAACAAGCTATGTCCGCAGAACAATCATATAGAGAGACAATGCGGGGCATACGCTCTTACATGGACTGGAGTCACATCCCAGATCTGGACTCAGGGACAACTACTTCAGAAGACAACCCTTTTGCAGCCCCCAAGTCACAAGCTCCAGGAAAGGTGTCGGTCAATCTACCCACCGACGAGTGGCTTTGTCGAAAAATGTCGAAGCTTAACCTTACACTTGTTCAAGGTTATCCGACTCGCACCTCAGACTCTGGTGGACTTTTAAGGGACCAATTTGTGCGTGTTCCCAAATCTCAGCATAAGTGGTACGGCTGTCAACCGGCTAAAAGCAAGGACTCTGAGAGTGTGTCTTCCTGGAATACCGGCTATTCGAGGCTGAATAGTACCTACCTCAGAATTGCACGTCAGGCCGGTATAGCCTCATCTCCACCCATGTCACGCCAAGTCTCCCAAGAAACCCTCAGGAAGTGGGAGAGGTCGGCGCGTGAATCCACCGTCATTTGCAACCAGGCAGCCTCTTTCAACAGGTGTCTGGTGAAAATACAGGACAACATGGGAGTACAGCTAAAGGCTATTAGGACAGATTCCAAAGGGAAAGCGTCAAACAAGGTGTCCGCGGCGGTTGATGAACTGCAGTTTCTATTGGATTTCAACAACAGTGTTTGCCAGGCCATGGCTAAAGCTATGGAACATTTAACTGAATTCGTGTTCGTCAACATGGCCAATACTACACTACTTAGACGCGACTCCTACCTCAGTTACCTGAAAGCTGGGATCAAGGCAGACACACTCAATGCCTTACGCACTTCCCCTCTGCACTTGGAGACATTATTCCCGGATAGTTTAATAAAGAGGGCAGAAGAGGACATTTCGGAACACGACAAGGGTCGGTCCTCTTCAGTGTATAAGGACAGGAGATACCACCCTTATGAGAGGCCAGAATCCAAGTCGGACAAAAACCAGGACAGACCGGCTTGGAAGAACCTATCACGCACACAACGTAGGAAGAACAAGGCCAGATCTCAATGTTCCTCCCGACCGGCCAAGGGTCAGCAGCAGTATAAATGACAGTCAATGTTTAACTCAGTTAGATCCACTGCTGCTGACCGGGAGCCCTACAGGAAAGACAATGAACACTATGTTACCTGTAAACTTAAGTGTTGTTTATCATGCTCATACTGCACCCGGGCAATCACAAAGGAAAGATATAAGTCCCGGGTTAGCAGATTGTCAAGGCAAGAAAGACACATTAAAATATGTCAAAAGTGTTTCTTCTGTCATTCCATTGTCTTATGTCAATCATGTTATCAGTGCCCCCAATGTTGTCACAAATCGGCCTGTAGGAGCCAGACTACAAAATTTTTGGAAAACTTGGCTGGATCTGGGTGCCGGTCCGAAAGTGGTACAAATATTGAAAGAGGGTTATACCCTCCCCTTTCGGATCCGGCCAAAGCTGACAAGGTCCCCTATAGTCATCAGCTGTTATGGCAATCCTCGCAGGAACAGCTACCTGCTAGAGGCATTACATCAGCTTATGACCAAAAACGCCATAGAACTAGTAAACAAACAAAGGTCGTTAGGTTTCTCCAACAGACTGTTCTTGGTTCCCAAACCGGAAAACAAATGGAGACCTATCCTAGACCTAAGCAACCTAAACCAATTTCTCAAGGTGGAAAAATTCAAAATGGAGACACCGGAAACCATCAGGACTTCCCTCCAACAAGGGGAGTGGGTGACCTCAATAGACTTCAAGGACGCCTACTTCCACATACCAATACAAGAACAGTCCAGAAAATATCTGAGATTTCATGTCCAGGGGCGGACCTACCAGTTCAAGGCTCTCCCTTTCGGGCTGGCCACAGCGCCCTTGGAGTTTACTATAATAGTAAAGGAGGTAAAACTGATGGCACTAAAACAGGGTATAAGAATCCACCAGTACCTAGACGACTGGTTGGTCAGAGCTTCATCCCACCGGGTATGTCTGCATCATACACAGAAACTAATGCAGATATGCCAGAAATTGGGCTGGCTGGTGAACATAGAAAAGTCCGAATTGGAGCCCAAACAAATCTTCAACTTTGTAGGCTACCAATTCGACCTTCAAGCGGGCCGGGTCAGACCCACTCCGGACCGGTGGCAGAATCTTCAGGACAAGATACTGCAGTTACTTGCCAGACCTTCTTGCTCAGCCCGGGATTTCATGTCTCTAGTAGGCTTACTGACAGCCACAGAAAAGCAGGTCCATCTAGGTCGGTTGCACATGAGACCAGTCCAATGGCATCTCAAAAACAATTGGAGGATACCGGAATCGTTAGAAAAGACAATTCCTCTTCCAAGATCTCTACACCCACACTTGCAGTGGTGGCTGAGAGAGGAAAATGTTCTCACAGGCCAACCCCTACATCCAGCAAAACACGCCTTACAGATCTTTACCGACGCGTCAAAAGAAGGCTGGGGCGCTCATTTAAACGAACATACTGCAAGAGGGGTGTGGTCCATTCCGGAAAGCAAACTGCACATAAACTATCTGGAACTCAAAGCCGTCTTCCTAGCCTTAAAGCAATTCCAGGACTTCTGTTCAAACAAGACAGTCCTGGTGGCCACAGACAACACCACTGTGGTGGCCTACATAAACAAGGAAGGAGGCATGAAGTCAGGCCAACTATGTGCACTGCTCTGGAGGATCCTAACCTGGTGCAACAGGAACCAAGTGACTCTAAGGGCGCGTCACATCCCAGGCCGGTTGAACGTGGTAGCAGACAAGCTATCCAGGCTAGGGCAGATTATTCAGACAGAATGGTCTCTGCTTCCCCAAGTGTTCGACCTTATATGCAACAGGTGGCATCGACCTCGAATAGATCTTTTTGCCACCAGATTCAACACCAAACTCCCAATGTTTGTGTCACCGGTGCCAGATCCGACGGCCACTGCAGTGGACGCACTGAGTCTGTCATGGGAGGATCTGGACGCCTATGCTTTCCCACCAGCAGCCATCTTGGGCAAAGTGGTGGAGAAACTTCTGGACTGCCCTTGCAAAAGAATGATTCTTATTGCCCCAGGGTGGCCGAACATGACTTGGTTTTGGGACCTGGTGGAAATGTCCAGCCAAATCCCACTGAGCCTGCCTCATTTACCCAACCTCCTGTCTCAACCCTTCAATCAAACGCCTCACAGGAGTCTCACAAATCTAAATCTCCATGCCTGGCTCCTAGAGCCACTGCAATCAAAAAACAGGGATTCTCTGAGGCAGTGGCGGCAAGAATTGAAGCTCCTCAGAGGGGCTCTACCAGATCAGTCTATGAGGCAAAATGGACCATTTTTACAAAATGGTGCATCACTAATAAGGTGGACTTCAGGGCACCCCCTGTGAAGTCAGTTGCTGAGTTCCTGATGTACCTTTTTGAGGACAGGAAACTTCAGCCCAGCACCATTGATGGTTACAGATCTGCCATTGCTGACAAGTTAGGGAATTCGCCCAACAATCTCAGCAAAGACGAAAACCTCACTCGTCTCCTGGATAGTTTCCATAGAGACAGGCCCAAGGGTAGAAGAGGTATTCCCTCTTGGAATCTCTCGCTGGTCTTACATCAGCTTACAAAACCCCCCTTTGAACCACTTAAAGACGCTACCTTGAAACATTTAACGTTCAAGACAGTCTTCCTTCTGGCTTTGGGGTCGGGCAAGCGTAGGAGTGAGATCCATGCCTGGCAAAATAAAAACATCAGGCACCAATCCGATTGGTCAAAAGTGTCACTGTATCCATCTCCCAGCTTTCTCTCAAAGAATCAGCTGGCCAAAGAGGGTCCGGACAGTGTTGCCCCGGTAGTTATTCCAGCCCTGGCTCCGACCCTGGATAAATCCCTCAAATCTGATCGGTCACTATGTCCAGTCAGAGCACTTCGGTACTACTTGGACAGGACCTCAGATATCAGGCAGAACAAAGAATTAGTTTTTGTCTCCTTCAAGAAAGGTTTTGACAAAGATATTTCCCCTGCCACCATCTCCTCATGGATCAAACAGACAGTGATCCTATGTTATGAGCTCTCGGATCAGGAGGCACACACCTTACATCAGGTCAAGGCTCATGATGTTAGAGCCTTTGCTGCCTCAAAAGCCTTCCAGTCAGGAATTTCCCTGGAACAAATTTTATCAGCCTGCCACTGGAAGTCACATAACACCTTCACTCAATTCTACTTGAAGGATGTGGCCTGGGCTGACACAGAGCTTTTCCACCTGGGTCCGGTTGTGGCTGCTCAGCAGATCCACCCGGAGACCAAGGTATAGAGGAGATAAAACACACATATATATATGTAAATACTGTGTATACAATTAAGAAGCAAAAAAAAAAAAAAAAACAAAAAAAAAACTGGATCGTGCTTCCTTCGGGAGGTCCCTTTTATTTCTATGGGATTGAACTCATCCCTCTCTTCCCCTACCTCAGAGCAGGTCTGTTATAAAAAGGGGGGGGGGGGGGGGGGGGGGGGGGGGGGGGGCAGCAAGGTCGATTCTGACGGTTTATCCTCCGGATAACCGGGTGATGATATTCGACCATAGCCTCAAGGGTCATTGACCTCAAGATCTGGCTAGGCTTAAAATGGAGTTTGCTGTCAATACCATGAGTCAATTTAGTCCCTAGTAATTTACCCGCCGACCAAGCGGTAGTTATTCAGCAATTGTCCATTGGATAGGATGTATTAACGCAATAAAATTGCAAATTTAATAAGTAAATTAAATTTTTATAAGTTAATACCCTATCCAATGGACAGGCAAGACCCTCCCACCGACCCCGCTGTTAAGTTACTAGGGGTCTTTATTATGTTTAGACAACGAAAAAGATGCTATGACGTCACTCTGTCTAGACAGGAAGGAAGTACGACACGCCACCGGCTGGCCGGTGGAGACACAGGACGTCCTTTTCTGACGTTTGGCGGGCCGGTCTCGCCGACCGGAGTTAGCAATTGTCCATTGGATAGGGTATTAACTTATAAAAATTTAATTTACTTATTAAATTTGCAATTTACAGTGTTTGAACGTAACTTCAGCAGATTAGCAACCAATCATGCTTAAAATAAACAATATTTCAACCCTTTTTGTTCAACATCACTTTGTGGTACACCCGTGTTGTGAACTCAGGACACTTTTTTAACAGTGTATATCTCTTTCGGCGCGATTGGCGACTTCCGTCGACATATATTGAAAGCGCGACGTTAACGTAACTTTTGAGCAGATCGACGCGGAATTGTTTTTCATTTGGAAGTTTCTTTTATGACAGGCTTTGCTGCTGAGTAGCGAATGAGAAAACAGAATTTTTTTCATTGGCTGAGCCCTTGACCAATGAAATATCAGTAGGAAGTAATATATTTTCTTTGCTTTCTCGTTGGCCAACTGCTATCCAATAGAATTTGAGTATTCATTGATTGACAGGCTCTCTGCTAGAGATACGCAATGATGAATGTCAGTATGTATAAGTTCATTTCGCTGTCTTTGAACACTAAATTCCTTGCTTCTTTTGCAGAATAATGTCTTTTAGGCACTTTGTGACGCCATAAAATTTATTTTATTTACACAAATGACGTATTTCTCACGTCATTATAACGGTTTATAATTTCATACGTCACGGCGATTATTGTCGACTTTCGCGCTTCATAGAATAGTCGACGAAAGTCGACTGCCGCGTTTTATCCGCAATTTGCTACGTGAAACTCGCGGCGAAAGAGTTAATGAAAATAGCATGTCTTTGAAAAGTGTCCCGAGTTAAGAATAGAAAGAAAATCCCATGAATACATGTCTAGCTGTTTAGTTCCCGAAGAAGCATTTTATGCAGGATAATTTTCAGAAGCTGCTTGGCAGTCACTGTTCTTGACATATGATAGGTCTTCAGTGGCCTAGTGGTTAGCAAGTTTGGCATCTAATCATAGGCTGTCACCTCTGTGGGTTCGAGTCCCACAAGTGGCAATTCTGAGGACCTGTCCCAATATGACCCTGGCTGTTGAACGGGACGTAAAACCCGAACTTTAACCTTTGACATATGATAAGGATAAGCAGATATTCTATTCTTCTTTGTTGTAAATGGAAGAGTGACTTTTATTTTTTCTGGTCAATATTGATATTTTGTAATATATACTAGATTATATGAAACAGTCTGGCACAAGTGAACATGTATTTCAGCATTGTCATTCAAGTATATGTGTACTGGATGGTAGTGCTGGGAGATCGCTTGGATTTTTCCTGTCGAGGTTCGTATCGGACATTTGTAACCAAACTTCGAACATTTCCGATTATGGAGTTGAAGTGTAAAAAAGACAGATAAAATATTAATATTAAATTATATCAAGTAAAATACACACAAATTGCCACAAATATGACCAAAATATAATCTAAAAGCCATTCACAGACGTCTCCCTCACTAACAGACCATGCTTGATGTATCCTCACTTGTGATTGGCTGATTTTGATTACCTTGACAACAGTGGGAAAACCCCAAGGTGTTTCTAATTACGTTATTTTTATTGCATTCACGGCTAGTTTTGTGATTTTAACTGATGGATATTTCAGATTTTTACAAAATATTATTAAGGTTAGTATTTTATTGTGACCAAAAGGCTGCAAAGAAATGGATTTAGCAAATATCGGTTTTACTTAAATTTTGCCGATCATTGATTGGCAATGAGCCAGCGAGCGGTAATACCGAAGTTTGCGAACATCGTCCCAGCACTACTGGATGGGGTCTGGAAAATGGGACTCTTATCTCAGGAATAATATTATAAAAATTTCTCAAAGCAGCATATATATGACATAAATAGTTGTATATCATTGATACATGGATGGTGCAGTTATTTTATGTATTTAGCACTTGTATATGTTTCAGTACATGGGTGTCCCGAGTTAAAACCTTCCCAAGTTAGCAACACAGGTGTACTGTTTTTATAACACATATCTTTTTTCTTTCCTAATTTTACTTCAAACTGAAAATATCTCCTAGCCTGGCCTTCCAGGCTGTCTGAACCATAATGCAAACGTGAAATATTTTTGCCATAATGCACTGTATCAAAGTCCTTTCTCATCTGGGAGTCTCCTCAGCAAGCTAGCCTAAGTAAGTGTATGAGAACATTATGAAAAATACTTTTTATTGCTAAACCGGTGGGCGCAGACCGGCCCGCCAAACGTCAGAAAAAGACGTCCTGTGTTGCCACCGGCTGGCCGGTCCGTACTTCCTTCCTGTCTAGACAACCTGACGTCATAGCATCTTTTTCGTTTGGCGCGTGTACTGTGCAGACGTGTTTTTTCAACATCTCCAGATATTTTAAGATTAAGTGTGCCTTTATGACGGATTTTCACCTTATTGGTGGGTATTTTCATTGTAGAAGTGTTTTCTACTGATCAAGCACGGATATACATTAATTTTGTAATCTGCTGGAAACGCTCCCTAGCTGACTCAATTTAGTGTTGATGATAGGGCAGTTACGACAGGGAACATGGCAGCCATTTTACTAGTTTCCTCCCATTCAACCTTTGTGTTGTCAGATCGACAATATTGAGGAATTATGGATATACTACTTACAGGTAATTTTATCCGTGTCTTTTTTTGAGGATACCTTCTGTAACTTCCAGCTACAGTCATCATAGAAACGTCTTTTCTAGTACTACAGTAAGAATCACGGGAAACTTCCGTCTACGTAGTTTTGAACACTGTAAATAGAAGGGATTCCCCATGCATGTAAAAGCTGCATTCTTCATCAGAGCGCACTGGTAAAGACTTCTCTGCTGTAAAGCATCAGTCACACCAGCCTAGCTCGAGTATTTAGTGTTTTTTCATCAGAAGCATGAGATGAATTCTTCAGATTTCTTCAGAGCGCACTGGTACCGACTTCTCTGCTGTAAAGCATCAGTCACACCAGCCTAGCTCGTGTATTCACTGTTTTTCATCAGAAGCAAGAGATGCATTCTTCAGTATCTTCAGAGCGCACTGGTCCAGACATCTTTGCTGTAAAGCATTAGCCGACCGGCAAGCTCCAGTTCAACCGACCTCTTAATAGAAGGTGATATCAGTCCCTCCCTTGCAGACCCGGCTTTGTTGTCGGTAGTGGGGGTTGTGGATGGCCAGTTCACTGGTTTTATCATGAAAGGAAGAAAGAAATTCATCTACACATCTACAGAGCGCACCGGTCTCTGCTTTTAAAGCATCAACCGACCGGCCAGCTCAAAAGAACGCGACCTCTGACGTCATATCCAGTCAGCCAATCGCGTGTCCTTCCGACCAATCACGAAGCAGGTCACGTGTTTTCACCGACCAGCAAGGTCGGAAGTGCGTTCTTCAGAACTCACGTCTACTGTGACTCCAGTCCCTGCTTTGCAGACCCGGCCTTGTTGTCGATAGTGGGGTTTTGTGGACTGTTAAGTTGCTGGTAAAGCATCACACAAGGAACGCGAATACTGACGTCATCTCCAGTTAGCCAATCGCGTGTCCTTCCGAACAAATCACGAAGCTGGTCACGTGTTTTCATCGAACAGGAAGGTCGGAAGTGCGTTCTTCACAACTTTCGTCTACTGTGATAACAATCCCTCTCTCATGGACCGACCTTCATTGTCGGTAGTGGGGTTGGTGGATGAGCAGAATACTGCGCATTTACATGTTTAAATATCACAAAAGAACGCGACAAATGACGAGCTCCAATCAGCCAATCGCGTGTCTTTCCGACCAGCAAGCTGGTCACGTGACACGCCGACCAACAATTGCTTCTAAAAATAGCTCACAAGGGCTTCCCCAGCAACTGTCAAACCTACAAATAAGACGTGCGATTAAAGAAATAACTTAATTAATGGAGGAAACCTACAGCAAGCTGAATTCAACACACAAGATAGTGGTAAAATTGCTTTAGCAACTGTTTACAGAGTGTATACTGACTGGTACTGGCTACACAGCCTTGTACACTTGTTTCACAACTGGTTACAGAGTGTACCGGCTGGTACTGGCTACACAGCCTTGTACACTTGCTTCAACAACTGGTTACAGTGTACCGACTGGTACTGGCTACACAGCCTTGTACACTTGCTTCAACAACTGGTTACAGAGCATACCGGCTGTTACTGGCTACACAGCCTTGTACACTTGCTTCAACAACTGGTTACAGTGTACCGACTGGTACTGGCTACACAGTCTTGTACACTTGCTTCAACAACAACTGGTTACAGTGTACTGACTGGTACTGACTACACAGCCTTGTACACTTGCTTCAACAACTGGTTATAGAGTGTACCGGCTGGTACTGGCTACACAGCCTTGTACACTTGCTTCAACAACTGGTTACAGTGTACCGACTGGTACTGGCTACACAGTCTTGTACACTTGCTTCAACAACAACTGGTTACAGTGTACTGACTGGTACTGACTACACAGCCTTGTACACTTGCTTCAACAACTGGTTATAGAGTGTACCGGCTGGTACTGGCTACACAGCCTTGTACATTTGCTTCAACAACGGGTTACAGAGTGTACCGACTGGTACTGGCTACACAGTCTTGTTCGCTTGCTTCAACCTACCGGTTACAAGTCTACTAACAGGGTGCTGGCTACACAGCCCTTACTGTACAGTGCTTCACCCCAACTAGTTGCATAAAAAAAAAAAAAAAAAAAAAAGCTGGCTAAATATAGACCAGTAGCTGTCTAAATTCATTGGTGACTCTAGCCTCCCAGTTTTTTGCCGGTTACAGAAAATTACTGGTTACAGTAAAGTACCAGGTATGGAGTCCTGGTACTGGACAGAGTTGCCTAAGGTAAATTTGGTTACAGGGAATTCTTAGACCATTCAGTGGTCTTGGGGATATGCCAGTGATATGACAGTGTCCCAAGCTGCCAGGCAACCTTCCCTTATCACACCTCTCAACCTGTTATCGGTGCTGGACTTGACTGGAGAGATAATAAATTTTGTCATCATGTCCGGCCAGGGGTCAGACATCTCACAAATGACAATTGCTCTGTAAATGCTGCAATTGCAGCCTGCTGGCCCGGGGCAAAGAGTCTATTAATGTGAAAAGTTGTTTCAGCCCCACCGGACCACAATATGAACAGAGAGACTGTTAACCTGGATCATGGTCACCAGGGACAGAAAATGTTTGTCAGAATACCAAATGTCCCAAATGTGGCACACAATCTGCCTATAGGGTCCAGACTAAGCCCTTCTTGGGAACTTAGGAAACCTTGGGGGCTGGACCCTAGGTAGTACAATTGTTGCAGGAGGGATACCTACGTCCATATACCCATACAAGGACAATCCAGGAAATGCCTGAGATTTCACATCCAAGGTCGGGCATACCAGTTCAAGGCCCTGCCATTCGGTTTGTCCACAGCGCCTTTGGAGTTCACCGTGATACCAAAGGAGGTGAAATTGATGGCCATACACAAGGATTTAAGAAACCACCAGTACCTAGACGACTGGTTGGTGAGAGCCAGATCCCACCAGGCTTGTCTCCAACATATACAGGAACTAGTAAATAATGTGTTAGCAACTAGGTTGGCTGGTGAACTTAGAGAAATCAGAGCTGGAGCCCAAACAAGACTTCAATTTTGTAGGCTACCAGTTCGACCTCAGGTCTGATCCGGTCCGACTGACTCCAGACCGGTGGCAGAACCTTTAAGAGAAAATGCTGAAATTGCAATCCTACCGGCTTGCCCGGTCCGGGAATTCAGGTCCGTGATAGGCTTACTAACAGCTATAGAAAAGCAAGTTCATGTAGGCCAACTTCATATGAGACTCATTCAGTGGCATCACAAACACAACTGGAGGGTCCCAGAATCACTGGAAAAGGTGATCCCAACCCCCAGGTCCTTGCACCCCCATTTACAATGATGGCTGAAGGAAGACAATGTACTTACAGTCCAACCATTACACCCAATAAAACATGCTCTGCAAATAATTACAGACGCATCAATAGAAGGGTGGGACACTCGCTTAGACGAGCACCTTGCAAGAGCAACCTGGTCCCCTCCGGGAAGCAAGCTGCATATAAACTATCTAGAACTTAAAGCAGTCTTTCTGGCTTTAAAAGAGTTCTAAGACCTTTGCTCAACAAGATAGTACTTGTAGCACTGATGACACCACAGTAGTGTCATACATAAACAAGGAAGGAGGCATGAGGTCGTGGCCACTTTGTGCCCTACTATGGAGAATCTTGACCTAGTGTACCAGGAAACAAGTGACTCTAAAGCACGACACATTCCAGGCCGGCCGAATGTGGTAGCAGACAAGCTATCCAGGCTAGGTCAGACCATCCAAACAGTGGTTTCTCCTTCCAGAGGTTTTCCACTCTATGCAGCAGGTGGCACCGGCCCAAAATAGACTTATTTGCCGCGAGGTTCAACAACAGGTTGCCTCTGTTTGTGTCACCGGTACCGGATCCCCTGGCCACAGCAGTGGATGCGCTCAGTCGGCCATGGTAGGATCTGAAGGCATACACCTTCCCACCATCAGCCATTTTGGGCTAAGTGGTGGAGAAGTTGCAAGACTCCTCATGCAAGAGAATCATTCTGATTGCTCCGGGGTGGCCCAACATGCCTTGGTTTTGGGATCTAGTGGCCACGTCCAGCCAAATCCCACTGAGCCTGCCCAATATGCCCAACCTGTTGACAGCCATTCAATCAGATCCCTCACAGAAATCTGACAAACCTTAATATCCATGCAGGGCTCCTAGAGCCTCAGCAATCGAGGAGCAGGGCTTGTCTGAGGCAGTGGCAGCAAGGCTCCTCAAAGGGGATCAGCCAGATCAGTCTATGAGGCAAGTGGGCCATTTTTACAAGTGATGTATCATTCATCAGGTGGACTTTGGGGCACCCCCTGTTAAGTTAGTTGCTGACTTCCTTATGTACCTATTTCAGGACAGGAAGTTGCAGCCCAGCACCATTGATGGATACAGGTCAGACGTTGCTGATAGACTGGGAAATTCGCCCATTAATATCAGTAAGGATGAAAATCTCACTCGTCTCCTGGATAGTTTCCACTGAGACAGACCCAAAGGCCAGAAGGGAATCCCCTCCTGGAACCTCTCCCTGGTTTTTACATCAGCTGACAAGGGTCATTTTGAACCAATTAAAGAGGCCTCCTTGAAGCATTTGACCTTCAAGGCAGTTTTCCTCTTGCCTCTTGGGTCGGGCAAGTGCAGAAGTGAGATACATGCTTGGCAAAACAGAGATATTAGACACCAGTCCGACTGGTCAAGTGTCCCTGTACCCGTCACCCAGCTTTCTCTCTAAGAATCAGCTGGCCAAAGAGGGTCCAGACAGTGTGGCCCCAGGGGTATAACAGCCCTGGCCCCAACTCTGGATAGATCCCTCAAGTCTGACAGGTCCCTCTGTCCAGTCAGAGCATTGCGCTACTATTTGGACAGGACCTCGGACAGAATAAGGAGGTGGTTTTTGTCTCCTTTAAGAAAGGTTTTGACAAAGACATTTCACCTGCCACTATCTCCTCTTGGATCAAGCAGACTGTGATCCTATGTTATGAGCTCTCTGACCAGGAGGCCCACACTTTACATCAGGTTAAAGCCCATGATGTCAGGGCCTTTGATGCTTCTAAGGTCTTCCAGTCGGGAGTTTCCTTAGATCCATTTTTGTCAGCCTGCCACTGAAGTCACATAATACCTTCACACAGTGCTTTCTGAAGGGTGTGGTTTGGGCTGACTCAGAGCTTTCCAATTGGGCTTGGTGTTCGGCTGCTCAGCAGAACCACAAGTGGCCCTTAGATTGAGGAGATTTGTATATATGTACATAATGTAACAGTTCTACAAGCACTTAGTATAAAATGTGATGTGCTTCCTTCGGGAGGTTTATTGGCTTTCTGGGACTGAACTCATCCCTCTCTTCCCCTACCTCAGAGCAGGTCTGTTAAAAAGGGGGGGGGGGCGACGTCGGTATAGCCCCCGGATAACCGGCTGTTGGCAACCGACCAAGGTCTTACAGGGTTTCCTGACCTTAGGGTCAACCCAGGCCTGGGCCTATAGGTCTCCTGACGAAGTCAGCCTAGACCGTAGGTTAAAATTTGCTATTACTTGTGAGTTCACATAAGTCCCTAGTAACTTACCCGCCGACCAAGCGGTAGTTATTCAGCAATTGTCCATTGGATAGGATGTATTAACGCAATAAAATTGCAAATTTAATAAGTAAATTAAATTTTTATAAGTTAATACCCTATCCAATGGACACACAAGACCCTCCCACCGACCCCGCTATCAGCTTACTAGGGGTCTAAGAGGTTTAGACAACGAAAAAGATGCTATGACGTCAGGTTGTCTAGACAGGAAGGAAGTACGAGGCGCCATCTGGGGAGTGCACAGTACTACGGACCGGCCAGCCGGTGGCAACACAGGACGTCTTTTTCTGACGTTTGGCGGGCCGGTCTGCGCCGACCGGTTTAGCAATTGTCCATTGGATAGGGTATTAACTTATAAAAATTTAATTTACTTATTAAATTTGCAATATAATGCAGTCAAACAGTTGTGCCTTCTTTATACATATAAATGCCTGTGGCAAGGCTAAGTATCTCCCACCAGCTTCAATGAAGTCAGATATCCCTTACTCTTTCTCTTACTGTAAAGCATTTGTCTATTATTCTGTTAAATTTCTCTCATCCTGAAAACAATATTCCATGAATTTCCCTTTCTAAGCAGATCTTGATGATCTATTCATTTCATATAATTATAATTTCTTAGATACTGTAAAATTCTAAGTATGGCAATGTAGTAAACATTTCAGTTATCTTGTTCAACAAAATTTGTCAAAAATATTCATGGCAGACTGCTGAAGTATTACAGTAGTGTGATCTCTCTGCACTTGATTTATGGCCAAGGTTGTTATTCCCCATTTATAGGGAATATGCATGTTGTGTATGAAGCAGTGAAAGTTAAATTTAATTTAGGTTGAACTTAGTTTATTGTATTAAAAGATCTTCTAAATACGTAAAGAAATTTTGAGTTTTAGTTGTAACCAACAGGAAGTAGATACCAGTCAAAGAAACATGGCAGATAATGTAAACAAATGTTACGAAAATAAAATGTTAAATATCTGTAGAAAAAGGGAAAATTAGGTGGTTTATAAATCTTACTTTCGATTCACAATCGATTCTTAAAATGAGAATTGATTTTCTACATCGAAACTTTTAAATAGACGTCGAATCGATTTTCCGTCTAATCGTAGGACCACTAGCTGCTACGGAAGAACTTCAGTTCCTTCTGGACTTTAATTCCAGCATTTGCCAGGCCATGGCCAAGTCCATGGAACATCTTACTGACTTTGTGTTTGTTAATATGGCTAACGTCACACTACTTAGGAGGGATTCGTATCTAGCGTACTTGAAGGCTGGCACAAGACAGATACAATGGCTGCTCTCAGAACTGCCCCTCTACACCTCCCCACCCTATTTCCAGACAGTGTAATAAAGCAGGTGGAGGAAGACATTACTAGCTATGATAAAGGTCAGTCGAGGTCAGTCTACAAGAAGGGTCGGTACCACCCTTATGAACGTCCAGAGAGCAAGTCGGATAACAGAAAAGCAAGAGAGGCCGGCTTGGAAGAACCTCTCACATGGACACAACAGACGCAGCAAAGGCAAGCATCAGTTTTTATCATGATCTGCCAAGGGCCAGTAGCCTTATAAATGACAATTAGTGTGTAAATTTGCTACAGGAAAGGCTGCTCACCTTGAGCACTTCAGTACCAAGACAGACAATGAACTCTTTAAAGTCAGATATAAATTGTCATGTTGCAAAAGTTGTTTATACTGCCCCCGGGCTTTCGCAAAAGAGAGATGCAAGTCCTGGGGTAGCAGTTTGTCACTTGAAAAATTGCAAATTAAAATATGTGAAAAGTGCTTCCTGTGTCACTCAATTGTCTTGTGTAAAACCTGTAACATAAACAAAAATGTTGTCTCAAATCTGCCTGTAGGGGCCAGACTTCAAAACTATTGGCAAACTTGGCTGGATCTGGGTGCCGGTCCGAAAGTTGTTCAAATCCTGAGAGGGTTACACCCTTCCCTTTCGGATCCGGCCAAAACTCACAAAGTCTCCCACAATCATAAGCTGTTATGTCAATCCCCACAGGAATTTCTAAATGCAGTGGAACTAGTACAAAACCAAACATCTCTCAGCTTTTTCAACCGACTATTTTTAGTCCCAAAGTCAAACAACAAATGGAGACCTATATTGGATCTAAGCAATCTGAATCAAACCATAATTCGACCATACAAATGAAAATCAAAATCAAGTCTTAAAGCATCATAATTTTTTGTTTACTGAATTGTCTTGTTTTAATACTTAATCTTTGCATGCAATTTTTTCTCTTAGATGTTATTTTCTCTACTTAAACATTATTTGGACACTGACACTACTCTGAAAGTATCCCAATCTGTGTACTGTTTCACTACTTCTATATCTCATAGTGTTGAAAACTATTTCCCCAGGCTGTGAGGTACAGCATCTCTGATGCTATTTTTTAATGTTTGAAAACCTTTCCCCGATCTCTCACATGCTGACATAAAATGTTATTCTAAGATGACACGGATGTGTCCGTCATTCTGATTGGTCGAAAGCGATTCCTCAACCGTCTAAAATTCTGAATCAACATGAAGGCTGTTGCATCATCTTCCGCATGCATTTCAAATAAACAGAAGGAAATGTTTCCGGTTTTGTTATTTATATTAGTTACGGTGTAAAATGTTTGTAAAAAGGATAATTGTAAAAAGGATAAAGTAACAATTCTCTCAAATGTAAAAGAAAATAAGCAGAAAAAATTTATTATATTTCAGGAGAAAAAATTGATGGAACAGCCAACATGGCGGCGCCCTATTGTTGTCACTTTGATAATTTTTGTTAATCTTACAAGTGTTTTAGGTATTTTATTTTAAACAGTCATGTTAGAATAGGAATATATCACTCAAAAACCGTCCTTCGCCTGAGTACTTTGACAGTGCCACCCGTGCTAAAATTCTGCATTTGGACGTTTTTTTCGTGATATATTCCTATAATAATTGCTCTCTAAGTTGAAATATCATTAAGCTCAAACATATTGTATGTTTAGAAAGGCTAACATAGTGACTGTTCCATTTGATTGTGTGCAGTTATCTCACCAGCGGAAGTTGGAACAGTTTATTTCACATTTTTCTGTCACTAGAGCATCCTTATAGTGTTTACACAAGTTCTGTTACAGTTTATTAGTGACAGTGTTACCATTTAAAACATTGTACAAATTTAATGTGTAGATATGTACAACAAATAGCTATTTTCAAAGGGTATTCACATCAGTAGAATGTTTTAACCATAATTCAATTTATTTTCACCAGTTCAATGACTCTTTGAATAGATGATTTTTCCTAGAGTCTCAAGACTTAAATAAAATATCTGTCAAATGTCTATTGGAGTTTTGCATTATAAAGTGAAAACTTGACTTTTTCATCTCACTGAAAGAAGGATACTGGTGTTCTAGTTGTGCAAAGAGTTTGGATCTTAGTGTAAGTACATGGGACATCTCATTAAGAAGTGCTTTTCATCTTGAACTTCATGTAAGGTACATAATTCACAAACATGTTCACTAATTATTAACATCGTATTTTCACACTTTTTCAGTATCAGTGTCTTTGATATTACAATTTTATTGTGTCAATACATCCTATCCATGGACAATTGCTTTACCGGTCAGTGCGACCGCGGTCCCGCCAAACACCAGAAAAAGATGTCCTGTATATAATACCGGCAGGACTGGTCAGGAGTGTGCATTCACTAGGTGGCGCATCATACTTGCTTCCTGTCTAGACAGAGTGACGTCAGTTCATCGTTTTCATTTGGCGTGTGTAGTGTGCAGATGTGTTTTTGAAGTGATCTCGAAGTTTGAAGAAAAGATGGATTATTCTACGAATTTAAAGCTTATTTTCATCTGAAAATATATATATTGTGTTTCTTACATATCGTGGCCTCTCCAGGATTTAAACGAGACAATATCCAGCATTCTATGACCAGTTTGAAGATTTTCTTTATACTTGTCGTCGAGACGAAGTCGTGGGTGAGAGGTCGTATGTCGTCCCTGAAGCATTCCTTCTTCTGAACAGACATGTATATTTACCACGATTCACCCTCCATTTAATTCGACCTAGTCGAGTAACACGGCGTGTATGTCAACGAAAAGAAATAAGAAGAAAACAAGAATGTATCGTCTGACATCATCACTTCCAGCTTATGCTTGTCACGTGACACAGACCTGGTCACATGATACACATTCAACTATGGAGGAATCGTGTTTTCAACAGAAGTTTTCATAATCAGAAGACGACCATTTATTACTCAACACCCACTTTTAACTGGCAAGAAGAAATCCAGCAACTCGTCTGTTGGCCTGAAGAATTAGATGACAAGTGGTAACAGAAATCTGCGAGTTTTTGCCGGTGCCGGTCATGTGAACCACAGATCTCTACACATCTACCGGCAAGCAGATCCCCAAGTGTGACTGGTTCAGCTGAGTTTTACTGGTAAAAGTTCTGTTCAAACTACCGGTGCCGACCCCTAGTGATGAGTTTTGCTGGTACCAGTCTGTTCAGACTACCGGTGGAGTCACCTGCTAGCTAGCAAGAATTGATGGCTCTTTTACCGGTACCAGTTCTGTTCAGACTTACGGTGGGTGCAGTTCCTGTGGTCCTGTGAAGAAACCCCCTTCGGTGGTTACCAGTGATCAGCCTTTTTTGATCCTGGAACCTACACCAGTGGCCTGTTATCTGGTGTGACTGTTGGGGGTACCGGTTCCAGTCTTGTTCAGACCACCGGTGGGTGCTGTTCCTGTGGTCCTGTGAAGAAACCCCCTTCAGTGGTTACCAGTGATCAGCCCTTTTTTGATCCTGGAACCTCCACCAGTGGCCTGTCCTCTGGTGTGAATGTTGGGGGTGCTGGTTCCAGTCTTGTTCAGACAACCGGTGAGGCTGCCCAGAGGGTTCACCTACCAGAAGTTGCTGTGACCATTGAGACCCTTCTCCCCATTGCAGTATTTTTGACTGGTAACAGTCCTGTTCAGGCTACCGGTAGGGTCTCTAGCCAGCCAGTGATGAGGGTTACCGGCACCAGTTCTGCTCAGTGGTCAAACGGGGTTACCGGTTAGAGTTGCTGGTGACACATTGCAGGGCTCCCGGTTACAGAGAATTACCGGTTACAGAGAAACCTGCTATTCCCACCATTACTGGCAAGAAGGTAGCTACAGTGAACAAGTGAAGTGAGGACAGCAGGTCTACTGTAACGTATTGCAGGTTGCAGAGAAATCTGCTGTTTCCATCCTTACTGGCAAGAAACCAGCTTCAAATGTAGTGATGACAACAGGATCGCTGGTTATAGAGGTTTCCCGGTTACAGAGAATTGATGGTAACAAGTTAGTTGGACAGGAATTTTCTTCAGAAAAATTCCTTTAAACCGGTTACAGAGCCTACCGGCCAGGTGCCAGCTTACACGACGTCCAGTGACAGTTGCTTCACAAGAACTAGAGATACTGGTGAAGTAACCTGGTACAGACCTGTGCTGCGCCAATTCTTTGGTCACAGAGCTTTCTCTCAGGAAACTTTGGTCACAGAGCGACACCAGCCTACCAGTCTGACCGGTTACAGAGATTGTTGGTTGCAGAGAAAAGCTGCTGAACCACCACTGTGGACAGGAAGAAGGCAGCTTCATATGAGCCTATCCCTGCTAAGAAGTAGTTCAGTTCAGCCAGTTCTGCCAACTCCAGTGAGTTTATACAGAACTGTGGAGCCACCAAGAACCGGTTACAGAGCATTGCTTCACGTATAACCGTTTAGGGCCTGATACTGGGCAGGTCTCCAGGACTGACTAACAGACCAGCAGAAGTTCTTTAAGGGTCCAAGTAGCTGTTTAAGCCAACCAGTGGCTGCCTAAGGAAACTGGTCAAAGAGGAATTCTTGGACCAGCCACTGGTCACGGTGAAATGTCTGTCAATCGACCGGACCGGTCAGCCAGACTACCTTTTCAGGACCTAGCTGGTCCGACTGGCTATAAATAGAGGAAGACTGTCAAGCAAGACTTGTCCAACAACTACCAGTCAACCTCCCCTTATCAGGCCTCACACCTATTAGACTGGCCATCCAGTTTGTCTTTTTACCCAGCCTGTGACCAGTGTCAGCTGCCACAAGGAGGCCTAAGTTTGCAAGCTCAGTTTTCCCCTCAAGATTATAACCCGTTTTGTCAGTTTTCAAAACTCAAGCAATGGAAAAAATATCTGTTAATCAGACCAGGGGTCACCGATGTTATAAATGGCTACGTGGATCAGTGAGGTCTAGCCTGTCACCAGTGTTGACACTTTTTTTTTGGCTAAATCTGCCTGCTCAAAACTTGGGCCGTCCCAGGGGCTAGCCCAAGTTAATAAGAAATCTTCCAGGAAGGCTACACCCTCACCTTCCGGAAATGACCGGTTTAATCAGATCTCCAGGCAGGCGAAGTGGCCCAGTACCCTGATTAATTCAGATTGGAAAATATTGAGAACCTTATTAACCTCTCTTCAGCAAGGGGAGTGGATAAGTTCAAAGTTCCCTATTCCGTCACCCCTTTCCACCAACAAGGAAGTACCGGAGTTTTTCATGTCCAGGGTCTTCCCCACCAGTTCAATCACTCCCCTATGGTCTGTCCACAGTACAATGGGAGTCTTCTCTCGGTGGTGGCGAAGGAGGTCTAACTATGGCATTACAAAGTACCACAATCCACCAGTACGACTGGTTGGTCAAAGCCAGTTCCCTCCAAGCCTGTCTCCAGCATACACAGTCTCTAGGAGCTCAGTGTCAGGAGTAAGTTTGAATGGTAAACATGAAAAATTAGAACTGGATCTCGAGCAAGTCCTCGACTTAGTAGGCTTCCCGTTAGCTTGGAAAAGCATAAGGTCAGACCCACCCTAGAATATTGGTATACCTTGAATGCTTATTCAGAAACTTCTCCTACCTGCCCGGTCTGGCAGCTGATGCCCCTGATAGGGTTACTGACAGCTATAGAGAAGCAAGTGCACCTAGTTCACCTCCACATGAGGCTGCTAAAGTGGCACTAGAAGAACAGCTGGAGGGTACCAGAATCACTAGAAAAGGTGACCCCAGTTCCCTCTACCCCCATCTTAAATGGTGGCTGCAGGAAGACAATGTGCTTCAGGGTCAACCATTACACCCACTAAATATGCTCTTCAATCCTTACAGATGCATCAAGAACGGTGGGGTTCTCACTTAGGACAACACACTGCAAGGGGAACCTGGTCCCTTTCCAGAATCAAGTTACACATTAAACTATCTGGAACTAAGGTGGTCATTTGGCCCTTAAAGAATTCCAAGACCTCTGGTTAAACAATATTGCTGTCATAACTACAGACAACACAACAGTGGAGAATCCTGACCTGGTATTCGAGGAAACAGTTGACTCTAGCCCGACACATTCCAGGCGGCTGAACGTCATTGCAGACAAGCTATCCATTCTCACGCAAACCAAACAGAGCACAGAATGGTCCCTCCTGTCAGAGTTTTTCCAAACAATATGCTTCTGGTGACACCAGCCCTAAGTGGGCCTGTTTTTGCCACCTGGCTCAACAACAAACTGTCTCAACTTGTATCACCGGGGCCAGACCCCTCAATATGGACAATGATACAATCAGTCTGCCATGGGAGGATCTGGACCCATATGCCTTCCTACTGGTAGCCATCTTGGGCAAGTGGTGGAGAAGTTGCAGGACTACCCATGCAGGGAAATCACTCTGATTGTTCCAAAGTGGCCCAACATGCCTGGTTCTGGGATCTCTTGATCATGTCAAGTCAGATTCCTTGGTACTTGTCCAACCTCCTCTCTCAATCATTCAATCAGACTCCTCACAGGTATCTGTCAAATTAGATCTGCATACATGGCTCCTAGAGCCTCGGCAATCAAGGAGCAGGGCTTCTCTGAGGCAGTGGCAGCAGGAATTAAGGCTCCTCAAAGAGGATCAACCAGATCAGTCATTGCTGACAACTGGGTAATTCACCAATTAATTTCAGCACGGGAATCTTGCTCGTCTCTTGGACAGTTTACAGAGACAGACCTAAGGGTCGGAGGGGCATCCCCTCCTGGGACCTCCCCCTGGTGTTGCACCAATTGGCAAGGCTTCATTGGAACCCATTAAAGTGGCCTCTTTGAAGCATTGGCCTACAAGACTGTTTTCCTCATGACCCTGGGTTCTGGCAAACACAGGAGTGAGATCCATGCTTGGCAAAACAAAAACATCAGACATCAGTCAGACTGGTCAAAGGTGTCCCAAAGTACCCAGCCTTTTTTTCCAAGAACCAGCTGGCCAAGGAGAGTCCGGACAGTGTGGCCCCAGTGGTTATGCCAACCCAGGCCCCAATTCTGGATAAGTCCCTCAAGCCTGATAGGTCCTGTGTCTGTTCAGAGTACTGTGCTACTTATTGGGACAGGATCTCAAACAGAACAATGGATTAGTCTGTCTCCCTTTAGAAAGGTTTTGACAAGACATATCACCTGCCACTATCACCTCATAGATCAAGCAACTGTGATCCTATGTTATGAGCTCTCTGGTCAGGAGGCCCTCAACCTACATCAGGTTAAAACCCATGTTGCCAGGGCCCCTTGCTGCTTCTAAGGCATTCCAGTTGGGAGTTTCCTTAGAACAATTTTTCAGCAAGCCACTGGAAGTAACATAACACCTTCACACAGTTCTATTTGAAGGATGTGGCTTGGGCTGGTTCAGAGCCCCTTCAATTGGGCCCAGTAGTGGCTGCTCAGTAGATCCACAATTAGCCCATAGAGATTTGTATATATGTAGTGTTAATAGTTCTTCAAACTAACTACATGCCTTCCTTCGGGAGGTTATTGCCTTCTGGGACTGAACTCATCCCTCTCTTCCCCTATCTCAGAGCAGGTCTGTTAAAAGGGGGGGGCAACGTCGGTATACGCCCCGGCAACCGAGCACTGGTAGCCGACCATAGGCCTGCAGGTTTCCTGACTAAAAGTCAACCTAGGCCAGAGGGAATTTTCTTATCATTTATGAGTTCACCTAAGTCCCTAGTAACTTACCCTCCGACCAAGTGGTAGTTATTCAGCAATTGTCCATTGGATAAGATGTATTAACGCAATAAAATTGCAAATTTAATAAGTAAATTAAATTTTTATAAGTTAATACCCTATCCAATGGACACACAAGGCCCTCCCCACCGACCCCACTACCAGCTTACGAGGGGTTTAAATCTGTTTAGACAACAAAAAAGATGAACTGACATCACTCTGTCTATGATGCACACTACTGACCGGTCCTGCCGGTATTATATACAGGACGTCTTTTTCTGGCATTTGGCGGGACGGGTCGCGCTGACCGGTAAAGCAATTGTCCATTGGATAGGGTATTAACTTATAAAAATTTAAGTGACTTATTAAATTTGCAATATTGTCCTGTTTCAACTCGAAGTGGCAGTATACCAGCTCTGAATTGTGCAATCATAGATCTTTTATGCTTGTGCACAAATCCTTTAATGAAGTTTGCAGAACAAAAATCTTTTTGTAATTCACATAGAGTTGTAACTTAGATTTAGATACAATATTAATATTAATTAATTTCATAGTAACAGTTTTGCACTTCAGGAATATCTATGATTTCACGGTTCTAAAAATTGCTTTGCATGTTTATTTCACCAAAAAGGTTCATTATTTCAGAATACCAGTTCTTTCACATTTGTCCCATTTGAAAGCAATTTTTGTTAATCTTTCATTGTTCAATCTTATAAGTCTATTCCATGTACGTATGACACACAGCTGCTTTGTGAATTTTGATTTTAGCCAACCTATATCACCAAGCACAACTGCATTAGGAGCATATTTATTGAAATCCAAGAAAGAATCTCATAGTTTTATTCTGGACGATCTCAGATGATTTGGTTTTAGTATTTCCCCAAATATTAGCACCATAATGCATCAATGATTCATCTCCATTTGATACATTTTAGTGTAAGTGTCTTTATTGTTGCCCCACAGCCCTTAAGGGCAGTCGGCATATTGTTTTCACCCTTGGTGTCCAGATATCGGATAGGCAGGCGGGCATTCGGCCGGAAAAAGTTTGTCCAGGCTGTGTCTCACAAACCGTAAGGTGTAGGAAGTTGATACTTGGTAGGGACATTGGTTCGGGGGTGTAGGTGTGCAACATCGTAGTGTGACCTTGATTTGACCTTTGACCTTGCCGTAGTGATCTTGACCTAAAAAATCTTGTCCAAGGTATATATCGGCAACTGTAAAGAGTAGGAAGTTGATACTTGGTAGGGACATTGGTTATAAGGTGTAGGTGTGCAGCGTTCTGATATGACCTTGATTTGACCTTTGGCCTTGCCATAGTGACCTTGACCTATAAAATCTTGGCTGGGCTATATCTCGGCAACTGTAAGTTGTTAGTTGGTAGGGATATTGTTTAGGGGGTGTGACCTGGGTGACATCATGATATGTGACCTCTAACTTTTGCTCTGCCAATTATGTTCACCTGAGACATCTTTCTCTTGTGAAAAAGATATATGGATTGCTACAACTGATTATTATCTTCACTTTTACATAATTGAGCTTTTTTCCATTGACAGATATTCTCCAATTGATAAATTTTACAGTTCATAATTTTTATTTTACTGATTAATGCTGTCTGCTTATTATATAATTATCTTGTTTTAATACTTAATATACATTTTCTTTCTCTTAGATGTTATTTTCTCTACTTAAACATTATTTGGACATATATATAACTGACACTGCTGAAAGTATCCCATTCTTTGTACTGTTTCACTACTTCTATATCTCATGGGGTTGAAAACTATTTCAACAGACTGTGGGGTACGGGCATCTCTGATGCTATTTTTTTTTCATTTAGTGTACTGATGCAATCTTGAAAGTTTAGATGTTCATCGAAGACTAATCCTAAGTACTTCTATTCTGAAACCATTTCAAGACAAGTCTGTGCAAGTCAAATGTTAAAAGTACTTTTTGATGCTTTTATTATGCGGAATATGTGGAATTACCCAAATACTGGGTGCAAGACCATTGCTGAAACATTTTGGTGAGATGCTAGAGTATGGTTTTAATATCTCAGTTTGGTAGGGCTTCATTTTATTGCTCTACAATAGCTTACCATGTGGAACTGAATGCTATTCTCGGATCGCTGCAGGCCCAGCCAACATCCAAGAAAAATAGACGTCTAGTACTGGCCAATGCCTCACAGGGAAGTGAGTCCTGTCTTGAAATACCACATGATCCCCCTTCTTTTCCGATGGCCGCCATATGTACAGACGTGTTTTATTGCAAGGAAAGAAGTTCTTATTTTATTGCGTTAATACATCCTATCCAATGGACAATTGCTTTATCGCCAAACTCCAGAAAAAGACATCCTGTATATACTACCGGCAGGACCGGTCACAGTGTACATTCACTAGGTGGTGCATTATTGCATTATTTTCTATGGATATACTTGATGTTGGATACTGAAACGACATATTTTCAACTTAAATCCACTTCCGGGTTCACGTTGTAAAGATCAAGGAAGGGGGGGGGGGGGGCGACAACGACTTGACCTGTGTATGTAGTGTTATAATTATAGGGACATATGACTGTTGAAATCAAATAAATTAAATGTTTTAAAGGTTTATACCCTATCTGCTACATTATTTGACCAGTGTAAGGGTTAAAATATGAAATAAAGCACAAAAACTGACTGAAGTGTATTCTTGGGGAACTCATTCGGTGATGTTATTGCCTAGACGGCAAGTGCTGAGAGATTACGAATCATGTATATAGCTTATTGCAGTACCTTTACCTGTCAAAATAAAACAAATAAAATAAATTAAAATATTTTCCCCTATCTACTACACTATTTAACAATTTAAAGGGTTAAAATATAAAATTAAATACACGTCCTTGTTCTAAAGCGTCGCTAGATAGCAGGTGCTTGCAAACCTTGGTTTGGCAATAGCAATTAGTCCCCCCTTTCTGTGCATTTTATTAAAAATCAAACATATTAACATGAAAATATAAAATATTTAAAATATTTTACTCATTAGGTCTTTGTACAGTAGACGAATATTTAATCCGAATGGCAAGGCAGTTACAAATGTAAACAATTGTTTACATAATGCCTACCTTGTCCCCACAATATTACTTCAATTCAGCAAAAATAGCTTTCAAGTATCTGTTGAAGCAATAAATGGTGAGGTTCCAGGCTTCTATTATGGACACATTTCAATCTCAGAGAGATTAAAGTTGTCAGCCAATTCCAAGCAGGGGTGGATCAGATCTCCTCTTGGATCTGAAGCCTGGTCTGAACCTACAATTTGACTTGCATATCATCCGAGTTAAAACCATCCGAGCAGTTCGGTGTTCAGATTTTTGAAGCCTGGTCCCAACCAACAACTTGACTTGCATGTTCACCCAAGTACTAACCATCCGAGCGCATGTTCAGATGATTGTTCGGAGCCAAACTCCATGCAGTTCGGATGATTTTTTTCAGATCAGAACTCGGAACAATCCTTATCTGAACACTCAATCTGTTTAAAAAAGGCACTTATCTGGGACTTTTATGCAAGTCAAAAAGTCCTCAAAGCCCAAAAGGGCTTCTGCTGAACAAGATTCATCAATTCAAACCCAGACCCTGTACCTTATAGGAAAGTAGATTTGTCTGACTTTCCCTCACAACATACCGAGGACATTGAAACTTAGGCAGATTTTGAATCTCCCTGACCCCAGGGACAATATGCCTAGGTCCTCCACCACAATCTGGGGTCTGAATGATGTAGCAGGCCAGCAGGAGCTTAGGCCAAGGGGCCCTTCAGCTATGCACCCACTCAGTCCTCAACTTAAAGATGTTTTTGATAAATTTAAACAGGACTTTCAGGCTGCTAATTTACAAATTACCTGAAAATAAATCTAAAACCCCTGGTTCCACTAGGGGGTACAATTGGGACAACCTTGTTTTGAGGACAAATTACAAGATTACAAAATCTCTATCTCCCCTAGTCTCTGTGGGGCCCCTATGGGCTAGGTCCTCTACTGGTAGTGAAAGGGTTTGAGCTTCAGGCAAGGCAAAATCTCTGTACCCTTAATTTTTGGCTGCCCTTACCTAGGTTTTTTCTGAATACAAATTGTTAAGACAGTATGAAGGCTAACTCAGATTCAAAGGGTGCAAAAAAAAAAAAAATGACCTCTGACTAGATATCCTGTATAGAGGATCCTTATCTAACATGGTTCCTTCGCCTGTCAAGTAAGGCCTTGGCCCACTTCTCCAGAAAGACTCCTAAACTATGGTGAATTCAGCGCTTATTAGATGTGAGGCTTCAACCTCCCCTGGGAGATTCAACCCACCTTCAACCTCCCCTGGGAGATTCCAGATCTTAAGAACTTAGGAGCTCCCTATTCTGTGCCTCTCTTTTGTTCCATTCACAATTAGTTAAGGAGAAACAAGAGTTCCGCCCCAAGGCACCCGTAAAAACACTTAGGTTTAGGCCCTATCAAATCAGCCCTTTGACAGGAAACACCCCTATTGGGGTCAATCCATTCCAAGGAGTAACCATTGTTTTCCCCAGGTGGGGGGAATCAAGTAGCAGAGACTCCAGAGGTCATTTTCGACCTCACACAAGGGTACGAGGGCATGAAAACCCCTCATCCCAATGACTCCTTAAAAGCCTCCCTCAGTCCACCAGTAGGTCTCCTCTGTTCTTTCAGAAGAGACTGGCAAACAACAAATGCTCAGACAACATGTAAAACATTATTACCAATAGTTACGGTCTACCATTCATCACCAATCCAAATTAGCCAGAGTTCCCCAGATTTACTTAGGATACAAGGCCCATCAGTCTAGCTCTGGCCTCTTGCATCCAGTCTCTTCTGTCAAGAATGCAATAGAAAAGGTAGAAATGTAAAATCTCTCAGGTTTTACAGTCGCCTGTTTCTGGTCCCCAAGCCTCACCAAACGTGGAGGCCAGTGATTGACCTAAGCAGGCTCAACACCTTTCTACTTGTAGAAAGGTTCAAATTGGAAACTCCAGAGTCCATCAAGGCCTCTGATTCCAGGGGAATGGGTGTCGTCGATAGACCTAGCTGTCAGCCACCACCTTCACATCCCCTTCCACCAAAGCCCAAGGAAGTACCTGACACTGTCCTTAGGGTGGATAATAAATCAGAAGTCCAAACCTTTTGGTGAGAGCCAGAGTATGATTTTTAATATCTAAGTTTTGTAGGACTTCATTTTGAATATCATCAGGACCAGGTGCCTTGTTTTTCTTCAGATTCTTGACCACCCATTCAGTTTCATAAAAGTGGATGTTTTTATTCAGAATTTCTATATTATTACTGTTACCGTCATGCGGCAGCACCTCATTCATTTTTCGGTTGCTTTTATGTTGCAACAGAAGATAGAAAGTCTTACTTAACAAATTCATTTTACAATTAAAATAGTGGTTACAGTCAACTGAGATGCTCTTAATAGTTTGTACAATAAAAAAGTAATACAATAATGAAACCAATCTAACCCGACCAAGGTTCTATCCACGTAATTTACAGTAACTGTTATGTTTGTCCATGGTAACCATCAGTCTGACCTGTGATCCGTTTGGTGTCCACTAACACATAATGTCTGTATCCTATGATCTGTTCAGCGACCATTAGCACAAAATATATACATCCAAATGTTCCGGGCGTGTGCACTACTGTGCTGTTCAAGATATGCACACTATCCAAAATACAGCAAGTCCACTCTCTTGTAGATCCAATTATTCCAATACAAACATCGACAAGTAGAGTCATAGCGATCTTTCAGCACTAATATCTAACATTACTGATATTTGACTCATATATATCCTTTTGTTTTAGAATTTTTTACAAAAATTTGGAATTGATTTAAAATTTAATATCAATTTAATAAAGTATTTAAGTCTGACTGCTATTTTTCACATTATGATATCAGGGGAAGACACAACACCATCCCTAATTTTGAGACTCTCTGGAATGTGCAAATATTTGCTTGGACCAAACCTCTAAAGTTGATTCCAGAATGACTTTGGGTCCTTCTGGTTATAGCCCTCTATATCATGCATAAGCTGGTACAATGCTGGTGTGTTTGAAGAGAGAAATGGGTGAGTTTACACCTAACACTCCCTGTTTTTCTTTGCGACTTAATATAAATCCCACCCACCCCGGATTTAAGACAAAAGAATTAATAAATGTACACACAGGAGAGGGAGGATGGCTATATGGAGTGGCTTGTGTAGAAGCCATTACCAAGGTATGAGTTCCATTTATGGCAAAGCAGCTTGTGGACCAATAATTAAAAGTTTGTTCAACAGCACAGAACAGTGTGACTAGGTCAATAACAGATGTTTCTGCTAAAAGTTTTGTTTTTACCGGAGTCATAAAACACACTGACTCTAAAAAAACTTTACTTTGTGCAGTACATTGTAATTGTGATATCTTCTGAGGAGTAGGTGATACCCTGTATTTGGTACTTCCCTGTTGTTTATAATAGAAAAAAAATGCATCTAAAATTATTTAAATGATATCTTCATAGAACTTCCTATCCCATTTGAGATGTAATTTTAAACTTGGCACATTATCCACAGACAAATGTTGAATTGACTTTGAACTCAGTCTAATTAGTTGGACAAAAACAAGGAAAATGTAAGAGAGTGTTAGAGTTACAAAACAAGTAGAGGTTAAATGTCCAGCACCCCTAGAACCATTATGATTTCAGTGGTATACAAATATGAAACGTTACATGTGGTTTTATCAAAGTATACTTCTTCCTTAAACACCATTCACACTCTTATAATGTCCTAATCATTTTGAATCCAAAACACCAGTTTGAATATTTAATGGTTAGGTCAGACCTTTCTGTGCAGTAGAATCTGTACAGATCAGTGTTGCTTCTAGGGCGCGTTTTCCGCAGGATCGCGCATAAATTCGCCTACAAACGCGGATTTTCTTGGAGCCTGCGATGACCAAATTATATGAGAACGCGCAGTACACAAGGCGATGCGGGAAATATATAAAGCGAAAAGACGAGAGATCTAGAAAATCGAAACACTGCACAGATCGAGAGTTTGTCGAGGTTTTGATTTTTCCGGCGAAACATTCTTCGAATAATGCATGTTGACGATGTGGTTTCGTGATCGTTTACATATAGGGATGGGTCGGTAGGTCCGGTATCTCGGTATCGAGAGCATTTTACTGAAATACCGTGATGAGATTTTACAACCGCCACTCCGCTTGCCAACATATATAATGGAAGGAATAGATAAAATATTAGAAACATACCCAAAATCTGAAGAAATTATAAGCTTTTATCCCCACATTTTCGTCCATTTGCAGACTTTTATAGCGACCTGTTGAGCAGAACTGTCAAGTTTTGGTTACGACAATTTATAACCTAAATCTCGCTTGACAACACATAAAATGGAAGGAAAACTTAAAATATTGGGAACAAACGAGAAATCTGAAGAAATTATACAGGTTTCTCTCATAATTTGTCCATTTGGGGACTTTTATTGCGATGTCGTTAAGAGGAAATGTCCATGTTTGATTGGGGTGTACTAAAATGCGGAGTCCCGGAATCGGTACGGTTTTGCATTGGCGACCTCCTGATGTACACATTTTTTATACCGACCCATCCCTATTTACATATGTAAAAGAACTTAAATATATAATGTGCTGCAGGCAGTATTTAGACATATTATACCCAAAAACATGAAATTAAGCTTAAAGTGGATGGTTATATGAAAAATAGCAGCAAGAAAAACGAATCTGACAGTAAACTGGATTGTTTAGTACCACAACAGGAGAGTCAATAAGCCGGTGCTGACCCTATGTATCTGTGGGGTTTCCCAACAATGTACAGTATGTGTAGAAAATATTTTACTTGAAGATCAAAATTCACAGACAACTCATTAATATTAATGAGATCACAGATTTTCATAATGGTTTCTTTACAATATATTCTGCTTTAAGATTAAATACTAGATGGACTACAGTGCTCATGAATATTCATATATGCGTAGAAAAGATTGACAATTTCATGCGATTTTTTAAACAATATTTTACTTGAAGAATTTGTGGACTACTCATTAATTCATCAGTTCACGGTATTCTGTGGGGTTTTCCAACATATTCGTACAAATTGATGGTATAATGACTGAATTTGTGATGCCGTGACTTTAGACAAAAACTTAAAACCACAATGCCGTGACAGGAGTCACTTTGATGAAAATAACCATTTTCAATATTTTTTTAAAATTCTATCACTAGGCTTGGAAGTTTATTTTTATTTGCAAGACAATCACCTGACATTTACTTTTGTACATAAATGTATATAGTGGCATTCTACCAGTGAACGCCAGCCTACCAGTGAACGCCCACCTTATATTTCTTCAATACAATAGAGGTCAAGGACAAATGTGTCTGTATGTAACCTAAATGACTGTTCACTGGCATAAAATGACCGATAATCTATGTAATTTGTCAAAATACATAACTTTAAAGCAAATATTATCAGACGTACAACTGCTAATTTTACCATATCTATCAATTAGTATTCTGGTACAGTTACATTATAATCAAAGCCTGTTAATAGAATTTAAAATATTATTTATTTAATTAATTTGAAAATATTAGCTAAAAGGTGGGTGTTCAATGGTAGATAACCACTACTGATTGGGTAGCCAAGTGGCCTTGATCACTAATTAATAGAAGTCCACTGTTAAAAATGTCTAAATAAACTGAAAAAGTATTTTTCATTAGTTTAAACTTAATCATAAAGTCGTCCCCCAGAATTTTTAGTCCCTCCCCCACAGTTTGTGCAGTCATGGGGGATAGCCCCCACTTTTTGAAATTCCTAGAATCAACACTGCAGATTTGCTTCCTACTTGATGACCTTGTCCTGACTTCCCAGTAACTAGATTACAGGAGCATATCCCAACTTCCTGTGGATCCCCCAAAAGAGACCTTGTATCTGGCTAGTGTATATTGAAGAATGAGCAGTCCTGTATGTATTTCTATCCCCGGATGAAAGTCGGGGATACTTAGGATTCAGAACGTGGATTCACTCCGCTGCTGCAGAGATTTCCTTTCGGACGCGATAACTTAAAAACTATTTTAGTTAGACCTTTCAAATTTGGTATGTGGGTATATATGGGCAATGTCAAAAACTCTATTATTTTGTGACCTTGACCTTCAATTTCAAGGTCACTGGTGGCCTCTTAAAGTCCAAATTTTCACCCTTTTTTCACATTTTGGCCCAGTTCTCATATACAGAAAGTTGGATCATCCTATGGCTGGTATATATAATACATATATATGTCCCCTGTAAGCATGCAGAAATTTGATCTTGAAGCTCTTCATTGAAGGTCATCCACAGGTCATCCAAAGTACCTGACCGAGGCCATTTTTGGCCTTTTTGGAGATATTTTCACACTTATTGCTGACTATATTGCATGGAAACTATTGAAAATGGCTTTGAGTACATGATGGAGTACCAGTATCCAGACTTACTGGTTACGGAGGATTGTTGTTTTATAGATGGGTGAAAATAAGATCTGTTGTAATGTGGTGTAATAGTGATGATTTGTAAACATTTGAATTTGAGACTTTTGAACTGAACTTCAATATGAACACAGCTACCACTTGTTTTGGTGAAAACACATATCCCTCCCCATTTTATTTCACTCCTGGCAAATATGCTTACAATCTACAGAATACTTGTGTGTAGTACTGAGTGACCTCGTTCAACATAAACACAGTAACAGCCATAAAGGGACTGTTCCATTTGCACGATATAAACCATGCTTCTGTTTGTCAATTTTGAGGAATCGGGAACTGAATCTTATACATGTTAATGATCTTAAAGCTACAGAAAATTCAGAGCACTTATAAACCAATAGGAAACAGTTTATGAGAAATTTAAACTGTTTGAAATTGTCACAAACCTTTCCTGATTCGTATTAGATTTATAACATCATAAACCAATCGTAAACCAATCATATTTTCATCTTTTTAATGTTACAGCAATCTTAAACCTATATTACACTAGTATAGCAATCTTTTCCATCTTGTAGTGATCACAAACTTATCTGTTTCATCCTATAGCAATCTTAAGTCTGTCTTAAGGCTTGTAAACCTATCGTAAACCAATCATAAAGTTTTTGTAACAATCTCTGTCTTATTCGTAAAGCTATATGGATGAGATCTTAAACCCATTGTAAACCTATGGCAAACTACATCCCCGGATTGTGCATTTCTTTATTATTTACAATCATATACCTATCGTAAACCACACTCGCAGAAATGGAACAGTCCTCTAAGGAGATTTGTCAGAATTCCCAGTACTGTGTTTGTTTTTACTTCAATTATTGTTTAAACTGACACTGTAGTAGAATATCAAAGTCTGTTCTCAAAAAGGTGACAAGGACTGAGATTTTATTTTTAGCAATGATTTTATCAAAAATAGCCTAGTTTGTCAATATATTTTGAACTCCTGTTTGAAAAATGAAACTTCCTGTTGAGTCTCAATCTTATGTTCTTTATATTATATAAAAACAATTGGCTTTTAGCAACTGATACGCCTTTTGCAATGATATCCCCCAACATAAAACATTTAATCTGTGAATGCAGTCAGTGCATAAGGTTAAAAAACTGTGGGAATATTTCCAACAATAAATTTCAAGTAAAACAGGTAGAATCTATCAATTAAAAGGTCACAAATTCATGAATATATTATATTTGGATATTTTCTGATATGTAAACTGTTCTGGCCCAATACCAAAAAAGGTATATAGAAAATACAAACCTTGTTATATTTCAAAGATAATTTGAAGTAAAAAAGATGAATTCAAAAAAGTCTTCACACAATAGCTTTACCATTAGGTTGCATTTGAGAGAATATGTTATTACAGGATTTTATAACAAAATATTCTACATAAGTTCCTATCATCCAAACTGTCGTCTGATTATAGAACTGATTTTTCTTTGTATGACTGATTTAGGATTCTGTATTATTAATACACAAGTAACCCAACATCTTAGGATAAATGAGGATACTCTCTTATATTTAATCCAAAGTATTAACCTTTAAAAATAAAAGTTAAACTTTTTTTTCCTTTATTCAATGAAAGAATTAGTTGTAAATCAAAAAAGACTTTTCATTGCATTTTTATAATTGTTGTTTCCATGTAATGTTTTTGTATTTCCATCTTTAAATTGTAGGTTACACTATAGGTCAAATAAGTACCAATGCTTCTGCTTTGTTTATGTAATTCTTGAAATGCAAAGTTGTTTGAATGTAAACAAAATACAACATTCAACTTTTATTATGAAGTTCCATTGGTAAAGTTATTGAAAAAATAATAGGGCATCTCATATGCTTCATGCCATATTTGTAATTAAATAACAGAATAGAGAATACAGCTGTGCAGACACAATACTCCAGTAAACAATGACCTGTACACACAACTTCCCACTTTATGGAGGGAAAGCAGATCTCTTGTCAAAATTTGTGATAAGTAAAAAAAAAAAAAAATCAAGGATGTGTCTGTTTTGAGTTGTAATTTTCTCCATGAACGGTATACTTTACTTGGTCTAACCACTCTAAAATAGGATGGTACGAAAGCCTGGAACCGCCATCCAAATTCAAAATTCAAAATATGAAATATACTATTTGGAATTCCAAATACACTATTCGGAATTCCAAATACAGTATTCGGAATTCCAAATACGTATTTAGAATTCCAAATACAGTATTTGGAATTCCAAATACGCTATTCGGAATTCCAAATTCGTATTTGGAATTCCAAATATGCTATTCGGAATGCTAAATACAATTTCAAATATGGTCCCTCCAAATGACAGAGTCATCCTTCCCATGTTATCTACTAGCAGAACCGGTCTAGTAATATGCTAGGTGGAGCATGGTACTTCCTTCCTGTCTGGATAGTGTGACATCACGGCATCTATTTTCATTGTCTAAACCTATTCAGATGCAAATACATATTTATACTTATTTAGTAAGTCCATAGCATGGCCAGTTGGGAGGACCTCACCTGTTCATTAGGTAAGGTATTAACTTATAAAATTGCAAATTTAATAAGTAAATAAAAATTTTATAAGTTAATACCCTATCCAATAGACAATTGCTTATCCGGTTGGCGCGGACCGGCCCGCAAAACGTCAGAAAAAGATGTCCTGTGTCTCCACCGGCTAGGCCGGTCCAGTACTGTGCACTCGCCAGATGGCGTGTCGTACTCCCTTCCTGTCTAGACAGTGTGACGTCATAGCATCTTTTTCGTTTGGCGCATGTACATGTTGCACGGATTATCTGAGCGAATTTTAATTCCAAACTTTTTGTGAGAACTCTTTACTACTTCATTTTATTTTACGTTCTACGGATTCTAGAAGACCTATAGACCATTATCTCTTCTCCCAGTCAGCGACGGGGTAGTTGTAGCCATATGATGGCTGGGTTCGACTTCCACACAGTATGTGCCCGCTGTCGTGACAAGAAAAAAGGACAGGATCCTTGTGTGGAAAAGCCAGGTTCTGACTGCCTGCATTGTAATTCTCTCACCCCAGAGCAGTTGGCTCAGTTATCTACACTGTCGTATAAGATCAAGAAGTCGAGAGTTGAAGTCTTCTACTCCAGCTAAGAACCCTCCAGCGTCTGATGCCACTCTCAGTCCCTCCCTTGTGGACCCGGCCCTAGTATCGGTAGTGGGGGTCGTGGATGGCCAGAGCACCTCTAGATCACCTGGCTTGAGTGAGCAGCCAGTAGAGAAGAAGAAAAAGAAGGACGACAAGAAGGCTACTAGTTCCAAGTCTGTTAAACCAGAGAAGTCGGGCAAATCTACCTCTCACCGACCTTCCTCTTCAGACAGTACCGACCAGAAACTGGAAGTCATGGAACAAAAATAGTCGGACCGGTTTAACCGGTTAGAAGCTCTACTTCTTGCCAAGTCATTGGACCGTCCTCAGGAGCCGGTCTTCTCTGCTGTGAAGGTCGCACCGACCCATGCTCCACCGGCCAATGTTATCAGCACACAACCCTTTTTGAAGCCTTCCGACCAGCCTTCACACCGACCTTCCTCAACTTTACCGGCTACCGAACCTGCCAGTTCAGCTGCTGCGTCAAAGGCCGGATCAGACACTTCTCAACCCTCTCAGCCACGGGAAACTTCCGGAATGACCGACCAGTCTGTCTTACAGAAACACATGTCCAGTGCTTTTGACTCTACTAGGAGGGACGACCCCTCTAGCACTTCGGATTCAGACAGTGTAGCTTCCGACCGGCCTGTAGTTGACCTATACCCAGAAGAGGGTAAACTTTCCGATGAACATGATGTTTCCTTTATTGATCCTGACCAATCTCTCTCAGAAGAACAGTCCTATAGGGAAAGTATGAGAGGGATTCGGTCATATATGGGCTGGACCCACATCCCTGACATGGATTCAGGCACCAAATCATCAGATGATAACCCCTTCGCGGGACCCAAGCTACAGGCACTCGGAAAAGTTTCTGTCTCCCTCCCCACCGACGAGTGGTTATGCAGCAAACTGAACAAACTCAACCTTACCCTAGTACAGGGTTATCCATCCCGTACCACCGAGGCAGGAACCCTTCAGAGGGACCAGTTCGTCCGGACAGCTAAATCGCAATCAAAGTGGTACAACCTTCATACAGAACCTAAGAAAGACTATAGTGACTCTGTTAAATCCTGGCATACCGGATCTTCCCGGTTGAATAGTACTTGCCTGACGATAGCCCGACAGGCCGGCATTGCCTCAAACCCACCTCTGTCTAGACCAATATCACAAGAGAACCTCAGGAAGTGGGAAAGGTCGGCAAGAGAATCCTCTGTAATATGCAACCAGGCTGCCGGATTCAATCGCTGCCTTCTTAAGGTCCAGCAGAATATGCAAACCCAACTCAAATCTATCCGGACAGAGTCCAAAGGCAAGTCTTCGAACAAGATTGCAACAGCTACGGATGAACTACAGTTCCTGTTAGATTTTAATGCCAGTGTTTACCATGCCATGGCAAAAGCTATGGAACATTTGACTGACTTTGTGTTTGTGAACATTGCAAATTCTACCTTGTTGAGAAGAGACTCCTACCTGTCGTATCTCAAGGCCGGGGTTAAAGCAGATACCTTAAATGTTCTTAGAGCAGCCCCTCTGGATCTGGATACCCTCTTCCTTGATAAGATTGTCAAACAGGCAGAGGAGGATATAGCAGCTTTCGATAGAAATCGCTCCGGATCAGTATACAAGAAGGGTAGATACCACCCGTATGAGAGACAGGACAAGAAGTCGGACAGTAAAAAGTCAGACCGTCCAGCTTGGAAGAACATCTCTTCTCATGGACAGCAGAGGGAAAGGCAAACACCAATACTCCACCCGACCAGCCAAGGGCCAGCAGCCGTATAAATGACAGTCAATATGTAGAAATGTTACAGGCACGGCTGCTGGCCGGGAGCTCACCACAGACTTTAAACAATGTTTCACCTTTAAATGTAAAGCCTCTTGTTGTTTCAAGTGTTCATACTGCGCCCGGGCATTCCCAAAAGAAAGAAATAAGTCCCGGGTCAGCAGGTTGTCATTACACTAATTATGTCCACCCCCCTGGGGGGTGGATATATTATTTTTGCTTTTTTCGCCGTCCGATGTCCGATGTCCGTTGTCCGATGTCCGATGTCCGGCGTCCGGCGTCCGATGTCCGGCGTCACGCATGGTTTCCGCTCATTTAAAGGAAAAGTATTAGAGCTATTGTCACCAAATTTGGTATGCAGGCTTATTGGGTCAGTAGCTTGCTTGGGATTGCTTTTGGCTGTTGTACCTCTTTTGCTTACTGAGTAATACTTAAGTACAGCTATTTTCAGTACCCATTGGTTTCCGTGCATTTAAGCCAAAATAATTAAAGATATTTTACTACAATTTTGAATACAAGATTGTTATGTCCATAGCTCGCTTGGTATTGCATTTGGGACTGATAGCTTTGTCAGTACATGAGTAATAGCCATTTAGGTACTTCATTGTGTATTTTCAGTACTACTTTTGAGTAATTTGCTTCTATCTCCTTAACCGTGCGAGATAGAGCGATTTCGGCAAAATTTTCGACCCGCAGGGTATCTGAGGAGTGTACTCTTTGCAATTTTCAAAAAATTTTCCCCTCCCCAAAAATGGCGGCCATTTTGAATTTTCGAATTTTTGCCAAAAATGGCAAAACACAAATTTGCTTCTATCTCCTTAACCGTGCGAGATAGAGCGATTTCGTCGAAATTTTCGACCCACAGGGTATCTAAGGAATGTAATCTTTGCAATTTTCCAAAAATTTTCCCCTCCCCAAAAATGGCGGCCATTTTGAATTTTCGAATTTTTGCCCAAATTTGCTTCTATCTCCTTAACCGTGCGAGATAGAGCGTTTTCGGCAAAATTTTCGATCCACAGGGGATCTAAGGAATGCAATCTTTGCAATTTTCCAAAAATTTTCCCCTCCCCAAAAATGGCGACCATTTTGAATTTTCGAATTTTTGCCAAAAATGGCAAAACACTAATTTGCTTCTATCTCCTTAACCGTGCGAGATAGAGCGATTTCGGCAAAATTTTCGAGCCACAGGGGATCTAAGGAATGCAATCTTTGCAATTTTCCAAAAATTTTCCCCTCCCCAAAAATGGCGGCCATTTTGAATTTTCGAATTTTTGCCAAAAATGGCAAAACACTAATTTGCTTCTATCTCCTTAACCGTGCGAGATAGAGCGATTTCGGCAAAATTTTCGACACACAGGGTATCTAAGCAATGCAATCTTTGCAATTTTCAAAATATTTTCCCCTCCCCAAAAATGGCGGCCATTTTGAATTTTTGCCAAAAATGGCAAAACACAAATTTGCTTCTATCTCCTTAACCGTGCGAGATAGAGCGATTTCGTCGAAATTTTCGACCCACAGGGTATCTAAGGAATGTAATATTTGCAATTTTCAAAAAATTTTCCCCTCCCCAAAAATGGCGGCCATTTTGAATTTTCGAATTTTTGCCAAAAATGGCAAAACACAAATTTGCTTCTATCTCCTTAACCGTGCGAGATAGAGCGATTTCGTCGAAATTTTCGACCCACAGGGTATCTGAGGAGTGTACTCTTTGCAATTTTCAAAAAATTTTCCCCTCCCCAAAAATGGCGGCCATTTTGAATTTTCGAATTTTTGCCAAAAATGGCAAAACACAAATTTGCTTCTATCTCCTTAACTGTGCGAGATAGAGCGATTTCGTCGAAATTTTCGACCCACAGGGTATCTAAGGAATGCAATCTTTGCAATTTTCCAAAAATGTTCCCCTCCCCAAAAATGGCGGCCATTTTGAATTTTCGAATTTTTGCCAAAAATGGCAAAACACAAATTTGCTTCTATCTCCTTAACCGTGCGAGATAGAGCGATTTCATCGAAATTTTCGACCCACAGGGTATCTAAGGAATGTAATATTTGCAATTTTCAAAAAAATTTCCCCTCCCCAAAAATGGCGGCCATTTTGAATTTTCGAATTTTTGCCAAAAATGGCAAAACACAAATTTGCTTCTATCTCCTTAACCGTGCGAGATAGAGCGATTTCGGCAAAATTTTCGACACACAGGGTATCTAACCAATGCAATCTTTGCAATTTTCAAAATATTTTCCCCTCCCCAAAAATGGCGGCCATTTTGAATTTTTGAATTTTTGCCAAAAATGGCAAAACACAAATTTGCTTCTATCTCCTTAACCGTGCGAGATAGAGCGATTTCGTCGAAATTTTCGACCCACAGGGTATCTAAGGAATGTAATATTTGCAATTTTCAAAAAATTTTCCCCTCCCCAAAAATGGCGGCCATTTTGAATTTTCGAATTTTTGCCAAAAATGGCAAAACACAAATTTGCTTCTATCTCCTTAACCGTGCGAGATAGAGCGATTTCGTCGAAATTTTCGACCCACAGGGTATCTAAGCAATGCAATCTTTGCAATTTTCCAAAAATTTTCCCCTCCCCAAAAATGGCGGCCATTTTGAATTTTCGAATTTTTGCCAAAAATGGCAAAACACAAATTTGCTTCTATCTCCTTAACCGTGCGAGATAGAGCGATTTCGTCGAAATTTTCGACCCACAGGGTATCTAAGGAATGTAATATTTGCAATTTTCAAAAAAATTTCCCCTCCCCAAAAATGGCGGCCATTTTGAATTTTCGAATTTTTGCCAAAAATGGCAAAACACAAATTTGCTTCTATCTCCTTAACCGTGCGAGATAGAGCGATTTCGGCAAAATTTTCGATCCACAGGGGATCTAAGGAATGCAATCTTTGCAATTTTCCAAAAATTTTCCCCTCCCCAAAAATGGCGGCCATTTTGAATTTTCGAATTTTTGCCAAAAATGGCAAAACACTAATTTGCTTCTATCTCCTTAACCGTGCGAGATAGAGCGATTTCGGCAAAATTTTCGACGCACAGGGTATCTAAGCAATGCAATCTTTGCAATTTTCAAAATATTTTCCCCTCCCCAAAAATGGCGGCCATTTTGAATTTTCGAATTTTTGCCAAAAATTGCAAAACACAAATTTGCTTCTATCTCCTTAACCGTGCGAGATAGAGCGATTTCGTCGAAATTTTCGACCCACAGGGTATCTAAGCAATGCAATCTTTGCAATTTTCCAAAAATTTTCCCCTCCCCAAAAATGGCGGCCATTTTGAATTTTCGAATTTTTGCCAAAAATGGCAAAACACAAATTTGCTTCTATCTCCTTAACCGTGCGAGATAGAGCGATTTCGTCGAAATTTTCGACCCACAGGGTATCTAAGGAATGTAATATTTGCAATTTTCAAAAAAATTTCCCCTCCCCAAAAATGGCGGCCATTTTGAATTTTCGAATTTTTGCCAAAAATGGCAAAACACAAATTTGCTTCTATCTCCTTAACCGTGCGAGATAGAGCGATTTCGGCAAAATTTTCGAGCCACAGGGGATCTAAGGAATGCAATCTTTGCAATTTTCCAAAAATTTTCCCCTCCCCAAAAATGGCGGCCATTTTGAATTTTCGAATTTTTGCCAAAAATGGCAAAACACTAATTTGCTTCTATCTCCTTAACCGTGCGAGATAGAGCGATTTCGGCAAAATTTTCGACGCACAGGGTATCTAAGCAATGCAATCTTTGCAATTTTCAAAATATTTTCCCCTCCCCAAAAATGGCGGCCATTTTGAATTTTCGAATTTTTGCCAAAAATTGCAAAACACAAATTTGCTTCTATCTCCTTAACCGTGCGAGATAGAGTGATTTCGTCGAAATTTTCGACCCACAGGGTATCTAAGGAATGCAATCTTTGCAATTTTCCAAAAATTTTCCCCTCCCCAAAAATGGCGGCCATTTTGAATTTTCGAATTTTTGCCAAAAATGGCAAAACACAAATTTCCTTCTATCTCCTTAACCGTGCGAGATAGAGCGATTTCATCGAAATTTTCGACCCACAGGGTATCTAAGGAATGTAATATTTGCAATTTTCAAAAAATTTTCCCCTCCCCAAAAATGGCGGCCATTTTGAATTTTCGAATTTTTGCCAAAAATGGCAAAACACAAATTTGCTTCTATCTCCTTAACCGTGCGAGATAGAGCGATTTCGTCGAAATTTTCGACCCACAGGGTATCTGAGGAATGCAATCTTTGCAATTTTCCAAAAATTTTCCCCTCCCCAAAAATGGCGGCCATTTTGAATTTTCGAATTTTTGCCAAAAATGGCAAAACACAAATTTGCTTCTATCTCCTTAACCGTGCCAGATAGAGTGATTTCGTCAAAATTTTCGACCCACAGGGTATCTGAGCATTGTACTCTTGGTAATTTCTAAAAAATTTTCCCCTCCCCTAAAATGGCGGCCATTTTGAATTTTCAAATTTTTGCCAAAAATGGCAAAACACAAATTTGCTTCTATCTCCTTAACCATGCGAGATAGAGCGATTTCGTCGAAATTTTCAACCCACAGGGTATCTAAGGAATGTAATCTTTGCAATTTTCAAAAAATTTTCCCCTCCCCAAAAATGGCAGCCATTTTGAATTTTCGAATTTTTGCCCAAAATGGAAAAACACAAACTGGCCTTAACCGTGCAAAATAGAGTTATTTTGTTGAAATTTTCGACCCATAGGGTATCTAAGAAATGTACTCTTGGCAATTTTCAAAAAAATTTCCTTTTCCCAATAATGGCGGCCATTTTGAATTTTCAAATTTTTGCCAAAAATAGAAAAACAGGAATTGGCTTCTATCTTCTTAACCGTGCAAGATAGAGTGATTTCGTCAAAATTTTCAACCCAACCAATGCAAAAAGGCATGAAGCTGAAATAAATTACATCTACACTATCAAATATTTAAGCATCATTGATATATTTTACAAATGAAACAGGGTCTTGTAAGACTACTGTACAATTTGGGCAAAAGGTTCATGGGTGGACATTACACATGATAATGTGTGTTCTTCTATGCTATCCTGTTTCTATTCGCATCTACTATCAACAGGGCGGCCTATTTCTAGTTATACATTAAAGTCTGTGAAAAGTGTTTCTTGTGTCACTCAATTGTCTTGTGCTTAACCTGTAACAAATGTCAAAAATGTTGCCTCAAATCTGCCTGTAGGGGCCAGACTTCAAAACTTTTGGCAAACTTGGCTGGATCGAGGTGCCGGTCCGAAAATAGTTCAAACCCTGAAGGAGGGTTACACCCTTCCCTTTCGGATCCGGCCAAATCTCACAAGGTCTCCCACAGTCATAAGCTGCTATGTCAATCCCCACAGGAACAGCTACCTGATGGAGGCATTACATCAGCTTATAGACAAAAATGCTGTCGAACTAGTGCACAATCCGACCTCTCTAGGGTTTTTCAACCGGCTGTTCTTGGTACCCAAACCCAACAACAAGTGGAGACCTATACTGGACCTGAGCAATCTAAACCCATTTCTCAAGGTGGAGAAATTCAAAATGGAGACACCGGAAACCATTAGGACATCCCTCCAGCAAGGGGAGTGGGTCACCTCAATAGACTTTAAGGATGCCTACTTCCACATTCCAATACAGGAACAATCCAGGAAGTACCTGAGATTTTTCACCAACTGGCCACACAGCCTGCACTGAACAGCTTGCTTCACATTAGCCGGCTACAGAGCCTGCCTATTACCAACCAGCACCAAGAGTCACCAACCCAAATGTCTTCTACCAGCTGGCCACTCCTCATCAGCAGCTTATTCACCAACCTAAGACTGATGACAGGCCTAATAATGTATAGTTCCTGACATTAAGTTTTTTCCTGCACAGAACACCAGAAATCAAGTAACTCAAAGCCCGACACATTCCAGGCCAGTCTTTCAGGAGGTCTTCCAAGTAATATGCAGCAGGTGGCACTGGCCTCAAATAGACCTATTTGCCACGAGGTTCAACGCAGCGGATGCACTAAGTCTGCCATGGGAGGATCTGGATACATATACCTTCCCACCAGCAGCCATCTTGGGCAAAGTGGTGGAGAAGTTATAGGATTCCCCATGCAAAAGAATAATTCTAATTGCTCCGCGGTGGCCCAACATGCCTTGGTTTCGGGACCTAGTGACCATGTCCAGTCAGATCCCACTGAGCCTGCCCTTCTTGCCCAACCTGTTAACACAGCCCTTCAATCAGATCCCTCACAGAAATCTGACAACCTAAATCTCCATGCATGGCTCCTAGAGCCACATCAATCAAGGAGCAGGGCTTCTCTGAAGCAGTGGCAGCAAGAATTGAGGCTCCTCAAAGAGGATCAACCAGATCAGTCTATGAGGCAAGTGGACCATGTTTACAAATTGGTGCCTCACTAATCAGGTGGACTTCAGGGCACCCCTTGTAAAGTTAGTTGCTGACTTCCTTATGTACCTATTGAGGACAGGAAGCTACAGCCCAGCACCATTGATGGTTACAGGTCAGCCATTGCTGATAAACTGGGAAATTCACCCTTTAACATCAGCAAGGACGAAAATCTCACTCGTCTCCTGGGTAGTTTCCATAGAAACAGGCCCAAAGGCAGGAGGGGAATCCCCTCCTGGAACCTCTCACTGGTCTTGCACCAGCTGACTAAGGCTCCGTTTGAACCAATCAAGGGGTCTTCCTTGAAGCATTTGACCTTCAAGATGGATTCCCTCTTAGCCCTTGGGTCGGGCAAGCATAGAAGTGAGATTCATGCTTAATAAACAGGAATATTAGACGCCAATCTGACCGGTCAAAGGTGTCCCTGTATCCATCACCCAGCTTTCTTTCCAAGAATCAGCTGGCCAAAGAGGATCCAGACAGTGTGGCCCCAGTGGTTATACCAGCCCTGGCCTCCAACTCTGGATAGATCCCTCAAGTCTGACAGGTCTCTCTTTCCAATAAGAGCATTGTGCTACTATTTAGACAGAACCTCAGACCTCAGGCAGAATAAGGAGGTGGTTTTTGTCTCCTTTAAGAAAGGTTTCGACAAAGACATCTCACCTGCCTCTATCTCCTCTTGGATCAAGCAGACTGTGATCCTATGTTATGAGCTCTCTGACCAGGGGGCCAACTCTTTACATCAGGTTAAAGCCCATGATGTCAGGGCCTTTGCTGCTCCTAAGATCTTCCAGTCGGGAGTCTCCTTAGATCCAATCTTGTCAGCCTGCCACTGAAGTCACATAATACTTTCACACAGTTCCATCTGAAGGGTGTGGCTTGGGCTGCCTTGTAGCTTTACCAATGGGGCTCAGTATTGGCTGCTCTGCAGATCCACAAGTGGCCCCTAGATTGAGGAGATTTGTATATATGTATAGTGTAAACAGTTCTACACGTACATAGTATAAAAAAAATTAAGTGTTACGCGCTTCCTTCGGGAGGTTTACTTGCATTCTGGGACTTCCTCTCAACCCCTACCTCAGAGCAGGTCTGCTAAAAGGGGGGGCGACGTCAGTAAGCGGCTGCTGACAACCGACCATGGCCTTACAGGGTTTCCTGATCTTAAGGTCAACACAGGACTGGGCCTATAGTTCTGACGAAGTCAGCCTAGACTGTAGGCTAAAAAATTTGCTATTGTGAGTTTACACAAGTCCCTAGTAACTTACCCGCCGACCAAGTGGTAGTTATTCAGCAATTGTCCATTGGATAGGATGTATTAACGCAATAAAATGAGTAAATTAAATTTTTGTAAGTTAATACCCTCTCCAATGGACACACAAGACCATCCCACTGACCCCGCTATCAGCTTACTAGGTGTCTAATAGGTTTAGACAATGAAAAAGATGCTATGACATCTTGTCTAGACAGGAAGGAAGTACGAGGCGCCATCTGAGTGCACAGTACTGGGACCGACCTGCTTGTGAGGGCATTAAGCACTCATATAAGATGACTTTTTCTGTCGTTTGGCGGGCTGGATTAGCAATTGTCCATTGGATAGGTATTAACTTATAAAAATTTAATTTACTTATTAAATTTGCAATTTAGTTATTAATTGCACAAGTTTATTGCGTTAATACATCTTACCTAATGGACAGTTTGGTAGAATAACTACCGCTTGGTGGGCAGGTCAGTTACTAGGGACTACAATTGAACTGTAATATTAAGACAAAGGTATCCTTAAACAGGACTGTAGCCAGTCCCATAGGTTGGTCACCTATGTTGGCAGAATACCAAATTTGCCCCTCCCCTTTTTTACAGACCTGCTCTGAGGTAGGGATAGAGAGGTACGAGTTCAATCCCTGGAAATAAACCTCCTAAAGGGAACCATGCCACTGATTTGATGTTCATGATGATGATCTTTTTTAATCTCTCACCAGCGGCTGAAAGATGTGGTCAGGGGGTTATGATATGCCTTCCATACATGCGTCTGTCTGTGCATCCCTTTTGTCATGTTTTTAGATAAACCTTAATATCTCATTAATTTATGAAGATATCTTCACCAAATATGTAGGGGATGTTTATGGCTATGAAAACATGTCTGTGCAAATTTGTAGCCTCATTTTGAAAATAAAATGACCCCCATAGGCGATTTTTTGAATACGATAAAGATGCTCTAAGTCTTGAAATATTGCAGAGAATTTCATCAAAGTTTCAGAACCACAGGTAAAGTAGCCTTCAGTGAGAGTGATGTTGAATTTCTCCATCTTGCTACACAGCCAGTCATCTGAAGGTTGCTTTACAGGGACTTCACCAGTTGGCTTTGTCCTGGGACTGGCAAAGGGATTGTCACATTGAGATGAGGCTGAACCTGGTGCCACCCTATGAAGGACCTGACCCCTCTGATGGTCTCCCAGTAGTTCTGCTCATCACTCAGCTATTGGTCCAGTTCTTGCTCTGGCATAGCAGTATCCTGATCAGATACCTCGCCCTCTTCCTCCATGAATTGAGCAGGGGAGGATGGATAGCTATGCTACTCCAGATCAGAATCTGGGTCCTGTGAGAGAGCAGCACCAACCAATGAAGATATGGGCTGGACACTCTTGCCGGTAAGAGTCTGACTGGTGTTTTCTGAACAGCCAGTCCGGTGACTTGAAGGTCTTGCATATCACTATAACTGGTAGCAGTCTGTTACTTTAGTGATGTGACTGTAAGACTGAGGCAAATACATCTCACAGGGACAATAACAATCTGGCTTCCACTAGCAGCTTCGTAGACTGGTGTAAAGGTAAATTTTCCCCCTGGAAAATGGAAATCTTCCCCTCCCCCGGGTGGGGAACATCCTTGTTAATCCTGTCCCCGACCACAAGATCCTACCCCCATCTCATCAAACAGAAGCTTCCTTAGGTTAAGATGAAAAAAAATCTTTGGATTCTTGGTAAACTTTCTTTTAAATAAACCAGCATATTATGCACAATTAAATTCACATAAACCTATATATAATGCACAATTAAATTGACAAAAAATAAATCACCAGGTTAAATCACTGGAAGGCTAAAAGCTGGATCACTGGAACCAGTAGTAGGTTGAGTCTGACTGCTAGAGACCTGAATGACTGGTCGAGTAGACTGCACAACACTGGAACTGGTAGCAGGCTGAATTGGTGGTATGAAGGGTCTCTCAGATGTCACCACAGTAGTAGGCTGTGAAGGTCTTTGCTGGTGAAACTGGCATAGTGAAGGTCTTGGCTAACGGCATTGTCAGCCAGGCACCAGTCAGGCACTCCCCTGCCATTATCAAGCAGACTGTGATCCTGTGCTATGAGTTCTCTGATCAGGTGTTCCAGTGAGGAGTCTCCTTAGAGCAGCTTTTATCAGCTTGCCATTGCAAGTCACATAACACCTTTGAAAACTGTTCACAGTCCGAACCCCTAGGAGCAAGGATAAGGGAGATATAAGGTCTTTTGTAATAAGATAACCCCATTTAACATTAAACATGTGATATAGCAGCCATTTTGTTTTTGAAACTAGGTCAAAATTACTATCAGGCTAGCTTTCCTAGCCATATATCTTTTGTGCAATATTTCAAGATTTAGAGCATCTTTATGATTTTATGATTTGGAATTCCGAATAAGGTATTTGGAATTCCGAATAGGGTATTTGGAATTCCGAATAGGGTATTTGGAATTCCGAATAGGGTATTTGGAATTCCGAATACGTATTTGGAATTCCAAATAGCGTATTTGGAATTCCAAATACGTATTTGGAATTCCGAATAGCGTATATGGAATTCCAAATACTGTATTTGGAATTCCGAATACGTATTTGGAATTCCAAATACGTATTTGGAATTCCAAATAGCATACTTCATATTTTGAATTTGGATGGCGGTTCCAGGCTTTCGTAGGATGGTGTTTTGTCTGACCCTATATTTAAAACTTAGAAGTGTTTAACATAAGATGGTTGTCTTAAATTACCAATTAAGTTAACCAGAATGTTTGCCAGTTTATCATGCAAAGCCAAAAAAATCTGAATATATGCTGATCCAGATTAGATTGTTCTCAGTTTATATTCTGTGCAATAGTATCCATAGCAGTATATACAGATACATAAAACAACGTGTACCACACTCCTTTATATAGATTATATTTTCTCTCTTTGTCTGAGAATAATTTTGACCTCATTTTGAATGAAAGATCATCTTTACTGTGATGGCTGTTTCTTTGAAAATAGTCATTTTTTATTGCGTTAATACATCTTACCTAGTGGACAGATGCATTTGTCCGGCGCCTTGCCGGTCATGCCAAACGTTAGAAAAAAACGTCCTGAGCTGGGCTCTGGCCGGGACCGGTAGCGTCCTGTTCACTCGCCAGGTGGCTGTATAGTCTCCCTGCCGGTGTACTGCGCACGCGCAGCGCATGCGCTCTTCCTCTTTTTGTTTGGCGCGTGAAGAACGCTTGGGATTTAAGAGAAACTTTAAAATATTAATTTACATACTTCTTCTCAAGCTTATTGCTTCAAATATTTGTGTTAGTTGTGTGTAACAAGTGTCATGGCATCTCCGGGAGATAAGAAGGGACAAAGAAGGGGTTCCTGTGGCCATGTTATGGCTCTTTTCGACTTGCATGAAAAATGTGCACGGTGCCGCGAAAAGCTTATAGGGGAAGACAATTGTGTGAAGGACAAGCCGTGTAAGATTTGTGATGGCTTTACTCCGGCTCAGAAGGAAATGTTGTCCACTCCAATTTATAAAATTAGAAGAGACAAGAAAGCAGGGTTGTTAGTTTCCCCGAAAGAAGTTATTGTTTTACAGCCGGTTGAAGGTATGGATAGTGAACCGACTTTTCAATCTCCTTCTGGCCAGCAGGCTCAGTCTTCTGTTAATCCCCCTGCTACTCCACCTTCTTCATCTCATCAGCCGGCTAGTTTTGTTACCTCAGACCAGTTGGCAGCCATTGCGGATAAATGGTCAGAGCAGTTTGCTAGGATGGAGGCACTTCTTTCTAGAGGTAACGTGTTTTCCACTCCTGTATCTTCAGTCAAGCCGGTCGACACTCAGAATCTCATTTCTGATAACCCCTTCTTAGCTCCAGCTACCCGTCCCACCGGTCCGGTGAAGGTACCGGTAGCTGTTGAGGCTCCACTTGCTGCGACCCTGGTAGATGCCAAGGATAAGAAGAAATCTCACAAATCCAGAAAAGACAAACATTCTGATAAAAGTGATACCAAATCTTCATCTAAATCTAAGAGCAGCAAAGATGTTTCCAAACCGGAGAAGAGACGTGACCGGTCACCTACACCGGTGTCAAAGTCTAAAACTAAAGCTCCCTCTTCTTCCCCTTTGCCTGGTGCCAGCTCCGGACCAGAGTCTGCTCATCAGTCGGGTGTTTCAAAATGGGACAGGTCTACCCAGAGTCAGGATGTGAAGCAGTCATCCGGTTCACTCTTCCAGTCTGCATCTTCCACTCCACGGGCTCCACCGGAACAGGATACCAGTCTTGATATCACCGGTGCCGGTGCCTATGCATTTCCTCAAGAACAGTATGAACAAGTATCTGACGATGATTTAGACCGGTCTGCTTCCGGTTCCGGTTCTGAGGATGGTCATTTTTCTGATGTTGCAGACCCACCGGAGCAGACTGAAGATATGTCTTACAGGGAGACGGTATGTTCTGTGAGAGCGTTTATGGGTTGGCACCACATTCCGGCCTTTGAAACAGACTTTTCAGAACCGGACAAGTCAAATAACCCTTGGAAAGGGAAGAACCCAAGGAAACCCACACGCATCTCAGTCGCCATGCCCCCAGACGACTGGTTGTGCCAGAAGTTGGAAAGGTTGAATCTCACTGTCGCAGAGGGTTACCCCTCTCGCTCACAAGATTCCGCAGGTTTGCGACGTGACCAGTTCATCAAGGTGCCAAAGTCGCAGGAGAAATGGTACAAGATGCACCTGATTAAGACTGACGGACCACATCGTCCTGGTCGTTCTGTTTTCAACTGGAGAAACACTTAGACCAAGGTTAATTCTCATTTCCCAAGGATAACTCGTGCCTCTGCTTACCCGTCCACAGGCCCTCCCTCCAGGCCTATTGCCCAAGAATCCCTACGCAGGTGGGAACGTGCCGCACGTGAAGACAGTTATATCATCAATCATGCGGCAGGCTTCAGTCGCTGTTCCACCGAACTTCAGGAGAAGATGTCACAGAACATCTCTCTGTTGTCCTCTCGTCTTGGCAAAGGAAAGTGTTCGCAGGACGTGGCCAATGCTTTGAATGACCTGCGTGACCTCATGGCCTTTCATCAAAAGGTGTCGGTGGCCATGGGCACGTCTCTTCAGCATTTGGCGGACAGTTTGTTTGTGAATATGGCCAACCTGGTTCTCTTAAGGAGAGACTCATATCTTGATTTTGTGAAACAAGGCGTTAAACAGGATACCATGAACTTGCTGAGGAACGCCCCCTTGTTTGGATACGGTCTCTTCCCTGATGCAGCCATCATGTCTGCGGAGCAGGATATCCAAAAATTTGAAACTAGTAGCGTTGCTCAGAGGCCCGGACCGGGTGCTACTCAGCACGCAAGTTGGAAGGGTACGCAAAGATATAAGCCTTACGACCGTAAGGATAGGAAACAAACATCTTCCACTGACCAATCCTCTCAACAGCAAAGTCAGCCATGGAGACAGTTTGGCCGAAATAGGTCCAGAGGAAGGGGACGTGGCCGGGGTTCTAACCCCCGTTTTTCTAAAGGGCAGTCCTTTAAGCCCTATAAATGACAATTATCTAGGTGGTCCAACAGTAAAGTTTAGTACATCAAAGTCAGTTGGACCCTCAGTGTCAGGACAAAAGTGTGTCTGCAAACATAAGCTTGGACAAATTTCAGACAGTAAACAAGGTTCCATTGTTCAAACCCGAGAGTCGTCGGGCTGTGTATTGTCCTGTTGTCAGTCCTGTTCGTTCTGTTCTTTCACACGGGCATCCGCAAAAGAAAGGAGTAGGCCCCGGCAATTGTCTGAACAAAATAAAGTCTGTCAAAAGTGTTTTTTGTGTAGATCCTTGTGTTTTTGCCCCTATTGTTCCCAGTGTCCCCAGTGCTGTCTCCGAACACAATGTAGGGGGCAGACTTCAGGAATTTTGGCAAGTTTGGCAAACCATGGGTTCAAATCCCCGGGTAGTCTCTATCCTAAAAAGGGGTTACACTTTGCCCTTCAAACAAAGACCGGTTCTAACCAGGTTCCCAGTGGTTCAAAGTGGTTATGCAAACCCATCCAAAAACATGCATCTCAAAGAGGCTCTTGTAAGTCTCATGCGAAAGTTGGTAGTAGAAAAGGTAGTGGTCAAGTCGTCCCTGGCCTTTTACAACCGCCTGTTCCTGGTTCCCAAACCAAACGGCAAATGGAGACCAATCTTAGACTTAAGTCGGTTGAATCTCTGTCTCAGTACCGGCACATTCAAGATGGAAACTCCGGAAACAATCCGCTTATCCTTGAAGACGGGGGAGTGGGTCACTTCGCTGGACTTTAGCGACGCTTACTTCCACATCCCCATAGCCCCAAGATCAAGAAAGTATCTCAGGTTCTTCCTGTTTCATCAAACTTTCCAGTTCACAGCCCTGCCATTCGGACTGGCCACAGCTCCCCTGGAGTTTACCAAGGTGGTCAAAGAAGTGAAACTCATGGCTCAAGCGAGGGGTATCAGGATCCACCAGTACCTAGACGACTGGTTACTGAGAGCCCCTTCCCCAGAAATCTGCCTACAACATACCCAGACCCTCTTGGCCCTATGTCGGCAGTTAGGTTGGGTAGTAAATATGACCAAATCAGAGTTAGTTCCCAAACAGGTCTTCAATTTTTTAGGTTACCGGTTCGACCTGATCACCGGCCGGGTTCTACCCACTCAGGACCGGTGGGAAACCCTTCAGGGGAAATTGAGGTTCATGAAAGACCATCACCAGTGTACGGTTCGACAATTCATGTCCTTGATAGGCCTCCTGACGGCCACCGAGAAACAAGTGTGTGCAGGTCGCCTTCATATGAGGCCCATTCAGTGGCATCTGAAGAAATACTGGCATGTCCCGGAAGTCCTAGAGAAAGTTATTCCGGTCTCTCAGTCACTCCATCCTCATTTGGACTGGTGGTTGGACGAAGCCAATGTGCTGAAAGGTCAACCCCTGCACCCTCTTCAGCACGCCGTGCATATATTTACAGACGCCTCAAACGAAGGTTGGGGCGCACACTTAGGAGACTTCACTGCAAGAGGCGTTTGGTCCCCTCTCGAAGGTCGCCTTCATATAAATTTTCTCGAGATGAAAGCAGTCCTTCTGGCCTTACGACAGTTAGAGCATCTGTGCAAGGATCAGATTGTTCTGGTGGCAACAGACAATACCACAGTGGTCTCTTACATAAACAAACAGGGGGGTATGAGGTCAGGCTCTCTCTGTGCCCTCCTTTGGAGACTCCTGTCCTGGTGCCATCACAGGGGCATAACGCTAAGGGCAAGGCACATTCCGGGTCGCTTAAATGTGATAGCCGACAAGCACAATCAAGTGATTCAGACCGAATGGTCTCTCTCCCCTCAGGTTTTCAGTCAGTTGTGTTCCAGGTGGCCCCCACCGCTAGTGGACTTGTTTGCGACCAGGTTCAATCACAAACTGCCCCGGTTTGTGTCACCGGTCCCGGATCAGGCAGCCTGGGCAGTAGATGCCCTGAGCTTGTCCTGGGAGAATCTGAACGCTTATTCATTCCCCCCAGTCTCCCTGCTCCCTCAGGTAGTTTCGAAGATAAGGGATCAGGGTTGTCACAGGATGATTCTGATTGCCCCAGGTTGGCCAAACATGCCTTGGTTTTGGGACCTGGTGGACCTATCCGTTCAGATCCCCTTCACCCTTCCTCTAACAAGGGACCTAGTGACTCAGCCTTTCAACGGGCTAGTTCACCGGAGCCTTCAGAATCTGAATCTTCATGCTTGGCTCCTAGAAGCTCTACCATCAGGAAACACGGCTTCTCTGAAGAGGTGGCAGCACAAATTGAGGCTCCTCAGAGGGGTTCAACCAGAGCCGTGTACAAGTCAAAGTGGACCATATTTGTCAAGTGGTGTAAATCGAACAAGGTGGACTTCAGGTCACCCTCTGTGAATCATATTGCGGATTTTCTCCTTTACCTCTTCAACGAGAGGAATCTGCAACCCAGCACCATTGATGGTTATAGGACAGCCATCGCAGATATGGTGGGTAATGACAAGCTCAATATAAGCTCAGATGAAAATCTTACCCGCCTGTTAGACAGTTTTCATAGGGACAAACCGAAAGGTCGAAGAGGGGTCCCTTCCTGGAACCTTTCGCTAGTGCTCCATCAGCTTACCAAGGCTCCCTTCGAGCCTCTAAGGAAGGCTTCGCTGAAGCATCTGACCTTTAAGACGGTTTTCCTTTTGGCCCTGGGGTCAGGCAAAAGAAGAAGCGAAATCCATGCCTGGTTAGCTAAGAATATCAGGCACCAAGAGGACTGGAGTAAAGTTTCCTTGTATCCATCTCCCAGTTTCCTCTCCAAAAACCAGCTGGCTCGGGATGGACCAACTTCGGTGGCTCCAGTAGTCATTCCAGCTCTAGCTCCAACGTTGGATAAGTCCTTGTCTGGGGACAGGTCTCTGTGCCCAGTACGGGCTTTACGTTACTACCTGGACCGGACCAAGGATTCCCGTCAGGGAAAGGAACTGGTCTTTGTGTCTTTCAAGACAGGTTTTCAGAAGGACATTGTCCCTGCCACCATTTCCTCCTGGGTTAAACAGACGGTACTGTTGTGTTATCAACTTTCCGACCAGAAAGCTCAGGATTTACATCAAGTCAGAGCCCACGATGTCCGTGCTTTCGCAGCCTCTAGGGCTTTTCAGGGTGGAATTTCTCTAGATCAGATCCTTTCCGCTTGTCACTGGAAGGCTCATAATACATTTACCCAGTTTTACCTGAAAGACTTGGCCTGGGCGGATTCTGAGTTGTATCATTTGGGCCCGGTGGTGGCAGCCCAACAGATTCAGGATACACAATAGCTCCGTTATCCTCGAGTTTGTACATTGTATATAAAAAAAAAAAAAACAAAAAAAAAACAATTTTTCTTCCACTATCCTGAGTCCTTAGTCTGCCGCGATCCAAAGTGGGGCTAAGGGCTTGATGAGATAGTCTTATAGGTCCTGTTCTTCCTCGTTAGTCAGAACTTTTACCCTCCTCAGTCCTTTTGTGCTCCTAGCGAGCCAGTACTGGGCTTTGAGAAAAGAAGGGGGGGGGGGGGGGGGGGGGGGCAGTAGGTGTGATCCGAGGTATCTGGCTTCTAATCATTCCGGATCCACCTTTTCTTATACATAGTTTGGAGTTCTGAGGAATTCCCCTATTAGCTACTCTCCTTCCACTGGGTAGTTATTCTGCATCTGTCCACTAGGTAAGATGTATTAACGCAATAAAATGGAAAATTTAATAAGTAAATTAAATTTTTATAAGTTAATACCTTACCTAGTGGACAGGGGGAGTCCCTCCCTACCGTCCCCGCTATTTTTAGCCCTAGGGGATTTCCTACGGTAGGCAACAAAAAGAGGAAGAGCGCATGCGCTGCGCGTGCGCAGTACACCGGCAGGGAGACTATACAGCCACCTGGCGAGTGAACAGGACGCTACCGGTCCCGGCCAGAGCCCAGCTCAGGACGTTTTTTTCTAACGTTTGGCGTGACCGGCAAGGCGCCGGACAAATGCATCTGTCCACTAGGTAAGGTATTAACGCAATAAAAATTTAATTTACTTATTAAATTTTCCATTTTGCAGACAAACTGTGACTGGTTTTGCCCAGTAATTGAACGTAGACTATCACAACAAAATGTAATGCAATGTGAGTATTTTAATAGCGCTTAATCTCTGCCATAACACAGACTCAGTGGCTAATAGATTTTGTTTACTTACCACATCTGAGGTAAATATGTATCAGGTTAGCATTTATTATATACTGGTTCGTATTGAGGACAAGTAATGGGGATAATTCTTTATGATCACGACATGTTTATTTCACAAATGTGACAGATATTTAGCAAAAGTGCAATTAACGTATATATCAAAGATGTTTGGATAGTGTAATCAATAGTGCTGGGAATCGCCTCCAATTTTCATGGTCGATTATTCGTCCATTTTTCCGAGCGATGATCGACTCATAATCGATTATTTTACTCCATTATTGTTTATTATTTAAGAAACACTTTCCGGGATAAAGTATAGGTCAATCCGGTAAGAATAACAGTGTTCCGACATTTAGAATCTACCGAAAGTACTCACTTCCTGTAAACAAACTTGAAATTCAAGACAAAACTGTCAGTTTATTAAGTAAAAATACCTAAAATACTTTTAAAATATGTGGATATTGATATAAATCAGGAAAGGTAAGATATAAGCTTAATAATCGATCATTAGAAAACGTCAGTGACTGACCGCGATTCTACACTGTCACCGACGATTAATCGACAATACGTCTAATCGCCACACCACTAGTAATCAATACCTTCCATTCTTCTGTCCTTTACTCACTTATTTACATCAGATGTATTAAAAGTGCAATCAGTTTGATGATGATTAAGCGCTACAAAATTTTTTATTAGACTGCGCTTTTTTGGTTTAACACATATGGCCTCCTGTTTCAGTTTCAAACTGGGCCATGCTGACATAATCGGAAACACACTTTTCAATTCTTTGGTTTAATTCCCAGCCTGACCTGAAATAGGAAAGATGACAGTTGCTTGCTGGTGTTAAATGATCGGAGTGCTGAATCATCTGTTAAAAATAATCTGTGTAAAGGCCATGTATTCACTTGTTTGTGGTACAGGGAAGTAAATATTGTTTGTATAAGAAGAAAGGTTTTTAGTTCTTTTTAGCTTCATTAAACGTCTTACGACTGTATATATATTCCAGTTTTATTACCAGCAGTAATTCAACTCGTGCCTTTTAAATAGTTTGTTTTCAAAGGATTGCTTGAAGGAGTTAGACATTATTACCTCAGTGGTCAGTATGTTAACTTTTGTCTTGATAATTTTGCAAAAATGATATCACGAAAATCTGTTAGCTATTGTATTTTCTCAAATTATCAATGTAAAACTGAATGCTGTAGTAAAAGTAATCAGAAATTGTACTTTATTTGATGAGCATTAAGTTATAAGGGCTAAGTTTTTATCTGGTTCAGTTTAAGTGTAATGATGAAATCAAAAGATTTTAGTTTTTTTTTTCACCCCACAGCCTACAAGGGCTGCTAGGGTATTTGTTTTCACCCACCGTGTCTGGATGGGCTGTATCTCAGAAACTATAAGGTATGGGAATTTGAAACTTGGTAGGGACATTGGTTGGGGGTGTAGGTGTGCTTTGTCATGGTGTGACCTTAATTTGAATTTGCAGTGACCTTAACCTTTATAATCTTGTCTGGGCCATAACTCAGAAACTGTAATATATGAAAAGTTGAATCTTGGATGGTTCATTGGTTTGGCTGGTATGCTAAGTCCTGGTGTTCACCTACCTTAACTGAGACAAAGATATATGGATTGCTGTAACCGATTATTGCATGTACTTTTACTTAATTATACTACTTCTATTGGTAGCTGTACTTCTGTAAAAAAATTACAACCTCATAGTTTACAGACATTTTCTCCTTTATATGTTGTGTTCTTTCGTAACATCATTTGGACCTTTACATAACTGACACGGTTTGCTGTGAAAGTCTCCTGATCTTTGTACTGTTTCATTTCTTCTATATCTCATGGTGTTGAAAACTATTTTCCCGGGCTGTGGGCTAGGGGCATCTCAATAGCTTTTTACCCCACAGCCCTTAAGGTCTGTCGGGGTATTGTTTTCACCCATGGTGTCCGGATGGGTGGGCGGGCGGCGGGAAAAAGTCTGTCTGGGCTGTATCTCAGAAACCGTAAGGTGTACGAAGTTGATACTTGGTAGGGACATTGGTCAGGATGTGTAGGTGTGCAATGTCATGGTCTGACCTTGATTTGACCTTTGACCTTGCCGTAGTGACCTTGAGTTTGAAAATCTTGTCCAGGCTGTATCTCGGAAACCGTAAGGTGTAGGAAGTTGATACTTGGTAGGGACATTGGTTAGGGGGTGTAGGTGTGCAACATCATGGTCTGACCTTGATTTGACCTTTGACATTGCTGTAGTGATCTTGACCTATAAAATCTTGTCTGGGCTATATCTCGGAAACCGTGAGGTGTAGGAAGTTGATACTTGGTAGGGACATTGGTTAGGGGGTGTAGGTGTGCATCGTCATCATGTGACCTTGATTTAACCTTTGACCTTGCTGTAGTGACCTTGACCTATACAATCTTGTCCGGGCTATATCGTGGAAACCGTAAGGTGTAGGAAGTTGATGCTTGGTAGGGACAATGGTGAGGGGTTGTAGGTGTGCAGCATCATGGTGTGACCTTGATTTGACCTTTGACCTTGTTGTAGTGACCTTGACCTAGAAAATCTTGTTGCACGTTTGGGTCTGTCTTTTGATGCAGATTAAGCACTGCTAAAGTCATATTAGATTTCATTAAGAATTTTACTTTTACAACTTTCCATTGTAACAGATGGAATTTCATCAAGTGAGCCACAGATTTTGCTCCAACACTACACATAAGCATTCATTGAATGTATTACCACTTCTGTATGCATGGTAATATTCAAAACATCTAAACCATAATTCGGCCATGCCAGATGTAAATAAAGTACATGCATTATCTTTCTCTTAGACATTATTTTCTCTATTTAAACATTGTTTGGACCTTTATATAACTGACAGTTCTCTGAAAGTATTGTGAACTTTGTACTGATACAGTACTTTTATATCTCATGGTGTTAAAAATATTTCCCTAGGCTGTGGGGTACGGGCATCTCTGATGCTATTTTTTGAATTTGAATGTTGAACTCTACGTAGTTCACATAAAACTAAGGCTGTGATAGGTTACACGGTTACCTGAATCCGGTCCAGATTCTTTAGGAAACCGAGTACAAACTGGCAAAGCGGGTGACCGAAAAAATATTAAATATTGTGTAAATCAATGAAATACTTGCCAATGGACAAACCTTAGTATTCTGTCTGATTTCTTCAACTAATGTTTAACTTAGTTTTTCACATAATTTTCCTTATTTATACTGATATTTAACATTATTTTTCGTAACAGTTTGTTTACATCATCCGCCATATTTGCTTCTCTGCTACTTTTGAACGAAGTCACAGCCTTACATAAAACCATTATATAACAGAAAAAAAATCATAACAAAACTTGTAAGTCAATCTATAGGCTGGTTATATCTGTATTAGTGCGTACAGTGTTTGTCAATATGGCCGATATAGGTTTGCCAATTTTGTTGTCTAAAGATTTATATCAGTATCGCCACTTTTAGTAAAACTGTAAACCTTAACTCTCAGTATTTAAATAAAGCCTAAATCGGAAGTGATTGTACACTTTTAACTCATATTTTTGAAGTTTTCTATGCATTTTTGATGAAAACTGTATTGTTTTTATCCCACAGCCCTAAAGGGCTGTTGGGGTATTCTTGGGGGGTTTTGGGGGGAAAAAGTTTATCTGGCCTGTATCTCGGAAACCGTAAGGTGTAGGAAGTTGATACTTGGTAGGGACATTGGTTAGGAGATGTAGGTGTGCAACGTCATGGTATGACCTTGATTTGACCTTTGACCTTGCCGTAGTGACCTTGAGTTTGAAAATCTTGTCCAGGCTGTATCTTGGAAACCGTAAGGTGTAGAAAGTTGATACCTGGTAGGGACATTGCTTAGGTGGTGTAGATGTGCAATGTCATGGCGTGACCTTGATTTGACCTTGCAGCAGTGACCTTGACCTATAAAATCTTTTCTGGGGTATATCTCGGAAACTGTAAGGTGTATTAAATTGATACTGGATAGGGACATTGGCTAGGGTGTGTAGATGTAAAACATCATGGTGTACCCTTGATTTGACCTTTGACCTTGCCGTATTGACCTTGTCCTATAATGTCTTATTTGGGCTTTATTTCGGAAACCATAAGGTGTAGAAGTTGATATTTGGTAGGGACATTAGTCTGGTGTTTTGATGTCCAACGTCATGGTGTGACCTGGATTTGACCTTTGATCTTGCATATATGATGCTATTTTATCTCTCTTATATTTCTCATATCTTTTTACTTGAATCTTGTTGTTGCACCTTTGGGTGTCTTTATTTATATATTATTTTACTGAATTGTCTTGTTTTAGTACTTTATCTTTACATGCAGTTTCTTTCTCTTAGATGTTATTTTCTCTACTTAAACATTATTTGGACACTGACACTGTTCTGAAAGTATCCCAATGTACTGTTTCACTACTGCTGTATCTTATGGTGTTGAAAACTATTTCCCCAGGCTGTGGTGTACGGGCATCTCTGATGCTGTATTTGATAAATTTTGCTTCCTGTTATTAGTTGGGGATATGCTAGAACAAAATATTTTCGTATCCTGCATTTTTCAAATGTCTCTGCATATGTACATATGCCAGTACTAATGAAGACAAATAAAAAATTAACCAATTAAATAATTTATAATAACAAATAAGCATATACATTCATATGAAAGACACAGAGCTTATTTACATATAATTATATAAATGCAACGCAAGCATATTTAATAATGATATTAAAACATATTTCAATCCCATAGTAAAAACTTGTCATGAAACAGTATAGCTTATAGCGTATCATGTCACAGTTTGAAGACGCACAGTTCAAGGAAATGTTATTAAATGCAGTGGCATCAGACTTAATACTGGTGGAAATATGTATTGCACATAAAATGTCGTAAAACAGTAAACAGTCCAATATATCACATCCGCAACACACAGTCCCATAATACTTTTAAATAAATGACAGCCTATTTTATACTGGTCCAATTTAAAGTCAAACAAATGTCACTATAGAGTATATGTCATATCATATCATTTTGCCATGCTGTTACGCCCACAGGTGAATTGTAATAATGTTTAAGGTACAGTCTTGGTTTTTAGCTATTTGGGTGTCCCTATTGCTAGCAGTCACCTCTTCCATGTCCTGCAAATTCACACCTTGTCTCCATTGTCCCGGAACCAGAATCGTCCCGAATCAGCAAGTATGCTATTGGACAGTCATCACCAGGAAGTGGTTCAGCTGCAGGGACCTGTACGGTACCATCAATGATGTGTGACCTCAGTTGCGACTGGTTAAATATCTGCACATCAGAACTTCATCCTTTGACGCCCACATCCATCCACATGAACTTGTAGTTGGCACCCACAAGGGTTAACAGAATGATTGAGTCAGTGATGCTTTTAGAGCGCGGGATACGCGATATCTCGCGAGTTTTAGTACTAGCCCGCAATTCGGTATATTCGGCGCGTTCGGTAGAAGACGCGATCCCGCATGTTTACAAAATGGAGGGGCACCGATCGTTTCGCGAGAATCCTTTAATTTTATCATCATGAAGGCTATATTTGGTCGTTTTTTCAGTGAAAAATGTTATTTCATATGAAAACAAAACGGATACTACAGTTTGAAAGTGGATGATGCAAACAACAATACTGTTGAGCCAGTTCATACAGCATGTGTGTTACCTCATATCTTTTCATGAATATTAATGAGTTGGGAGCTATGGCCGTGAGTTCTCAAGTTTAAAGTGTTAGACCCAAGTCATTAATATTCATGAGAAAATATGAGGACACAGATTTCCCCTGGGATTTCCTCGCAATATTTTATAAAATAGAAGCATAGACGAAGATCAAATGCTTTACTCAGTACACTACAGAACTCATGGCCATAGCACCCAAGTTATTAATATTCATGAGAAGATATGAGGACACGGATTTTCCCAGGAAACTGTACAGGGGAAATTTGGGTCCTCATATCTTCTCATGAATATTAATGACTTGGGTGCTATGAGCGTGAGTTCTCGAGTTTACAATATTTGATCTCCAAACAATTAAGCTTCTATTTATAAAATATTGTTAGAAAACTTCAAGGAAATCCGTGACCTCACATAGAGGTGAGTGCGACAAGAGGTGTGATCCGGGGAATAGTCCAGTTCCGAATCCTGTTCCGAGTTTTATAATCTACCCTAGAAAACCCCAATGGAAATCTATGACCTCCTATCATCTCATGAATATTAATGACTTGGGTGCTATGGCCATGAGTTCCCCAGTATAAAGCATTTGGTCTTTTATCGAGGCACTTCTATTTTTTAAAAAATATTGCTAGAAAAGTATTATTGTAGAATATGACCCCTGGTCTTTGATATTTTTTTATCCAAGCACTGATCCAGATAAGTAACATAATTTAATGTGATCCAAGTTGGATCAGTTTCCATCTTCTATTTTTTTCATGAAGATCTATACAGTAGTATTTGTGTAATCCTGCTAACAAACATATGGACATAAAAATGCTTCTGAAATTAATCCCATTTTTATTGACCAAGCCCCCACATTTTTCAGACATGGGGGGGAACTGCCCCCACATTTCAAAATTTCTAGAATCAACACTGTTGAGTGGAAACCCTTGTAGTTGTAATACAATGTCCCGCCATTCCTAGGATATCGTATCACCACATGCTTCCCATCTATTGCCCCCAAGGTGTGGTGGAAATTCCAACTTGAAAAAAAATTCAGCGGCCACACCTTTCCACTTAGCACTGGTCCTAGGGCAATGCATAACCTAATCTGATTATTCATCAAAAATGTCATCCCAGCACTCACGGACAATCCTGGAAATGCTGTTGTGGGCCACATAAAAGCCATACATCAGGCTTTGGTATCTCTCACCGGTTGCCAGGAATTTGAGTGTAATGACAAATCTGCACCCAGGATTGATGGCTTTGCGGTACCAGGTGTCAAACTTCCCTATCCTTGGTCCCACTCTTGTTAGAATTTCTTGAAACATAGCAAGGTCCATACGAACAAAGTTAGGGAAGGCTGCCACATCTTCATTCTGCAATTCAGTCATAAGGCTGTTATAGTGGCCATAATTGAGTTGTCTGGCTAGCCAAGGTCTGATCCAGTACCTCCGGGCCCTGGGTTGACGTCTTCTACGCCTCTCCAAAATAATTCATGCCAGGATTATGTCTTCCTCCTGGGTTTCTCTCTTCACATCATGAATCTGCTGCAATAGTCTGAGCCTCTGTATATTGTTTGCCATTTTTTTGTCAGTAACTACTCCATGTGTTCACTTGCCAAAAAATGAATGAATAAGATCTGGAAGCAGCTTTTTATATGAAAAGCATCCTGGCGATGAATAATTCTCAAAACATTCTCTGTGGATCCTTGATCCTCGCAGCACAGTCTCTGGGTATGCGCCGTCCATCGCCCTGGATCTCCAGGAATCGCTATATAGTCATAAATCGTTCTCTGTAATGCATATACATCGCCATGTTTGCACCAACTTCTCAGAAATTTGCCAACAGATCTCAGTGGGTTCGTACAAATATCGTTCAAACCTCGTACAGGCGTTGTAGAATGGTCACAATGAATCGTAGATTTCTGGATTTTTAACCACGTGGCCACAGTTACGCGCTTTTTTCAACAAACTTCTCAGAACTGGAATTCTTGGCTATTGTACCTCATTTACCAGTCGTCATTTATAGTCGCAGAACCCTCGCCACTGTGGAACTTGGGCAGAATGTGTTTAATCTATGAGTATTATGAAAAAGAACTATTACCTAGTTCAGATACATTTGTCTCAACTTCAGTAGCATAAAAACATTTTATAATTGCATATCAACAGACCTGTCTAGTCTCGTCTTACATAATCTGCTGAAAAAATTATTTTGACTGCACTTTATGCCAACATTTTTTTTCACATATATGGATCCCAACTCTTTGTAACATATAAAGTTAGCCTTCAAAAAGACACACATTGACAAAATATATTTAGACAAGTTCAAATTGTACCACAGAACTCCCATGCTAGCCTTTACTTACTGGAAAATTTTTACCGCGAGCCTACGAATAACTTATCATTCAGCAACTATTCACTGTGTGCAGGGATCCTGACAACTCTGTAAATCTCCATCAATGTAAATTATGAAATATTAGACCTAGAAGTAAAGGCATATCATTTTTAGGTGGGTTGCCATTGTTTCCGTTTACGCACAAACGTGCATAAATTTACGCCGAAATCAAGCGATTTACGCACATATTATTTACCAGGGGGTCAGACTGACGCAGAAGTATGTGTAGAAAGAAATATCGATATTTAGTCAATATATGAAGCAATTCTTTATTTATTCCAATTCAAAACAAAAATGGCCGATTTCCTGCTGTTTACCTGTCACTGCGCATGCGTGCTATCAAAAGGTCGAGAGGTGAAGAGTTCGCGAGGTCACGCATGCGCATTCGGGTTATTCAGTTACAAAATCCACCAAAGGACGCAAGATTTTTTACTGAAAGCGTAGATATACATGCAATAAAACAGCACTAAAAGTAAGCTGTATATTTTAAAATTTCTTGTAAGGCGAGAGCTACGCATATGACATCCATCTTAAACGGCCACTGTTAGAATGTACCCTAGCAAATCTTATTCGAAACGACACACATCGAAGGAAAACGTGATCTCTGAAAGGAAACAATTGGAAACAACGTCTCCGAACGATGACAAATACCTTGTGCATTGGGAGACACGTTCTACTAAATCTCGGAAACTCTTGAATTTTTAACCCCGGAAACCTCCCCGGAAAATACTAGCTGTGAAATTCGAAAATATTCGCAAAAACACTATAACTCTGGAACCACTCAATGGATTTTTGTCAAATAAAAAGCAAAATAAACTACAATAATTTGTCTTTCAACCAGTATAAATATTATATTTGTAGGGTAAATAAAAAAATTTTAGTCAAGTTTATATTTTGACTATAATTTTTCTTTACCCTGATGTACACAGGTGAACTGATCAGATATCTTTATGAAAATACAGCCATGTACAATGTACTGTATTTTCTTGTCAATGTCATAAATAAAAGAAATTTATTGCTTTTTAGTAACTTGGCATATCTAAACATGTAAACATTATTTATTGAGGAAAATGTGGCAGAATATTACTTGTACCCCATTTTAAGTACCCCATGGGATACATGGTACCCCACATTTCATAACTCTAATGCGAACACCAGCTTTGCGAGGTTGTTTGTCTATTATTTTTCTACCCTGCAGTTTAACTAGAAGGGGTCAAGCCTAACTGACCCTCAAAAATTTGCATTGACCCCCGGTTTTCAAAAGCGGGGGTCAGTTGACCTCCAGAAAAATGAGGCTCAGGAAACACTGGGTTTTTCTGGACTCAAAAACGGTGTGTCCAATCAAATTCAAACTTGGCAGGGAGAAAGATCACCATCATAGCTAGGTTCCTTTCAAAATTGGTGAAATTCCGTGTGTTTGTTTGTCCATTTTTTGTCCATTTGTCTGTACATCTCTGTCCACATTTTTGTTTCCGGATTCTAACTTGAAAACGGTTTGTCCAATCGAATTTATACTTGACAGGGACATAGATCACCATCATAGTTAGGTTCCTTTCAAAATTAGTGTAATTCTGTTTGTTTGTTTGTCCGTTTGTGAGTCAATATTTCGGTTTCCGGACTGTAACTCGAAAACACTTTGTCCAATCGAATTCAGACTTGACAGGGAGATACATCACCATCATAGTTACTTTCGAAATTGGTGTAATTCCATTCTTTTGTTTGTCCGTTTATACTTTATAGCATAGATACAATTATGTAACCTAGATTACAAGTTTTACGTTTCTTTGCACATCTAACACATTCACCTTAACTGGGTAACCTAACATTTCTTTCCTTGTTTCTAAATGTAATTACAGCAGTTGCTAACCTTATTGCTGCCTGCGCAACCCGCCTTTTGGGGCATCTTTGACCCTCTTGTTATGTCATGTTGCAGCATAAATAAAAAAAAGAGAAATGCACATAATGGGCACAAAACTCATAAAATATGTAAGTAAATAAAAAATACTGGTATATTGACATGTAAAAGTAAATTTTATCAGGATTACGTGTAATACACTTTTTGATTAATCATGTTGTTTATGCATAGTCCTAACATTATGAGTGAACCTTGATATTTCATCAAAAATTCTGAATATAACACCTTTAATATTAGCTGACACTGAACTTTAAAAGCTGCTTGCTAATTTTCCTCCAAAATAACTCCAAGACAAATAGGTAAGTGGACATGCATAGTCATACAACTTCTGTAGAAGGGATCATAAATCAATTATTGTTACTGTATCAATACTGGTGTATGAGTTCTTCTTTGTATTTCAGATTTGGAATACTGCTCCCCACTCAGTGAGAAATGATGCAGATCTTTCTCTTGGCTTTGTTACTGGCTGTCTGTGACGGCCAGGTGACAACTAATCATAAGACGATGCCAGCAGGAAGCAGCTGTATCCCTGATCATCCTGTTCATAAAGAAGTGAAAATTTTGAAGGAACAGGTGCTTAGAACCGATGCCAAACTGCAAGAAATGAAAGAAACCTACCAGTCTCAGCATGGTAAGTTTCCCCTTAAATGTCAACCACAACTTACTAAGTTTGACACTTTAACTAATTTGCTGTTAGCTCAACAGTCATAGATTTGAATATAGCTCATGATACCATCTTGATTCTACTTAGGGCCTCTCTGACATGACTTTAGTTGTATTTGTTTTGATTTATAATGCAGTGGGTGCCTGGAGAGAAAAGGACAGTATTAATTGGAAAACTAGAACAGTTGCTTTACCAATTTTGCAAGATATCTTCATTGGGAGGTAAACTTTTCTGTGACTGAAATTAGCCTCACTCTGAAAAACAAGGTGTCCACCTGGGACATTTCTTTGAACATTATCCATCTTTTCCTACTGCCTGGTTCTCACAAAGAAAAGGTGCTCAGATTTGACCTTGAGCCCCTCCTACAAGGTCAGATGAGGATTGCCAAAGTTAAAAGTCCATATAACTCACTTGTTATTGATCCTAGGGGTTTGCAGTGTGAAACCAACTTATAAGTAATCATGGGTATTGGCTCAGAATCTTCTTATGTGGTCCTATTTGACCTTGGGCCCTCTTTCAAGGTCAAACAAGGGAAGTCAACCTATTGTGCCTTTTAAGAGGCAATAATATCATTTCCATTAGAAATTCACACCCAACTTTACACAATTTGCATATGGAAATTGCTGAAAACCAATTCATGTCCACTATGGCTTCCTTATGTGGTATACTCAAATACATGAGTGTTATCAATAAAGATTCTTTGTTCCAGTTTGTGCAGAGTTAAAGCATTTTGCAATTATGGCCAGAGAGCTGTATTACTTGATGTTTGATGTACTTGTCAAGTGTGTTACTCGATGTTTGGTGTACCTGTTAAGTGTATTAGTACTTAATCTTTGGTGTACATGTCAAATGTTTTACTCGATGTTTGATGTTCTTGTCAATAGTGCTGTTGCTACATGTGCTACTTCCCAGTAAACATTGCAAACGTTTACAAATGTTTAGTAAACGTATAAATGTTTTTAAAACCAAATTTAAACCTAAATATTGACAATTATTCAATATTGTGGGTTTATAAACGTTCCAGCAATATTAGTTTGGTATATAGACGTTTAATATATGTTTTTAAATGTTTGCAAAGAGTGAAGAATATATTAACCTCGCTTTCATTTTGGATGATGATGTCAGCACAGCCATTTTGAGAGAAACTGGAGAAATATTTCTGTTACTATATCTTGCTGTATCACTGTTGTTTGAAGCCATCATTAAATTATAAGTGGAGATATAAAAGTACATTATATCATAGAATGCACTCTACAAGGTTAAATTGATGTAAACGGGGAAATTATTCATAAAATGAAGTTTGTTTACATTCTCCCTTGAATCATGCTGGATATTTGAACCTATAAAGGGTGGTGAACTCTGGTTAATTTAGAAAACGTTTATAAACGTTTATGTATTAATGTTCATAAACGTTTATGCTTAAACGTTCAACTTGATAACATTTATAGGTGAACGTTTAGGAGCCCATCATTTTAAACCTTAAAATAAACCGTTCAAAGTTAGGTTTATAAACATTTATAAACGTTTGTAATGTTTATTGGGTTCTGACACTATCGTTTACTAGATATATTATGCGTGATAATCAGATGCATTCTTTTTCAAATCTGGGGCTGTATTCATAAAAGGGATCAAGCTCAAGTTGAGCCACAAATCACCTCAAATTTACAATTGTTTATACTAAATTTGAGCCAATTTTTGGCTCAAATCGATCTTGATTCCTTTTATGAATACGGCCTCAGTTTAGAGATATTAGATATTAACATATTTATATAATAATGATGATAAATCTTTTAAAAGTGAGGGATTCTTCAGCATTTTGAAACATATTTTTGGCATTTTGACCGGGAAATTCATATAGAATTCACATGACCTGTAAGGAAAGCATTAAACCATTACTTGAATGTATTTTCAGAATTGTATCTTTTTTTATTTTCTTATTTTTTTTGGTAGTTTGTAGTGCTGTAACAGTTGACCAAAACTTGAGTAGCGATATTTGGGGATCACTTTGCTCATTTTAAACTTGACTTTTCAAGAAATATATAATGATATACTAATCTTGTTACAAACTAGTACTTTTGAGATTTATCCATAAAGACATAAAAATCAATGAGCAATGGTTGTTTTTTTTATTTCCCTTATTTTTATCTAGTAGTACATGGCTGTTCCATAATGCGTGCATACATATCTGTACAATTTAACCGGCAACAAAATATATTTCCTAATTCCTTGCAATAAAATGGTACTAAACACATTAATGGTGGATCCCTTAATGACAATATTTGGACATTATGTTATTTAATTTATATTTGTGTAATTTACTCGAGTTCAACTCGCATCTAACAGGTGATCCTCGATCTACAGAAATCGCTAATGATAACAGCCCAAGTAGTTTATAAGTCAATTAAATTGATGTAAAACTTTCAGATAATGTGTGGAAACATTTCAGTTTTCTTTGAGGCATTTATGTTATAATATAGGCATTATACAGCACTTTATACAGTCAGAATTACATAATTATTTCAATATGCTAACAATTTTCACAGAGTTCCTGCATTTAACAATGCATAAACAACCAACATATAAAGAAAAATATGACACTAAAATGTTGGTACTCAACTGGCCAACATGGGTGTGATGCAGTGTTAATTGGCTGTAACGAGTTAGTGCACTACCAGTCAATTGTATCTCTTTATGTTTGATGAACCAGTCAATTGTATTGATGTATTTCAGAAAGCTTGAAGGCTGATCTGGATGCTCTGAGGAATGGCCAGCATGCAGTGACTACTGAAATGGACAACCTGAGGGTGCAGCTCCAGCCATTATTTACAACTTCAACTGCCCAAGGTTAGAATTATTTGTATCAACTGGATGCCATCCAGTGGATACTATGGATTATACATGAGTACGATGTTGCAGTTTGTAGAGATTTTTCCATTACCCCTCAAAAGGCCAAGGTGTTGTAGGTTGAGTTCTCTTGTGTCAGGGGGGGGCTTATGTCCGTTCACCGCTTTTCATAACACCCCCCTATAATGAATATTTCGTAAAGTATGGTAATATGAAGTATAATGAATATATACTGTTTTTTGTGAATTTGGTTAACTGACACCTCCACATCATAATTTGTTAAAATAACAATAAAGTTTAAGGCTGCCATAGTGTTTTATATTTTACCTTGAAAACAGTGTCATTGGTGGTAATCCGAGTACATGCGTAATTTTGAGTAGAAGCAAATTCTTTCACTTTTGACCAAAATATTGGTTGATTGCTTTAGAAAATGTTTAGACAACCCTATGATACCTAAAATACATTAGATTTGTTCACAATTTATTTAACAATTCAAATATCTAACTAGAAGAATATATGTGCTCACAAAAACAAAACGTCCCCAAAGGTTAGATGCAAATAGTAGAAAAGTAGAAAAAAGTTTTGGAAAAAAAAACAGCAGCGCTGTGAGAAGAAGTGAAAGTTAAGCAGACAGTGTGGAGGTTTATGCATTTACATGAAAGAAAAAATGTAAAGCTTTATTTTGTTTTCTATGGTCATTAATACATTCTAAAGCTGTAAAAGCAATAATAAAGGAGATATAAGGTAAAAACACAAAATCTGCTTCTTTATTTAATATGACCCCAGTTTGACCAACAAGAGGGGGTCAGCGGGTTGACCGGCGATATAGGAATATATGGAATCCATTCTAAAGCTTTAAAAGCAATAATAAAGGAGATATAAGACAAAAAACAAAAAAAAATCTGCTATTTTATAAGCCCAGTTTGACCCATAATGTGGGGGAGGGGGGTAAGGGGGTAAATCTGAGAAGCTATGTACATGCTAGTGTATATGCTTTCCTATAACCTCAACACATTCTAAAGCTGTAAAAGCAATAGTAAAAGAGATATAAGGCAAAAGGACAAAATCGGCTATTTTTATGTCCCCATTTTGACCCATAAGGGGGAGTTTGGGGGTAAATATGACCGGATATCTAGAATCCCTGTCTATGGTTTCCTATAACCTGTCAATAAATTCTAAAGCTGTAAAACCAATACTGAAGGAGATATCAGGCCAAAAGACAAAATCTACTATTTTATTGCGTTAATACATCCTATCCAATGGACAATTGCTGTTCCGGTCGGCGCAGACCGGCCCGCCAAATGTCAGAAAAAGACGTCCTGTGTTTCCACCGGCTAGCCGGTCCCTAGTACTAGTGCACTCGCCAGATGGCGTGTCAAACCCCCTTCCTGTATAGACAGCGTGACGTCATAGCATCTTTTTTGTTTGGCGCGAACTAGTGTACACGGATATTATTTTGCCAGAAACTTTTAAAGATTTTCAACAGTTAATTGGATTACTTCAACGTAATTTTACTGCCATTTTGTTTTCAACTCATCATGTCTTCTCCTGGCCAACGTAGAGGGAAATGTGGGCACGTTATGGCGAATTTTGGGGTCATAGACGAGCAGGGAGCTGTGAAATCTCCTGCTGTAGTTCCCCCACCTGATAAGAAACCTAAGAAAGACAATAAGAGCAGTAAGAAGGAAAAATCTCCCTCTACAAAGGTTTCTAAACACAGTACTGATGAGAAATTTGCAGAAATGGATAGCAAATGGTCGGAGCGCTTCAGTCGTCTGGAAGCTTTGATAATGGCTAAGAGTTTTGAACCGACCTTCTCTTCAAAGGTGAAAGTTGCACCGACCCATTTACCTCCTCATGATGTTGGAAATACGGCTGAACCTTTCATCAGACCGTCTACTTCAAAGCTTACTGGAACTGGCTTCTCTGCTGCAAAGCATCAGCCGACCAGTCAAGCAGTGACCAGTCAACAGGCTACAACTAAGTTTCCTGGTACGGGCTTCTCTGCTAACAAGCATCAGCCGGCCAGTCAAACTAACTCTCACCGACCGACTTCAACTACAAGGTTTACTGGACAGGGCTCCTCTGCTACTGTGCATCAGCCTACCAGTCAAACCAAATTCAACCGACCGACACCTACCACCGACCCTTCAACCGACCCTCATTCTGCAAGGGAAGGTGAGATTAACCGACCTTACTCTGACCGGCCACTGTCATCTGACCCAGCTGACACCGGCTCCCCTGCTCTTCACAGGTCTAGACGTGATAGCATCTCCAGTCTGTCATCTGAGGCCGGTAGCATGTCGGATAACCCACCACTGGATTTATACACTGAATAAGGGGAGTTATCTGAGGATCAGGATCGGCCTGTAACCGACCCAGACCAACCAGTGTCAGAAGAGCAGAATTATAGGGATACTATGCAGGGTATCCGTTCCTTCATGGGCTGGTCACACATTCCAGAACTGGACAATACAGCTTCCACTTCAGATGATAACCCTTTTGCAGGGCCCAAGACTGTAACTCCTGGCAAAGTGCCGGTTAAAATGCCCACTGAAGACTGGCTATGTAGGAAACTGGCCAAATTGAATCTCACCTTGGTTGAGGGTTATCCCTCCCGTGGATCAGAAGCCGGTGGCCTAGCTAAAGATGTTTTTCTGAGACCGGCCAGAACACAATCCAAATAGTATGGACTTCACTCCAACCCTAAAGCTGAATCCTCACAGATTTTATCTTGGAATATAGATGCTTCAAAACTCAACAGCAGCTATAGTCGGATAGCCAAATACACTGGGCTGGCGTCTACCCCACCAGCATCTCGCAGAATATCACAGGAAACACTGCGTAGATGCGAGAGATCTGCCAGGGAGACTTCAGTTATATGCAATCAAGCTGCAAGCTTCAACCGTTGTCTGTTCAAGGTACAACAGAACATGAAGGACCAGCTGAAGATTTTGAAGGCGGAAAACAAAGGGAAGGGCTCGTCCAAAGCATCTGGAGCAGCTGAGGAACTGACCTATTTGATGGACTTTAACTCCAGCATTACACAGGCGGCGGCAAAATCCATGGAACATTTGTCAGAATTTGTTTTTGTTACTATGGGTAACTTAACCCTAGTACGCCGAGATGCATACTTGAGCCACCTTAGAACCGGTATCAAGCCAGATACGCTCACAGCATTGAGGTCAGCCCCCCTTCATATCTCAACTTTGTTTCCAGACTCAGTTATTAAGCGGGCAGAAGAGGATATAGCCCAGCTTGAGTCCAAGGGACATGCTGGTGGGTCACACAACAAAGGTCGGTACCACCCTTATGAAAGGCAAGACAAGAGATCGCTTAACCGGGACTCCAGATCTGAGAAACCCGCCTGGAAAACCATTGGCAGGAAACAGTTCAAGAGAGGCAGAGGACGTATAAATGACAATTATTGTGTAACCAAGTTACAGACACGACTGCTGGCCGGGAGCATACCACAGACAATAAACACTGGTTTAAATTTAAATGTAAAGCTTCCTGTTGCATCACATGTTCATTCTGCACCCGGGCATTCCCAAAAGAGAGAATTAAGTCCCGGGTCAGCAGGTTGTCATTACAGAAATTGCAAATTAAAGTCTGTGAAAAGTGTTTCTTGTGTCACTCAATTGTCTTTTGTCCAACCTGTAACAAATGTCAAAAATGCTGCACCAAATCTGCCTGTAGGGGCAAGACTTCAGAACTTTTGGCAAACTTGGCTGGACCTGGGAGCAGGTCCAAAAGTAGTTCAGATCCTAAAAGAGGGTTACACCCTTCCCTTCCGGATCCGGCCAAGGCTCACAAGGTCACCCAAGGTTGTCAGCTGCTATGTCAATCCCCACAGGAACAGCTACCTGTTAGAGGCATTACATCAGCTCATAGCCAAAAGTGCTGTAGAACTAGTAAGAAACCAAACTTCTCTGGGGTTTTTCAACAGACTATTTTTAGTCCCAAAACCCAACAACAAGTAGCGACCTATCCTAGATCTGAGCAAACTGAATCTTTTCCTCAAGGTGGAGAAATTCAAGATGGAAACACCGGAAACCATCAGGACGTCCCTCCAACAAGGGGAGTGGGTCACCTCAATAGATTTCAAGGACGCCTACTTCCATATACCAATTCAGGAACAGTCCAGGAAATATCTGAGATTTCATGTCCAGGGTCAGACATACCAGTTCAAAGCCCTGCCCTTTGGACTGTCCACAGCACCCTTGGAGTTTACTGTGATAGCAAAGGAGGTGAAACTGATGGCCAGTCACAAGGGTATAAGGAACCACCAGTACCTAGACGACTGGTTGGTGAGAGCCACATCCCACCAGGCTTGTCTTCAACATACTCAGAGTCTGGTGAAAATATGTCAAAAATTGGGCTGGCTGGTGAATTTGGAAAAGTCAGAACTGGTTCCAAAGCAGATCTTCGATTTTGTAGGTTACCAGTTCGACCTCAGGACAGGTCGGGTCCGACCGACCCCAGACAGGTGGCAGAACCTTCAGGACAAAATATTAGAAATAATGTCACTTCCACACTGCCCAGTTCGACAGTTCATGTTGCTGATAGGGTTGCTAACAGCCACAGAAAAGCAAGTTCACCTAGGCCGGCTACACATGAGACCCATACAGTGGCATCTCAAACAGCACTGGGGAATACCAGAGTCATTAGAAAAAGTGATTCCAATTCCCAGATCCTTGTACCCTCATTTACAATGGTGGCTACAGGAAGACAATGTTCTCACAGGCCAACCATTACACCCAATAAAGCATGCTCTGCAAATCTTTACAGACGCATCAAAAGAATGGTGGGGCGCTCACTTAAACGAATTCACTGCCAGAGGGACTTGGTCTCTACCAGAAAGCAAGCTGCATATAAATTATCTGGAACTCAAGGCAGTGTTTCTTGCCTTAAAAGAGTTTCAAAACCTCTGTACAAACAAGATAGTACTTGTGGCAACCGACAACACTACAGTGATGTCGTATATAAACAAGGAGGGAGGCATGAGGTCGGGCACACTCTGTGCCCTGCTATGGAGAATCTTGACCTGGTGTACCAGACATCAAGTAACTCTAAAAGCCCGACATTTCCCCGGGCGGCTGAATGTGGTAGCAGACAAGCTGTCCAGACTGGGCCAGACCATTCAAACAGAATGGTCCCTCCTTCCCGAGGTTTTCCAAGCTATATGCAGTAGGTGGCACCAACCTCAGATCTATTTGCCACGAGGTTCAACAACAAGTTACCTCAGTTCGTGTCACCAGTACCGGACTCCTTGGCAGTAGCAGTGGATGCACTCAGTCTGCCATGGGAGAATCTTGACGCATACGCCTTCCCACCAGCGGCCATCTTGGGCAAAGTGGTGGAGAGGTTACAGGACTCACCCTGCAAGAGAATTATTCTGATTGCTCCGGGGTGGCCCAACATGCCTTGGTTTTGGGATCTAGTGACCATGTCCAGTCAGATCCCACTGAGCCTGCCCAACCTGTTGCCACAACCTTTCAATCAGATCCCTTACAGAAATCTGACAAAACTAAATCTCCATGCATGGCTCCTAGAGCCACAGCAATTAAGGAGCAGGGCTTCTCTGAAGCAGTGGCAACAAGGATTGAGGCTCCTCAAAGAGGATTAACCAGATCAGTCTATGAGGCAAAGTGAGCCATTTTTACAAAGTGGTGCATCGCTAATCAGGTGGACTTCAGGGCACCCCCTGTAAAGATGGTTGCTGATTTCCTTATGTACCTTTTTGAGGACAGGAAGTTACAGCCCAGCACCATTGATGGATACAGGTCCGCCATTGCTGATAAACTGGGAAATTCAACCCTCAACATCAGCAAAGATGAAAATCTCACTCGCCTCTTGGATAGTTCCCATAGAGACAGACCCAAAGGTAGAAGGGGTATCCCTTCCTGGAACCTATCTTTGGTCTTACACCAGCTGACCAAGGCCCCCTTTGAACCAATCAAGGAAGCTTCCTTGAAGTATTTGACATTCAAGACTGTTTTCCTATTAGCCCTAGGTTCAGGCAAACGCACAAGTGAGATTCATGCTTGGCAACATAGAAATATCAGACACCAATCTGACTGGTCAAAGGTGTCCCTGTACCCATCTCCCAGCTTTCTTTCCAAGAACCAGCTGGCCAAGGAGGGTCCAGATTGTGTGGCCCCAGTGGTGATACCAGCCCTGGCCCCAACTCTGGATAGATCCCTCAAGTCTGATAGGTCACTGTCCAGTCAGAGCCTTGCGTTACTACTTGGACAGGACTTCAGATCTCAGGCAGAATAAGGAGTTGGTCTTTGTCTCCTTCAAGAAAGGTTTCGACAAGGATATCTCACCTGCCACTATCTCCTCATGGATCAAGCAGACTGTGATCCTATGCTATGAGCTTTCAGACCAGGAGGCCCACGCCTTGCATCAGGTCAAAGCCCATGATGTCAGGGCCTTTGCTGCTTCTAAGGCATTCCAGTCTGGAATTTCCTTGGAACAGATCTTGTCAGCCTGTCATTGGAAGTCACATAATACCTTCACACAATTTTATCTGAAGGATGTGGCTTGGGCTGACTCTGAGCTCTATCACCTGGGACCTGTAGTGGCTGCTCAGCAGATCCACAAATAACCCAGGGAGGGAGAAGATTCTGTAAATATGTAAATAGTGTACATATATATATAAAAAAAAAACAAAAAAAAAACTGTGCTTTGCTTCCTTCGGGAAGTTTATTATCTCCCGCCGGGCTTTAGCCCGGGAGGGAGATTATGAAATGATGTCTGTGTGTGCGTTGGTGCGTGTGTGTGTGTGTGTTAGTTAGTCACGCAGATTTCTCCAAAACTACTACAGCTACAGATTTTTTTGTAAATTAATTGTCCCAATGAATTTTCATGCCCTTGAAATTTTTTTTGGTTTTATTGACTTAGGCCTAAAGATAAGTGAGTAATAGCAATCTTAGCTACTTTGAGTAAAGGGCTCATAACTCAAAAACTATTGCAGTAACAACTTTTTCTTCAAATATGTTGTTCAGCTACTTTGTCCTTAGCTATAAGATGGTACATAGTTTGGGGTCCCATTGCATGCCATAAGTGAGTAATAGCTATTTTCTCATTTGTAGCTAAATAACAGAAGAAGTAAATGTCAAATATCTTCAAAAGTATTGAAGTTAGGGAAATCTTTTCAAATATGTTGTCCATCTTCTTTTTGGTAAGCTATCACATACTAAAGTTTCAGACCTGTTGCACCTTGGATAGCTGAGTAATAGCTACTTTGAAATTCTGACTGGTGAGTAAAGCGATTGTAACTCCAAAACTATTGCAGTTGGAGTATTTTCCTAAAATATGTTCTTCAGCTACTTTGTCCTTGGCTATAAGATGGTACATAGTTTGGGGTTCTATTGCTTGCCATAAGTGGGTAATAGCTATTTTCTCATTTGTAGCTAAATAACAGAAGAAGTAAATGTCAAATATCTTCAAAAGTATTAAAGTTGGGGAAATCTTTTCAAATATGTTGTCCATCTACTTTTTGGTAAGCTATGACATAGTAAAGTTTCAGACCTGTTGCACCTTGGATAGCTGAGTAATAGCTATTTTGAAATTCTGACTGTTGAGTAAAGCCATTGTAACTCCAAAACTATTGCACTTAGAGTGTTTTCCTAAAATGTGTTGTTCAGCCACTTTGTTCTTAGCTATAAGATGGTACATAGTTTGGGGTTCTATTGCATGCCATAAGTGAGTAAGAGCTATTTTCTCATTTGTAGCTAAATAACAGAAGAAGTAAATGTCAAATATCTTCAAAAGTATTAAAGTTAGGGAAATCTTTTCAAATATGTTGTCCATCTACTTTTTGGTAAGCTATGACTTAGTTAAGTTTCAGACCTGTTGCACCTTGGATAGCTGAGTAATAGCTACTTTGAAATTCTGACTGTTGAGTAAAGCTATTGTAACTAAAAAAGTATTGCAGTTAGAGTATTTTCCTAAAATATGTTGTTCAGCTACTTTGTTCTTAGCTATAAGATGGTACATAGTTTGGGATTCTATTGCTTGCCATAAGTGAGTAATAGCTATTTCCTCATTTGTAGCTAAATAACAGAAGAAGTAAATGTCAAATATCTTCAAAAGTATTAAAGTTAGGGAAATCTTTTCATATGTTGTCCATCTACTTTTTGGTAAGCTATGACATAGTAAAGTTTCAGACCTGTTGCACCTTGGATAGCTGAGTAATAGCTACTTTGAAATGCTGACTGTTGAGTAAAGCCATTGTAACTCCAAAACTATTGCAGTTGGAGTATTTTCCTAAAATATGTTGTTCAGCTACTTTGTTCTTAGCTATAAGATGGTACATAGTTTGGGGTTCTATTGCTTGCCATAAGTGAGTAATAGCTATTTTGTTATTATTTGTAGCTAAATAAAAGAAGAAGTAAATGTCAAATATCTTCAAAAGTATTGAAGTTACGGAAATCTTTTCAAATATGTTGTCCATCTACTTTTTGGTAAGCTATAACATAGTAAAGTTTCAGACCTGTTGCACCTTGGATAGCGGAGTTATAGCTACTTTGAAATTGTGACTGTTGAGTAAAGCCATTGTAACTCCAAAACTATTGCAGTTAGAGTATTTTCCTAAAATATGTTGTTCAGCTACTTTGTCCTTAGCTATAAGATGGTACATAGTTTGGGGTTCTATTGCATGCCATAAGTGAGTAATAGCTATTTTGTTAATTGTAGCAAAGTCATGACATAAGTAAATGTCAAATATCTTCAAAAGTATTAAAGTTAGGGAATTCTTTTCAAATATGTTATCCATCTACTTTTTCATAAGCTATCACATAGTAAAGTTTCAGATCTGTTGCACATTGGATAGCTGAGTAATAGCTAATTTGAAATTCTACAGTTGAGTAAATCCATTGTAACTCCAAAACTATTGCAGTTACAATATTTTCATAAAATATGGTGTCCACCTACTTTGTCCTTAGCTATAAGCTGGCATGTAGTTTGGGGTTCTATTGCATGCCATAAGTGAGTAATAGCTATTTTCTTATTAGTAGCAAAATAATGACATAAGTAAATGTCAAATATCTTCAAAAGTATTAAAGTTACAGAATTCTTTTCAAATATGTCATTCATCTACTTTTTTGTAAGCTATCACATAGTAAAGTTTCAGACCTGTTGCACATTGCATAGCTAAGTAATAGCTACTTTGAAATTGTGACTGTTGAGTAAATCCATTGTAACTCCAAAACTATTGCAGTTACAGCTTTTTCTTCAAATATGTTGTTCAGCTACTTTGTCCTTAGCTATAAGCTGGCATGTAGTTTGGGGTTTTATTGCATGCCATAAGTGAGTAATAGCTATTTTCTTATTAGTAGCAAAATAACGACATAAGTAAATGTCAAATATCTTCAAAAGTATTAAAGTTAGGGAAATATTTTCAAATATGTTATTCATCTAGTTTTTGTTAACCTATCACATAGTAAAGTTTCAGACCTGTTGCACATTGGATAGCCGAGTAATACCTACTTTGAAATTGTGACTGTAGGGTAAATGCATATAGTTTGGGGTTCTATTGCATGCCATAAGTGAGTAATTTGAAAAATTTTGTTGTAATTTTAATTTTTATTAGATAAATACTTACCATTTCCTGACCATTGCTATATGTTGGTGCCATCCAACTCACTGGCCAACGTTGAGAAACGTTTTAAGAAACCTTAAGAGGCCAGTGAGTGAGTGTGAACTAGCATGTCCCCCTAGTGGTCATGTGACCACGCTAGTAAACAACCTTCATTATTTTTGTTGCAGAAAATACTCCCCTAGTACTGAATCTGCGGGGAGGTAGGGGGGGACTATCCTGGTCAGGAAATGGTAAGTATTTATCTAATAAAAATTAAAATTACAAAAAAATTTTTCAATTTTATTGCGAAAAATACACTTACCATTTCCTGACCATTGCTGAATGCAGCCTTCATGGAAGGAGGGCAGTACTAGAATTTAAAGACCCAGTACACCACTCTGCACAGCTATCATACACAGCACAATCCTATAGGCATTCAGATCCAAACTCACCTCCCAGATGAGGCAGTGGAACTGTTGAGCACTACAAAACAACACAGCCTTGTTGTTGTTGTTGTTGTAAGAAGGAAGTAATCATTACAGAGACTCACTACCTAGCCTACAACTAAAACATTATGAGAAGTTTACATTGAAATTTACATGCATACAACAACATATAAACTTCCAACAGTCACCACATACCATACAGATCCCCTAAATCATAGTATGTAGTTGAAGTTCTCACAAATTGCCAGTTATTGCCACAGTTGAATGCTGTATCTAGACAAACATCCAACACCCACACAGGTGACACAAATATTGGAAGTGTCATCAGCATATTGTGTAACTCCAAGTCTGAATGAAGTCAACAATTCTGCCTAATATAAATACAGATAGTATGACAGACATACAGCTGCAAATGCATACTAAAGTATCAATATAAGTATCACGCATATACTTATAAGATAACAAACTGTAGGACACAATATCAAAGTCTGACCACAAGCAAACCAAGCAGGTGAGACTGAAAATTGGTAAAAAAGTTATGGTTTCCAGTAACATGCATCTAAAAATTCATATACAGAAACACTATCCTAAAAGCTAAAGATTCTTGCTTTGACTCGCTGCTGTTGAGAGTCAGAATTTGACTTCTCCTCAGTCAAAATGATAGTCTGCCCACAGCAAGATAAGATAGTTGACCTGAAAATATCTGCTGTAAAGCCTTCCTAACTAGGCACAGACAAGACATAATAATTCCTCATTGAATCCTTTGTCCCAAGTAAAAGTATTTCAAAACCTCACAAGACAAAGAGATCTATCTTGAGTAAAACTGCTGTCCCAGTGATTGAGAGCTGGCATATCGACCGGCTTAACTGAAGTAGGCCCATCCGAAGCCAACTGATTCTTGGCTAATAAATGGCCAGAGCCACTTGTGAGCAATACTCATTTAAAGTAAGGGAAGACAATGCTAACGAGAATTACCCTTCTTCCTTTGCCTAATGCCAAAGTCAAAAGAAAGACCGTCTTGAAAGTTAATAACCTCCAAGAAATCTTCCCCAAAGGCTCAAAAGACTGTCTGGTGAGACCAAACAAGACCAGAGACAAAAGGTAAAGAAGGCTTAACCTATTGGCTACTGGATTGTCTCTATAGAAATATGTCAACAATCTATACAGCTGAAGAGTTCTAGAGACTTATTCCCCTTCAAGGAAAGCAATCTACCATTGTTATTCTGTAACCAGCAATAGTAGATGGCTTAAGATTCTTTTCCTTAAAGAAATAATTAAGGAAATTTGCTACATCTACAAAAGTAGTATCTGAGAAGTTCACCACAAAGAAGCCTCAGATGGAGGTTTGTGCATAGATCTACCAGGTCCCACAACCAAGAACATCCACCATGACCATCATGATGAATCTGCACCTGAAGGTGGGCATCTTCTAAATTACCTGAAGAATCCTTGGCTATCCTGGTGCAACCATGATGATTCTGCACCTGTAGGTGATCATCTTGAATCACCTGAGGAATGAGAGCCACTGGAACAAACACAAAGCTGTCCAGATCCTCCCAAGAAATGAGTAATGCATCTGTTCCCCAAGCCCCACAGTCTAAGAAAGGAAACACATACACTGGAAGCTTAAGATTCAGGTTGTTGGATACCAATGGCAGAATGATTGAACTCACCTACAAGGGAAGCCATGAAAAGGAACCTTTGTGGAACAGATCCACCAGATCCCAAAAATAAGATATCCCTAGCCACTCTGATGCAATCCAGATGATTCTGCACCTAAATCTTGGAGTAGCCCTTCTTAATAGCTACAAAAAGAATTTTCTTGCCTTTCCTGAGATCTTTGACTTATCAAGATAACCTCTCAAGGATCTCACTGAACAAAGAAACTTATCTGGCACCAAAGCATAATCTAAAGAAGGTTTCAAGCAGGAATGACTACAGGTTGAAAATCAAAGGAGCCTTAAAAGCCAAATGATTCACCTGCATCACCTGAAGAATCAAGGTCACAGGACCAAACAAACTGTCCAGTCCATCCCAAGAAAAGTTGAAAAAGCCAAGCTTGTGGTTCAAACTAGTTGCAAAACAAATCCATCATTGGTGATTGTAATCAAAGACAGATTTGATTGAACACCCGAATCAGAATAGAAGATTCAAAAGTCATCCAAAAACACATTCAATTTGAATCATCTTGACTCTCATGAACAAAGAATTTGTTGGAATATTGTATACCCTGGGAAGTGATATGCCTGAATCTGAACCCATGGCATTCGTCCAAAGAATGATTCTTCAGATAAGGAAACACATTCCTGAAAGCGGGTACCTCCCTACCTGTTCAGATAGGAAACCACTGAAGAAATATCTGGGGAAATCAACAGATTCAGAATCCGAATCAGACCTCCAAATGATTCTAAAGGTAGTAGCCCTGTTAATGTGGAGTCTTGACCCCTCATGATACAACAGACCACTGGCTGTTTGATGCCATAATTGTGCATCCCAACCCTTAAAGAAAGCATCTAATAACAGAAGGAGATTGTGCTCCTTCTGATGAAGTAATGGAAGCTCCTGCAAATTGAAAAGTCGTTCCACCACTGAAGATGGAACCTGAGAACAGAAAAACTGGTACATTATCTGTGTATTATGTGTGGTATCTGTGGTACATTAGCAGATAGCCTTGGGGTTACCTGATAAACAAATAACCCAATGGCACTGTTTTCTCCTATGAAGCCATACCGCCACCAAAGAAATGGCTTCCTTAGAAACCATTAGCCGGAGAAGATGCTTTGCTATGAGTAAAGATGTACCCTAAGGTGTAATCTGCAATCCAAACTAAAAATCCTGGTGTATTAGCCAAGAAGTTTTTTTTTTTTTTATAAGCTGGTGAAACCCAATGCCTTCTACTGCAGCCATCAGGTTCAGTATCCGTTGATGCCATAGTAAAGTCGAAAATAAACCATTTTCAAGCGCAAGCAATGAAATGGTCTGTACTGGTAAAGAATGATACGTTCTTATAGATCCCACATTCTCACCATGGACTAACATAGCAAACAGGCAGTGAACCGGTGTGAATTGTCATCAACAGGAAAGTGAAGATAAGAATTGCGTGAATCCGGCTACGAAAGAATGCAACTGTAAGGAAACGAGTGGGCACACCCATTTACTTACTAGTAACAATTAATTGCGAAAATCCCAACTATGCGAAATTAAGGTACATGTAAAGGTTTATTACCTGACCTCAACTATTAGTGGTAGCCATCTCTTCCCAGCTTATCACAACCAAAAAAGTGTAAAATTGTAGCGATATCACCATCTCACTGGTGTTATCGCCCTTTTGTCGATCATTCCATACACAGCTTTATGCAAACTGATGTCTCCCGCATTTTATTCATTTATTCTTAACACCCATGTCCACAAACTGCTTTAGGAACATGAATAAGCAATCCCTCATGGTACTGTTGCCTCTGTGAAAGGTAAAGAATGGTTGAAGATTATCCTCTTACTATGTTGAGATGTAAGGTGTAGTACATCTGCACTAGTGGACAAACACTACTCCTAAAGATTACTCCTAACCCCTCTAAATCTTCAGAAGAGAGTTTTGTAACAGAGTTGGAGGATTAAGTATCATAATGGGAAGAAAAGTGCCCTGGGCACTAATCCCCTTTCTAGCCATGTGTAGGAGTTTGCTCCTTCCCAAACAGAAGAAACACTATACACCTGAGATCACAAAATGAAGTTTTCCTGGACATCTGACCAAAAGTTCAGCAGGAGAAAACCTCATTAAGAGTGAAAAATGCACTTTTAATTCTACCAAACTCATCTAAGAGATAAGATAGAGAAAAGTATGACTTGTAACACTCCTGTTGAATAACAAGTTGGAGAACTGATCCCAGCACTGCCCAACAAAAAATTCCTGATCACTGAGGACTGTAATTGCAAAAAACTCTGCACACAGCCCAAGGCAAAAAAGAAACTCTGTGAGCTCCTGTTAATCCTTAGCTCCTTGAAGACGTCCTGCCAGAGGTCCTGCTAGACCACTTCAAAAAATTATCCAGGCCTTAACATGCTCTCTGTAGCAGAAACCAGAGAACCTGTACTCCTGAATAATAAATTGACAATGGTTACAAGTTCATATGTACCGGTGACGGTTTCAGACCAGCTGAAAAACCGGTAAAAAATCACAGAAACAAAAGCCAATTACTGAGATGAATCACAGCTCCGGGAAACTGACAAACCGATTTCTGACCTTTTGGGAGGTATGGAAACTCGATTGTCTTCGGATGACATCATGCAGGTATTTTCCTCCGTGAAAAGTTCCGACTGAACCTCACCGGAGGAAATGAACGGTGAAAAAGATCAAATCTGCATCCGGAACTTGCCCACGATGTAGTATCCAAGAAAAACAATGATGTCTGCCACCACGGGGAATTCCAACTGGTGACCTATTCGGTAGAGCATGATGTGGTGAGATCTTTGCTACCAAACGCCTCGCTATACGAACCCGACGTGTGATAAGCTTTGTGACAATCGAATTGTCTCCATCGTTTCCTTTGTCGCCTAGCAACATGTAAACTGTCCCTGCCGGAGCTAGTATGACTGCCGACAGTTTCAGTGTTAATAAAAGAAGTAAATCTTCAAAAATTGCATAAAAAGAGAACTCCCATATGATGTAATACGAGAGTTATGAAGAAAAAACAGGCATTCTGAGCAGTAGAAGATCTTCATCCAGCGACAAACTTCCCTGTCGCCATTTTACAAAAAGTGGTAAACAATCCATGAAGAAATGTCTACAAAAGCACTTTTCCTCTGTGCTTTTCCTCTTAATTTGTCCTGAGAAGACATTGTCAATACAGACGTCTTATAACAGAACTCAAATCCACAAAAAGTCCAAATACTAAATAAAAATCCGAAAAGAAAATAAACATCCACACTCTAGGATGGCCAACAAAAATAATGAAGGTTGTTTACTAGCGTGGTCACATGACCACTAGGGTGACATGCTAGTTCACACTCACTCACTGGCCTCTTAAGGTTTCTTAAAACGTTTCTCAACGTTGGCCAGTGAGTTGGATGGCACCAACATATAGCAATGGTCAGGAAATGGTAAGTGTATTTTTCGCAATAAAAAGCTATTTTCTTATTTGTGGCAAAATAATGAAATAATTTTTCTCAAATAACTGCTTCATCTACTTTTGGGAGAGCTTTCACACGGTGAAGTTTCAGATCCGTAGCTAATTATTCACCTACTCAAAATGAGTAAATGATAATTATCTCTAAAAGTATTGCGGATATCCAATTTTTATCAAATAACTCATTCATCTACTTTTGGGAGAGCTTTCACATGGTGAAGTTCCAGACCTGTAGCTAATTACTCACCTACTCAAAATGAGTAAATGTGAATTATCCCTAAAAGTATTGGGGATATCCAATTTTTCTTAAATAACTCATTCACCTACTTTTGGAAGAGCTTTCACTTGAAGTTTCAGACCCGTAGCTAATTATTCACCTACTCAAAATGAGTAAATGCTAATTATCTCTAAAAGTATTGTGGATATCAAATTTTTATCAAATTACTCGATCATCTACTTTTGGGAGAGCTTTCACATGGTGAAGTTCCAGACCCGTAGCTAATTACTCACCTACTCAAAATGAGTAAATGTGAATTATCTGTAAAAGTATTGCAGATATCCAATTTTTCTCAAATAACTCATTCACCTACTTTTGGGAGAGCTTTTACTTGGAGAGGTTTCAGAACCGTAGCTAATTATTCACCTACTCAAAATGAGTAAATGTGAATTATCTCTAAAAGTATTGCGGATATCCAATTTTTATCAAATAACTCTTTTATTGCGTTAATACATCTTACCTAGTGGACAGATGCATTTGTCCGGCGCCTTGCCGGTCACGCCAAACGTTAGAAAAAAACGTCCTGAGCTGGGCTCTGGCCGGGACCGGTAGTGTCCTGTTCACTCGCCAGGTGGCTGTACAGCCTACCTGTCGGTGTAGTGCGCATGCGCTCTTCCTCTTTTTGTTTGGCGCCATTTTAAAAAGTTGTCAAGAAAGATTTATAGAGACGTTTTTCAGTTTTAGTGTTGGATATACATTTTAAAGTGACATCAATTTTATATCAAGTTATCACGGAATATTCATGGCATCCCCTGGAGATTTTAAAGGACAGCGCAGAGGTGCGTGCGGACATATAATGGCTGCTTTCGATCTTCACGAACGTTGTGCAAGATGTAGGGAGAAGAAGTTGGGGGAGGATCCATGTGTTAAGGACAAACCTTGCTCATTGTGTGACCAGTTTTCAGATACTCAAAAGGAAACTTTGTCTACTCCATCTTATAGAATAAGAAAGGAAAGGAAAGCAGGATTGCTAGTGTCCCCCAAGGAGGTGACAGTTATTTCTCCGGTGGAAGACTTGTCGTCTGCTACCGCACCGACAGATAACTCTTCTGCGCAGCCTTCTGCGCATCTAGTGCCGGTATCTCAGCCCTCTGCGCAGCCTGCCGCGCAGGCACCTGCCGCGTCTTCTGCTTCTACTTCAGACGCCTCTTATGTCACTTCTGATCAGTTAGTTGCATTATCTGACAAGATGTCTGAGCAGTTTGCCAGATTTGAGGCTCTTCTCTCAAGAGGTAACATTTTTACTGCTCCTTCTATGCCTGTTAAACCAGTTTCTGCTCAAAAGGTACTATCAGATACTCCTTTCATTGACCCTTCTTCTGCCCGACCCACCGGTCCGGTGTGGCCTCCGGCAGAATCTGTAGATGATAACGGGTCTGATGTTAAACCGGACAAGAAAAAATCTCACAAACACAAAAAATCTGATAAGAAGACTCACCGACACTCCGGTAAACATTCTGCAAAACCCACCGACAGGCAAAAGTTTACAGCTGAATTAAATCCGGTCGGTGCAAAATCACTAACCACAAGTTCATCACAGGCACCCGCCGAAGACATGACCGACACCGGCTCTCAAGCGATTCCATCCAAAGCACCTGTCTCTCAGCCGGCTGGCCAGCCAACCGGTCCACCGACAAAGGAACTGTCAGCTACCGGTCCGGCTCCCTGTTACTCTCAGGCCAGTGCTAATTACAGACCAACCGGTCCGGAAGATTATTCAAAGGCTAGTGTATTTTCTGATCAGCCATATGAACCGGAAGACAGTGAGCGTTATTCAGCTTCTGAACCTGATGAAGGGGAACTGTCGGATACTGGTGAAAAGCAAGAAGTTACAGAGGATATGAACTACCGTGAGACAGTCCGGTCTGTTAGATCCTTCATGGGATGGAATCATATCCCGGTTTTTGAGGCTGATTTTAGTGAGCCCGACAAAAGTAACCACCCTTGGAAAGGGAAGGTTCCCAGGAGACCGTCTCGTGTGTCTGTAGCTATGCCACCGGACGACTGGTTATGTCAAAAGCTTGAGCGTCTCAATACCACGGTGGCTGAGGGTTATCCCTCTAGGAGTCAGACTCAAGTGGTCTGAAGAAGGACCAGTTCCTTAAGATGCCGAAATCGCAAGCGCGTTGGTACCAGATGCACACCCTCAAACCTGACACTACTCCTCGCCCTGGTAAGTCTGTGTTTAGTTGGAGGAATACCGAGGCAAAAGTGAATTCACAATTTCCACGTATTACCAAGGCCTCTTCCTATCCGCCTTCTGGTCCTGTTTCACGCCCTATTTCCCAAGAATACCTACGTCGATGGGAACGGAATGCCAAAGAAGGCAGCTACATTGTCAACCAGGCTGCAGGCTTTAACAGATGTGCTAGTGAACTGCAGGACCGTATGAACCAGAGCTTAGTGTGCCTTCAGTCGAACTTCAATAAAGGAAAGGCCCCAAAGAAGTCTCAGAGGCTCTTCATGACCTGAAAGACTACCTAGCCTTCCATCAAAATGTCTCCGTTGCCATGGGAACTTCATTGCAGCACCTAGCTGATAGCCTTTTCGTCAACATGGCAAATCTTGTACTTCTTAGACGTGACTCTTATTTAGATCATGTCAAGCCTGGAGTAAAGTCTGACACCTGGAATCGGCTCAGGAATGCCCCATTGTTCAATTACGGTCTCTTCCCTGATGACCTGATATGCATTGCAGAACAGGATATTACTAAGTCTGAAACCACCAGTGCTGCTCCAAGGCCCGGTCCGGGTGCTATGCAGCGCACTGGTTGGCGAAACCAGAATAGGTTCCAACCCTATGATCGCCGGGATTCTAGAAATGCAGCTTCAGCTGAACCTACCCAACCATGGCGACAGTTTGCTCGGGGCAGGGGCAGATCAAGAGGAAGGGGTCGTAGTACTAACCCCCGTTTCTCTCGCTCCCGTGGATTTAAACAACAAAAATGACAGTTACCAATACAACCCAACCTCTGTAGTCAAGACATTAAATCGGTTGGGCAGAAAACAGACTCTAAACTTAGTCAAGAAAGTTTGTCTCAAACCAGTTCTTTGTTCAAAGTTAAGTCAAGTTCCACCGGAAATGACCGGTTCCAGTGTTCAAGAGACAGTAAAAGACATGTTACCAAAAAGTTCGGGTCAATTACTGACTTCAGTTCAGACAGGTTCAAGACCCCACACATCTCAGAATCCAGACTTTCCCATGAGGCAAGTAGATCATGTAAATCAGGATGTGTTCTTTCATGTTGCAACTCATGCTCCTTCTGTAGCTACCACCGGGCTTCCGCAAAAGAAAGGTCTAAGTCCCGTACCAGTGTTGAGAAAAATAAAGCATGTGAACAGTGTTTCTTGTGTCGATCCATGTCTTTTTGTCCAAAATGTTCAAGGTGTCCCCACTGTTGTGCACGATGGTTCTGTAGGAGGCCGTCTTCAAAAGTTTTGGCAAGTTTGGCAAAGGTTAGGCGCAAACCCTCGAGCAGTGTCCATTTTAAAGGAGGGTTACAGCCTGCCCTTCAGATTAAGACCTCCTCTCACCAGGGTTCCAATCATTCAGAGCAGTTATGCCAATCCGGTCAAAAGCCGTTTCCTCAAAGAGGCACTGATCTCTCTCCAAAGAAAGTTGGTAGTGGAGCCAGTCCTGGTCCGGTCTTCTCTCGCCTTCTACAACCGGCTGTTTTTAGTACCCAAACCGGAAAACAAGTGGAGGCCTATTTTAGATCTGAGTCGGTTGAACAAGTTCCTCAAAACCGGCACGTTCAAGATGGAGACTCCGGAAACCATCCGGACCTCGCTACAGAAAGGGGAGTGGGTGACCTCGCTAGATTTCAGCGACGCATACTTTCACATCCCTATTCACCCCCGGTCGAGGAAGTACATGAGATTCTTTCTCAACAAAAGAGCGTACCAGTTCACTGCCCTTCCCTTCGGGTTGGCCACAGCTCCTCTAGAGTTCACCAAGATAGTCAAGGAGGTGAAACTTATGGCTCAGAACAGGGGTATAAGAATCCACCAGTACCTAGACGACTGGTTACTGAGAGCCCCTTCGAAGGAAATTGGTCTCCATCACACCCAGGTTCTGTTGTCTCTTTGCCACGAACTGGGCTGGCTGGTCAACATAAAAAAGTCGGAGTTGGATCCTCAACAGGTCTTTACCTTCGTCGGTTACCGGTTCGACCTGTTGACGGGTCGGGTTTTGCCAACTCAAGAAAGATGGGCAAGCTTGCGTCGGAAACTATTGTTTTTAAGGGCTCAGGACAGTTGCACGGTCAGGCAGTTCATGTCCTTGATAGGACTCCTGACTGCCACCGAGAAGCAGGTTTGGTCAGGTCGTCTCCACATGCGTCCCATTCAGTGGCATCTCAAGAGACACTGGCAGGTACCCGAGGTCTTAGAGAAAGTCATTCCTCTACCTCCCTCTCTTCAACCTCACCTAGATTGGTGGTTAGACGAGGGGAATGTGTTAAGGGGTCAACCATTACATCCTTTAAGTCACGCCCTTCAACTGTTTACCGACGCATCAAACGAAGGTTGGGGCGCTCACTTAGGGGACGCTACGGCAAGAGGAGTTTGGTCGGAAGTAGAAAGTCAACTTCATATAAACTTCTTGGAACTAAAGGCAGTCTTTCTGGACCTCAGGAGTTTCGAGCCTCTCTGTCTAAACCAGATTGTACTGATTGCGACAGACAACACAACTGTGGTAGCCTATATCAACAAACAGGGAGGTATGAGATCAGGCTCTCTTTGTGCCCTCCTCTGGAGACTCCTATCCTGGTGCCACCCCCGAGGAATAGTTCTGAGAGCCCGGCACATTCAGGGTCGGTTAAATGTGATAGCAGACAAGCTCTCTCGGCACAATCAGGTAATCCAGACAGAGTGGTCTCTCGATCAGAAGGTGTTCAATCTCTTGTGCTTGAGATGGGCCCAACCACAAGTGGATCTGTTTGCCACCCGGTACAATTACAAACTCCCCAAGTTTGTCTCACCGGTTCCGGATCCGACTGCCTGGGCGGTGGACGCTCTGAGTCTATCCTGGCAGGATCTGGATACGTATGCCTTCCCTCCCGTCGCCCTCCTCAGCCAAGTGGTCTCCAAGATAGTGGAGCAGGGGTGTCGACGGATGATTCTCATTGCCCCAGGGTGGCCCAACATGCCGTGGTTTTGGGACCTGGTCAGTATGTCAGTGCAAATTCCATTCAGTCTCCCTCGGCAAAGGGATCTGGTGACTCAACCATTCAGCGGGATCCCTCACCGCGATCTGTCAAATCTGAATCTGCATGCATGGCTCCTAGAACCTCCCTCATTCAAGGCAAAGGATTCTCTGGCGAGGTGGCAGCTCGAATTGAGGCACCTCAGAGACTTTCAACCAGAGCCGTCTACAAATCAAAGTGGGCCATTTTTGTCAGATGGTGTCAGGAAAACGAGGTGGACGTCAGGTCGGCCACTCTAAGTAACATTGCCGATTTCCTGTTGTATTTGTTTAAGGAAAGAAATTTACAACCCAGCACCATTGACGGTTACAGAACTGCTATCGCCGACATGATCGGAAATGAGCAGTTAAATATCAGTAAAGATGAAAACTTGACTCGGTTGTTAGACAGTTTTCATAGAGATAAACCTAAGGGGAGAAGGGGCATTCCTTCTTGGAATCTTTCTCTGGTTCTCCATCAGTTGACTAAAGCTCCCTTTGAACCCATGAGACAGGCTTCTCTGAAACACCTCACTTTTAAAACTGTTTTTCTCCTAGCTTTGGGTTCGGGCAAACGACGGAGCGAGATCCATGCATGGCTTTACAAGAACATCAGACATCAGGAAAACTGGAGTCAGGTTTCCCTTTACCCTTCTCCCAGTTTCCTGTCGAAAAACCAGCTGGCTCGGGATGGTCCGTCTGCCGTAGCTCCAGTGGTTATCCCGGCATTGGCTCCCTCTTTAGACAGGTCCTTAAAGGAGGATAAGTCACTTTGCCCGGTACGCGCTTTGCGTTATTATCTGGACAGAACCAAAGATCTTCATAAGGGTAAAGATCTGGTCTTTGTTTCCTTTAGGAAAAGTTTCCAGAAAGACATAGTTCCAGCAACTATCTCATCTTGGATTAAACAGACGGTCATGTTATGTTACCAGCTGTCAGATGAGGAAGCTCACTCCTTGCATCAGGTTAGAGCTCATGATGTCAGGGCCTTTGCAGCATCCAAGGCTTTCAAGGCGGAGTCTCCTTAGACCAAATCCTTGCAGCCTGTCATTGGAAAGCCCATAATACTTTTACACAGTTCTACCTGAAGGACCTTGCATGGGCCGACTCTGAACTATACCACTTAGGACCTGTTGTAGCTGCTCAACAGGTCCACTATGACAAGTAGTAGCATTATTTAATTTGTACATAGTGCACATATTGTATATAAAAAACAAAAAAAAAAAAAAAAAAAATTCCAAATATCCAGGATTGCCCCTCGGATAGGGTTTTTTATCATTCCTGTTCCTCTTCTTCCTCACTGGAATTCTTACTCCTCCCGAGGTCTTCCGGGATCCCCTTCGGGCTGTTCTAAGACCTATATGTCGAAGAAAACAAGGGGGGGGGGGGGGAGTTATCGGGTGGTTTACCTAGACTGGTTATTTAGTATACCGGTTCCACCCTTATGATATTATAGAGTTCTTGGCAATCCCCTTTTTGGCTACCCTCCATCCACTGGGTAGTGATTCTGCATCTGTCCACTAGGTAAGATGTATTAACGCAATAAAATAGAAAATTTAATAGTAAATTAAATTTTTATAAGTTAATACCTTACCTAGTGGACAGGGGGATTCCCACCCTACCTTCCCCGCTAGTTTATCCAATAAGGGGATTTATTTAGGTAGGCAACAAAAAGATGAAGAGCGCATGCGCACTACACCGACAGGTAGGCTGTACAGCCACCTGGCGAGTGAACAGGACACTACCGGTCCCGGCCAGAGCCCAGCTCAGGACGTTTTTTTCTAACGTTTGGCGTGACCGGCAAGGCGCCGGACAAATGCATCTGTCCACTAGGTAAGGTATTAACTTATAAAAATTTAATTTACTATTAAATTTTCTAATTCATCTACTTTTGGGAGGGCTTTCACATGGTGAAGTTCCAGACCCGTAGCTAATTACTCACCTAATCAAAATGAGTAAATGTGAATTATCTGTAAAAGTATTGCAGATAGCCAATTTTTCTCAAATAACTCATTCACCTACTTTTGGGAGAGCTTTCACTTGGTGAAGTTTCACACCCGTAGTTAATTATTCACCTACTCAAAATGAGTAAATGCGAATTATCTCTACAAGTATTGCAGATAGCCAGTATTTCTGAAATAACTCATTCACATACATTTTGGAGAGCTTTCAATTAGTGAATTTTCAGATCCGTAGCTAATTACTCACCTACTCAAAATGAGTAACTGCCTATTATCACTAAAAGTATTGGAGATAGCCAATATTTCTCAAATAACTCATTCACCTACATTTTGGAGAGCTTTCACATGCTAAATTTTTTTAATGAATTTTTAAAATAATTTTTAATGCATTAAAATTCATGAAATCATGCACTAAATCAATTATAACTTGAAAAGTATTACATTTAGAGCACCTTGTTAAAATATGTTATCTTTAGTACATCTAATTTATATGGCGGGAGATAAATGCATGCATCAGAATGCTTGTTTCTTCTTATTATGGGACTGAACTCAGCCCTCTCTTCCCCTACCTCAGAGCAGGTCTGTAAAAAAAGGGGGGGGGGGGTAAATTGGTTGACCGGTTTCCGGTAACCTACTGTAGCCTTAAGGGTTCTGACCTCAAGGTCGACCCAGACCTGAAAGGAAATTTTGTTAGTTTTGAGTTCACCTAAGTCCCTAGTAGCTTACCCGCCGACCAGGCGGTAGTTATTCAGCAATTGTCCATTGGATAGGATGTATTAACGCAATAAAATTGCAAATTTAATAAGTAAATTAAATTTTCATAAGTTAATACCCTATCCAATGGACACACAAGACCCTCCCACCGACCCCGCTATCAGCTTACTAGGGGTCTAATAGTTTTAGACAACGAAAAAGATGCTATGACGTCACGCTGTCTATACAGGAAGGGGGTTCGACACGCCATCTGGCGAGTGCACTAGTACTAGGGACCGGCTAGCCGGTGGAAACACAGGACGTCTTTTTCTGATGTTTGGCGGGCCAGTCTGCGCCGACCGGAACAGCAATTGTCCATTGGATAGGGTATTAACTTATAAAAATTTAATTTACTTATTAAATTTGCAATTTTATGACCCTAGTTTGACCCATAGGAGGGGGTCAGGGGTAAATCTAACAGACTATCTAGACTCTATGAATATTGTTTCCTATATATCTCTATACATTCTAAAGCTGTAAAAGCAATGATAAAGGAGATACAAGGTAAAAACACAAAATCATCTATTTGATGACCCCAGTTTGACCCACATGTAGACTGTCCATATATGGTTTCTCAATACCTATTATTTCATTCTACAGCTATAAAAGCAATACTAAGGGAGATACAAGACAAAAAGCCAAAATCTGTTATTTTATCACCCCAGTTTGACCCATAAGGGGGGTCGAGGGGTAAATCTCTTCATACATTCTAAAGTTTTAAAATCTAAATCTAATCTAAATCTACTGCTTTTCAGGCGCAATATCTTCCCCGAAGGGGAACTCAGTGCGCTAACTAATCATGTATAATATCCGAGTCATAAGTGGGGGACATGTCCAGGTCTGTATTCCGATGGTTGTGGGTGTGAACGTGGGGAAGAAAGCTAGGTCGGAAAAGCAGATTTGAAAAGGTGGGTTTTCAGGTGCTTCCTGAAGGATGTGACAGATGGACTGGTTCTTGCATGGACAGGAAGTGAGTTCCAGAAAACAGATGCATAATAGCTGAAAGATTTGGTAAGATACTTATAAGACTTAAGTATTTTAGAGCCAAAAGAAGGAACTTGAAGGAATTTGTATTTTGGACTGCTATGTCTGGTGTTCCTTGATGATGTATATGGATGAAGTTTATCCTTGAGGTACACAGGTTGACCATACTTAAGGAGCTTATATGTAATAAAGGAGATATAAGGCAAAAACACAAAATCTGCTATTTTATTACACCAGTTTGACCCATAAGTAGGTTCCAGGGGTTAAATTTGACTGGTTATCTAGACTCTCCATATATGGTTTCCCAATACCTCTTTATACATTTTAAAGCTGTAAAAGCAATAATAAAGTAGATATAAAGCAAAATGTCATCCGCTATTTTATGACCCCAGTTTGACCCCCTACATTTGGTGGGGGTTAACTTATTTTCTAGACTCTCCACATATGGTGTCTTACTACCTCTCAATATATTTTATGTCTCTTAATACAATACTTAAGAATATAATAGGTTCGCATGATTTTTTAAGCTTTCTGGTTGGTACCTGTGAGAAAAATCGCTCATTAAGAAGTTAATTTTCATCAGACCACTTCCAAAATCTAAATAGGTTGTAAAAGTATAAACGTGTGTATGAAATTACAAGCCTCTGCAGTAAGTAGATTTTGCCAAATGGACTTGATAAAGACCAAAGGTCAAATTTAAGCATGTTGAAAAATTTACCCATGCTTAAGGTATATTACTGCCAAATGTGGTTAGAAAGCTTCTAATAATAAGTGAGAAATTCAAGAGAGACCATAATGTGGTGGGGGCGCTTTCAGGGACGCTTAATTATATATTCCATAAAGTCTATACTCACATGACTATAATATTCAATGTTATCCCTACCGCTTAATAGTAAAAATGTCTTTTGGCATAGTTTATAGTGTTTCATCAATGTCCTCAATCTATATCACCTGACTTTGAGACTGTTACTGTTGAGTAAATAGCTTGCAATCTGAAAACTATTGTATTTACAGAATATTTTTAAATATTTTTTTCACCTACTTTTGGGTCAGCTATAACATAGTAAAATTGCAGACCTGTAGCTCATTGAAAAGCGGAGCAATAGCTACTTTGAGGTTCTTGCTGTTGAGTAAATCAGTTGTAACTCAAAAACTATTGCATTTAGAGAATTTTGTATGTTATATGTTATTCATCTACTTTTGGGTCAGCCATAACATAGTGAGATTGCAGACCTGTAGGTCATGCCATAGCTGAGTAATAGCTACTTGCAGGTTCTCACCTTTGAGTAAATCACTTGTAACTTGAAAACTTTTTTATTTAGAGTATTTGGTTTAAACATGTTATTCACCTATTTGGGGTCAACTATAACATAGTAAAATTGCAGACCTGTAGCTCATTACATAGCTGAGCAAAAGCTACTTTGAGGTTCTCACTGTTGAGTAAATCAGTTGTTACTTAAAAACTGTTGCATTTACAGAATTTTGTTTAATATGTTGTATTAATCTACTTTTAAATCAGCTATAACATAGTAAAATTGTAGACATGTAGCTCATGGCAGAGCTGAGCAATAGCTATTTTCAGGTTCTCACTATTGAGCAAATCAGTTGTAACTTGAAAACTATTGTATTTACAGGATTTTGTTTATATATGTGAAGAGGCTTCAGCAGTTGTGATGGTAGTAGATTGTTGGGTTTCTGAAAGTTTATTAGCAATATCTGAAATTGGCTTAAAATTTCTCAGTTTGGCTGCTTCAAGCATTGTTTTCTATGATTCATAATTTTGAAGGGTAACTAAATGTTCATTTTTTGATAATTTATAGTGTACAGTACACTGTTTCCCAATATTTTTCAAATGCTGATTAGTTTCCATTCTAAGGCAGTCTACATACATATAAGTTATACTGCATCTACTGTACTGTTCACCCAGTCCTGTTATGCATACCTATACTGAAAAACATAAAACAGGAGAAATTATGTTTGTATTCCTATTTAAATATGAACAGTGCCTTTAATAGCTAAGGCCAGTTGCAATGAACATAAAATCCCTGCTGGACTGAAAATTACAGTAAAAGTATCTGACTGTCTTACTGGACAATCAAAATATCAACAAATGACATTTTAACAAAACATTTTGTTGCGCTACAATAGCTTACCATGTGGGACTGAATGCTTTACTGGTTGCCGCGAGGAACTACGACCAACGTCTAAGAAAAAAGGACATTTATTCTTGGCCGTAGCCTCAGGTTGTCGTCACGTGATCTGTCCCTTATGTTACAACTTTTCTCGTTGGTCGCCACCATCTTACAATCTTTGGGAAGTATTTACTGCCTTTTTTCTTTCTATATCTCAGTGCAGTGTTGTTGTTAAACGTTCCCGTATATGTATTTCATTTATTGCTGTATAAAGCCCATTCTGGCCAATTTTCAGCACTTCCGCTTTTGTAAATTGTCCTTATTTTAAGTTTTATGAACTCGCCTCGACTGGCTTTTCTTCTGTGAGTTGTTGACTCGAGGTCTACTTGCATTTGTTTTATTGCGTTAAAGCATGTCTTCTCATGGAGGAACACACCAAACTAGTAAAAATATCTACAGCAAATGCATTTATTTCCTTCCTACCTGCAGAGAGGCAGGTAAGGTTGACGATCCGTGTGTCACAGCTAATCTTAAAATATCTTTGTCTTCTTGCCTCGACATACATATATTGGAGGCATTCAATAATATTTTCGTGAAGATTTTCAGAAATCTTTACAAAAGCAAAGGGAGGTGGATCAGACCTCTTCTTCTGCTCACAAAATGAACGCACCCTCCAAGATCTGGACAAATCCTCGAATCAAGTAGTTCTGTCGAGTCACTGGAGGTGGAATTCGCCTCAGAACTTCAGAGTCTCCAACAATTTCTCGCCTCGACTCGTACTCTAGTCGCCTCATAGACGACTCGTGTCAAGTTCGTAGTTCGACCGAGGATCCCTCGAAGGTTGCCTCGACCAGCCAAAAACAATATTCACACTCTTCTAGACAATATGCTGTAGATCCGAGTTCCTCGGACCACTACTAGGACTATTCTAATGGCCTTCAACCAGCCCCTAGTAGGCCCAAAGCACTCTGATAAGCCAACACAAGTCGAGGGCCAGATCCGTACCCTCATCTTCAGAGGAGGATCAGTCCCCTGAACATATGCACAGGTTCCCTAAACCCTCCAGGAAGTCATACCCTGGTCATGACCACTTAATTCACAGTTGGTGAAGGAAACCCCAACATGACCCCTACCCTCCTTATTATGTCCACCCCCCTGGGGGGTGGATATATTATTTTTGCTTTTTTCGCCGTCCGATGTCCGATGTCCGATGTCCGATGTCCGGCGTCCGGCGTCCGATGTCCGGCGTCACGCATGGTTTCCGCTCATTTAAAGGAAAAGTATTAGAGCTATTGTCACCAAATTTGGTATGCAGGCTTATTGGGTCAGTAGCTTGCTTGGGATTGCTTTTGGCTGTTGTACCTCTTTTGCTTACTGAGTAATACTTAAGTACAGCTATTTTCAGTACCCATTGGTTTCCGTGCATTTAAGCCAAAATAATTAAAGATATTTTACTACAATTTTGAATACAAGATTGTTATGTCCATAGCTCGCTTGGTATTGCATTTGGGACTGATAGCTTTGTCAGTACATGAGTAATAGCCATTTAGGTACTTCATTGTGTATTTTCAGTACTACTTTTGAGTAATTTGCTTGTATCTCCTTAACCGTGCAAGATAGAGCGATTTCGGCAAAATTTTCGACCCGCAGGGTATCTGAGGAGTGTACTCTTTGCAATTTTCAAAAAATTTTCCCCTCCCCAAAAATGGCGGCCATTTTGAATTTTCGAATTTTTGCCAAAAATGGCAAAACACTAATTTGCTTCTATCTCCTTAACCGTGCGAGATAGAGCGATTTCGGCAAAATTTTCGACCCACAGGGTATCTGAGGAGTGTACTCTTTGCAATTTTCAAAAAATTTTCCCCTCCCCAAAAATGGCGGCCATTTTGAATTTTCGAATTTTTGCCAAAAATGGCAAAACACAAATTTCCCTCTATCTCTTTAACCGTGTGAGATAGAGCGATTTCGTCGAAATTTTCAACCCACAGGGTATCTAAGGAGTGTACTCTTTGCAATTTTCAAAAAATTTTCCCCTCCCCAAAAATGGCGGCCATTTTGAATTTTCGAATTTTTGCCAAAAATGGCAAAACACAAATTTGCTTCTATCTCCTTAACCGTGCGAGATAGAGCGATTTCGTCGAAATTTTCGACCCACAGGGTATCTAAGGAATGTAATATTTGCAATTTTCAAAAAATTTTCCCCTCCCTAAAAATGGCGGCCATTTTAAATTTTCGAATTTTTGCCAAAAATGGCAAAACACAAATTTGCTTCTATCTCCTTAACCGTGCGAGATAGAGCGATTTCGTCAAAATTTTCGACCCACAGGGTATCTGAGGAGTGTACTCTTTGCAATATTCAAAAAATTTTCCCCTCCCCAAAAATGGCGGCCATTTTGAATTTTCGAATTTTTGCCAAAAATGGCAAAACACAAATTTGCTTCTATCTCCTTAACCGTGCGAGATAGAGCGATTTCGTCAAAATTTTCGACCCACAGGGTATCTGAGGAGTGTACTCTTTGCAATTTTCAAAAAATTTTCCCCTCCCCAAAAATGGCGGCCATTTTGAATTTTCGAATTTTTGCCAAAAATGGCAAAACACTAATTTGCTTCTATCTCCTTAACCGTGCGAGATAGAGCGATTTCGGCAAAATTTTCGACCCACAGGGTATCTGAGGAGTGTACTCTTTGCAATTTTCAAAAAATTTTCCCCTCCCCAAAAATGGCGGCCATTTTGAATTTTCGAATTTTTGCCAAAAATGGCAAAACACAAATTTCCCTCTATCTCCTTAACCGTGCGAGATAGAGCGATTTCGTCGAAATTTTCGACCCACAGGGTATCTGAGGAGTGTACTCTTTGCAATTTTCAAAAAATTTTCCCCTCCCCAAAAATGGCGGCCATTTTGAATTTTCGAATTTTTGCCAAAAATGGCAAAACACAAATTTCCCTCTATCTCCTTAACCGTGCGAGATAGAGCGATTTCGTCGAAATTTTCAACCCACAGGGTATCTAAGGAGTGTACTCTTTGCAATTTTCAAAAAATTTTCCCCTCCCTAAAAATGGCGGCCATTTTGAATTTTCGAATTTTTGCCAAAAATGGCAAAACACAAATTTGCTTCTATCTCCTTAACCGTGCGAGATAGAGCGATTTCGTCGAAATTTTCGACCCACAGGGTATCTAAGGAATGTAATATTTGCAATGTTCAAAAAATTTTCCCCTCCCTAAAAATGGCGGCCATTTTAAATTTTCGAATTTTTGCCAAAAATGGCAAAACACAAATTTGCTTCTATCTCCTTAACCGTGCGAGATAGAGCGATTTCGTCAAAATTTTCGACCCACAGGGTATCTGAGGAGTGTACTCTTTGCAATTTTAAAAAAATTTTCCCCTCCCCATAAATGGCGGCCATTTTGAATTTTCGAATTTTTGCCAAAAATGGCAAAACACTAATTTGCTTCTATCTCCTTAACCGTGCGAGATAGAGCGATTTCGGCAAAATTTTCGACCCACAGGGTATCTAAGGAATGTAATATTTGCAATTTTCCAAAAATTTTCCCCTCCCCAAAAATGGCGGCCATTTTGAATTTTCGAATTTTTGCCAAAAATGGCAAAACACAAATTTGCTTCTATCTCCTTAACCGTGCGAGATAGAGCGATTTCGTCGAAATTTTCAACCCACAGGGTATCTAAGCAATGTAATATTTGCAATCTTCCAAAAATTTTCCCCTCCCCAAAAATGGCGGCCATTTTGAATTTTCGAATTTTTGCCAAAAATGGCAAAACACAAATTTGCTTCTATCTCCTTAACCGTGCGAGATAGAGTGATATCGTCGAAATTTTCGACCTACAGGGTATCTAAGGAATGCAATCTTTGCAATCTTCAAAAAATTTTCCCCTCCCCAAAAATGGCGGCCATTTTGAATTTTCGAATTTTTGCCAAAAATGGCAAAACACAAATTTGCTTCTATCTCCTTAACCGTGCCAGATAGAGCGATTTCGTCGAAATTTTCGACCCACAGGGTATCTGAGCATTGTACTCTTGGTAATTTTTAAAAAATTTTCCCCTCCCCAAAAATGGCGGCCATTTTGAATTTTCGAATTTTTGCCAAAAATGGCAAAACACAAATTTGCTTCTATCTCCTTAAGCGTGCGAGATAGAGCGATTTTGTCGAAATTTTCGACCCACAGGGTATCTAAGGAATGCAATCTTTGCAATTTTCAAAAAATTTTCCCCTCCCCAAAAATGGCGGCCATTTTGAATTTTCGAATTTTTGCCAAAAATGGCAAAACACAAATTTGCTTCTATCTCCTTAACCGTGCGAGATAGAGCGATTTCGTTGAAATTTTCGACCCACAGGGTATCTAAGGAATGTAATATTTGCAATTTTCAAAAAATTTTCCCCTCCCTAAAAATGGCGGCCATTTTAAATTTTCGAATTTTTGCCAAAAATGGCAAAACACAAATTTGCTTCTATCTCCTTAACCGTGCGAGATAGAGCGATTTCGTCAAAATTTTCGACCCACAGGGTATCTGAGGAGTGTACTCTTTGCAATTTTCAAAAAATTTTCCCCTCCCCAAAAATGGCGGCCATTTTGAATTTTCGAATTTTTGCCAAAAATGGCAAAACACTAATTTGCTTCTATCTCCTTAACCGTGCGAGATAGAGCGATTTCGGCAAAATTTTCGACCCACAGGGTATCTGAGGAGTGTACTCTTGCAATTTTCAAAAAATTTTCCCCTCCCCAAAAATGGCGGCCATTTTGAATTTTCGAATTTTTGCCAAAAATGGCAAAACACAAATTTCCTTCTATCTCCTTAACCGTGTGAGATAGAGCGATTTCGTCGAAATTTTCAACCCACAGGGTATCTAAGGAATGTAATATTTGCAATTTTCCAAAAATTTTCCCCTCCCCAAAAATGGCGGCCATTTTGAATTTTCGAATTTTTGCCAAAAATGGCAAAACACAAATTTGCTTCTATCTCCTTAACCGTGCGAGATAGAGTGATATCGTCGAAATTTTCGACCTACAGGGTATCTAAGGAATGCAATCTTTGCAATCTTCCAAAAATTTTCCCCTCCCCAAAAATGGCGGCCATTTTGAATTTTCAAATTTTTGCCAAAAATGGCAAAACACAAATTTGCTTCTATCTCCTTAACCATGCGAGATAGAGCGATTTCGTCGAAATTTTTCAACCCACAGGGTATCTAAGGAATGTAATCTTTGCAATTTTCAAAAAAATTTCCCCTCCCCAAAAATGGCAGCCATTTTGAATTTTCGAATTTTTGCTTAAAATGGAAAAACACAAACTGGCCTTAACCGTGCAAAATAGAGTTATTTTGTTGAAATTTTCGACCCATAGGGTATCTAAGAAATGTACTCTTGGCAATTTTCAAAAAAATTTCCTTTTCCCAAAAATGGCGGCCATTTTGAATTTTCAAATTTTTGCCAAAAATAGAAAAACAGGAATTTGCTTCTATCTTCTTAACCGTGCAAGATAGAGTGATTTCGTCAAAATTTTCAACCCAACCAATGCAAAAAGGCATGAAGCTGAAATAATTTACATCTACACTAACAAATATTTAAGCATCATTGATATATTTTACAAATGAAACAGGGTCTTGTAAGACTACTGTACAATTTGGGCAAAAGGTTCATGGGTGGACATTACACATGATAATGTGTGTTCTTCTATGCTATCCTGTTTCTATTCGCATCTACTATCAACAGGGCGGCCTATTTCTAGTTATTAGGGAAGTAGCATTGGCTGACTTCCCATTCCAATATGCTGAGGAGGTTGATACGTTTCGACGCATCCTCAAGTTGCCTGAACCTAGGGAATCCTTACCTAGATCTTCAACTGCGGTCATGTCCCTTGATGAGAAAGGCAGGCAAAACTTAGACCAAGAGGTCCTTCCTCCATGTTGCCTCTCAATTCAATCATTAAGAATGCCTTTGATAAATTTGATCAGGACTTCCAAACAGCAAATTTACCTGAGGGTAAGTACATCCAGCCACCTCCTTCCACTATCAAGTGGTACCAGCTAGACCAGTCTTGTTATGAGGACAAAATACAAGAGCTGAATACAGACTTTGCCAAGATTTGTATTTCTCCTAAGTCATCTGGGCTCCTATGGTCAAGGTTCCTCTTCCAATTCTTGAAGAATTGGAACATCAGGCAAGACAGAATTTTTCCACTCTCAATTTCGCTACTACCTTTGCCAGGACTTCCTCTTTCTGTCACATCACTTTGGAGAAGTGTCAATATAGCCTGAAACACTTTTTAAAACAGGTCAAGTCTCAGATCAGGAAAGGTGCCGACCCTGATAAAGTAGCGAAACGTGGTTATGAGGAAGCCTGTGAGTCTCTGGATCTGTGGAATAAGACCATTCTGATCCAACACAGGGCCTTGACTTGCCTTAGTAGTCCTTGTCCCATATTCTCTCATACTGGCTTGCTTAGGCTCGAAGCCGAAATGACCCTATTACAACCACACTTAGGAGAAACCAGGCGCCAAGAACTAGTTGAAGGAAGACGAGGACTTCCTTCTCAAAAAAGGCACCTCAAAAGGTTCTCAGGGTTTCGGACCCTACCAGAATAAGCCCTTTAAGAACTCCGGAAGCCATCCTTCTGGCCGTCTTCCTTGTTTAAATCATAGTTGGTGAAGGAAGGCAAGGACTTCCTTCCTAAAAGGCACCTCAAAGATTCTCAGGGTTTTGAACCCTACCAGAATAAGCCCTTTCGTGCTCCCCACAAGAAAAGAGGCTCCTACAGGAAATGCCCCTATTGGGGCAATTCCTCACAAAGCAGTAACCAGTCGTTTTTCTTCCAACAGGGGAAAACAGAACTTTGGAGGCTCCAAGGATCATTTTCCAACAACAGGGGAAGAGGGCGTGGATCCCTCTTCCCAATGACTCCTTTAAAGCCTCAAGCAGTCCACCAGTAGGAGGTCGCCTCCGTTCTTTCAGCAGAGACTGGCAAACAAACAATTGTTCATCCAACGTATTAAACCTTATCACCAATGGCTATGTACTGCCATTCCTCTCAAAGCCCAACTTGGTCAGTTTTTCTCTGATAATATCAGAATACAAGGCCCTCCCAAAGGACCAAGCCTTGCCCCATTGCATCCAGTCTCTACTGTCAAAGAACGTTATCGAAAGGGTGGAAAATGTAAAATCTCTCGGGTTTTACAATCGCCTGTTTCTAGTACCCATGCCTCACCAAGGTGGAGGCCATTTATAAACTTAAGCAGGCTCCAGAGTCCATCAGGACCTCCCTGATTCCAGGGGAATGGGTATCGTCGATAGGTCTATCGGACGCCTACCTTCACATCCCCATCCGTCCCCACTCAAGGAAGTACCTAAGATTTTGCCACAGGTCTCAGGTGTTCCACTTCTCCTCCCTACCTTTCGGACTGTCCACAGCCCCCCAGGTCTTTACCATGATCGTAAAGGAGGTGAAGCTCACGGCCCTCTCCAGAGGTCTCAGACTCCACCAATACCTTGACATCTGGCTGATTAGGTCTCAGTCGCGGGAGGAAGCCCTAGTGAACACTCAGGCAGTGGTAGATCTAACCCAGCATACTTCCATATTCCCATAAACCACAGGTCAAGAAAGTATCTGAGATTTTGTCTCCACAAGCAAACATAACATTTTATTGCGTTAATACATCCTATCCAATGGACAATAGCTTATCCGGTCGGCGCGGACCGGCCCGCCAAACGTCAGAAAAAGACGTCCTGTGTCTCCACCGGCTAGGCCGGCCCAGTACTGTGCACTCGCCAGATGGCGTGTCGTACTTCCTTCCTGTCTAGACAGCGTGACGTCATAGCATCTTTTTCGTTTGGCGCATGTACTTGTGACACGGTTTTTTCTGAGATTATACATTTTCAAGTTTTATGTGAGAACTTTACGTTAATTGCTTTTATTTTTGTACTAACGATTTCTAGAAGACTTATAGCTCACTATGTCTTCTCCCAGTCAGCGACGGGGTAGTTGTGGCCACATGATGGCGGGCTATGATACCCATACATTTTGTGCACGCTGTCGTGACAAGAAGAAGGGCAAGGACCCTTGTGTAGAGAAGGAAGGGGCGGATTGCCTTCATTGTAATGCCCTTACACCAGAACAGTTAGTTCATTTATCTACCCCGTCTTATCAAATCAAGAAGGAGAAGAGGGAATCCAAGTCTTCTACCCCAGCTAAGAAATCGTCTACAGACTCCACTCTCAGTCCCACCCTTGTGGACCCGTCCTTAGTGACGGTAATGGGGGTTGTGGATGGCCAGGGCACCTCTAGGTCGCCTGGTTTGAGTGATCAGCCGGTGGAAAAGAAAAAGAAGAAGGAGGACAAGAAGGCTTCCAGTGAAAAGTCGGTTAAAGCTGACAAGTCGGTCAAATCTTCATCTCACCGAACCTCTTCTACCTCTAGTACCGACCAGAAGTTAGAAGTAATGGAGCAGAAGTGGTCGGACCGGTTTAACCGGTTGGAGGCTCTCCTCCTCTCCAAATCTTTAGACCGACCTCAAGAACCGGTGTTTACGACGGTCAAGGTGGCACCTACTCATGCCCCCCCTGCTAGTGTCAGCACTGAACCTTTTCTGAAACCAACCGACCAGCCTGTTCACCGACCTCCCACCTCTACTCTACCGGCTACCGACCCGGCTAGCTCAGCTACTGCTTCACAGGCCGGATCAGATGTATCCCCGCCTTTTCAACCACCAGGAACTTCTAGTGTGTCCGACCGACCTACTGTTAAGAAGCATGTGCCCGGTACTTTGGATGTTACCAGGAAGGACACTTCTTCAAGTGACTCGGATGTGGATAGCATCACCTCCGACCGTCCTCCAGTAGATCTTTTCCCAGAAGAGGGCGAGCTCTCTGATGAACAAGATGTTTCCCTCACCGACCCGGATCAAACCCTCTCAGAGGAACAGTCCTACAGGGAGACCATGAGGGGCATCCGGTCCTATATGGGATGGAACCACATCCCTGACATGGACTCTGGCACTAAGTCATCAGATGACAACCCTTTTGCTGGGCCCAAAATGCAGACACCAGGGAAAGTTTCCGTCGCCTTACCCACCGACGAGTGGTTGTGTAGCAAACTGAGCAAGCTTAATCTCACCTTAACACAAGGTTATCCCTCACGTACCACTGAGGCAGGCACACTACAGAGGGACCAGTTTGTCCGGACGGCCAAGTCGCAGTCAAAATGGTACAGCTTACATTCTGAAGCTAAAACAGACAGTTCTGACTCTCTCAAGTCCTGGAATACGGGGTCCTCCAGGCTAAATAGTACCTACCTGAGAATAGCCCGACAAGCCGGCATCGCCTCTAACCCACCTTTGTCTAGGCCCATATCTCAAGAGAACCTCAGAAAATGGGAAAGGTCGGCCAGAGAGTCCTCTGTAATATGTAATCAGGCGGCCGGATTTAATCGCTGCCTTCTCAAGGTCCAGCAAAGCATGCAATCCCATCTCAAGACCATCCGGACAGAGTCAAAGGGCAAGTCGGCCAGTAAAGTTTCAACAGCCACTGACGAGCTGCAGTTTCTGCTAGATTTCAACGCTAGTGTGTGCCATGCTATGGCTCGGGCAATGGAACACTTGACCGACTTTGTTTTTGTCAATGTAGCAAACACGACTTTAATGAGAAGAGACTCCTACCTGTCATACCTGAAAGCCGGAGTTAAGGCTGACACTTTAAATGCTCTCAGGGCAGCCCCTCTGGATCTGGACACCCTCTTCCCTGATAAGATGGTCAAACAGGCGGAAGAGGACATAGCAGCCCTAGACAGAAATCGTTCCGGCTCAGTTTACAAGAAAGGGCGATACCACCCTTATGAGAAACATGACAAGAAGCCGGATAGTTCAAGACAGGATAGGCCGGCTTGGAAGAATATCTCTTCTCATGGCCAACACCGTAGAGGGAAAGGCAAGTACCAGTACTCCACCCGACCAGCCAAGGGCCAGCAGGCTTATAAATGACAGTCATTGTGTAACACTTGTACAGGCAAGTCTGCTGGCCGGAAGCTCCTCACAGACAATAGACAATTCTTTAAGTGTAAAACCTTTGGTTGTTGCAAATGTTCATACTGCGCCCGGGCTTTCGCAAAAGAAAGAAATAAGTCCCGGGGCAGCAGTCTGTTATCAGAAAAAATGTACATTAAAATCTGTGAAAAGTGCTTCTTGTGTCATTCCATTGTCTTATGTTCAACCTGTAACAAGTGTCAAAAATGTTGCCTCAAATCTGCCTGTAGGAGCCAGACTTCAAAACTTTTGGCAAACTTGGCTGGAGCTAGGGGCCGGTCCGAAAATAGTTCAAATCCTGAGAGAAGGTTACACCCTTCCCTTTCGGATCAGGCCAAATCTTACAAGGTCTCCCACTGTCGTAAGCCGTTATGTCAATCCCCACAGGAACAGCTACCTGTTGGAGGCATTACATCAGCTTATGGACAAAAAGGCAGTAGAATTGGTCCACAATCAAACATCTCTGGGGTTTTTCAATCGACTGTTTCTAGTTCCAAAACCCAACAACAAATGGAGGCCAATACTGGATCTGAGCAAACTAAACCTTTTCCTCAAGGTGGAGAAATTCAAAATGGAGACACCGGAAACCATCAGAACATATCTCCAACAAGGAGAGTGGGTCACCTCAGTAGACTTCAAGGATGCCTACTTCCACATTCCAATACAGGAACAATCCAGAAAATACCTAAGATTTCATGTCCAAGGCCGGACTTACCAATTCAAGGCATTGCCCTTTGGTCTGTCCACAGCGCCCATGGAGTTCACTGTTTTGGCAAAGGAGGTGAAACTGATGGCCATAAACAAGGGTATAAGAATCCACCAGTACCTAGACGACTGGTTGGTGAGAGCCAGATCCCAAGAAACTTGTCTCCATCACACCCAAATCCTGGTCAGGATGTGCCAGGACCTCGGTTGGTTGGTGAATTTAGAAAAATCAGAGCTGGAACCCAAGCAGGTCTTCGACTTTGTAGGTTACCAGTTCGATCTCAGGTCCGGCCGGGTCAGACCGACCCCGGACCGGTGGCAAAGCCTTCAGGACTAGATACAAGTACTTCTGTTATTACCGGCCTGTCCGGTTCGACAGTTCATGTCCCTGATAGGCCTCCTAACAGCCACAGAGAAACAAGTTCACCTCGGCCGACTGCACATGAGACCCCTACAGTGGCATCTCAAAAACAATTGGAGGGTACCAGAATCTCTAGAGAAGATTATTCCCCTCCCGAGAACCCTGCACCCTCACTTACAATGGTGGCTAGACGAAGACAATGTGCTTCAAGGTCAACCATTACACCCAGTAAGGCATGCTCTGCAGATATTTACAGACGCATCAAAAGGAGGGTGGGGCGCTCACTTAAACGAGTTCACTGCAAGAGGGTCCTGGTCAGTGCCGGAAAGCAAGCTGCACATAAACTATCTGGAACTCAAAGCAGTGTTACTAGCCCTCAAGGAGTTCCAAGACCTCTGTGTAGACAAAATAGTTCTAGTGGCAACCGACAATACTACAGTGGTAGCTTACATAAACAAGGAAGGAGGCATGAGGTCGGGCCCACTGTGTGCCCTACTGTGGAGAATCTTGACCTGGTGTTCCCAGCGACAAGTGACTCTAAAAGCTCGACACATCCCAGGCCGTCTCAATGTGATAGCAGACAAACTATCCAGGCTGGGTCAGACCATCCAAACAGAGTGGTCCCTCCTTCCGGAGGTTTTTCAACAAATATGCAACAGGTGGCACTTGCCTCAAATAGATCTCTTTGCCACGAGATTCAACCACAAGTTGCCTCAGTTTGTCTCTCCAGTACCGGACTCCCTGGCTGTAGCAGTGGATGCACTTACCCTGCCATGGGACGATCTGGATGCATACGCCTTCCCACCGACCGCCATATTGGGCAAAGTGGTGGAGAAGCTATTCGACTCCCCGTGCAAGAGACTCATTCTGATTGCCCCGGGGTGGCCCAACATGCCTTGGTTCTGGGACCTAGTGACCATGTCCAGCCAGGTCCCTCTCAGCCTTCCCAACCTGCCCAGTCTACTAACACAGCCCTTCAATCAGATCCCTCACAGAAATCTGACCAATCTAAATCTCCATGCCTGGCTCCTAGAGCCACAACTATCAAAGAACAGGGCTTCTCTGAGGCAGTGGCAGCAAGAATTGAGGCTCCTCAAAGAAGATCTACCAGATCAGTCTATGAGGCGAAGTGGACCATTTTTACAAAGTGGTGCGTCACTAATCAGGTGGACTTCAGGGCACCACCTATAAAGTCGGTAGCTGACTTCCTAATGTACCTCTTTGAGGACAAGAAGTTACAGCCCAGCACCATTGATGGATACAGATCTGCCATTGCTGATAAACTGGGTCCTACAACAGTCAATATCAGCAAAGATGATAATCTCACTCGTCTCTTGGAAAGTTTCCACAGAGATAGACCCAAAGGGCGGAGAGGGATTCCCTCCTGGAACCTTTCCCTGGTGCTACACCAGCTGACAAAGGCTCCCTTTGAACCTCTTAGGGAGGCATCTCTGAAGCACCTCACCTTCAAAACTGTCTTCCTTTTAGCCCTAGGCTCTGGCAAAAGAAGGAGTGAGATCCATGCTTGGCAGCACAAGAACATCAGACACCAATCCGATTGGTCTAAGGTGTCCCTTTTTCCATCTCCCAGCTTTCTTTCTAAGAATCAGCTGGCCAAGGAGGGTCCAGAGAGTGTAGCCCCAGTGGTCATACCAGCCCTGGCTCCTACTCTAGATAAATCCCTCAAGTCTGACAGATCCTTGTGTCCAGTCAGAGCTTTGCGCTACTACTTGGACAGGACGTCAGACCTCAGACAGAGCAAGGAGTTAGTCTTTGTCTCCTTCAAGAAAGGTTTCGACAAAGACATCTCCCCTGCCACTATCTCCTCATGGATCAAACAAACTGTGATCCTATGCTATGAGCTCTCTGATCAACAGGCCCACACCCTACATCAAGTTAAAGCTCATGATGTCAGGGCCTTTGCGGCTTCTAAGGCCTTCCAGTCGGGAGTCTCCTTAGAGCAGATCCTAGCAGCCTGCCACTGGAAATCTCATAATACCTTCACCCAATTTTATCTGAAGGATGTGGCTTGGGCTGACTCAGAGCTCTACCATCTCGGACCAGTTGTGGCTGCCCAGCAGATCCACCAACAGACTGGCACCTAGAGGAGAAATGTACGTATGTAAATACTTGTACATATTTGTATATATTGCACATATAATTAAGGAATATATTAAAAAAAAAAAAAAAATCTCTCATGTACTTCCTCTGGGAGGATTAAATTATGGGACTGAACTCATCCCTCTCTTCCCCTACCTCTGAGCAGGTCTGTTAAAAAAAGGGGGGGGGGGGGGGGGGCAAGGTCGACTCTGACGGTTCCATTCCGGATGATGATATTCGACCATAGCCCTAAGGGTTTAGACTTCAAGGTCTACCCGGACTTTAGAAGGCATTGTCACTATTTCAAAATGAGTTCAAGTTCTTTAGTCCCTAGTAACTTACCCGCCTACCAAGCGGTAGTTATTCAGCTATTGTCCATTGGATAGGATGTATTAACGCAATAAAATTGCAAATTTAATAAGTAAATTAAATTTTTATAAGTTAATACCCTATCCAATGGACACACAAGACCCTCCCACCGACCCCGCTATCAGCTTACTAGGGGTCTAAGAGTTTTAGACAACGAAAAAGATGCTATGACGTCACGCTGTCTAGACAGGAAGGAAGTACGACACGCCATCTGGCGAGTGCACAGTACTGGGCCGGCCTAGCCGGTGGAGACACAGGACGTCTTTTTCTGACGTTTGGTCCGCGCCGACCGGATAAGCTATTGTCCATTGGATAGGGTATTAACTTATAAAAATTTAATTTACTTATTAAATTTGCAAGTTCGCAGCTCTGCACTTTGGGTTGGCCATGGCTCTATCAGAATTCACCAAGGTGGTCAAAGAAGTGAAACTTATGGTACAGTTAAGGGGTATAAGAATCCACCAGTACCTAGATGACTGGTTGCTCAGAGCCCCGTGCCAGGAAACTTGCTGATGACATTCCTAGACCCTTTTGGCCCTGTGCCATGATTTAATTTGGGTAGTGAACATGAAGAAATCAGAACTAATCCCACAGCAGATTTTAAATTTCGTCAGTTACCTGTTCGACTTTTTGACCGGTTGGGTTTGACTCACTCAAGAGAGATGTTTAGCCCTACAGCAGAAAATCTAGTTTATCAAGGGCAGGGACACTTGCACAGTTAGGCAGTTCATGTCCCTGATAGGGCTACTTACTAGTGCTGCGACTCAGTCCGCAAAAAACACTCGATTATTGGCCACATGTGATCGATGCATCATTCGATGCATCGGCAGACATTTAATAAAATCATACAAAACTTACAGAGTAAATAACTAATCCAAACTTCCATGTAATATTTTTGTACATTTCAACAATTCTAAGGCAATTTCTTTGGGACAAAAACTGCTCCATGTTTATTTTACGGAAAATGACTTCCTCTTTTGTTTGATTTGACTGGAAAAATACTAGAACTCGACCCTTTTTTGGCATCCCGAATTTTGGCTTTTTTGATCGATGCATTGAAAGTGATGCCATCATCAATCAATGCATCGAATTGACCACTAAACGGCGCAGCACTACTACTTACTGCCACAGAAAAGCAGGTCTGGTCAGGTCGCCTTCACATGAGACCCATACAGTGGCATCTGAAGCAACACTGGCATGTTCCGGAGGTTCTAGAGAAAATAATCCCAGTGCCCAAATCTGTTCACCCACATCTGGGTTGGTGGTTTGATGAGAGAAACGTACTCCGGGGTCAGCCATTGCATCCCCTAGACCATGCTCTGCAATTGTTTACAGACACCTCAAATAAAGGCTTTGCGCACACTTGGGAGACTTCACTGCAAGAGGCGTGTGGTCAGACACAGAAAGCCGCCTCCATATCAATTTCTTGGAGTTAAAAGCAGTGTTTCTGGCCCTTAAGTGCTTCAAGCATCTTTGCAGGGACCAGATTCTTTTGGTGGCAAAAGACAACACAACTTTAGTGTCCTACATCAATGAGGAGGGGGATATGAAATCAGGCTCTCTGTGTGCCCTCCTTTGGAGGCTTCTGTCTTGGTGCCACCCTAGGAGAATAGTCCTGAGGGCAAAGCACATTCCCGGACGCTTGAATGTAATAACAGCCAATTGTCCAGGCACCAACAAGTGATCCAGAGTCATCCCTATCTTCGCAGGTGTTCAAACTTTTGTGCTCCAGATGGGCCCGACACAGATCTGTTTGCAACCCGGTTCAACCGCAAACTTCCAAAATTTGTGTCACAGGTACCGGATCAGATTGCCTGGGCAGTGGACCCTTGAGCCTTCCCTAGGAGAACCTAGATGTCTACACCTTTCCACCAGCTCAACAAGGTAATATCCAAGGTGATGGACCAAGGGTGTTGCAGAATGATCTTGATTGCACCAGGGTGGCCCAACATGTCTTAGCTTTGGCATATGATGAACCTGTCTGTTCAGATTCCCTTTGTGCTTCCACTGCAGCTGGATCTGGTGACCCAACCATTCAACGGGTATCCTCAACCACGACCTCAACAGTCTGAACTTACATGCATGGCTCCGTGAGCTGCCACTCCTCAAAGGTTGTCAGGTGGGCCATTTTTGTCAAATGGTGTAAGTCAAACAAGGTGGACTTATGGTCGCCCTCTGTGACTCAGATTTTGTCTGCACCTTTTCAAGGAGAGAAAACTGCAGCCCAGTACCATTGTAGGTTATAGGACGGCCATTGCTGATATGTTAGGAAATGACTGGTTGAATATCAGTAAGGATGACAACGTATCCCGCTTGTTGGATAGCTTTCACACAGAGGTAATCCCAAGGGCAGGCAGGGAGTACCCACTTGAAGTCACTCTTTGGTGCTCCACCCGTTCACTGAGGCCTCACTTAAGCACTTGACCTTTAAGACACAGCAGGATGCCACCTTTTAATGGAAGACAGCTTCAACAACAACTTTTTTGGTTTTTATTCAGTTACATATAATGATGTATTTACTATTTCTACGTCGACCAGCACCACCAGCAGCCAGACAGAGACCTAGAAGAAGGCACAACATGTGGGTCAGGCCATGGCTACTACAGAGAGAGGAGATGGGGGGCCTAACACAATATTATGGCTGACCTGTATGCCACAGACATTCCAGGATTCACCAATTACATGAGGATGACCCCAGAATTTTTTGAAATGATAAAGACCAGACTGGAACCACATCTAGCCAGGCAGGCCACCAATTACAGAGCTCCAATCAGTGTTGGGGAGAAGTTAGCCCTCACCATCAGATATCTGGTCACTGGAGAGTCCTACACATCATTATCCTGTCAGTTTAGGGTTGGCAGATCCACCATCTCCAAGTTTATACCAGAGGTCTGCAGGGCCATCCAGGATGAGTTCAGCAGAGAGTACCCCAGATGTCCTACTACTCCAGATGAGTGGAAAGAACTGGAGAGGGAATTCAGGATCAGGTGGAATGTTCCACATGCCCTGGGAGCCCTTGATGGAAAGCATGTGGCCCTGAAGAAACCCAAGAACACTGGAGCCCTGTACCACAACTACAAGGGATTCTTTTCCATAGTAATGTTGGTCTTGGTAAATGGACAGTACAAGTTCAGATGGGTGGATGCAGGTACAGCTGGATCTTGCTCAGATGCCCAGATATTTAATGCAAGTCGGCTGAAGAGGAAGATTGAGGATGGCAGGATAGGCTTCCCAGACCCAGCAGCTATAACCCAGGGTGGTAGAGATGTCCCCTACTTCATTCTGGCAGATGATGCGTTTCCCTGAAGACCTGGCTCATGAAACCCTATGGCAGAAGGATGTTAACCAGAGAGGAGAGGATTGCCAACTACCGAATATCAATCAATCAATCAATCAGTTGTCCAAGTGCTTAATCTCCGTATCAACGGATTCTAAGGCACACCATCCAATTCGTAAGGCATAAGACATTAGACATGTTCCGAGTCGTTCCCAGAAAGGCGGTCCGGTGTTCGGTAGTAAGAAGCTATGGTGGGAATGATTTCTGAAATAGGTAGGTTTTGAGTCGTCTTTTGAAACTGGAGAGATTTGGAGCACTGCGTATATCATATGGAAGATCATTCCATAACTTAGGGGCATCATATGAGAAACTATTGTTAAAATGGACCTTTGATTTATGGATGGAAGCACAGTAAGAGGGAACCTGAAGGAACAAATTTTTGGGATTTCAGCGTCTAGTATTCATGGCAGATTTGTACAAGGGGAGATATGGTGCAAAATACTTAGGCTGACCAGTGGTGAGGTACTTATAAACCAAAACTAGGGTTTTGAAGATAATACGTTGTCTAATGGGTAGCCAATGAAGTGTCCTAAGGGTGGGTGTAATGTGAGTGTACTTTGAAGCACCAGTGACAAACCGTGCCAGCACATTTTGAACATATTGGGGCCTTGTAGCATTTCGGGATGACAAACTGCGAAAAAGAGAATTGCAATAATCCAAACGACTACGCAGGAGAGTTGTTGAAAACGTTTTTGTCATCCTGGTCTCAAGATTCAGAGTGATGTTGACCACTATTGAACTACCCCCAGCAACAGTGAGAGAAGTGGCTTTACCTGTGTGGTTCTGAACAACATACTGAGAAGCCAGTATCAAGGTCAACATGGTGGTCAAGAGCCTGGAGATGATGATGATGATGATGTGCCTGGTGATTGTCGACTGATTGGTGGTATTGCTGCTGGTGGTCCAGACAGAAACCCTGCTAGAGAAGTCAAAAGACAGAGGGATTACCTCAAGGACTACTTCAATAATGAGGGAGCAGTGGCGTGGCAAGATGGCAGAATATAAGTCCTGCTCCAGTAACCAGTCCTTTTCAGGACTACCAAATATTTCAAAAACAATTAATCAGCTGTGCTTGTTCCAAATATCACCACCATTTCCCAACATAAGTCACCCACCCAACAAACAGACAAACACAATGCCCAACAGAAGTCGCACAAAAAACAGACAAACGCAATGCTATACATAATTTCTCCCCCACAAACAGACAAACCTAATGCCCAACATAACTCACACAAAAAAAACAGACAAACGCACTGCCCAACATAAATCACCCAACAGACAAACAAACCCAATGGCCAACATAGCAGGCTGAATGGAATAATTATTGCATATATTTTTAAATCTACACCCCAATTCCAGTTACATTTTTCTTGTGTTTTTTGAAGAAATAACTCAAACTAAAAGTTTTTATTTGTTGCAAATCTCAAAATAAAATTTTTTCCTTCTATTTCCATAACATTTACAAAATATAACCACCGAAATGGTTAGCTTTACAGTTTTGTTTATCTGTCTGTTGGTTGTGAGGACTTATGTTTGCAAATGTTTTCGTCAGGCTGTTGGTTGGGGTTATGTTTGGTATTGGGTTTGTCTGTTTGTTGGTTGGTGGCTATGTTTTAACTCTAGGGATGGTGTCAGTGTTGGACTTTTTCATTACAAATTTAAAGGTATCCCATGGATTTTCAGTTATAAATGGGCAGATTATTGGCCATATTGGGAGTTAATTTAACTGTTTTTTTTCTATGTGGCCTTCTTTTGTTATGTGTATTACCATGGGTTATTTATTTCATGTTTGGGGTGGGTTTGGGGCTTTTTTTCTTTCTTTTTTTTTTGTTCTTGTGATAAGTATTTGTACTGAACTGTTTTGTTTTGGGAGGGGAATATGAGCAACATGTAGCTTAATAAATTGTTTTTGGAATATTTGGGTGGCCCTGAAAAGGGCCTGGCAGGACAAAGACCCACCCTGACTGGATGGCTACTAAGGAGGCTACTGCTGTTGAGGTGGTGCTGTAGTGGTGATAGTGAAGAGTTGCGGCGGCGGCTGCTGCTGAGGCTGCTCAATGTTCTGTGTTGATGTCAGATCGGGTAGCCGGCTTAGTATTCCACTTAAGTTGTGTGTACTACCCTCGTCCTGTACTGTGAGAACTGATGGAGGGTTTCCAAAGCCAATGGGGCTGGGTGTGTAGTAGACGTAACTGCTGCTAGCTGCTGCTTGGGTGGAAGTAGACGACTGTTGAGTGGTAGTTGGCAGTATCCCGACCCTCTGGGACTCTGTGGTAATAGTGGCTGATCTTGATAGTGCCTGACATCTATGGTTGCTCTTAATGCTTTCAATGTCTCTAAAAATCCTGCCATTGAGGTCCTCAAACTCATCTTGGGTCATCGTTTCAGCCTCTGATGCCACATAGTCAAAGAAGGGCTGCCTGTCTGACTTCTGCTGCAAGAAACCTGAGATCAGTTTCCTCATCTGGTCAAAGTGCTCGAGTATCTTGGAGTCTGTTGAAACTGGTGTAGATGTGATCATAGATTGACTCCTACTCTCCCTGAGGACACTGGACTCTAGGTGTTCTGTATCAGTAGTAGATCCACAAGATTCGTCCTACCTGCTGGGGTTTGGACTGGCATCAAACCCTGAGCTTCTGCTGACCCCCTTGCGTCTGATGTGGGTCTTAAGGAAACCCATCTGCTGGTAGACCCAAGACTATCTCTTGGTCATCTCCCTTGGAGCTTGGCCAGACTGTTGCTTGGAGAGCTTGCCATAATGATTTCTCTGGAATTCGAACCATCTTCTGACACCAAAGGGCCGGAGCTTCAGTTCTGCAGATATTTCTGCCCAGATAGCCTCCTTCTTCTGTCTGTCGTGGAAACGTCCATGCTCCTTGTCGTACAGCTTTGGATGCTCCTTCACAAACTCCACAATTGCAGTTTCTTGGGTGTCAGTGAATGTTGCACAGACCCTGGCTCTCTCCCCTCACTGAGTGGAACTCTGAATCTTCCTCACACCTCTCATATTCTTCGCAAGCTTCCTCAGTAACTTCTACATGTTCCTCTCTCTCTTCTGTATCCTCCTCTGTCCTTTCCTCTGTCCTTTCCTGCACCTCTCCACCTTCCTTCTCCATCTTCTCTTGCCTCTCATCCATCTTCTTCTTTCCTCTCTTCCCTCCTTTCTCTTTCCTCATAACTCCAGTCAATAGCAAAAAAAAAAACTAAACTAAAATGTGTCTCCTAACTGTAAATTTTGCCTTAAGCTCAAGTATTATATGATATTTAAAATACTGAAAACCCCTACAAAACAGTGACACACGTCTCTCAGTAGCCAACCAGTCAGTAACAATGAGAACGCGTGCGCGGTCGCTTATATAGTCTCAGACCCCCACATTGCCTTGTGTTAATTTCCGACGCGAGGGAAAATAGTCGGTTCTTAATCGATGCTTAGTTCCAGGCCTCCTGGGGCATTCTCAGGCCATCGCAGACTAAATTTGTGTGGTCCCAGGTGTCCTGAGGTGGCCGGCTTGGATCGGTTTGGGTCGGTTTTTCTTAGTCGGGGCTTAGTCCCAGACCTTGATTTTTGAGTCTCAGGACTCCTCAGACGGTCTGAGGCTTCCGGAGACGAATGAAACTGATTCCTTTTCACACGCATGAAACTTCAAAGGTCTGTTATGAGTCGGGGACTGGCAAACAGGCTTCCTGGGACTAAGCTATGGCCGCCTGGGAATAAGGGTCGCAGGAAACCTGGGACAACATAGAACTGTGTAAATTTGGGTCTGAGGAAGCCTGGGACTGGACATTTGTTTACTGCAGGAAAAAAAATCGGTTTGGATCGTGAGAAATATCAAACATGTTTGATTTCTCTCACGACCACAACCGACAACTACCGACCCTTACAGAATGCCTGGTACTAAGGAAATTTTTGAAACCGACTCCCCAAAACCCTTAATTGTTAAGCTTAGTTGTGTGGTGGAACACCCACATTCGGTTCAGGCAAGAGATGTAGTGAAATTCATGCCTGGCTTTACAAAAACATACAACATCAGGAAAATTGGAGCAAGGTATCTCTCTACCCTTCTATTTTCCTGTCCAAAAATCAGCTGGTCAAATGCCAGCTCTATGATGAGGCTCAGAACCTACACCAAGTGAGAGCCCATGATGTTAGGGCCTTTGCCGTGTCCAAAGCCTTCCAGGGGGAATCTCTATGGACCAGATTCTCTCAGCATGTCATTGGAAGGCCCCATAATAGTTTTACCCAGTTTTATCTGAAAGACGTGGCTTTTGCAAACTCAGAGCTATATCACCTGGGTCCGGTGGTGGCTGCCCAACAGGTCCATGAGTAGCATTAGATCAGTGTACATACATATATAGTGTACATTTTTGTAAATAGTTTTATATAAAAAAAGGGGTTGCCATGATCCTAAGTGGGCCCAGAGGTATAGGGTAGTTGGATTCAGATGGGTTAGAACTCTTAACCTATCTTCCCTTTCTCACTGTACACTCGGCTCGAGCTTGTACAAAGAAGGGGAGAAGAAGGGTGTGTATGGGCTGGTCATATTTAACCATTGTCCTTGTCAACTGGTTAGTGCACGGAGATCTTGAAAGATCGCCTTAGTGAAGTACCCTCCATCCACTGGGTAGTTATTCTGCATTTGTCCACTAGGTAAGATGGATTAATGCAATAAAATGGGAAATTTAATAGTAAATAAAATTTTTATGAGTTAATACCTTAACCTAGTGGACAGGGGGACTCCCACCTTACCTTCCCCGCTATTCTAAGCTCAAAAAGGGGGACATTCTAGGGTAGGCAACAAAACAAGGAAGTGCATCCCGGCCAGTGCCCAGCTCAGGACATTTTTTTCTAACATTTGGCCAGACCGGCAGGGCACCGGGCAAATGCATTTGTCCACTAGGTAAGGTATTATAAAAAATTAATTTACTATTAAATTTGCCAATTTATAGTACAAAAGCTAAAACAGCCAAGAAGATCAAATCGGGTTCATCCCATCTGCTGCTGTTATATTGACTTTGGCTCTGGAAATCCTGAATCAAGAAATATATTAAATAATGATCTCAAAACCCAATTAAAATGTCTGGTGTAACCATGAGTATGGATGTGGAAGCAGATGCCTTAAAAGATTAGCTTTTATAAGATGGTGACAGAATCAGTAAAATTCCTACAACTGTTTTGTGCCACCTGGTTTTTATTTTTAGATTGCACGGTCAATGAATTGTGGGTATCGGCAGTGTCAGGATTTTCTTCAGAATATGGCGGCTGGTAAGTAAAGATCAAGAGACCACTTTTCTAGGTTGAGAATAAAATGATGAGAAGTATTGATCAGGTCACAGTGTAGAGTTCACTTTTGTAGCTACTCATTGTGATATGGCCTTATACTATTGTGAACAGATGATTACAACTGTATGTTGACAGATTGGTGAGCTGTCTCGTCACTGCATACATTTGCCACCCTAACCCTAATACTGATTACGCAACCTGTCTGTTGGGGTCTATAACCCTAGTATCTTGTTCATTTTGGTGTGGTAGAAACAATGAAATCTGCAAATAATATTTTGGAACCGGTAATTGAAAACATCATTATTTTAGGCTTTCTAATGGCTGATACTTCATCACAACAAAATCTGTATAAACTTTGTGATATATGTCACATTTTTACTTTGTACTGGGTGAAAATAACGTTTACTCACTTTGTATTATCTCACGAAAGACATTTCCAATTGTAAATTATTGGTCATGTACATTCGCAGTAAATTTTTACCATATCAGTGACCAGCTTGCAAAATACTAAATTTTATTTTGTTTGAAAGCCCCAGGAACCGGTTTTGATGTTTGTAAACAATGCCACCACTATAAAACGTGATCCGTTAGCAGGGCCTTCTATTGACTGGGTAAATATAAAGTCAATGCATTCAAATCCTTGTAAAATCATTGTATGTTTCACATATCTCATCTTCAGCTGGACTGCGAGCAAGGTGATTGGTCCATCAGATGTGTATCCAAGCTATGGAGATATTTGCAACACCTGGGCATCAAAACCTCGCATCAGCAACGACTATATTGAGGTAAGCTAAAGTTTTAATGGTAACTTCACACTTCTCATGGTGGACCGGACACAAGAAACAAGTTGGAAAAGTTATTTTCATTGCGTTAATACATCTTACCTACCAGACGATAGCTATAGCCCGGCGCCAGCCGGTCCCGCCAAACGAAAGAAAAGACGTCCTGGGTTTCACCCCCGGCAGGACCGGTACACTACACTCCACTCGCCAGGTGGCCTAGTTCCTGCTTCACTCGCCAGAGGGACGTGACGTCATAGCATCTTTTTCGTTTGGCGCGATATTCAAAGTTTGAATTTTTGGGAACTCTTTTTATTTTGAGTATTTCTTAATTTATACAGTGTGTTTTGTGTTACGATTTGTCAGTTAGTTGGATAAACTACCATGGCATCTCCAGGACAAAGGAAAGGAGCCTGCGGGCATATCATGGCTAATTTTGACCCTCATTCTCGTTGTGCCAGATGCAGAGATAAAGGGTTGGGCCAAGACCCGTGTGTTTTAAAGTTGCAGTGTGAGTTTTGTGACACTTTAACCCCTGAACAATTGCTCCAGCTTTCAACCCCTACGTACAAACTGCGGAAGGAGAAATCTAAAACCAAAGAAGCCCTTGTGGATCCGTCCACTGTCACTATCGTGTCGCAGGTGGAATCTCAGGAACTTCTCCACCCCATGTTGCTGAGCAAGATCTCTCTTTACCTCCACCTATGTTCCGCCAAGAGTTAAAAGACTTGGACGAAAAGTGGTCAGTACGTATGGCCCGTCTGGAAGCACTCATTACTTTGGGGCAGCGTCCTTCACCTCAACCTTCCTTCTCACCGGTCAAGGCACCGGTACCGCATCAAGCTCCCGCGGGAGCTCTTTCTCAGGCACCTTTTCTCTTATCATCTGTCCCTTCCGGCCAAGCCGCCCCGGCTTTTGGCCCGGATAGGATAAAACCTAGTGCCACTGTCACTACCAGCTCAATAACTAGGACGTCTCCTCTAGAAGGCCTTTACTCTGAACAGGACCCGGAACCGGTATTCTCTCAACAGAGTTCTTCCGGCCCGGTGGCCTCTGCTTTGCCTCAACCTCCTCCGCAATCCAGCTTGTTCAAGTCAGCTCCGGAGCACTTTGAAGAAGGTGAGGTATCTGACCAAGAAGACGTCACTGACCATCCTGATCAAGAATCTCCAGACTTGGATAAGACAGTGAGCGAAGATCAAAATTACAGAGAGACTGTTAGGGGAGTACGTGCTTTCATGGGCTGGTCACATATCCCAGATCTTGAGTATACTCCAAGTTCCAAGTCAGACAATCCCTGGATTGGCCACCGGGCACAACCTGTAGGCAAGGTCTCTATCGACTTACCACCAGAGGACTGGCTTTGTAAGAAACTTGAAAATTTAAATCTCGTCCTCATAGAAGGTTACCCGTCCAAGTCTACGGAACCGGGTGGACTGCATGTTGATCAGTATCTCCGCCCCCCCAAATCTCAGGCAAGGTGGTACGGGATTCATCCCGCTGAAAATAAAGACATCACTAGGCCGGGAAAATATGTAACTACTTGGCCCAATGACGCGGCGAAGTTGAACAGTTCCTTTGCCCGAATTGGTAAACCTGCTCTTGCTTCATCCCAACCCACCTCCCGCCCTATTGCTCAGGATACGCTCCGGAAGTGGGAGAAAGCAGCAAAAGAGACCAGTTATATTTGTAACCAGTCCGCTGGTTTCAATAGGTGCATCACCAAGATACAGGACTCGTTTCAAGAACAGTTACAAATTCTTCAGACAGAGTTGGGAAAAGGAAAATCTTCCACAAAAGCTCAAGGTGCACTTGATGAATTACATTTCCTGTCTGCATTCAACCAAAATGTGAGTTTTGCGGTTGGCAAATCCCTCCAACACCTCTCAGATTTCACTTTTATACAAATGGCTAATTTAACTCTGGTCAGGAGGGATTCTTATCTTGAGCACCTAAAAGCTGGCGTCAAGCCAGATACCTTTTCCTCTCTCAGGAACTGTCCTCTACAAACCAGGGCTTTGTTTCCGGACGACATTATCCGGAGGGCGGAAGATGAAATAGCAGCATTTGAGTCACATAAGCGTACCAACCAGCCCGGTCCGGGCCGTGGTGGGTTCGCCGGCACTCAGAAAAAGCAACACCGTTACCAGCCATATTCAACATGGAAACAGGAGGATTCTGGAAACTCCGGGGCTCCCGGCAAAGAGATGCCTGCATGGAAAACATTTGGCAATCGCGGGAGAGCCCGTGGCAGAGGCAGGGGTGGTCAACCCGGTCGCGGTTCGCGCCCTGCCAGAGATGCTAAGGCGTATAAATGACAATCACTGCAAAGTTCCTCCGGAAGTAACATCCTGTCCGGAGTTTGGTGTTGTAAATGTAACAAAGACAAGTCTTCCTGTTCTTGTGAAAGACTCTGTAAATTGTCACAATGCTGTTCATCATGTACTTTCTGTAAAAAACATCAGGCAGCCGCAAAAGAAAGGCATAAGTCCAATCTTAAACTCACAAAATACAATAAAGTATGTGAAAAATGCTTCTTTTGTAAATCACTGTGTCTTTGCCCCAAGTGTGTCAAATGTCCTCAGTGTTGCAAATGTCCAATCAGTAGGGGGACGCCTACAAAATTTTTGGAAAATATGGGCTCTCAAGGGTGCAAACCCGAAGGTAGTATCCATTTTGAAAAAGGGCTATGTGCTTCCCTTCAAGGTCAGACCTCCCTTAATAAGGGAACCCCTGATAGTAAGCGGCTATGCAAACCCCACCAGAGACTCCCACTTACAAGAAGCAGTGCAAGCTCTGATCAAGAAAAAGGCAGTAGAGAGGGTCAGGGTTCGAACCTCACTAGCCTTTTTCAACAGATTGTTCATTGTCCCAAAGCCGAACCAAAAGTGGCGGCCAATCTTGGATCTCAGTACTCTAAATCAGTTTTTATGCGTAAAAACATTCAAAATGGAGACTCCAGAGACAATCCGGACCTCTCTACAACAAGGCGAGTGGGTGTCATCAATAGATTTCAGCGACGCCTACTTCCACATTCCAATCCACTTCACATCCCGAAAATTCCTCAGGTTCCACTTCCAGAACCAGTCGTACCAGTTTCGGGCTCTTCCCTTTGGCCTCTCAACAGCTCCCATGGAGTTCACTGCTGTGGTCAAAGAGGTCAAGTTAATGGCTCAGTCACGGGGTATAAGAATCCACCAGTACCTAGACGACTGGTTGATTCGAGCCCCTACCAAAGAATCTTGCCACCAGGGAACCCAGTCCCTCCTAGCCCTTTGCCAGGAGTTGGGCTGGATGGTAAACATGCAAAAATCAGAACTGGAACCCCAACAAGTCTTCGACTTTGTAGGCTACCAGTACGACCTGCTCAACGGACTGGTCAGACCGACTCAAAACCGTTGGGAAGCCCTTCAACAAAAAATAACAGGGCTATTGCAGAGGAGATCTTGCCAAGTGAGAACTTTCATGTCTCTTATAGGCCTTCTCACTGCGACAGAAAAACAGGTGACCCTAGGCAGACTGCACATGAGACCTATTCAGTGGCACCTCAAGAAGCACTGGAGAGTCCCGGAATCTCTGGAAAAAGAGATCCCAATTCCGAGGTCTCTCCATCAGCACCTGCAGTGGTGGACCCAGGAGTCAAAGGTCCTAAAGGGTCAACCCTTACACCCCCTACAACACGCAATACAAATCTTTACAGACGCCTCAAAAGAAGGCTGGGGTGCTCACTTAGGCGACTTCACAGCAAGCGGGACTTGGTCAGTGCCCGAAAGCAAATTACACATAAACTTCTTAGAGCTAAAAGCCGTGTTGTTAGCACTAAAAAGATTCCAACACTTAGTGCAAGGAAAGGTCGTCCTGATTGCCACAGACAACACCACAGTTGTGGCATACATCAACAAGGAGGGAGGTATGAGGTCAGGTTCACTGTGTGCCCTTCTTTGGCGGCTCCTATGTTGGTGCAATCTCAGACAAACAGTACTGAAGGCCAGACATATTCCGGGCCGTCTGAATGTAATTGCAGACAAGTTGTCTCGCCAGGGACAGGTCATTCAGACAGAGTGGTCCCTCCATCAGGAGATCTTCGACACCCTTTGTCGAACTTGGCATTATCCCCAAGTGGACATGTTTGCAACAAGGTACAACTGCAAACTAGTCCGGTTTGTGTCCCCAATTCCAGACCCGAAGGCCTGGTCAGTGGACGCTCTGACGCTGTCCTGGGAAAACCTGGACATGTACCTCTTTCCCCCAGTGTCTCTGATGGGGAAGGTGGTCAGCAAGCTGTCAGACCATTGGTATCACAGAGCAATCCTGATTGCTCCGGGATGGCCAAACATGCCTTGGTTTTGGGACCTAGTGGAGCTGTCGGCCATGGTTCCTCTTTGTCTTCCACACCATCCAGATCTAGTGACCCAACCTTTCAACAAGGCACGTCACAGGGATCTGACAAGCTTAAACCTCCATGCCTGGCTCCTAGAGCCCAGACCATCAAGGAGCAAGGGTTTTCTAGCCCAGTGGCGGCAAGAATTGAGGCGCCTCAAAGACGTTCAACCAGAGCAGTCTACGAGGCAAAGTGGGCCCTTTTTGTTAGATGGTGCGAAACAAGTCAGGTGGACTTCAGGAACCCATCTATAAAACAAATAGCAGATTTCCTCCTGCATCTTTTCCAGGAGAAGAATCTCCAGCCCAGCACTATTGATGGTTACAGGTCAGCCATTTCAGACAAACTGGGAAATGCCTCGGTTAATGTTGGCAAGGATGACAATTTGACTAGACTGTTAGACAGTTTTCACAGAGATAGACCCAAAGGGCGCCGGGGGGTTCCTGCGTGGAACCTCTCCCTGGTTTTACACCAGCTTACAAAAGCGCCTTTTGAACCACTCAGAAAGGCTTCTCTGAAGCACCTTACTTTCAAAACTGTTTTTCTCCTAGCCCTGGCTTCGGGAAAACGCAGGAGTGAAATTCATGCTTGGTTAAACAAAAATATCAGACACCAAGCTGATTGGTCCAAAGTTTCCCTCTACCCTTCACCAAGCTTCTTGGCGAAAAATCACTTGGCAAAAGAGGGACCAGAGTGCGTGGCCCCTGTGGTCATCCCGGCCTTAGCCCCCACTCTGGATAAGTCTTTAAAGGAAGACAGATCCCTTTGCCCCGTTCGGGCTCTTCGCTACTACCTGGACAAAACGCAGGACCTAAGAACGGGAAAGGAGTTAGTTTTTGTTTCATTCAAACAAGGTTTTAACAAGGACATCTCTCCTGCCACTATCTCGTCCTGGATCAAACAAACAGTAGTGTTGTGTTATGATCTCTCTGACCAAGATTCCTTGACCTTACATCAGGTTAAGGCCCATGATGTTAGGGCCTTTGCGGCCTCCAAAGCCTTTCAAGGTGGCATATCTCTGGACCAGATTCTAGCAGCATGCCACTGGAAGTCCCACAACACCTTTACACAGTTTTACCTTAAGGATGTTGCCTGGGCAGATAAGGAGCTTTTTCACCTGGGTCCTGTGGTGGCTGCCCAGCAGATCCACCACTAGTCCCCTAAGCTTCTTTGTATATAATTTTATATAGTGTACATACTAGTTAGTTTTAGGTATAGGCTCACCTTTAGCCTCGACCTTGGCTTCTCAAAGTCGTTTACTTCAGAATAATCCTCTGGGTATAGGACTTTCCCCACTCTTCCAGGTTAACCGTGGAATTTCATTGCCTTGAACTCTTACTCTCTTCCTCCCCTCAGAGCAGTCAAAAAAAGGGGGGGGGGGGGGGGGGCAGGTGGGTCTAGTTACCCTCGAGACTAACATGTCTCCGCAAAAGGGCTAGAACCTCACACCTAAGCACAATATAAGAGTTCTCTCTAATCCTCAGAAGGCTGCCCTCCTTCCACTGGGTAGTTATTCTAGCTATCGTCTGGTAGGTAAGATGTATTAACGCAATGAAATTGCAAATTTTAATTAGTAAATTAAATTTTTATTAGTTAATACCTTACCTACCAGACGGGAAATTCCCACCCAACCTTCCCCGCTTTCAGCCTTACAATTCAACCTTAGGGACAAAAAAGATGCTATGACGTCACGTCCCTCTGGCGAGTGAAGCAGGAACTAGGCCACCTGGCGAGTGGAGTGTAGTGTACCGGTCCTGCCGGGGGTGAAACCCAGGACGTCTTTTCTTTCGTTTGGCGGGACCGGCTGGCGCCGGGCTATAGCTATCGTCTGGTAGGTAAGGTATTAACTAATAAAAATTTAATTTACTAATTAAAATTTGCAATTTGCACTGGATGAAATATTTCTCCAAATTTTATGTGGTGATGTCATGATAAAAGAAGTGATTGTCCTTGTTTTACAACAGGTCAAATGTAGGTACTGTAGTGTTAAAAACCTGATGACCGATTTACTGAAGAATTTAAATCTTAGGTTCATGTCCTTGACTTAAATCTTAGTCCTGGCTCAAATTTGACATTTTAATGTGAGCCAAGTTTAGGCTTTAGTATGGATTCATAAAAGAACTTTAAATGAAGCCCAACTTGTGACTTTGACAAGAGTTTTGTCCCAGGTGACATATTACTAATAGAGGTAGCTTGCAGCAGTATTTAAATTGTAGGAAAGCTTCGCATTAAAAATGACATACATAAAAAAATTAGTATAATAATACATGAGTAGGTAGAATATGTAATAATTGTATTAATTGTAAATTTTTGTCCTGGCCGTATCTCAGAGACTGTGAGGTGTAGGATGTTGATATTTGGTAGAGACTTTGGCTGCTGGTGTGTTCTACAGTCCTGTCTGGGCTGTAGTTCAGAAACAGTTGCAGGAAGTTGATACTTGGTAGAAACATTTGTTGTGGGTGAAGATGTGTAACTTCATGATGTGACCTTGACTTAACATTTGAATTTGCTGTAGTGCCCCTAACCTTTAAAATCTTTCTCATCACTGTCTAGGAAACTGCAAGGTGTAATAATGTTGATACTTGGTAGGGACATTGGTTGGAGGTTACAGATGTACAACATTATTGTGTGACCTTGGTGTGATCTTTGACTGTGCCAGGATGTGTTCTGATATATGTCTCCTGTCACAAAGATATCTGGATTGCTGAAACTGATTATTATGTGTACTTTATATACCTTATTAAGCGTCCCGCAAGGGACGCTTGTTTGTGTATGGGAGAGCTTCCGGCTCCGCCGGCTCCGCATTTTGTTTTCCTTATAACTCTGTAACCGTTAGGCGGATTCTTTTCAAATTTGGCAGGTTTAGGCAGTAGCCTTGGGGAATTTTTTTGAATATGCTGCAGTGACATTTTAACCAATCAGAGAAGTCACATGACCAAAAATGTCTTTTTTCGATGGGGAAGCTTGTCCGGATGATAACTTGAAAGGAATTTTATCAATTCACCTGAAACTTGGCAAATACATTCATTCTATTAAAATCTGGAAATCATTAGATTTTGGCATTGATTGGTCAAGAAATGGCCGAGTAATTAATGATTAATTAATCATTACGAATTTTCCAAATAAGGAAAACACAAAAATGCTTATATCTCGAAAACCGTGCTAGATAGAGCGATTTCGACGAAATTTTTGACCAGCAGGGTATCTCTGCGGAGTAGTTTTCCCAATTTTCAAAAAATTTTTGTCTCGCCCAAAATGGCGGCCATTTTGAATTTTCGAATTTTTCGCAAAAATTGCAAAACATAAAAATGCTTATATCTCAAAAACCCTGCTAGATAGAGCGATTTCGACGAAATTTTTGACCCGCAGGGTATCTCTGCAGAGTAGCCATGCCAATTTTCAAACAAAAAATTTCTCGCAAAAAATGGCGGCCATTTTGAATTTTCGAATTTTTCGCAAAATTGCAAAACACAAAAATGCTTATATCTCAAAAACCGTGCTAGATAGAGCGATTTCGACGAAATTTTTGACCCACTGGGTATCTCTGCAGAGTAGCCATGCCAATTTTCAAAAAAAATTTGTCTTGCCAAAAATGGCGGCCATTTTGAATTTTCGAATTTTTGCTCAAAAATTGCAAAACACAAAAATGCTAATATTTCGAAAACCGTGCTACATAGAGCGATTTCGACGAAATTTTTTATCTTCAGGGTATCTATGCAGAGCAGCTATCCCAAAGAGCTTTCACATGGTGAAGTTTCAGACCCATAGCTAATTACTCACCTACTCAAAATGAGTAAATGCGAATTATCTCTAAAAGTATTGCAGATAGCCAATTTTTCTCAAATAACTCATTCACCTACTTTTGGGAGAGCTTTCACTTGGTGAAGTTTCAGACCCATAGCTAATTACTCACCTACTCAAAATGAGTAAATGCGAATTATCTCTAAAAGTATTGCAGATAGCCAATTTTTGTCAAATTAATCATTCACCTACTTTTGGGAGAGCTTTCACTTGGTGAAGTTTCAGACCCATAGCTAATTACTCACCTACTCAAAATGAGTAAATGCGAATTATCTCTAAAAGTATTGCAGATAGCCAATTTTTCTCAAATAACTCATTCACCTACTTTTGGCAGAGCTTTCACTTGGTGAAGTTTCAGACCCATAGCTAATTACTCACCTACTGAAAATGAGTAAATGCGAATTATCTCTAAAAGTATTGCAGATAGCCAATTTTTCTCAAATAACTCATTCACCTACTTTTGGGAGAGCTTTCACTTGGTGAAGTTTCAGACCCATAGCTAATTACTCGCCTACTCAAAATGAGTAAATGCGAATTATCTCTAAAAGTATTGCAGATAGCCAATTTTTCTCAAATAACTCATTCACCTACTTTTGGGAGAGCTTTCACTTGGTGAAGTTTCAGACCCATAGCTAATTACTCGCCTACTCAAAATGAGTAAATGCGAATTATCTCTAAAAGTATTGTAGATAGCCAATTTTTCTCAAATAACTCATTCACCTACTTTTGGCAGAGCTTTCACTTGGTGAAGTTTCAGACCCATAGCTAATTACTCGCCTACTCAAAATGAGTAAATGCGAATTATCTCTAAAAGTATTGCAGATAGCCAATTTTTCTCAAATAACTCATACACCTACTTTTGGGAGAGCTTTCACTTGGTGAAGTTTCAGATCCATAGCTAATTACTCGCCTACTCAAAATGAGTAAATGCGAATTATCTCTAAAAGTATTGCAGATAGCCAATTTTTCTCAAATAACTCATTCACCTACTTTTGGGAGAGCTTTCACTTGGTGAAGTTTCAGACCCATAGCTAATTACTCACCTATTCAAAATGAGTAAATGCGAATTATCTCTAAAAGTATTGCAGATAGCCAATTTTTGTCAAATTAATCATTCACCTACTTTTGGGAGAGCTTTCACTTGGTGAAGTTTCAGACCCATAGCTAATTACTCACCTACTCAAAATGAGTAAATGCGAATTATCTCTAAAAGTATTGCAGATAGCCAATTTTTCTCAAATAACTCATTCACCTACTTTTGGGAGAGCTTTCACTCGGTGAAGTTTCAGACCCATAGCTAATTACTCACCTCAAAATGAGTAAATGCGAATTATCTCTAAAAGTATTGCAGATAGCCAATTTTTGTCAAATTAATCATTCACCTACTTTTGGGAGAGCTTTCACTTGGTGAAGTTTCAGACCCATAGCTAATTACTCACCTACTCAAAAATGAGTAAATGCGAATTATCTCTAAAAGTATTGCAGATAGCCAATTTTTCTCAAATAACTCATTCACCTACTTTTGGCAGAGCTTTCACTTGGTGAAGTTTCAGACCCATAGCTAATTACTCACCTACTGAAAATGAGTAAATGCGAATTATCTCTAAAAGTATTGCAGATAGCCAATTTTTCTCAAATAACTCATTCACCTACTTTTGGGAGAGCTTTCACTTGGTGAAGTTTCAGACCCATAGCTAATTACTCACCTACTCAAAATGAGTAAATGCGAATTATCTCTAAAAGTATTGCAGATAGCCAATTTTTCTCAAATAACTCATTCACCTACTTTTGGGAGAGCTTTCACTTGGTGAAGTTTCAGACCCATAGCTAATTACTCACCTACTGAAAATGAGTAAATGCGAATTATCTCTAAAAGTATTGCAGATAGCCAATTTTTCTGAAATAACTCATTCACCTACTTTTGGCAGAGCTTTCACTTGGTGAAGTTTCAGACCCGTAGCTAATTACTCACCTACTGAAAATGAGTAAATGCGAATTATCTCTAAAAGTATTGCAGATAGCCAATTTTTCTCAAATAACTCATTCACCTACTTTTGGGAGAGCTTTCACTTGGTGAAGTTTCAGACCCATAGCTAATTACTCACCTACTCAAAATGAGTAAATGCGAATTATCTCTAAAAGTATTGCAGATAGCCAGTTTTTCTCAAATTAATCATTCACCTACTTTTGGGAGAGCTTTCACTCGGTGAAGTTTCAGACCCATAGCTAATTACTCACCTACTCAAAATGAGTAAATGCGAATTATCTCTAAAAGTATTGCAGATAGCCAATTTTTCTCAAATAACTCATTCACCTACTTTTGGGAGAGCTTTCACATGGTGAAGTTTCAGACCCATAGCTAATTACTCACCTACTCAAAATGAGTAAATGCGAATTATCTCTAAAAGTATTGCAGATAGCCAATTTTTCTCAAATTAATCATTCACCTTCTTTTGGGAGAGCTTTCACTTGGTGAAGTTTCAGACCCATAGCTAATTACTCGTCTACTCAAAATGAGTAAATGCGAATTATCTCTAAAAGTATTGCAGATAGCCAATTTTTCTCAAATAACTCATTCACCTACTTTTGGGAGAGCTTTCACTTGGTGAAGTTTCAGACCCATAGCTAATTACTCACCTACTCAAAATGAGTAAATGCGAATTATCTCTAAAAGTATTGCAGATAGCCAATTTTTCTCAAATAACTCATTCACCTACTTTTGGGAGAGCTTTCACTTGGTGAAGTTTCAGACCCATAGATAATTATTCACCTACTCAAAATGAGTAAATGTGAATTATCTCTTAATAGTATTGTAGATAGCCAATTTTTCTCGAATAACTCATTCACCTACTTTTGGAAGACCTTTCACACACGAAAATGAAAAATTGTGAATATCTCGGAAAAGCTATTTATTCTGCTTTAATGCTCGGCGGGAGATACACACCACGGCAGTGGTCTTGACAAAAATTTTTGTCTCCCCAAAATGGTGGCCATTTTGAATTTTCAAAGTTTTTGCAAAACACAAAAATGCTTATATCTTGAAAACCGTGCTATATGGAGTGAACTCAACAAAATTTTGGACCTGCTGGGTATCTCTGCAGAATAGCCATGCCAATTTTCAAAATATTTTTGTCTCGCCAAATATAGCGGACATTTTTAATTTTTTTATTTTTTGCAAAACACAAAAATGCTTATATCTTGAAAACCGTGCTAGATAGAGCAGACTGCGCTGACTTTGGTTGCCACAACAGTATAAGGCTAGAAACAAAGCATTTTCTTAATACTTTAGCACTCACCTTTATATCCTTTTCGGGACGCTTTGTTTTTGCTATGCAAAAACATTATCTTTTGTTTTTGCGAGCGATCCTCTAGTTGTACCTACCTACCTACCTAGCTGTACTTCGATTAATTTAATAAATTTACAGCTTCAAAACTTTTGGTTTAGGTTAATACCTATTAATGTTGTTAATTTGGTATTAAATAGCATTGTTTTGACGCTTTGTTCATATATTTTGTCTTCATAAGTGTTAGTCCTGTACTTTTACATATATTTCACTATCTGTTCTGAAAATCTTCTGATCTGTTACACTTCTTCTGTGTCTGATGCAATTTTCCTAGGTTATGGTACAGGCATCTCTGATGATGTTTTTTATTCTCAAATTTTTATTATATCCCCAGACGAAAGTCGGGGATATATTGGATTCAGGTCCGTCGCGCCGCTGCCGCCGCCGCCGCCGCCGTAGAAATTTCCTTGTGGACGCGATAACTCAAAAACAAATTAATATTTTTTTTCAAACTTGGTACACATGTTAAGGGTGCCCAAAGGAAGATCCCTATTTTAAGGTGACCTTAAACTCCCAGTAAAAAAGAACTTATGGCCACCTTAAGGTCAGAAATTGGACTTTTGGCCACTTAGAGCCCTGTAGGTCACAAACTATGATGCTCAGCTGGCTGAAATTTTACCTGACAACACATTAATATGTTCTTAGTACATGTACCGAAAATCATGACTTTAAGTTGAGGAGAAAATTGTGTTTGAGGCCCATAAATACCCCCACTTAGGGATTTTTTGCTATACTTTTCACATATTTTGCCCTATAATTTGGAAGTGATAATTCTGATGAGTCTCAAACTGCGCTAGGTGTAACTTTGATATGTAATCCTTGTCTGTAGAAAATTTTAGGGCTGTAGGTTTACCCAAAGGGGTCGACTTAAGGTCTCAAAAGTGCCCACAGAGACCCAATTTATGCACTTTTTGCCACTTTCAAGCACTGTAGCTTTCAAACTATGTCTCTCATCTAAGTTAAATATCATCTGGGAATATATCTATGTGTTTTCTTATATGTGCCCCAACATTTAGGCCTTTAATAGACAGTTAACCTGTGTATCAGGACCATAAACACCCACCCGAGTGACCCTTATAAGACATTTTTCACATCTTTTTCCCTGTAATTTGGAAATGGTAAGTCTGAGAAGTTTCAAACTGTATTAGATATATATTCTGTGTGTAATCTTAGTATGTAACAGATTTTAAGTCTGAAGCTTTAATTTTGAAGGTCAAATTGAGGTCTCTAAAAGGCTCCCAAAGACCCAATATTTGGACTTTTTGCTACTTTCAAGCCCTGTGACTGTCAAACTATGTGATTGATAGAGCTCAAATCCTATCTGAGAAGATATTAGTATGTTATTTTTATATGTGCCAAAAATTAAGGCTTTAAGAAGACATTTAACCTGTGTATGAGGACCATAAATCCCCACCCGAGTGACCATTTTTAGACATTTTTCACATATTTTTCCCTGTAACTTGGAAATGGTAAGTCTAAGAAGTTTCAAACTGTATTAGATGCATATTCTATGTGTAATCTTAGTATGTGACAAATTTTAAGTCTGAAGCTTTAATTTGAAGGCCACATTTAGGTCTCTAGAAGGCCCCATAAAGACCCAGTATTTGGACTTTTTGCCAATTTTAAGGCCTGTGACTGTTAAACTATGTGACTGATAGAGCTGAAATCTCATCTGGGAATACGCTGAAATCTCATCTGGGAATACATTATTATGTTCTTTTTACATGTGCCAAAAATCAAGGCTTCAAGTAGACATTTAACCTGTGTATGAGGACCTTAAACACCCACCTGAGTGACCCTTTTAAGACATTTTTCACATATTTTGCTCTGTAACTTGGAAATGGTAAGTCTGAGAAGTTTCAAACTTTATTAGATACATATTCTATGTGTAATCTTAGTATGTAACAAATTTTAAGTCTGAAGCTTTAATTTGAAAGCCACATCGAGATCTCTAAAAGGCCCACAGAGACCCAATATTAACTGTTAAACTATGTGATTGATGGAGCTGAAATCCCATCTGGGAATGCATTATTATGTCCTTTTTACATATGCCGAAAATCAAGGTTTTTAGTAGACATTTAACCTGTGTATGAGGGCCATAGACACTTGCCCAAGTGCCTTTTTTGACATTTTTTACGTATTTTGCCCTGTTATTTGGAAATGCTTAGTGTGACAAGTCTTAAACTGTATTATATATAATTTTTGTTTGTTATGTATGTCCCCCAAACAGTTTCAGATCTGTAGTTTAATTGCTAAGGTCTCTTTAACAATTGTAAAATGCCCACAGAAACCCAATTTATGGATATTATGCCACTTTAAAGCCCAGTAACTGTCAAACTATGTGGGTTATAGAGCTGAAATCTTTGAATTTTTAAAAGGAAATGCCTGTCTATTTAAATTTTGAATATTAATAATGTTATGGCTATCTTAGTCTTTTAAGAACTTATTTTTGTGTGTTATACCTCTGCTTGCTGAGTTTTTAACTTTTTAAAATGAAACTGGTTAAACATATTCAAGTAGACAAAATGGACACTTTAAGTGAGCTTTAAGTCCCAATATTAATGAAATTATATCCTTATGTAGTAAAACTAGGGGATTTTTAACCCTCAACTAGCCCAGTTTTATTCAACTTGCCTCAGTTAATTTTGGCACAGCTCCTACAGTTATGAACTCATTTCAGTTGATAATCACATACTTAAAATTCTCAATTCTTTTTGTATTTGAGTACCCCTTTTATATAGATTGTTTGTTTACCATTTATACTGTAGCACTCCATCTCTTTGTAGTCCCAACCCACATCCCCCACCCGGATTCCCCCCACCCACCTCTGGGACCTCCAGCTATATTGAGTGACACTAAATAAACAAATGTATTTAATGATATCAGATGAGAAACAAAGAACTCAATGGGGTTGCAGATCTTGTGTAATAGTGAGAGAGGTGTGGAGAAGGGGAGAGGGGTGGGGGTGGGAGGTGGTGGGCTTCATTACATATAACACAAAGGGGAGTCAGAACTGAGATTGTGTCACATATTTAGGTTGCATATATATGGACCACATATATAGGTAAAGAGGAAATGAATAACTGAAAACAATTTGCAAATTCTAAAAATAATATAATAAAATAATAATATAAATAATTTTTTTTTAAATAATATTTTATTTGTGAACAAATATAGAAACAGATATGCGCTTTTGGGATTATGAATTTTAGAATGGACATTGAATCATCAATCATTTAAATACTTTGAAGGAAGATTGAAAAGTATGATGAGTTGAGTTAAAAATAATATTTTATTTGTCAACAAATATAGAAACAGATATGCTCTTTTGGGATTATTATTTTAGAATGGACATTCAATCATCAATCATTTAAATACTTTGAAAATAGGTTTAGAGTTATCATTGCAGGAAGATTGAAAATATAATTTGAGTTATGTATTCGGCGTCTGGGGATACACCATCTTCCTTGGGAAGATATAAACAGAGTAGATTGATGTGCTGAAGTTCATATAATAATGGGTAATTATGTTTTAAAAAATTCCCGATCAAAACCTGTGGCGTGAGTGATGACCTGTCTGGGGATATGTTGGCGCCGAGTTGGCCCAATCTAGTTCTCAACAAGTGCTGATTCTCCTTCATATTTCAGTAAGTATGTAAGCTACAAATATGGATTTTTACAGTCTGAGAGCTCCTGGTCATTTCTGCTGCATAAAACTCCATGGAGAAATGATGGGGGAATTGCACTTTAAAATTTTGAAGTTTTTAATATAATCACTGGTGCCTCTCTGTATAGATGACAGTCTTTTTTTTTTTGCATTCTTTAATTATGGAGCATTTTTACTTTATTATTCATACAAAAATGGTGGATGATAAAAGTAAAACATCCCTCATATGAGATATACCAAAAATTATATGAAGATGAACTATGTAATCCTTGTATAATATTTGTCATCTTGATTCATAATTTTTTTCATTATGTCATTCAGAACATTCACCTATTTTTTTTGTAGCTGGAATTCGAGTCTGCTCTTTATATCACTGAAGTTCTGATTTATGAAACATACCACGGTGGTGCAGTGAAGAAGGTGGAGTTTAGAAATCCACAGGGGAACTGGGACGTAAAGGCAACATACACGCCAATGGACATAACAGCAAGCAGAATCTTCACTGTAGACATTCAGGTAATGATGGTTAATTCAGCACTTCTCAGCAAAATCAATCAGTGTACAAATTTGACTGAAAATCCTGCCTGGTGCACTGGACCTGCAATTTAAAAATGCTGCCTTTATTTGAATGAAGATTAAATCAATATTGAGTTTCAAATTAAAAATGGCCAAGTGGCAAGTAGTAAAGACTTAATGATTTATTGTGTCACCAGCATATCTTCTTGGAGGGGGGGGGGGGGGGGGGGGGGGGGGGGGGGGGGGGGGGGGGGGGGTATTCATAGGGATCATTTTATCTTCTGTCCATTCGGCATTGCTGTCTATCATCACACTTCGTTTTTTTCAGACAGTATCTGTGCCCTATTGTAAGGTCAGCTGAAACTCCTACTAGTAATATAATTGCAGCGAATTAAAGTTTTTATCCCATGACCCTTAAGGGTTGTTGGGGTATTGTTTTCACCCATGGCATCCAGATGGGCGGGCGGGTTGGTGGGTTTCAGTAAAAAGGTAGTCTAGGCTATATCTCAAAAACTATAAGGTGTAGGAAGTTGATACATGGTAGGAACATTGGTTAGGGGTGTTGGTGTGCAAAGTCATGGTGTGACCTTGATTTGACCTTTAACCTTGCCATAGTGACCTTGAGTTTCAAAATCCTGTTCGGGCTATATGTCGGAAAATGTATGGTGTAGGAAGTTGTTGCATGGTAGGGAGATTCAGTGTTGCTTCTAGGACGCATATCTTGCGGGATCGCGCATTAATTCACCAACAAATGCGGATTTTCTTGGAGTCTGCGGCATCAAAATTATATGAGAATGCGTTTCTTATAAGGCAATGTGGGAAATATATGAAGCGAAAAGATGAGAGACCTGAAAAAGTAAAACACCGCACGGATCGAGAGTTTGTCGAGGTTTTGATTTTTCCGTCAAAACGCGTTGCGAATAATGCTTGTTGACAATGTGGTTTCGTGATCGCGAAAGAACTCAAATATATTGTGTGATATAAGCAGTATTTAGCCATATTAACAACTAAAAATATAAAATGAAGCATAACCTGGATGATTTTTTTTTAAATGGAGGCAAGTAAATGGACATTGACAGTTGCCTGAATTTTAACAACAATGGATCAGTCAAAGCTGGTGCTGTCCCTACAGCCATCTACGGGTATGATATGATGATTTTAAATTCCATAAAGTAGGATTTTATTAAGCGTCCTGTAAGGTTTGTGTATGGGAGAAATTCAGGCTCTGCTGGCTCCGCATCTCCTTTTCCTTATAACTCTGTAACCGTTTGGCGGATTCTTTTCAAATTTAGCAGAATTATGCAGTAGCCTTGGGGATTTCTTTTGAATATGCTGCAGTGACATTTCAACCAATCAGAGATAGTGTTTGACCTTAAGTGAAAAATGTTCTTGGTCCACCGGACCAGCAACATCAAAAGTTTACTGGTCCATGAGAAAAGTTGCTGGTCAGACAAACTGATAGCTTGGTACTTATAAAGTTTTAAAGTAATCTGATCTAATGTGGACTTTTATAGCACTTAATCTACATCAAGTGCAACTAAACATACACAAGGTAAATAATCTTGGTAAATAATGATCACAAAAATCACTTGAAAACTGAGGAGCATCAGAGGGGAAAACTATGGCCGAAGTGTTTGACTTGTAAAAATAGAGTGACTAGTGGAAAGGAAGAGCTGTCAGGTATTGACAATCAAGATGACTATGCCTGGTACTGTAGGAGCATTTGCCCAAAGTCAAGGGTAGAACCAATGTGTAAAAGGTTATAAATCTGTGTTGTGAACATGCAGCGTTAAATGACAGGCAGGCAGGATGGGTGTAACATGAGCATACTTTCTGTGAACTGTGACAGTATGTGCAAGAGTATTCTGAATACACTGCAGCTTGTGCTGACTGAAGCTTGACTAACCTCTAAATAGAAAATTACAACAGTCCAGATGACTACTAACAAAGGCATTTGCAGCAAAGACAGCTTTTTCATGAGTAGCAGTCTTTACAAGTCTTCTGAATGTGTTCTCACTGTTCTGAGAACGAAAAGTCAGCATCGAACCACAGGGCTAGGTTTTTAACAATGTCAGCAGGAAGAAGAGTTCCAAGAATATTGACAGGAAAATGAAAGGAGTTTCTGACATTGACTCTCAGAACCAAACAGAATAAATTCAACAAGTACTGTCAATAAGTAACAGATCTGGTACACGGGTGGTGTTAATTCTGCCATACTGTCAATTCCTCTTTCAGGGGTATATGCATTAAAACAGAAGGTTTTCCAATAATGTTCATACCATACCTATTTATTACTACACATTGCACATAATAAAAGAGGAGCTTAGATACATATCAGCAGGTATACTGGTTAATTCATAATTATACGTAACACTCACAAATCTTATCACAAATTTTCTGGGAAAAAAAAAAAAAAAAAAATATGGTTAGCACATTTACAATAAATAGAACAGAAATAATTAATTCATCTAAGTTCAATAAATTGTTTGTTCATATAGCACACATAATAATAATAATAATAGGATTTATATAGCGCAAAATTGATACAAATCCTCTAATGCGCTTGAGTCCAAGAAGGGAGAGTCCAGGGACAGGCATGGGTCGACATCTAAATAAAGAAGATTATTATAGACGATAATAACCAAGACATTTATACAAATATATAGTTACAATTCTGCTCTTCCTTGAGTGTTAGATTTTGAAAGCTAGATTCTGATTGGTCAATGGTGGACGGCCTCGATGAATCAGAAGAGAGTTATGAAAAGCAATGACAGTACTGTTTACAATATGGCTACCGACATAAATCCTCTAAAATATGTTGAAAGACGAGGGGGAATATATGGGAATATATCTTATTTTGAATATTTCTGGACAAACGGACCGTCTTGTTGCTAGAGTTACAGGTCCGCGAGTAAAGTTGTCAGCTTCGGACCGGCGGGTTGGCGGGAATTGCGAACGCTCATCAGAGAGGTCACATATCCAAAAATGTCTTTTTTCATTGGGTAAGCTTGTCCGGATGATAACTTGAAAGGGATTTTATCAGTTCACCTGAAACTTGGCAAATACATTCATTCTATTAAAATCTGGAAATCATTATATTTTGGCATTGATTAGTTAAGAAATGGCCGAGTAATTAATGATTAATTAATCATTACAAATTTTCCAAATAAGGAAAACACAAAAATGCTTATATCTCGAAAACCGTGCTAGATAGAGTGATTTCGAGGAAATTTTTGACCCACAGGGTATCTCTGTAGAGTATCCATGCCAATTTTCAAAAAAAAAATTCTCGCCAAAAATGGCGGCCATTTTGAATTTTTCGCAAAAATTGCAAAACACAAAAATGCTTATATCTTGAAAACCGTGCTAGATAGAGCGATTTTGACAAAATTTTTGACCCACAGGGTATCTGCAGAGTAACCATGGCAATTGTCAAAAAAAATTTGTCTTGCCAAAACTGGCGGCCATTTTGAAATTTCGAATTTTTTGCAAAAATGCTTATATCTTCAAAACCATGCTAGATAGAACGATTTTGACGAAATTTTTGACCCACAGGGTATCTCTGCAGAGTAGCCATGTTAATTTTCAAAAAAATTTGTTTCGCCAAAAATGGCGGCCATTTTTAATTTTCAAATTTTTTGCAAAAATTACCAAACACAAAATGATTATATCTTTAAAACTGTGCTAGAGAGAACAGACTACGCTGACTTTGGTTGCCACAAGAGTATAAGGCTAGAAGGTAGAGGATTTTCCTAATACTTTAGCACTCACCTTTATATCCTTTTCGGGACACTTTGTTTTTGCTGTGCAAAAACATTATCTCTTTTTTTTTGGCGAGCGATCCTCTAGTTTTTATTGGGCCAGATTAACAACTAATATTTACTTTTGCACAAAAATATTTTTAAGTAACATATTTTGACAATGCATCTCTCTTATCGGCCATTTTACCACAAACAGGAAATACCAGTGCAGTAACATCTATTTTCTTTAATATAAGAAGCATTTGCCAATGACCTACAAAAAAAAAACAACCATTTGTCTATGACCTCCAACAGAGAAATATTATATGTGGGTGTTCACTGGTAATCAGGCGTTCGCTGTAAACCAGTATTGTTCCTATGGGTGAACCTAAACTGGAGGGCTTTGATCAGGATTCCAGGGAAAAATGTGAAAAAAAATTACTCATATTAAAGAACCCATTAAAGGCAAGACATGCCTTCAGCTAAAATGGTTAGGCAAGTGGCTTTGATCATGTACTATACAGAAATCCACTGTTAAAAATGATTAAATAACCTTAAAAATATTTTTCTTTGATTTAAACTGGATCTTGAACTTGCCCCCCACAATTTTTACTCCGTCCCCTACATTTTTCGAAGTGGTGGGGGATCGCCCCCACTTTTTAAATTCCTAGAATCAACACTGATATTGATTAGGGGGTGAAGGTGTGCAACGTCATGGTGTTACCTTGATGTGACCTTGGCCGTAGTGACCTTGACCTATAAAATCTTGTCTGGGCTCGATCTCGGAAATTGTAAATAGTAGTAAGTTGTTATTTGTTAGGGACATTCATTAGGAGGTGTACGTGAGCAACGTCCTTGTGGGAGTAACCTTGCTTTAAAATCTTATCTGGGCCATATCTCAGATACTGTAACTATAGAAAGTTGGTTCTTGGATGGGTTATTGGTTGGGGAGTGTAGGTATGCTAAGTCATGGTGCGAAAATGTGTCCCACCTGCTATTATTAAGACAGGTTTCTCTTATGACAAAGATATTTGGATAACTGATTATTAAAATGTACTTTTACTTAATTGTACTATTTTTTTGGCAGGTATACTTCAATTAATAAATTTTACTGCTTCATAATTGTCAGACATTTTCTGTCCTAAATGTTATTTTCTCTACTGACATTATTTGGTCCTGCACATAACTGAAAACGTTTGCTGTGAAAGTCTCCTGATATTGGTACTGTTTCACGTAATCTTATATGTCTCATGGTGTTGAAATGTATTTTTGGAAATCATTTCTGATACTATTTTTTATTTTGTGGATATAAAAGTCCTGAAGAAGACCTGTGACATAAAGTGACTTAACACTCCACAAGATAAGACAATGAACTCCCATGTTTCCATAAAATGGCAAACATAAAGGGAGGCGGCAGATAAAACAGAAACATACCATCTTGCAAAATGCATTAAATTATATGGGCATATGCATCTTAGGAATAGGTTACCAAAAATGATACATTTAGAATTTCCTGAGATCTAGTTGAAACTTGGAAAGTGATAGCTTCATATAATTATGCATCTGTGTCTGTTTGTTTCTGTTCCCATGTACTTAAGTCAAAACTATTCATTGGATCTGGGTTTTATTTTTCAACACGGTGGGGCTTCACTTTGGATCCGTCATTCTCAAGGATGGTCTTGATCTGCACAAGTGCCGCCAGTCAGCTGACTATTCATACCCGTTCAGCCTAATGTGTGTGTTTTCGAATTTCATGTGTTTCAATGTATGACTGAAGCTGATGACATAGTTACAATTCTACTGAATTCTTATTTAATTTTTGTTGTCTCTTCTTGTGGCCCTGGTCCTGAAAAAATATTTTCTGCGATTAAAGAAAAAATATATGAACAATTTTATGAGATGTAGAAAGTAGAAAAAAAGGATATTACACAATATAATGCATACACAATATAATATAGTACTGATACCTTTCTCAACAAACACCTCACGGTCACAAGTTCAAAGTTCACTTCAGAGTATCTACATTATCCACAATGCTGGCCAACAGAAGAAGACAAAATGTGTTTTTATATAATATATTAGTCCAAATACTTTGTTTTCCTTTGTAAAATAGTAGAAATATCTTGAAAACTTTAGATTTCTTCAAAACACATCTGAATGTACCGTGACGTCACGTCCAGACAGCAAGATGCGCCACGGTCCCTGAAAGTGCAATACACCGGTGCACAGATCCAGTTGTACATCTCGAGAAGTACTTCACGGGGATGGTAACACAATAACTCCAGCCTCTGATGACGCAGCTCACTAATCTGTCGTAAAATACAGTTGTAACCATTCATTCACAATAAGAGTATAAGGCCATACACAATTGAGATTTACAGAATGTAAACTCTACACTGTGACCTAATCACCACACTTGTGATTATTTTTATCTTTGTTTTTCTGTTGTATTTAGAGCTCTACATACAGGACGAACCAGGTCAAACTCACCCTGGACTGCACAGTGGCTTCGTCTTGGGTTGAAATCGATGCTGTCAAAATCAAAGGGACCAAGAATGCTTGTGCGTAGAAGACAAGTATTTGAACTTTTAAAATACTGCTAAAAATATGTGCTTTTGGAAACATCACAATTGTCAGCATATAGAGATCTACAGAGTGTACACATGCATCCTTTTATCATATATTTTCTGCCCATTCTTTCTAACTTTTACAGCCAAGTTAAGAAGTCTGTTTTCATAAACTTTGGTGGGGTTTTTTTACAAGAAAAAAGTTAGCATTTCAACAGTTAGGAAGTAAAGTAACAGAAGCCACTTCGCTTTTTTGCAGGATAAGAAAAACTTCTGAATAAAACTAACTGCCTGTAAGTGGAATGTATAGATATGAAAACAGTGTAACTTTCTAAAATTGTAACAGGAAAGACAATAAATTTTAAAAAAGCATACTTTTATTGCGCTACAGTAGCCTACCAACTGGGACTTAGTGCTAGTGTTTATGATAATGTTTATGTACAGATTCTATATTTGTTATACCTTTTGCGTGATATTGTATGGACACTATTTCTTCAATTAAAATAAATATGTGCTATTTGAAATGAAAATTTAATTTTACTATAATTTTAATCTTATTCTTATTTTGACTAGGGCAGGGTCGGTAGCATATTTTTCATTTCGGTATCTCGCCAGTGTAAAACCGTACCGATTCCGGGATACCGAAAGAAGAAATAGCGTTCTAGCATATCCCCAATCAAATAGGCCCACCAACCGGAAGTAAGTTTCGCGAAAAGAAAACATTGAAGTTCTGACAGAAATCACTATAAAAGTGTCAAAATATATGAAAATACTCAATAAAAGTTTGTTATTTCTTCAAATTTGAGGTTTGTTTCTAATACTTGACGTTTTCTCACAATATTATATACTGACATTCGAAATACCGGCTGTAAAGTGTCACCACGGTGTTGAAGTGAATTGGTCTCGATACCGAGATACCGGTGTTACCGACCCTGCCCTAATTTTGACATTGCATAACAGAGGTGTGGCAGGGTTTGAACCCTTGCCCATTTAAAATGAAACTTGTTTGGACTTAAGTAGACTGGGGCTATGGTGGGGTTTGAACCCCCCCAAATTCAACTTTAAACTTATTTAGACATTGCATAAAGGAGCTGCAGTAGGGTTTGAACCCTTACCCATTAAACTTGTTTGGACTTGTGTGCGGCAAGGTTTGAACCATGGATACTTTAACTGTTTGTATTTTGGGTTTTGGGGATAGGCCATGTTCCCTGATATTTTAATGAGAGAGAAAAGGAAGAGTTGGAACACTTTAACCTTTAAATATTTTTTTTAGGTGGGGAGAAACTGTTTCTCTTTGGAAAGTTATTCACAGGATGTGTCCTTAAATAAGTATGTTTGGGTTTGTTTGCGACTTGAGAGGATTTTTTTTGTCTTTTAACAATAGAGCTGCTCTTGCAAAGGGCCTTAGAAACTTCCAGCCGAAAGCTGGGTGTTGAACAGACATGCAATGTCATCTACTGCTCTTCCTCCCTGTGGTCATGTCAGACAAGGTACAGATGAGTGACCAAAATGAGGTGTCTACTGAGGCTGAATCCATAGGAGTTGGCATGAGGCTATGTAAGATGGTTACAAAGTCTGGTGATGACATGTGGCGTGTTTGTAGTGGATTTTACTGTTGCTGTGGAGTAATTTGGAGTGACTTAATCTGCTGGTGGACTGGTTGCTGCATCTGATGTTTGACTGGTTGCTGTTTCTGCTGTTGAACTGTTTACGGCATCTGCTGTAGGATGTGGCTCTCACCAACCAGTCTTCTAGGTACTGGTGGATTCTTATACCCCTCTGTAAGGCCATCATTTTATTGCGCTACAATAGCTTACCATGTGGGACTGAATGCTTTACTGGTTGCCGCGAGGCACAGACGACCAACGCTCGAGAAAAACAAGCATGTAGTTGGTTCGGCCTCATAGGTTGTCGTGACGTCATCACTTCCTGTGTATCAGCCTCCTTTTCGTTGGTCGCCGCCATATTGGATGCTCTGCTAAGTTTTCAAAGCTGTTTTCTATTATATCTCTGGATATATTGTTTGTCATTTGTCCATAATTCGGCTTTTCCTTTATTTAGCCGTATAGAATCTTATACCCAATTTTCAGCACTTCCGGTGCTGTATTTTGTCAGTTTTTTAACGTCTTCTTAATTCACGTGTTGTGTGCTCGCCACTACACTAGTACTGCTCGAATCTACGGTTCGGAGTATTTCATATTTTATTGCATTAAAACATGGCCACCGCCCACCAGTCTTCTAAAGATAAACCCAGATCCAGCAAATGCAATCATTTCTGTCAGCCATTCGACAGTCATGGCTATTGCCCCTCCTGCAGAGATGCAGGGAAGGGCGATGATCTGTGTGTTACAAAAGCTGGTACTTGTCAAATCTGTGCGTCTTTCACAGACGAACAGTCCACTAAAATTGCTAATAGAAGACGATACAAGAAAAAACATCCCACTTCACAGGCATCGGACAAAGATCGGGACGAGGTACTTGGCGATTCTTTTGAATCGTTTTCTGGATCGCAAGCCGAACTTGAGGCTGCGGCCGATCATTTGTTTACTTCACCTCCACGTCCCAGACCCTTATCTTTCGATCCTTTGCCTCTTACTACACCAGGGCGTACTGTTCCTCCCACTCCCAGTACAGCCTTACATCATAAAGTCCATTCTTCTGTAGAAAAGTCTTTGGACCACAAATTTGATCAGAAATTTGGTGTTTTTCAAGCCAACATCTATGATGCCCTTAAATCTATGCGTGAAGATTTCCTAAAATCTCAACAAGGGCTGGCTGATAAGATCGCCTCTTCGGCTGTTCGCACCGAACCTCAGACCTCTGTCAGTGCTTCAGAACCCATGGATATTGAATATGGCCCTTCTCTTCCTCCTCGCCTTCAGGCCGAGCAAGGTTCGGACGTTCGTCTTAGCTCTTCCGAACATACACAGTCTGTTCGCCCCAAGACGTCCACTCACAAGGTTAGCCATGCTCCAATCTCAGGTTCGGGATCTGATTCCGATCATGATCGCCCTTCATATTCTAGACCTAAAAAGCACTCTGACAAGTCTAAACATAAGTCAAGGTCCGCATATTTGCCCTCATCGTCAGGGGAGGATCAGTCCCCTAGACGTAGACACAGGTCTCCCAAGCCCCAGAGAATGGCCTCTGATGATCAGGAACATCCTCAAATTGACCTTGATCCGCCCTACTATAGGGATGTGGCTCTGGCTGACATCCCAAATCAATATGCGGAGGAGGTAGATACTTTTCGACGTATCCTCAAATTACCTGATCCGAGGGATTCAGTCCCCAGACCTGCTACTGCTATCATAGGTATCGATGACGAGGTGGCCGTCCAAGAGCTGAGACCTACGGGTCCATCAACTATGTTGCCCCTCAACTCTGGTATAAGAGATGCCTTTGACAAATTCAACAATGACCTTATGGCTGCAAACCTGGCAGAGGGCAAATACCCAAAGCCCCCCCTTCCACTTCTAAGTGGTACAAGGTTGGACAACCTTGTTTTTCGGAGAAACTCCAAGATTTAAATGCAGACTTTGCCAAGATCTGTATATCTCCTAAACCTTCGGGGGCCCCTTTAGGCAAGGTCCCACTCTCTGTCCTCAAGGACTTAGAACAACAGGCAAGGTACAATCTAACCACATTGAATTTCACGACCACTTTTGCCAAGACATCCTCCTCCTGCAACTCTACCATGAGGAGGTGTCGTTATGGACTAAAAGAAACCTTCAAGAAGGTCAAGTCCCAGGTCAGGAAAGGTGCTGACCCTGAAAAAGCAGTAAAACGTGGTTATGATGAGGCCTATGACTACTTTGATCTCTGGGAGAAGACCCTCACTATTCAACATAAGGCCATAACCTGCCTGAGCAAATCCCTTGCCCATATTTTACAAAGGGAACTTTACACAATGGCAACTTCCGGCTTGCTTAGACGCGAAGCCGAAATGTCCCATCTGCAGCCACAATTAGGGGAAACCAGACGTCAAGAGCTCAGGAATTCCTCTCTCTGGACTCGTTCCCTGTTCAACTCCCAGTCAGTGAAGGAAGGCGAGGACTTCCTTCTCAAAAAAGGCACCTCAAAAGATGCTCAGGGTTTCGGACCCTACCAAAATAAGCCCTTTCGTGGTTCCCACCACAATAAGAGAAGAGGCTCCTACAGGAAACGCCCCTTTGGGGGCAATTCCTCCCAAAGCAGCAACTATTCGTTTCCCTCTTCTAGAGGAAAACCAAACTTCAGAGGCTCCAGGGGTCGTTTTCGACCCCACAACAAAGGAAAAGGGCGTGGAAACCCCTCTTCCCAATGACTCCTATCAAGCCTCAATCAATCCACCAGTAGGAGGTCGCCTCCGTTCTTTCAGGAGAGACTGGCACGCAAACAATTGCTCAGCCAACGTGTTAAATATCATCACCAATGGCTACGTTCTGCCATTCCTCTCAAGGCCAAACTTGATGAGATTTCCTCTGATTGTGTCAGAGTACAAGGCCCCTCAAAAAGACCAAGCCTTGGCCGATTGCATCCAGTCTCTCCTGTTAAAGAACGCTATCGAAAGGGTGGAAAATGTAAAATCTCTCGGGTTTTACAGTCGCCTCTTTCTTGTACCCAAGCCTCACCAAAGGTGGAGGCCAGTAATAGACCTAAGCAGGCTCAACACTTTTCTACACGTAGAAAAGTTCAAAATGGAAACGCCAGAGTCCATCAGGACTTCTCTGATTCCGGGGGAATGGGTAGCGTCAATAGACCTGTCGGACGCTTACCTCCACATCCCCATCCATCCAAACTCAAGGAAGTATCTAAGATTTTGCCACAGGTCACAGGTGTTCCAGTTCACCTCGCTCCCATTCGGACTAGCCACAGCCCCCCAGGTATTCACCATGGTCGTCAAAGAAGTGAAGCTCATGGCCCTCAGCAGAGGACTCAGACTTCATCAATACCTGGACGACTGGCTGATCAGGTCTCAGTCCCAGGAGGAAGCATTAGTGAACACTCGGACAGTGGTAGATCTCACCCAGTCCTTGGGATGGATCTTAAACCAAGAGAAATCAGAACTGAAACCAACTCAGGTGTTCTCGTTCGTGGGCTACGAATACCACCTAGATTCAGCCCTTGTAAAACCCACTCAAGACAGATGGCTCAAACTTCAGGATTTGATCCTACGATTCAAGTCGAAACATGTTTTGACTGCAAGATGTTTGATGTCTCTAATTGGGTTGCTAGCCTCAACGGAGAAGATGGTCCCGGAGGGACGCCTTCACATGAGACCGTTTCAGTTTCACCTGAAAGAGCACTGGAAATTTCCTCAGTCGCTGGACAGCCTCCTTCCCTGGACAGAAGTCATTTCTGCTCATCTGGACTGGTGGCAGAATCCTGCAAAGGTGATGATAGGCGCCGACCTTCATCCCAAAGACCACAGTATCCAACTCTTTACAGACGCCTCAAACGAAGGCTGGGGCGCTCACTTAGAACAAAGTTCTACAAAAGGTCTGTGGTCACCTCAGGAAAAAGGACTTCACATAAACGTCCTAGAGTTGAAAGCTGTCTTTCTGGCTTTGAGACACTTCAAAGACCAGTGTCAGGACCAAACAGTGCTAGTTGCCACGGACAACTCAACTGTGGTAGCTTACATAAACAAACAAGGGGGAACACACTCGGCGGAGATGTGCGCACTCCTGTGGAGACTCATGACCTGGTGCCACCACTATCACATAATCTTGAAAGCCAGACACATTCCAGGGTGCCTGAATGTGATGGCTGACCTACTTTCCAGGTCGAACCAGGTTCAGTCGACCGAATGGTCACTCCATCCACAGGTGTTCAAACAGATCTGCCGAAAGTGGTTCACTCCCCACGTGGACCTTTTTGCCACTCATCTGAACCACAAGCTCCCTATGTACGTGTCTCCTATCCCAGACCCCCAGGCCTGGGACATAGATGCTCTAAACATAGACTGGACGGGTCTCACTGCTTATGCTTACCCTCCAACGGCTCTCCTTTACAGGGTGATCCAAAAAATCAGGCAATGCACCTGCCTGATCATACTAATAGCCCCAGGCTGGCCAGGGATGCCCTGGTTCTGGGACCTAGTGCAGCTCTCAACAGAGATCCCTCTACAACTCCCGGTGTCGACAACACTCCTCAAGCAGTCCCACAACTTCGTGTTCCACAGCTCCCCGCAGCACCTCAACCTCCACGCCTGGTCTCTAGGAGTGGACAACTCCAAGAACAAGGCTTCTCTGTGGAAGTGGCAGAGAGAATTGCTGCACCTCAGCGGTCTTCAACAAGGAACATCTACAAATCAAAGTGGGCCCTATTTGAAAAATGGTGCAGAGATAATTCGGTGGATTTCTCCTCACCATCTGTGAAGCAAATCTGATTTCTTTATGTATCTGTACCAAGACCTAAACAGGCGCCCCTCTACCATTGATGGTTACAGGACAGCTATTGTTGACACTCTGGGCCCTACGGCCCAGCATATTGCCCATAATGAGGACCTTCACAGGTTGCTCTCCAGTTTTCACAGGGATCGCCCCAAGAGTTCCAGAAACCTTCCTCAGTGGAACCTATCTGTTGTCCTCAATGAGCTCACAAAAGCGCCCTTTGAGCCTATGAAAGACACAGACCTCAAACATCTCACTCTCAAGACTGCTTTCTTGCTAGCTCTGGCCTCCGGCAAGCGCCGCAGTGAAATCCACGCCTGGGTCGCAAACAAAGTATCTAATCTAGGCCAATGGGAAAAGGTAGCCTTGTTCCCTTCATCAGATTTTATAGCCAAAAACCAGCTAGCAAGAGAAGGTTCTCAAAGTGTGTCTCCGGTGACTATTCCTGCCTTGACTACCATTGTAGATAGACAATTCAAAGAAGACAGGACCTTGTGTCCTGTACGGGCTTTGAGGTACTATCTGGACCGAACCAAGGACCTGAGAGGGTCCCGGTCTCTTCTTTTCATCTCCTTCAAGAAAGGACATACCTCAGATATCAGACCCGCTACTCTCTCTTCATGGTTGAAACAAACCATTCTACTTTGTTATAAGCAAGCAGACCAGCAAGCCTTGGACTTAGTCCAAGTTAAAGCGCATGACATTAGGGCCTTCGCAGCCTCTAAGGCTTTTTACGGTGGGGTATCGGTGGACCAGATCATGCAAGCGTGTCACTGGAAAGCTCACAACACGTTTACCAATTTTTATCTAAAAGACCTTACTTGGTCGGACAACGACAACAACATGTATCTGGGACCAGTAGTAGCGGCTCAACAGGTCCTAGACCCTTCTCCTCAGTGATGTCTTCTTCGGAAAGAAAAGGGGGGGGGGGGGGCACGTCCGCTACAGCTAAGCCTTCAGGAGTCTCCCCAGGTCTAGGTATAAGCTACCTCATCAGGGTGTTACAGGTAAGGTCTCACATATTAAATTTACATTAACTTTAAATTCTTGGGACCATAAGGTTGTCTTATAAATAAGGTTGCAAATAGCAATTCTCGAACCTTGACCTCATTTCTGACGTCATAGCCCTTAGGGGTTCTTCCTATCTGTGTACTCCGGGTACACAATCCTCCTTCCAAACACCCTACAGTGTACGACACTGTGTATTCTCATCAGGTTTTTGGCTCTTTACAAGTCCGACCTTCAGGATTGGGACTCTGTAAATGGGACTCAGACTGGAAATTTTTTGGAACTATTTTTTTATTACTCTCAATTCGAGAAAAACAACATTCAGACCTTCCAGTCTCAGCTGTAATCCCGCCACCGGGCGGTTGAATTCAGCATTCAGTCCCACATGGTAAGCTATTGTAGCGCAATAAAATTGAAAATTTTAATTACTTAAATGTAGCTTTTATAAGCTACAAGCTTACCATGTGGGACTGAGAAGAGTCCCACCCTACCTCCCCGCTGTATTACAGCTGAGGGGACATGGGTTTAATCTCAACGAAAAGGAGGCTGATACACAGGAAGTGATGACGTCACGACAACCTATGAGGCCGAACCAACTACATGCTTGTTTTTCTCGAGCGTTGGTCGTCTGTGCCTCGCGGCAACCAGTAAAGCATTCAGTCCCACATGGTAAGCTTGTAGCTTATAAAAGCTACATTTAAGTAATTAAAATTTTCAAGTTTGATCTCTTTGGCCACCACTGTGAACTCTATGGGTGCTGTTGGCGGGCCATAGGGTTGGGCTTTTTAATGGTAGGACTGACCCTGGACATGAAAACGCATGTACTTCTTAGACTGACTGTGAATTGGTATGTGGAAGTATGCATCCTTGAAATCTATTGAGGTAACCCACTCCCCTGCCCCTAGGGAGGTTCTTATTGTCTCTGGTGTCTTCAATTTGAACAACTCTGTGTTTAGGAAGGTGTTCAATGTGCTCAGGTCTAAGTTAGGTCTCAACCGCTTGTTAGGTTTGGGTACCAAAAAAAGCCTGTTGTAAAACCCCAGTGATTTTTGAGTTGCTACCTGTTCTGCTGCATTTTTGTTCACGAGCTGATCCAGTAATTGGGAATTACGCCTTTCTTTTGTGGCAACTCGGTGACAGAATGATCATTTGCAACACAAGAGTTTACAAGTAAATTTACAGACTCGCTCTTGCTGGTCAAGTTTTTGGCCATTACTGGTGAAGGGTTCAAACCTATCTTTCCGGACACACAAGCACAGTCCTTCAGTCCGGTAACACATTTTACACAGTAATTGTCATTTACGTGGTTTAGAACCCATGGCCGGTTTCTGTGAGAAGGTTAAAGGCTTACCAAGACCTTTCTTTCCCTGTTGGCGTTCACATATTTGCTTCCAAGCAGGAATAGAAGACTTCCGGTCCGGTTGATGCGATGACTTGTCATTGGAAGCCTATGGGCGGAATTGACCGGGTTTCCTGGTTGACTGGCTAAAAGAATACCTCTCTTCACTTCTTGACACTTCTTCTTCAACTTTAATAAGAAGCTGGTCCGGGAAAAGCGACTGCAAATAGATGGGAGCAGTACGTAGTGCAGAGAGAGTATCTTGTTTAACACTAGCATGCAAGCATTCCAGGTAACTGTCTCTACGCACAAGGGTAAAGTTTGCCATGTTGATGAAAACCGTTTCAGACAAGTCCTGCATTATTCAGGCCATGGCTTGAGAGATTGACCGGGTAAGCCACTGGTGGAGGTTCCAGGATCAAAAAAAGGACTGATCACTGGTAACCACTGAAGAGGGTTTCTTCACAGGTTCTACAGGCACAGCAAACATCTTGGAAACCAGCATAGCTTCTAATCTGGCAAAACGTTCAGCCCACTTCTCATCTAGGTCTTTGATTTCATCAGACCCTGGTTTGCTGCTGGATTTCTTCTTACTGCTAGTCTTGGGCGATTCATCAAATATCTTCTTCTTGCTAGCAGACGATTCAACAGAGGCAGATTCCTTGTGTACCCATCCCAAAAGCGTGAGCTCTGATGGATCCTCGAGAGTGGGGGTAGCACTAGCAGGGGAATCAAATTCTTCACACACGAATCGTCACTCACTCCCTTCTCTCTGCATCTCATGCATTTCTTGTGGCCATGAAACAAAACCATCATGTGGCCGCAAGTGCCTATCTTCTGTCCAGGGGATGATCAGAATACTAGTAGAATTATGTAGAAATACTTAAAAGTTCATAACGTCTCTCTGTAGAAAACACATCTGCACACTCCATGCGCCAAACAAAAAAGATGCTATAATGCACACTCTGTGACCGGTCCTGCCGGTAGTATATACAGGATGTCTTTTTCTGGCGTTTAGCGGAACTGGTCGCGCTGACCGGTAAACCAATTGTCCATTGGATAGGATATTAACTTATAAAAATTTAATTTACTTATTAAAATTGCCTTGTTGATAGATCCTTCAGTTCTGATCAAAGCCAATCAAATTGGGCCACTGTTTGGTCGTTCTGAGTTTTCTGGAATAACATCCTCTCTGATTTGTCTTCCAGAGAGTCCAATGTCTTTTGTCTCTCCTGCATTTTTAATTAGAACTTCACCTCAGTAATGGTAAGTATAGCACATGTTTAAGTACTAGGTGGGTCTTGGGAAGGGGTAGGGGAGAAGCCTGCCAATTTCCTTGGCCCCTCGGTTGTCCTATGTCCGCCACTAAGTGATGGCAACTCCCCTGATATGCGGTTTGTGGCTATGGGCTGTTCCGACTCCTCTGATGGGGCAGTATCTGAGGTGGACTCGAAACTGTGACCTCATGTGCAATCTTGAAAGCACTCGTGAAAGAGAAGTGTCACACAATGTGGGGGTTGAAGAAGGAAAAGTTCTTTTCAGCCACTTCTGCCTATCAGTTAGATGAAGTGTACCTTAGCCTTATTAAGTGTGTATTAACTTCCCATATATTGACTCTCAAACCAAAATTCAAAGGCAGCCTTGTTCATGTTATTCTCTTTAAAAAAGTCTTTCATAGTGCCTCCCATTTGTTGGGATGTTTGTTGTCCATAAGACATTTGTTATGCAAAAGCTCATTATATTTGGAGACAATCTTATTGGCTGATTTTCAGATCTTTTCAAATGACGCAAAAAGTGTGCAATATCAGAATTGGCACTTGGTTATGATCGAAAAGATGGCTTTAAGATCAACATACAACCTAAAAGATTCACTTTGTATTGGGTTTGCAATAGGTTTGTGACAAGGTTTACAAATGCGTATGATATGATAATTATCAGGAAAAGTGTATGATAATTTCAAACCATTTGAAATCATTGCAATGGTTGGAGAAAGCTATGAGATAGGATTGCGACCCTCGTGATAAGCATGATTATGGTTTGCAATGAAAAAGATTGAACTCCCAAAATTTTCGGGATAGTAAAACGATCTCAGAGAGGGATTGCAAAAAGGAAACAGCCAGTTTTGTGAACAGATTTATCAGATTTTATGACACTATGATAATTATACCATTCTACCGTTCTAATTATGTTCACCCTACTGGGGGGTGGACATATTATTTTTGCTTTTTCCGCCGTCTGTTGTCACACTTGGTTTCCGGTCATTTCAAGGAAAAGTATTTATCCTATCTTTACAAATTTGGTATGGGTGTTTATTGGGTCAATAGCTTGCATGGGATTGCTTTTGGTGAAGATAGCTCTATAGCTAACTGAGTAATAGCTACTTAGCTACTTTTGTGTACTTCTTTTGTTTCCGGGCATTTTAAGGAAAAATATTTGACATATCTTTACCAAATTTGGTATGACCAATAGTTAGGTCAATAGCTTGCTTGGTATTGCAAATTTGGTATGAGCAATAGATTGGTCAATAGCTTGCTTGGTATTGGTGATAATACCTTTATAGCTAACTGAGTAATAGCTACTGTGCTATATAGCTATTATGGTATTTGAGTTGTCTTTTTTTCTGGACATTTTAATGAAACAATGTTTTCTAGCTTCACAAAAATTTATATAAAGGATAATTGGGTCAATAGTTTGGCCAGGATAGCTTTTGGTTGATGATAGCTTTGTAGCTATCTGAGTAATAGCTGCTTTGCTACTTGAGCCTACTCTGAATTGCATTTCTGTTTTCACTCTTTTAAAGGAAACATATTTAACTCATCTTTGTAAAATTTGGTATAAAGGTTCATAGGGTCTACTGTTTGCTTGCTATTTGTTGTTGATGGTAATAGCTTTAATGAGTAATAGAGTAATAGCTACATAGCAAAAAACATAAATATGTCTATTTCCTAAACCATGCGAGATAGAGCGATTTTGTCGAAATTTTTGACCCACAGCGTATCTAGGTAATGTACTATTGACACTTTTCCAAAAATGGCTGCTATTTTGAATTTTCACCAATTTTCACAGTCTGCCACTGTGGCCTAGCGGGTAACACACTTGTCTAGGAACTCAGAGGACGTGGGTTCAAACCCAGGTACAGGCAGATACATAGTGGCTCGGATGACCACTTAAAATGGCGGTCCTCTGTCATTGGGTCCTATCCCCAGTGGCAGGCTAAAGAACCTCAAGGACGTTGATAAATGGTCATCCTTGAGCCTCTATCTTCCAGTTAGGGGAATGTCAGTTACTTGTGAGTTGGGGCTGTACTTGTGCAGTCGGATTGGTTAAATAGCGCTTTGAGTCCTGTAGTATATGGGGATATTGTGCTGAGTATAAATACACAATACAAAAAAAAAAAATGTAAAACACAATTTGATTCTATCTTCTTAAACGTGCGAAATCGAGCGATTTCGTTGAAACTTTCGATCCACAGGGTATTTTAGAAAACTACTCTAGCGTCCTATTTCTAGTTTTGATGTTCATAGTGCTATGTGTGTTTTTGTGATCATATGTCTTGTGTTGAAATTTGATTTACTAAAGCAGTGTGCTTTAATATGTTAAAGTGAAGGGTCACACAATGACAAATAGAAACTTTAAGTCGCCTTTTTTTATTTCAGCTTTTTTTCACGCCCTGCTATGAATGACTAGCCACAGTGCTGTATTTATAATTGAATGTGTTTATAAGGTGAAGTACTTGTTCATTAAGCTCAAGACAATCACCAGTTTGTATATTTTATTGGGTGTTATTTTATAATAGTTACTGTATTGTTTAGAATAAAAAGTGTGATACAGAATCAATGATCATGTTAATTAAGTGGTAACAAACTTAGGAATGTCTTTTGTTTTGGGTGATGTATTCCCATCTGTTTCCCTTTGGGACATGTAAATCTTTGCTGTTAATTATAATTGTAGGAACTGAGGGCTTTCTTATTACTTTCTGCTTGGTGTGAAATAATTCACAGCTTACAAGATTGCCGATTGGTTATGGGTTCAGTTTTATGCCCTCTCTATTCTTTTTGGGATCTCTCCTGATAGGATTTCCTCATGTCAATGGGGAAATCTTTCCTGATGTACTGGTGGTAGGAATTACTATCATGGAAGTCTCTTTATGACATGATTGCGTTTGTGTCCTATGATTATGATACAATTTTTGCGTGGGTGTTTGGGGATGGGTTTAGTCAGCATATTGTATTCAAAGCCATTGATATCAGCTTTGGTTCATATTCGTTACTGATTTGGATTAGGTCTTTTAAATTTGAGAACCACTCTTTGGAGAAATGGGTAATTGTTCACTGCCAAACAATTTAGGCTGTAGTGTGTTCAGTTGATTGTGATGTACTTGTGCTACCCCTGTGTTCAATTGATGATTTCTCACAACAGCTACATAACTCTCATCAGGAGACAAAATTAGTGTTTGCTGGAAAATTAAGTTTATCATGTGAAACCTTCCTTACAGAATTAAAACTGATTTCATTTTTTTCACAAAGATCTATTTTTTTCAAAGAGTAAGAGTTTTGGTTCCATTTTAAGCTGGATAGATTTCTGTATGAGCTAATACAGCTGCCACGTTTGGATCTATTATCCTTTTTTTTTCTAATGGTGATTACTAACCAAGGTTGTTCAGTAACATATCTATTTTTCTTGAGTTTTAGAATATACAGTCAACCTCAACAATAGCCACATTCAACCAGCACAACTCTGTCTCTTCTAGGCTCAGTACATACATGCCACTCACAACATGTGTCCTTATTCTTTGCACAGTTTTGATGAAGCTATTTCTCTATATCTTCTGCTGCACAGCTTCTGCTGCCTGAAAGGAAGGGTTGGTGATTGTTTCAGGATTTAGGGTTTAAAGGACATATCGTGCAGTTTTGCAGCAATTAGAAGAAAGTTATCAGTAAAAAGCAGAGGAGAAAAAAAAATAACTTTAATTGTAAGCATTCTGTCAAAATGTAAATATAAATAAAAATATATTTTAGACTGAAACATCTGAAAAAGCTTTTAAAATGAAGCTGGATTTAAGAAGTGACTTTTAGCTATTATTGCACTTTAGGCATAGCTGGCGGCACAAAATGGCAATTGTAATCAAAGAAAAAGTAAATTGGCTCTGCAGTCACTCCAATGAATTTGTCAACTTTGTGGACACTTATTTTTGATATATAGACCCTATTTAGGTCATATTTATAAATTCGTTCATCTGAGTAACCAGAGCAAATGTCACATGGAGATTCTAGAGTAACACATGGATCATCGCCTCTATTTGCTTCCCTACAGGAAGGACAATAATTGTGGTTATCAAATGGAAGACAGAAATGTCAACACTTCAAAGATCAAGGTTTCTCTTTGTTTGTTCTTTGGGTATTGGAGGACATTTTTACTTTAATAAAAGATGCGTAAACAAACCTGAACCGAGAAAACTCACAAATCACAAAACAGTAAAGAAATACTTATCCTGTCAAAATGGAAGTTTCACAGAATAGTGTGTATCATTAATAAGGTAAAATAGCCAAGTTATAACCAACAATACATAAAAACTGGGAAATCAAAGTAAAATATGAATGCACAAAGCAAACGCTTCCAAATCACGCGGCCAACGAAAAAAGGAGGAAGAGTTGAGAAGAGTTCCATGAGAGTACAACCTGAGGCTACGGCCAAAACTAAATGTCTATTTTTCTTGGACGTTGGCCGGATACCTGCGACCTCCCGAGTTAGCATTCAGTTCCACTTGGTAAGCATGTAGCTTATAAAAGCTACATTTAAGTAATTAAAATTTTCATTTTAGGTCATATTTATAAATTCATGAGTGTTAATATGTATGAGGTTTATACAGGCAGTTTATGATTCATATAACATTTAAACCCATTGCCTTGTAAAGACATAAGAAGGTTAGGTACAGGTTGCCTGAGGGTAAGTCTACATGTTAGTGTTACTCTTGTGTTAAATGTCTAGTTAATAAAGGCCATATCATGTGGGCTATTACAGTCAATCACCGAAAGAACGTGGAATGTTTAGGCCCCCCCCCCCCCCCCCCCCCCCCCCCCCCCGGGCCACGTTCTTATTTTCCATACAGGCATTTTGGCCCCCCCCCCCCCCAGGGGCACATTCTTATTTTCCATACATCACTTTTGAGGCCCCCCCCCCCCCCCCCCCCCCGCGTTCTTATTTATGGTAAAATTTACAAACAAATAAGTTACTTAACACCTTTATTTAAACTGTAAAATATAACTGTAATTGCAAAATATATATATTTTGTATATTTTCCTCAGCATCAGACTCCTCACACATCTCATAATTTAACAAGGCCTCTAGCTGATCAACTTCATCCTGTGTATATCCCTCAAACTCCACCTCCTCTTCATCAGACTCAAATAAATCACAAAGATGTGTTGGCATTTGTTTGTTTTTGGAATTAGTGTCACTTTTGGCTTTGTCTTTATGCTTTGTCTCTGTGTGTACTTAAAGGTTGCCCTTGTTTCCCTTGACAAAGATTTTGCACACATTACACCACTGTCCTTCAGACTGACCTTTTGACTGTGTCTGATGCTTCCATTTATGCACTTTTAAACTCCCAGCATTACCTGGCACAAATTGCTCACAAATATCACAAGTATTTCCAGGCTTGTTTTTAACAAATGGGGGAGAATCATAGGAAGACCCATCACTTTTTTCACAAATTTCCACATACTTTTTGTTTTCAGTTTATGTTATGATCTGTATTCACTAGTTCCTGCTATATATACAGAAATATGAAGACAGATTGCAATTAACATTGTCCTGCATTATACTTTATATTTATCTTGGATAAATCAGACATCCTGTTGATTCAAGAACATTGGCTCTTATGCGACAATCTTGATATCTACAAAAATGTAATGGCAAATTGTGAAATTCATGGCACTTCTGGAATGGATAAAAAGAAGTTACTAACTGGTAGACCATTTGGCGGAACTGCAATTCTTTGGAAGTCCAACCTAAATGCATCTGTAACTCCCATTAACATCCCAAATTCGAGGATAAGTGGTATCAACATAATAATAGAGCAGAAACACCTACTTATCTTTAATGTTTACATGCCATGTGAATCTGACACTTCTCATAGGGATGATTTTTTGTTCTGCTTAAGTCTAATATCTAGCTACTGTGACTCTCACAAATATGATGCAGTGATTCTTGGGGGAGATTTCAACACAGACTTCTCAAGAGGTGCTTCCACTTATACTAAATGTCTTTCTGATTTTTTGTCCAAGGAAGGTCTGAGCATCGTGCCCCCATCTGATCCTATCAATTACACATATGAAAGTAAATCCTGCTGTGAACGTTCATGGTTAGATCATATCTTTGTATCTAATCTGTTAAAAGACTCTGTGCTTGAGTACTATGTGTCTCATGAAGGTCATAATACATCAGATCATTCTCCAATAAGCATGCATCTTGATATAAAATGTACAAATGTTCCGGCGAGTGAAGGCGACAACATGCACATTCCCAAACCAATGTGGATGAGGGCCTCTGTTGAAAACCTGGACAAATACAAAAGTGATTTGAACTACTTGCTAGCTCAAAAGAATATTTCTAAATGTGTCATATCTTGTAATAATGTAATGTGTACTCAAAAGACACACAGAAATCTCATTAAAGAACTGTATGATCATATAGTGTCAGCCTGTCTAACTGCCTCAAAATCTAATATCCCATATTCTTCCAACACACAAAGAAATAGGCACATCATCCCTGGATGGAATAAATGGGTCAAAGAGTACCATGAAAAAGCAATTTTTTGGCACAACATTTGGAAGAGTTGTGGTTGTCCTCATCATGGATTAGTCGCTGATATACGGCGATCAACACGTGCTCAATATCACAGAGTAGTCAAACAGGTGAAAAGAAACCAGGATGCTATTGTGATGACTAATGTCGCTAGCTCTCTTAGGTCAAACAATACTATACAATTATGGGAGAACATCAGAAAACTTTGTTCAAAGTCTAACACCCCAGCAGTCAGTATGGACAACACACAAGGCAGAAGCGACATTGCTTCTTTATTTAGAGATAAGTATGCTAAGCTTTACAGCAGTGTTCCAACAAGTACAGGTGACTTGCATTATCTTACAAATTACGTTGAAAAGGAAATAACTTCACGCTGCTTCACAAAAAGATGCTATCATGATCATCATATTCGTGTCCAAGATGTCAAACTTGCCATAGACCAGTTGAAATCTGGCAAACATGGTGGTCACAAATGTTTTTTCACTGATCACCTGATACACGGGAATGATAGACTGCATGTGATGCTGTCTTTACTACTTAGTAATATGATCACCCATAACATTGTGCCTGATGATCTCCTGGAATCTGTCCTGATTCCTATCCCGAAAGATAAAAGGAAATCTCTGAATGACTCAAAAAATTATCGTGCCATTGCCATGGGTAGTATTTTATTGAAGTTGCTGGACTTATGCATATTAAATAGGCATAAACACACCCTCAACACTAGTGACCTGCAGTTCGGTTTTAAAAAGGACCATTCTACGAATCAGTGTTCATTTGTTGTGAGGGAAGTTATACAGTACTATAACAATAAAAATACTGATGTTCATGTCATGCTTCTAGATGCCTCTCAGGCATTTGATAGAGTGCAATATGCTACCTTGTTCAAACTTCTATGTAATCGTGGCCTGTGCCCGGTAGTCACTAGATTGCTTCTTAATCTGTATACACATCAAATAATGTGTGTCAATTGGATAAATACACTCTCTGAACCCTTTACTATAAAGAATGGTGTCAAACAAGGGGGAGTCCTTTCGCCAACCTTATTTGCCATATATGTTGATGGCTTGTTTCAGCATTTCACACAACAGAGACTTGGGTGCCACATAGGGTGTACCTTCACAGGTGCCCTGGGATATGCAGATGATATAATCCTGTTAGCCCCTTCTAAGAATGCATTAAACAGTATGTTAGACATTGCCAATAAATTTGCAGAAACAAACAGTATTATTTTTAATGCAAGTAAATGTAAATATCTTATTATGGGTAAATCTAGTGTAGAACAGAACTCTATCTTTTTTAACAATGTAAATATTCAAAGCTCTAAATGGGAAAGACATCTTGGTAACCTGCTGGACAGTTGTAGAAGTGACAAATATGTAACTGATGCTGTTCATACAATGTATTCTAGATTTAATTCATTAATGTTTAAATTCCATTCTGCTACTAGTGAGCTAAAGTATTTTCTGTTTAAAACATACTGTATGGCACTGTATGGATGTCAGTTATGGAATTTTGACTCCAGTATCACTGAAAAGGTGTATATTGCCTGGCGTAAATGCTGCAGACGTCTTCTTCAGGTTTCTAATAGAACACATTCAAACCTTATTCATCTACTCTGTGCCGATGTTGATATTGATGTGCAATTACACAGACGACAATTAAAGTTTCTTCAGAATTGTCAATCTAGTCCAAATAGTATTGTTCGACTCTGTTACAACCTTGTCTTGAGAGGGAGTAAATCTGATGTATCTTGTAGTCTAAACTACTTAAGTTCACAATATTCATTAGACAAATATCAGCTATATTGTTACAACAGAATGGAATGCTTCAAGGTTCCCAGTGAACAAGATATTGCTATAGCTGGTACTATTAATGATTTCATTGAAATGAGAGATTGTGCTCTACTTCCTGATTGTGACAAAAATAACATCTCTCATATTATAGATTTCCTCAGCTCTAGTTAGAGCGACTTATTTTCAGATAATATGTAAAAAAATATATAGTTGATCTCATTTCTGTACATTCAAGTTCTCATGTTTTTATTTTCCTGTGTTTTGTGTTCAGTTTGAAGTGTTATTGTACATGCTTTAATGATCACTGTGCAACTTAACGAATAAATGAATTATTATTATTAGTCTTTTATGGGGTTACCTACAATCAATTAAGTTATCTTACTACTATGTGATGTTGTTTTGATGAACTTCACCTGAGCATGAGTGAGTAGGTAAGGGATTTAGAGATGAAACACACCACATTGTATTAACACTTATATAATCAAAACATCAAAAGTTAAGTGGGTCTTTGCAACAATAACTGATGTAGTTTGATATCTTTGATATAGTTTTATCCTGAGTATATTTCAAACAAATTCTTTGTTGCACCCTTCTTAAAAGGGCATTGAATAATTTCAATAAAACATTTCTTTTTTTTCTTTTAAGCAGGGTTTTTCCTTTTAAGCAGGGTTTTTCCTGAGTACATTTCAAACATTATTTGTGATACTTTTCCTGAAAAGCTTATAAACAAATTTCAATACTAAATGTCTTGTAATTGCTTTGCATTTTGTTTTTCCTTGTTGTATTTCAAAATTAAAATATTATTCCTTACACTTTTCTTGAAAGTATTCTGAAAATAATAAAAAATTAAGTGCAGTTTAATATGATTCTTTAGACACATGAATGTTACTGTCATTTTTTTTTTTTTTTTTTTTTTGTTCTTACAAGTTCTTTGAAATGGATGGAGGTATTTTGACGTTCTTATTTTTGGTAAAAATTAGCAGGCCCATTTTGCCCCACATTCTTATTTTTGGTAAAAATTAGTAAGGCCATTTGGGGGGGGGCCAAGTTCTTATTTTCGGGCGTTCTTATTTTCGGTGATTGACTGTATTACATGTTTAGGTATATCTTATATTCTTGGCATATGGACACTAGGCCCAAGTTAACAATTATATGACCAGATGGCATTATATTTAGACCTAGTTCCCATCTAAGTATTAAATTTTTCTTTTTCATGACAGAGAATACAACCATATGGTTGCACATGTTGATATCAACGTATGTGAACTCTAAGTGTATTTATGGACTACTTGTAAGTGTAAAGTAGGTCATATGTAATTACAATTATAGAGCACATGAAGAGAAACACCATATACTTTACTTGGTTCATGGTCAGTTTATTCACACTTTTTGACAGAAGTATATATGAATACATTGTAGAAAATTGTTGAATAAGAATATGTTGGTATGAATAAGCTTGTCCTGGTGGGTTTCCTGGAGCATAATTGCTCTAAGAAGTCATTGTCCATCTTGTCGGTCTCTGGTGAGGCATCAGTGTCAACAAGATTCGGGCCCTGGGTGATCTCAGTTTTGATCTTCCCTGTAAGTTGGTTACTGGCAGCAGTGGTGATAGTCCTGGTTGGTACAAATCTGAGGATAGTGTCTCTGACTGTACTGAGGTGGTGTTTGAGTTATCTTCCTTAAACAGGGCTGTGATGCATACCATGGGTGAGGGGTAGCTCTCTTGGTTATTTTTTTACACGAGTGCCACGTGTGGGGCTAACTACAGGGTCTGGGTGGGATTGTGTCTCAGCCTTTGGGAGACCTGTTCTTTGGTCTGGCTGCTTTTAGAGTATCCAGGTAGGGAATTCAGAAGACCAATTTGTGAGGTGGGGGTAGTGGCCCTTTCCAAATTGGGTTTAGAAAACACAATCATTATGTCACTTCCCACTCTGTCAACAAATATCCTTGGGCATTTTTCAAAACTAGCAATGGCCAGTCCATCCTTGAGTTAAGTGATCTCATCAGCGGTGAGGATTATGAGAGGGTCTTTGTTATGTTGACTTATCTACCATGTGTAGGCAAGATATATCTGTGTTAACTTCTCTGCACATTTTGGAGCACAGGGTTGTCCTTTCAAGGTCTTCAGAGTCAGAAGTTGATTGTGCATCATCTTCTTCTGAGTCACTAACTGTAAAGTCCATGTATATATGAGTGATATCACTTGATATGATATCACTTGATAACCATTTCGGTCAATGGTTTTATTTGCCTGGGTGGTGACTGGTGCCCAGTGTGGTGGTTTGATGGAGATGGTTGGTGACTGGTACTGTGTTTGTTTTTCTGGTCATCAATGTCTTGTTGCAGACATTTCTTGGAGTGTATATTTGTATATTTTTGTACAGTTGATACAATTATAGCTTACTCCTAAATGTTGGTTGGTTTTATGCCTCTTTAAACTGGACTATTTTGTGAAAGCTGTTTCACAAATCCCACATACAAATTTTAGTTTAATGTCCATTTTTGTATTGTTAATAGTGTTATAAATACAAAACAATATGTTTTAATAATGTTAAATCACAGATTTCACAAGTGTAATCAGTTATTGATTAAAAACATTAATCATATATCCAGCCTTGATCAAGGTAACAATATGAACTGGTAACCTGATTTGTGACGTGATTATGTTTTACGAAATGGCTGTTGTTATGTCATAAATGCTGTTACGTCACAAATGTCGCATAATGAGGGAATTCCCTATTTTTGAGGGAATCCTTACTGCATCATGTGGGTAATGCCCTAGTGTCTTCTAATTGCTGTGTTAGAGTGTAGGACATTATATTCTGCTAATCTAGTGAATGTGCATATAGAAAACAACAAGATCAAGAAGTCTCTAGAGTGCGAGGGGAGACAAAAATACACAATCAGCTAGATAAATTGATTGATGCGAATTGGATGTACAGCTCCAATTTTCCACATCCACCACTGCCCACGCCTTCTGTGAAACTACGTGGGAGTGTTGTATTTGGGAGTGCCCCATTCCAGGATTGAGGACGACATATTCCTAACAGAATGTCCTTTCCAGGTGTGATCCTGTTATCCTTGGGTTTATTGACAGAGACTTTGTGTTCATAGATTCTTAGTCTTAGAACTAATCTTATAAGCATTTATGGACATCCTACAGAAAAAACTGTTGTGGTAAAAAAGGTAACCAAAGGAAAATATTTAAGGTTCCAAAAGGAGATAAAAATGTTCACTACTTGAGTTTGCACAAATATAACATGAGTAAATGTGAAAATGTCAGTGTGAAGGTGATAGGTGATATGAGAACCTTAAAAACAAACAGTCGCTTGCCAGTCTGATATGCTACAGGTAATTCTCCAGCCACATCCGCTGGGCCATATGTTTCCACTGTTTTGTGATTACTCACAAAGATGATATAAAATCAATCCCTGGTGAATGTGTTCCTGCAATGAAATTCTGCAAGCTTCACGTTGATCTTACAACCAGTATGGTGTGCATGGAGTGAAAACAACATTCAGCTCTAGAGCTAGAGTCAAATCAAGTAGTCATAAATGATGGTGGTCTCACTTAAGATCATATTTTGACTGCTTTAATTTTCAGCTTTACATGTACTCCTCAATATCGTCTAGTAATGTATCTCATAGAGAATAAATTCAGTTTTTTCTTTTGCTTTTGAATCTAATTGGTTTTCTTAGCATAAATTGTTCCAATCATGGATAAATTGTTTATTGATAATCAGTTGGAAAATATTAATGTCTTGTAGTTCTGGAGTCCAAAGGTCTTTGTTATTCACAGTGAGGTAATAAACTTCAGCAGATGATTTCAAGGTAGGGATTAATCTAATTTGGAAACTCTTGTTCTTTTTTTCACTCTTATGTTTAGAGCAGCATTTAAGTCATGACCAAATATCTTCTTGTTTATCTTGGAAATATGTACAGCTCAATACGGTCTTGGGGTGGTCCCGTTAGTTTGGTTAGTTTGTTTTTTTTCCCCCCGGTTTTTTTTTTTTTTTTGCCTTGCTGACATTTTAGAAACTTATTTGCATTTCTTGGTTAAATTGAGAATGTTGTAAATCAGGTTAGTTACTATGGTTTTTGAGGTAGAGCAGTTTCTTAGTTTTCTCAGTTCCAGACAGAGGCCATCTTTTTAAAAGGTGGGACTTTTTGCCTGTTGTGTTTGTCCCTTCAGATGAGAGTCCTGCATTTCAGTTGCTCTGTTATGCATTTTTTGGCACCTTTGCTGCAATCATATTTGTTCACATTGGAATAGCCCCTATGATTGCATAATACCTAAAAAGTATTGAGAAAGTTTGGTATAGCTGCTTAATTCTGATATTGCTTGCTCAAAGATATATACGGATTTGACCTGAGAACAAAAAATTCAAGCAGTTGAGACACTTGAAATGCACACTGCAAAAAATTGCTCTCCAAAGAAAACATGATTTTATTTTTAATATATAACAATGTACACTTTCTTCAAATAAAAGCATCAGAAAGTATAACAGTATGCCTTCAAATTGATATAAATATCATATTTGTAGCTTCAATAAAAGAACCAATTGAAATGATTTCACTAGATGCCAACAGCCATGAATCTTTTGTAATATTAAAAAAACTATACAAAGAACACAAAATTAAATTATACTACTGGAAATGAGCAGTGACTGTTTTTCATTGGGTTGCAGTTCAAAACAAGACAAAAATAAATTTCCCTTTGTAACTAGTTACTTTATTTCTTGTTTATACTTTTTATTTGATGAAAGTTGGTGCAATAATAGCCACAAAATGTGGAAAAGTGCTCACTATATAAGAAGTTATGCTTTCATAATCAATGTTCAGTTCCTTAAGGTAGTCAATGAAATCACCATTTAGGGGATGGGGAATGTGGTTAGTCTTAAATATCGGAAGAAATTTTTTACTTAGATTTTCTTAAATTACAAAACATCTCAGAAACAGCCAAAATGCAGTAATTTTAGGTTCATGTCTGATCGTAAATGCATTGAATTCTATCCATGCAGATTGATTGAATAATTTAACATTATGCCTTTGACCTTTGTTGTGATTATAATGTGACGGGACTATAATATAAGCAATCATCCATGTCGCTGTGTATCTGGCCATACCTGACTTACATCTTCACTTGAGCAATGCTTCTTTTGTTGTGGCCACTTTGGTTTATTTTGTTTGTACAGGCCTATCTCCCCTATCAGACTCTATTATGGATACTGACCTCTGTTTTTTGGGAACTGGACTATCCCTTTTTGGACATCGGCGCCATAGAGGATGTTTACGTCAATTTCAGCACTTTATTAGACAAATGTTTTTTACTTATTTACTTACTAATTTTTCTCCATAATTCACTTTTTTATCAAAGCTCCTCAGATAATATTATGATGTTTAATACATTGTTCCATTAAAATTTCCTTTTCAACTCTAAGCCAATTTTAACTTCTTTCTCTACCTTGTTTCCCTTGTGAAAGAAATTGTTTTCAATGTGCATTTGTTATCCAATTCTTGTTCAGAACTCTTCTCAACTGTACTTAATTCATCCATCGTGACACAAAAAGTAGACGAGAATGTTTACATCATGTGATGAAATCTCTGGTTATAATGCGTTTTTACAAATTCTCGCAAGTTTAAGACTAAGAGAGGATTACGAAAATTGTCTTAGCTAGGTCATACTTTGTAAATACCAAGTTTCGATCTATCTTAACTGAGACGAATGTCATTAATTTTATGACTAAGATTAGGAATGTTAGTGAGTACCAACCCAGGAGCATTACAAACTGCCTCCAGAACCTGTCAGCTTGTTGAGGTTTAAGCTAGCATTCACTTGGTATTCACAAATTTTCCACTAAATTAAAATATTTTAATTTTTTGTTATGTTGATTATTATCGAAAAACAAACATAATGTATCAGTTCGCTATGCATTTATAGCTATTAAGTAAAATCTTTCCTGTGATCCTCTATGTTTGATGTTAGATGTTAAACTTTAAAAATATATTTTGGAATTTTTCGTTGGTCACTGGCTGTTGGCCAGGGGAAGAGATGCATCCATAAATTTGAGGTGTACAGGGCAGTGACATTCTGTTTCTCCTTTCTAGTATGAACACTAAGTCTTTATTTCTGGCGTAATCTGGTAGGTGAGATTGCTTCCAACATCAAGAACATCAGAAATCAGTGGGAAACAAAGTACAGGGGATTGTTTGAAAAAGATGAGAGTTCACTACACTGACTATGTTGAAGTAGATTATACATTTTAAGCCCACATTTCATATACAAATGTATGCTATGGCCTCAGTGGAATTTCTTTTTCAATAATAGATTTGACAGCTCCATCCAGTGGACTTTTTACACTGAAAGTTACATTCAGTTTGTTGTGGAAAATTATTTAAGTTCTCTCTACTTGAGTGTGTTGAGATTGGCTCCAACTTTTTCCCAGGGACTTTCTTTCAATGGAGTCATCATTAGAGATTCATATGTGTTTGAGATTTAGTGTGTATAGCAGTGCTCACAATGTTCCATTAAAGTTTTCATGTACTGAGTTATTCTTGGCCAACAGCTGTCCACTGTTAACTTTATTCATTCAAGATTTCAGGTTGTTAATAAGCGGGAATGAAAATCCCATTTCCACATAATACGATTCCATTTTGCTGTGACATTTGTCCATGCATAATAAAGAAGTCTTTAGCAGCACTAGAAATATCATGTTATCATGTAGAAAGCCAACAAGACTGTACATGCTTCTTGATTGTACTTGGTTGGTTTTCTGTGGCTCAACAGGCAGGCCAGCTGGCAGATTTACTACCAATGTAACTGGTAACATCTTCAAGGCTGCATATCAAGAGTCACCATGAACAGGAATCCTAGATAATGTGTCTGTAGATAACAAAGTTTTCCTAGGTGGATATGCAGCATTTACATTGAAGTTTAGCATTCACATTAGCAGACTCTGACATGTAATTGGTGTGTCATCCCATGTTCAGACAGACCAATGGCTTGTGGTCTGTGGCAAGGTAAATGAATCCAGCCCAACCTTGAAAATTTATCACAGGTCCACACAGCAGCCAAACATTTTCCTTTACAATAATGAGATGTTTATAAAATGGAGTGATATCCTGCATTTTTTGTGTTTAGCATTTTTTCTTGTAACTCTGTGTTATATGTCCTGTTGCATTTGTTTGTATTTTGTATTCTTGTATCCCTTTGTATGTATTATATGTTCAAAATTACTAAAACAAGTCAGTAAGATGTTTTTCAACATTTGCTAGATCGGGAAGATAGCACCCTAGATGGTTGATCATTCCAAAAACCTGGTTTTCAACAGGAAGTTGGCCAATGGCTCGCATTTTCTTGATCATCAACACAATTCAGGCTTCACAGATGTATTTACTGTAACAATTTTAAGATCAATACAATGTGTAATGTTTCCATTTTTTTCATCACAGGTACCAGGAGAGCATACAATTAGTGGGTTCAATCACCCTTGTAACCACATTGTTCTTTTCCATCCTTTCCTGTACATCGTTTACATTTTTCAATAAAGGTATGGGGACAGTCTGGGGATGTTTGTACAGAACGGAATGACAAACTCTTACAGTGACATCCATACAGATCACCAAAAACCTTGTTTTAAACATTTTGTATTCACTTTACAAGACCCATTTCATTTGCTACTGTATGATTTAGTAAGCTGGTAACACCTCCAGTAACCACAAAAACTTTGTGTTCATGTATTCTGCCTTTGCCATAAATTATTCAGTGCAGTGAATAAGCATACATAACTGGCATTTAGCTTAAAGTTCATGATCCATTCATATTTGTATGTACATACAAATGAATATCGAAATGGGAAAAGTCTCAAAGTTTCATAATTTTTAGTTTACTGAATTTTCCCGTATTAATACTTATTCTTTACGTGCACTTTCTTTCTTAGATGTTATTTTCTCTACTTAAACACTATTTGGAAACTGACACGGTGACACCACTCTGAAAGTATCCCAATATGTGTACTCTTTCACTACTTCTATATCTCATGGTGTTGAAAACTATTTTCCCAGGCTGTGGGGTACCAGCATCTCTGATGCTTAATTTTTTTTGTAATCAGAATATGTTGTAGCCCCTGCTTTTAAATTTTTTGGTCATTCAATGAAGATTTTGATACAATGAATTATAGTTGTTAAATAAGGGAACTTTGCTTTGAAATGGACTGAAAGAGTGTCTCTAATATGACAAGAAATTACAACTTATTCAACATTAGATTTGTCCAGTGCCATAATATTTTGATAATTGTTGTTTCAGAATAGCCTGTATGGTCTGCTAGAAATTAAATGGACATGTTAGATCAGAGTTTCACAATTGTGGTGAAAGAAAATTGATCCATCTTCCTCATTTCTGTCAAGGAAATTGGATGCTTTAATGAAAGCATCCCAGTGAATTCTGTATAGTATTAAAATTTTATGTCATTTTCAGATATGCATCTTACAGACAGTTTTGTGTCTTAACTAAGAACTTAATTTGATCTGAGGCATTCTCACATTCTTGCTTTAAACAGTTTTAAGCTTTCTTCAGACACTTTCTCTTCTGATGTGCAGGTTTCATCATTTTCTGATGACAAAGGACAGAGTTCATCAATTTCTTCAGAACTCAATTCATCTTCCTCTGATAAATGATTTGTGCCTTTGGGACTTTGAAATTCTAGTTGCTGGCATTTGTGACATGTATTTTTGGTAGATTTATATCTTTTTATCCTTCACAAGATTCAGGAGTACAAATTTTACCTGCAAAAATATAGATTGCACAAAGTCTCCATGGCTTGGATCTGAGTTTGGACGACCTAAATAAATAATGCTTTTTGTGTTAGATGCAGAGAATAAAATACATTGCTATTTCATTGGCAAGAGGCACTAATAATGTAATTGTCATTGCGAAGTATATAACCTAAAGTTGGAAAGTTTTCATTCCTAGACAAAAAAAATCTATTAAATTACAGTCTTTGAATATTTATAGGTTGTACCCACAAAAATAAACCCAACTGGCTACTGACATATTGCATATCATCTGTTGACATGAATTCCCAATAAACCCTAATAATTGCAGTGGTGAGACGACTGTGATAGGTAGAGAATATGTATATTCACAGCAGTATTACAGCTTTGATATGTATATTGACTATGTGGAACTTGTCATGCATATTTTAGGTTGCTTACTTTAGCATCACATTTGACTGAGATATTAGTGATTTTGAATGCTGTCTGACATCATGACTTTGGGCTATAGTATCTAAGGTGCAGACTGTACATTAATTTGATCTTGGTTTCAGTTTTATATCAGTTTCAGCACTATGAATGTTCCACAGTATTTTACTGTGTATATTATAATTGAAATTTATCATTAATTATCCAAGTTATTTGATGCAACATGTATAAATATGTATATGTAATAAATGTATTTGTAATTGACCACTGGTAATTGAAGAAGTAATTTTAATTGAGCAAAGTAATTGACCCCAACCCTGGTTAGCCATAAAACAGTTTTGTAGTTAAATTTACTTAACACATACAAGTAGTGATATTTGATATATATATTAAAGACAGACACATAGTGCACAAGTATCATGGACACGCATACACCAATGAGTAGAACTGAGGGACATTTCACACATAGACAAGAAACATACACAAACAGCAAGACTTTCTTAATTCTGAAATTTAATTTTGCAAATAATTAAGCAGATCTCTATACAACTTATTAAAGGTTTCCATTTTATTTCCAGTGTTATGTGTCATGTATAGGACATTCAATTTTTATTTTATTACAGCCAGATATTCATTGAAGATAACCGTTTTTTTAACTCTTTTTTGGTATAGGAACCATTTACCACACAATACCAAGAAATTCATACATTTAGTTTGGAAATTTTTATGTGTGCTTAAGCCTAACAAGATCTCACAAACTGTGAAATGTATATTTAAATTTAAAACTTCATAAATTACATGTGATACTTTTCTCCAAAACTCTATGCTTATGCGACAATAATAAAAGTGTGTTCTATTGTATCGACTGATGTGCAGTCGCTGCACTTGGGACTATCTAGTATATTCCATTTATAAAGGTTATCATTACAATTAATTATTCTATGTATAATCTTAAATTGAAAGCTTTGTAAACAGGGTTCTTGTACTATCTTATAGGGCAATGCAAAAGTGATATGCCATTCATGTGTTTCTAAGAAAGGGTAAATATTTATCCAAGTACTTAGTGAAGTTGGAGGTTTTGATATCCTGCTGACCAATTCTTGGTATATTTCTCTGGTTTATATTTTACTTAATAATTGTTTTAATTTATTTTGATGTATGGCGCTTCAGTCTATCTGTATCAGTAAAAGGTAAGTTTCTTGTCAGGTAAGTTTCTTGTCAGATGAACAATTACTTTTGAAATTACACTTTTAAGTCTCATATATTGGAAACAATTCAGTTTCCAATTTAAGTTTTCATTTATTTTATTTATATTTAACATTAATCCTGTTGTTAGATTCAGTAAATCCATAATTTTTACAGAAAGATTTTGGTTGCTGTTTGACAAGACTGCATTTCCTTTGGTAATTGAGTTTGAGTGGAAAATGTACTCATTTAATATTTCAGTATCTCCAACAGGCTTTATATTAAAAAAAAAACAATTATTTTAATAGTTGTTTATGAAAGTCACTTTTGCACTGAGAGATCCAAGTCTCTGGTATCTTATGTGACAGGTGGGTAGGGTTTAAGTTAAGCATACAGAGTGTTAATATTTTCCATTTACAATCTCTTTAATTAGTTAGTCTTTTTATCCATGATATTTTACTTGTACTGTTTACCAAATACACATCTGGCATACCTAATCCTCCTTCATTAATATTGTTAATCATAGTTTCTCTCTTAACCTTGGGAGTTTTACCATCCCAGAGAAAAGAGAATATTAGTTTATCTAGTTTTTGTAAAATATATACTGGTACAAACAGAACTGAAAATGAGAAAGTCATTTGAGATATTATGAAATAGTTTAGAATTGTATCTTTGCCTTTTAACGATAAAGCTCTCATTGACCAAACATTCAATAAAATCTCTATCTTTTTAATTTTTTCATCAAAGTTTAGACTAATTTTATCACTCTTTTTATTGGCGAACCAGATACCTAAAGTTTTAAAAGCTCCAATGTTGTATTGTAATTTTTTTCAGTTCTTGTGCGAGTGTTATATTTTTATGAACGTTTTCACCAAGTGGGATTATTTCACTTTTATCAAGATTCAATGTGAGACCTGATACTGAGGCAAATGTTTGAAATAATGAATGCTAATGACAGCTGACTCTAAGTCAGGTAAAGATAAGGTGGTGTCATCTGCTAGTTGTGTTATTTGGAAGCTTCTATTATTACATGTTATACCTCTAATTTTATCATTTTCCCTTACATTTATAGTTAAAATTTCAGGGACTAAAATAAATAGTAGGGCTGATATGGGGCAACCTTGTCTGTCTGATCTCAAGACGTCAAATTTATCTGAATAATAGCCATTATTCCCCACACATGATTTTATATTAGTGTACAAAATTCTAATCCATGAGATAAAGTTATCCCCAAAATTAAAAATGTTTAAGCATTTGAAAAGAAATGGCCATTCTATGCTATCAAAAGCTTTCTCGAAGTCAATCAGGGTAATGAAACCAGATATATGTTCATTTTCTGCAAGAACCATTAAAGCATCGATGGTTCGTATCAACTCTCCAAAGAACCTTCCCTTGATGTATCCTACTTGATCTTCATGAATTAAATGTCCTATGACATTTTGTAGTCAAATTGCTAATGCTTTAGTCAGAATCTTATAGTCTGTATTGAGTAAACTCACAGGCCTCCAATTTTGAGAACTCTTAAGTCCTATTATTGCTATTTTCTGTTTTTGAGTTAGTTCTTTAAAACGAAAAGTATAATCGTAGCTATCAATTAATAAATCACTAATATCTGACCAAAAAAATTTGTAAAAGTTAGATGTTAAGACATCACTACCTGGCGATTTATCATTTGTAAGTTTTTTAAAGCTGCTGTATAATTTTCTTTTTCAAGCGGATTTTCACAAATTGCTTTGTCTAATTCACATAGTTTTGATATATTTGAATTGTTTAAGAAAGAATGCTCGATCTTACTTAAATTGTCAGATTTAATATATTTCGACTTGTACAAATTTTCATAATAACCTTTTTGCTTTTGTAAAATTACATTTGGATCAGTTATTTCGGTATTACCTTCACAAATAATCTTTTTTTATATGACATATATTGTAGTTTTTTTTTTTCTAAATTTAAAAAGTACTTTGTATTTTTTTCTCCTTCTTCAACCCAAAGAACAAACTCTTAAAATTTCATATTAATTTGCAATGGCGTCTGCCTAGCTTGACTTCCTATTCAAGAGTGGCAATAATTTTTAAGCGGGAATATTTAAAGTTAAGTTCAAAGGTCATCCAATTAGATTTTAGGGTCAATAAACAAGAATTTTATTTTAAAAAGTTACTGGGGCTATGAGATTTGTATAACCTTGTCATACAACTCCATACAATTTTCAGGTCACACATAATACTAAATAGGTAATACATTTAGAAAAAGTATAGAAATAATCCATTTATGAGGGGAAATATAAAGAATAATTGTTGAAGTTGAAGTTATTACATATATCAGTTTCCTGTGTTCAGATAAATGTAAGAAGATGTGAAAGGTCAAAGGGAAGGTCAAGTTCTGGTTTGAGGAATTTATTTACATGTTACTCTTTATACAAGGTAAAAGTTTTCAAAGAAATTGAAAGGTTTTAAAAACACAATACATATCAGAGAAAATTAAGTAACTCGTACATCACAGTAAAACATATGCAACTCGTGCAAGCATCACATAATTCAAGTAGTAAAATATCACAGTAATACATGTGTAATTCATATTAACAATGCACACTACTCAGAATTAGTCATATTCGAGAGGGGGAACAGGGTACTGCCTGCTCCTACCTAGTCGTACGTTAGTGAAGGACATATTTTTTGAGAGGGGGCTACCAGGGAACTGCCTGGCCCTACGTTGTACTACAAATTCGTGAATTGCTACAAAGTCAAATCGAGAGGGTACAGGGTCAGCCTGAAACCGCCAAAAAAGGTCAAATTCATTTGACCTCAACCATAGCCCTATGTGTTAGGGAGGGAGGAGGGAATTTAAATGTTGCATACACTTGTTTACTCTTCAAATCCTAGTTTCAATATGGCTACACCCCATCGGGTTCCAAAATTGAACCCCAAGCACCTTGTGGTTGGTTGTTATGTAAATAAGGTTGACTATAGATAAGATAAGATAAGATATTTAAAATTTTAGTGCAACAACACTAATGTGTTATACTGCACTATAAAAACTACTATAAATACATTAACTAATATTCACAAACATATATATACAAATGATTAAAAAGTAGCAAAAATACCAAACAAAAAACAAGATTATACAAAATGACTAGAATAAACAATGTAAAAAATCACAATCAACAATACATAAACAACAAACAAAATAAAGTGTAAAAATACAAAGTATAGATCAATATCACAGTACAACACAAATCAAGACTAGATATTACAGAATAAATTAACATGAAGGACAAAACACAAAATAATTTAATTAAAACTTTTTAAACAGGCCACATTCTTTTAAATAATTTATAACATTGTAAACATTTTCATTAAATAGCTTTTCCATCGTATTTATATCTCTATAATATTTTATTCTGGTGTCACGTAGGTCAATACAGTCTAATAGTATATGTTTCACTGTATCAGGACAATGACATGGAATGCACCAGGGCATATCTTCACCTTTCAACAAATAACTGTGCGTGAAATAGGTGTGTCCTATATGGGCTCGAGTTATAACTATTTCTTCCCTACGAGATAAACCCGTCCAAACATAAAAATCTCCTACTGTAGGGTTTATTTGGAATAGTTTGTTATCAGGACACTCATTCCATTGAGCTTGCCACTTTTGTTTAAAAACACTATTTACATTCACTCTCAAGTCTGTATAGGGGACTTTCAAGTCTAAAACATTAAAATTCAAGGCCTGTTTGGCAAGCTCATCTGCTTTTTCATTGCCCTTTATGCCTACGTGACTAGGAACCCAAGCTAAAACCACTTTCTTATTCACTGACAAACAATCATTAAAAAGTTTTAAAATATCTTGAATAAAAGGATGATCACAGTTGTTACTATCAAGAGCCTGAAGACTAGATAAAGAGTCACTAAATATGATAAAATGATCCCAATCACAATTTTTTACAATATTAAAAGCCATTTTAAGAGCCTGTAATTCAGCTGTGAATATACTAGCATTGCCAGGAAGTCTGACCTGGGCACTGAGGCCATCAGATGTAGCAGCTGCAGCAACCCTATTTTCTGTTTTCGATCCATCAGTATATATAGCCCTATGGTCAGAGTAATAGCCTTTTAACTCAGCAAATAGACTTTGAAACATACAATCATCACCAAGTTGTTTCTTTTGATGGGTGAGGAATAAGTCTATGTGAGGTTTCTGTATAGTCCAAGGTGGGTCATCTGGCAATGACGTTGACTATAGAAGAAAGACCCATAAAATTAAGGTGTGAAGCAAACTGATGTAGCAGGCCGCTCACAGGCCATGCTAGTCAGTGTTACACCAAATCCATGAACTTTGAACTGCCCATTTGGTGAAATATGCAAGAATGTTATATACTACGTAAACACTCACCTAACCTGGCCAAAAAATGAGTTGACTATTTCATAAAATTGTTAAAACTCTTGACCATTTCATGAGATAGGCAATTTCGTGAATGGGGTGTAATATATGCATATATATACTCTCCATGTCAATACACACAGACACATCACAGGTCGTTTCTGGTGTTACATAAGTGTCAAAGCCCCCACAGTTCTGTTCTGAAATATACATTACTTTTCCATTCCTGTTTCTGTAGGTTTGTGAAACAGCCTTAAAACTCAAAGATTCCCCCTAAAATATATAATTTTCATCATTTTGAAAACTTGGAATTTGATTATTTTAGTTACAACAGACTTCAGATTTATTGGATGCTTTAAATTTTTTCTTATGGATATTCAGTGCATTTCAAATTTCTGCTCGCTTTAGCCTTATAAGTCTGAGGAAGCAGACATGTTATAAGTCAGTTCACTTGGCCCTAACGGCCCAATAGATTATCTGACACTTCTAAAAACACACAAAAAAAAACAGCCTCACACACCAAGCCAAAGATTACTTTTATGAACATGGCAATGTCACAATGGTAAATGAAAGTACATGTAGAGACATGGCTTATTCATGGTAAATAAGATTGGATTAATTCCCCCTGCTAAACTGGTCTGATCAAAGCAATACATTGCTGCCTGGACACGAAAACTGGATCAATAGTAAGGGATTATATATTGGGTGAATTGTTCCTAATGTACATAGAAAATGGACAATATTGGCACATGGTTTTTATTGATAAACAAGTGGTTACATATCTGTGACTGCTGCATATTGATTTCTTAGAAAAGCTGAGCATTCATAAAACTCCATGAGCAAAGAGGCATTTGTTGGAAACCAATCCCGAAAAGTGAAAATATTATTATAATAATTAAAATTCTACTGTGTTATCGATGCTTAATTAGAAGTAAATAGATTTCTTCAGATTGGATACAGATTTGGATGTGCATTTTGAAAGGCAACTATTATAGATAATATTACAGTGGATTACTTTATTTTACAGTCACTTTGGCTGATAATTTAAGGAATTACACTCATAAGTAGCATAAGTTTGACTCGTTTTAGATACGAAGATGTCAAAAAATTCTCAGACAAGAATATTAGCTTTGGCTACTGTTGGATTTCTCTGTATAGTCATCATGTATTTTCCACGGATTGACACTATTGAGAAGGTGAGAAGTAAAATTCATTTTAACAGCAAGTTGTCTATACTGGACCTTATAGATATATATACAATGTAATTTTGGAAATCCACCTCCTTTTGGATGGATATAAAAAAACTTCAGTTTGTATAATCTGCTGTACACATCAAAAACCACAGTAAAACTAATCCTTTCACAAACACATTTGGGGGGTTTATTTACGTTTATTACTAAATATAAATATTTATGTTGTACTTCATATAATTTGATTTATTTGGGGTTAACGTTATTGTCAACACACTATGTAGGTTATATTAATCTAATAGTTGGTAGATTCTGCATATCCAACTTTCCCATATAGGGTCAAATATGGGGTTCAAACTACCAACATTTGGCGCCGTATTCTACAACAATGCTTAGATCATTTCTAACTTAGATTTCAAGTATTTCTTAGATTTCAAGTAAGAAACAAGATGCACTCAGAGATTGCAAAATGCTGAACTCGATGTGACCAGCCTCGCAAGTGTTAAAGTATTGTAAGGAAGACAATAAAATGTAAATTAATTTTCAATGTATTTCTCCCTACTGAGAGACACATACATACCTGAACACACACATCTGGACACTGAATAAATATTTTGTGGGTATTTTGTGAGTTCACGATAATATGGCTCACTCTCTAGCTGACATTATTATAAATGTTAATTGATAAAATGGGCACAAAGTGTACCAGGAACCACTGAGCACACACATCCACCATGTTAGCATTACCAAAAACTTTGGAGGGTTTATTGGTATCCAGAAAAATCTTAAAATGTAATCACTTCTTCCCATGGCTAGCCCCTTCCTCCTAAAATTTAACATCAAAATTTGTTCATTACTGTTGAAGAAATATCAAGAAGAAAGCCAAAGTCATTAAAAATACATTGAAAATGGGACCCCTGAAAATTCATAATTTTTTTGTATCCAAAATAAATGATCCAGTTCTTTCCCCCAAAATTAATAATTTCCTCCTTTTGCCAGGACCTACCCATAGAAAATTTATATAAATACCTGTTCATTAGTTCTGGAGTAATCTAAAAGCAATAAACAGACAGACAAACTAGACAAACAAACACACAAAAACATAAACTCCTGGTGTATTCATCTTTTTTTTTGTTTCTGTTTTCGCTTTCTTCTTTTTTTTCTTTTGAGTCCTTGACAGTCCATCACAAAAATTTACCCTGAGTAATTTGCACCAAGAAGTGGCTTTTAACCAATAGTTTTACCTCCACCAGGAGTTTATGTTTTTGTTTGCCCTATTGGATATTGTGCTTTACAATTTATCTAGTCACTAATTATTCACATTTTAACTGGAGCAGTCCTGCTGTTAGCTTGTTGCATGGCAATCAGTATTACTACTGTCACACTATAATGGCGTTTTAGAGTATGTAAAGTTTTGCATTGCTCTAATTATTGTTTTCAAGAACCAATATAATAGCTGGGTCTATGATTAATTGGTAGTTAATGTCATGACTTCGAATTGTCTTTAGTCTTATTTAGCAATTTATGACTCAGTTGTTCACTGTATTCTTTGAAGTAACAATTGCTATCTCACCAGGAAAATGAGAGTAGTAAATTTTCACAAATAATTTCCATAATCATTAATAGTAACTGTTATCATCTATGTATAAAGTTCTTTTAATTACTGTAATACTGTACTGGCTTAGTAGCGTTTAGTAACTTTATTCTAGTGCGTTAACTACTGTTACCCTGCTAGGAATTAAGAGGTAGCATGGTTCATAATCACTTGTAATAGTTTCTATTGTCCATGTTAACGGTCAATTTTAATTATTTTATGTGTTCTAGTCACAAGTTTAAAATTAAATTGTTATACAAGATGTTCATATCTGCTGTTGGGTGAAAATGTACTCTTTCATAAGTTTAGGTTGTATGCCCTCATGTAGGGCTTGAGTACACTTTAATTTATCAGTATTTTAGGATCACCTTCCATAAGGCACTCTCTTATTATCTTCAAAATTGTCACTCTTACCTTAAATTTAACCTTAACTTCCCTCCTTATTGTTTGTTAAGATAGTCAAAAACTGTGCCTCAAGTAAGGTGACCCTATTTCACTTAAATAAATTTGCTGGGTTTATAAATACAACTAGTGTAGAAATGTACTATTAATGTATGAATAAAATTTATAACCGCAATGCTGTCTTGACCTTTGTTGTTTGTTCCCAAGGTCATATAAGGACAAGTAATTGAAACTTTGCCTCGATTGCCAATGGTTTTCAATTGATCTACTGGGACTCGAGGAACTGTTGTGAAAATTAAAGTCAAGAGACAGTTTTTCTTATTTTTCAATTTGGCATTTACACAGAAATCTGATAGTGTGGCTCACTCTCTAGCTGACATTATTATAAATGTTAATTGATAAAATGGGCGCAAAGTGTACTAGAAACCACTGAGCACACATGTCCACCATGTTGGCATTTCCAAAAACTTTGGAGGGTTTATTGAAAAATACGACAAACACTAATAAACAACATAAACTACCAATAAAAGTGTCAATAAAACCAACCAATTCATTTAAACTTCTTATCCCCTACTGCTTCCCTGCATAAGTTGGCCGCAGTCATAAGTTGGCCGCCCTCACAGCACCTTCACAGGGATTTAACACGAGTGGCCTACTACACTCTGAAATCATGTATTATTGTTAAACTTATTATATGCAACAGTTTTCATTGGTGTACAATAACATGTTTGTCTTTCTGGAGCCTGTAGATGAGCCGTGGCCAACTTATGACTGCGGCCAACTTATGCAGGGTAGCAGTAAAGTAGTAAACTTAAAAAGCTAATAAAATGAAGTTGTTGTTATTAATTTTAGGTCATCTTTGAAGAAATCACTGATAAGAAGAAGTCTGAATCAACTGAAAAAGTTGACATTCAAAGTAGAAAACTCCAATATGTTGTGGTATTTGCCAACCCAAGAACAGGATCTTCATTTACGGGAGATTTATTCAATCAGAACCATGATGCTTTCTACATGTATGAGCCGCTGCATGCAAAACATAAGTAAATATCTCTCTCTAGAAGTTCAGCCAGTTCCATCAGGTGTAGAGATTGTTTTTAAAGATTTTGCTTATGCTAGGTTTACACCTTTCTGTATAGGTCAATGGCCAAGTAACTGGTCCCTTCAGGACCTCGTAAACAGTCCATCATTTTCCAATATTGGACACTTACGAGACTATTAACCGTTTTCAATTACATCTCTTAATTCATTTATAATTTTACATATGTTGTGTAACATCATTACTTTTCATTTCTGTATTCATTGTGTGTTTCTTTATTTTAATAATCATTTTAGTTGAAATACATGTAAAAGGGTTTCTTTGGAAATGTGCTGGAAAGACTTTTATATATATCGTCAAAATCACAAAGAGGCCAATGGTGAAAGATATTGAACACTTTTAACAAAAGAAAAACTCTCAGGTGTAATTAAAATTCAAGTAAATGTCTGTGGTGTAATTCTGATATATCAGCTCAAACAAGATGTCTTCACAGAAGCGAGTTGCTCACAGAACTTTACACCGTTACCTAATATGGATACATTGGTGTGTGTGATTAAAACCATTGATTTTGTTTGTAAATTTCTAATTATTCTGAAAACACCGAACTAATTTTTCTATACTATTGATATGGTTTGTGTACTTCTAATTACTCTGGTTATTTTACTATACTACTGATATCATTGGTTAAATTTCTAATAACGTCACTACTTAAATTGAACCTATAATCTCCTGCCGAGCAAAACCCCAGAGAGAGATTATGAAATACATCCTGTGTGTGGGTGCATGCAGGGTTGTGTCTGTTATGCAGGTGTTCCACTGGAGCCGACCCTCTAACCAACCCTACGACCCTAGGGTCGGTTGTGAAAGTCGTAGCATTGTGGGAAAAAGGACACAAAAATTCTGAGTCGGTTATGAAATCCCCGACAGGACGCTACAGTTACAGACCGGTCGTGATGAGCATACCGACAAGACATAGGGTTGGGGATGTTTTTTACACGGCCAGTCATAGAAGTTCTACAACAGTCTCTAAACCCATAACAGACAAGCTGTATCAAGTACTGACAATCCGTACTGACAAACAGACAGGACTTGAGAAATATACAGAATCACCACGACCAGACATGCAGTCAGTATTGCCATTACAATTTTGATGAATTTTTGTGAAAAAAGAGGATGACGTGTCATGCAATACACAAATCTTAAACTAGTGTCTTTACAGTGAGGAGAAACATCTTGTGATTGGATCCAAATAGTTTGTTAACTTTTAAAAAAAATTGCTCAGGTGAAATATGCAGAGAATTTGTTATGTGACAAAATAAACACCTTTTTAGGTTTCTGAATTACTTAAAGCATACATGTGGACCTTCACTATCTGTTAACTTCAAAACTATGATCACTTGCATTGTTTTTTTTTGTTGTCATTATTGACATAATTTTTTATCATATTTTTACCTCACATCATGCTGGAAATGGACGGCAACTGAGCAGTACTTAAGTTAAAAAAAGACCAGCCGACTTCATGTTACAACAGGCCTGCAAGTGATAACGACAAGCCTGGAAGGGTTACAGACAAGCCTTGAAGTCATAGGACAAGACGTGAGGTGACAAGGACAAGCCGGTTACGGGGGGGAGCCTAGCTCGGGAATATGAGTCGGGGAGGGTCAAGGAAAAATAAAAAATGTTTGAAATTTTACCGACTCTCCCCGACAGGCCAGGAACTTATAACCGACCATAAAAACATTGGTCCCGACCCTCCAAAAATGCTTAGTTACTGACCGGTCAGCTCCAGTCGAACACCTGCATAAAGGTACTGCATTTACATATTTGTTGTTAAATACTTTCCCTAATCAATTTTTAAACCCTTCAAATTTTTTTTAGTTATGTTGGTCTTTAGGGTCAACTTTAATATAGTAATAGAGCTGTAGCCCATTGCATAGCTGAGCAATAGCAACTTTCAGGTTCTCATTGTTGAGTAAATCACTTGTAACTTGAAAACTATTGCATTTAGAGTGTTTTGTTGAAAAATGTTATCAACCTAATTTGGGGTCAGCAAAAGCAAAGTAAAATTGTAGACCTGTAGCTCATTTCAAAGATGATCAATAACTATTTTAAGATTATCACTGTTGAGTAAATCATTTGCAGCTTAAAAACTATTGCATTTAAAGTATTTTGTTTAAATATGTTATCAACCTAATTTTAGGTCAGCTATAACATAGTCAAATTACAGATTAGGGCCTGTATTCATGAAAGACCTTAGCCAGGGCTTAGGCTGAAAGTTGAGACTCTCAGGTTTCTGCCCAAAAACTGCTAAGACTTTTGTCTGAGGCTTAGTGGTATTCACAAAGAATTTAAGACCGGTCTTAGGTTTAGCCAAGGGCTCAACTTTAAGACTGGTTGGTAGTTGGCTTAAATTTTGTAAAGAGGACTTAAATATGGCTGCCATAAACTTTTCTCCACTTCAAAATTTGAAATGGCTGTAAATAAAATATAATTATACAGAACACGTCACTAAAGCAGTCTTTGGGAAGTTTATATGTGGTAACATGGTTTTCCATTTCAAAACAGCACTTTTCCCTAGATAAAATACATTAAATGAAGGCTATATGTCACCAATAGTATAGTTTGAATAGAAAAGAAGATCACATGACACAGAAAACGACTGCGGTTATATGGTAATCTTGGACTTAGCTAAATCACTCTTTGTGAATACGGTTTTAAGACAAAACTTAGCTGAGACAAAAGTCTTAACTTTAAGACTGGATTTAAGCCTAAGACTTGGCTAAGGCTAAGACCTTTCGTGAAAACAAGCCCAGGCCTGTAGCTCATTGCATAGCTGAGCAATAGCTTCAGCTCCCGCTAGAAGAATAATAACAGCCTTTGATTAATGTTGATTATCTCAAAAACCATTTCCAAGAAAAATCTTGGACCTTTGGGTACTATAGACCCTGTATATAATGCCAATCAAAAACTTTTTATTTTCAGAATTCTCGCCCTCATCTTGAATTTTACTAGAAACCGAAAATGTTTATTATCTCTTGTAAATTTTAGGTCCTTTGGGTACTACAGACCCTGGATATAATGTGTCTGAAAATTTTTTATTTTCAAAATTTTGGCTGCCATCTTGAATTATGCCGGAAATGGCAAATGTTGATTTTCTCGAAAACCATATTCTAGACCCTGGAAGTTAGGCCTATTTGCGGAGTACAAAAATGTCTCGTTTCTGAATCTAGGGATGCACTGCGTCAAATTGATGCAATTCTAGTTGGTTCTAGGACTTCAAATATGAAAACAACTTGTAGGAAATCATGTCCTCGAAATCTTTTGCAAGAATCAAAATTTTTAATTTAATCCTTAACCCCCACTTCATGGTTCAGTTGAGTCATCGTTTTTGAAAAGGCCTTTTATCTCATTTATTGTTTTGAACCCCTTTTTGTGATCGGACTACCTGCATTTCTGCTTAATACCCAGCGGGAGATAAATGCTGTGGCAGTGGTCTTGTTTACTGTACTGTTGATATGATTTGTAAACTTCTAATTACTCTGGTTACATTGAACTTATTTTACTCTACTGTTGATATGAATATGAATTGTGAACTTCTAATTGCTCTGGTTTAATTGAACTTATTTTGCTCTACTATTGATATGAATTGTGAACTTCTAATTGCTCTGGTTTAATTGAACTTATTTTGCTCTACTATTGACATGAATTTTGAACTTCTGATTGCTCTGGTTTAATTGAACTTATTTTGCTCTACTATTCTAATCCTAATAGTACTTTTATAGCGCTCAAGCTCTATATATTGACAGACTCTAAGACGCATAAAACCAAAAATTAGAGATCGTAATCGTTAAATCAGAGACATTGATATACTATTGATATGAATTGTGAACTACTAATTACTCTGGTTATTTATATTTGGTTATTACCATTGTAGTAGCTTCCTGCCATTATACAGTGACAAATATTTTCTTCTGGTATGTGTAAAAAAATTATTTTCATCTTTTGAAAATCCCAGTCACACCAACAAAAATCTAGATTGTAGCCCTGAACCCTATTAGAGTGCAGTTATATGATCAAACCCCATGTTTGAAAAATGTTCTTTTGTAAAGGGGCCTCCATGCAGGACCTAAAATCCAAAATAGTATTGTCTCCAACAAGGAGGTTGTGATTTTGGGTGCATTTGTTTATCTGCATGTTTGTCTCTGCGTTTGTGATTACTCCAAACTAATAAACATGTGTTTCATGATCTTTTGTGTGGGTAGGGTCTGAATAAATGTAGAAGTGATTGAATTATGAGAAGGATCCACTTCATGCTCTGGATTTTTTTTTTTTTTTTTTAAAAAGATCACTTTCAATTACACCAAAAAGAGTTTACAAAGCAGAGTATGAGTACTCGACTTCCTTGATGAGTTTAATATGATTTCCAGGATGTGTTTTGTGGCGATACAGGGGAAAAAGGGCATACCAGATTTTTTTAATATTCTATGTGGTCCAATGGAATTAATATGTAACTATCAACATTCCTTTTTAAGGTAGTCACCAGGATTGGAATCCAGAACCATGAAGGTGATACCCAGTAACTGTTTGGGGCTGTATAAACATGCTGTCTTGATGTGTTGGAACAAATTTTTCCAAACACTCTTTCAGACCTTTAATGACCTATTATCTAAAATACTGGTGTATCTGCATTACCCTCCCTCACCCACCAAATGATAAATATTGGGGAGGGGGTATTATCTTACCATAGACACTTATCCCTTTGATCTGAAACAATTAGAAAATGTATTTATGTTTTATTCCAACATGGAGATGTGTACTGTAACATTTAAAGGTTTTTTTGTTGTCTTTTTTTCCACAGATTATTAAACCATCCACGACCACTAGATAATATGCTGTACGATGATTATGTCAGCCAAATCTGGGAAAGTTTATTTCTCTGTAATTTTACATCACTTACAAAGCTGATAGAGATAGACAAAACAACTACTTCAAGAAGTAATTCATTAAATGGTTATGTCAACTGCCAAAGAAGCAAAGCAAGTAAAGTGACATGTCTCGCAAGGCTTGAAGCTACCTGCAAAAGTAAATCTTTACGGGTGTTTAAGACAGTTCGCTCAACAATGGAATCTGCCAAAGCAATGCTTAGCCGACAGAACATTCACCCAGACAACTTCCGTCTTATCCATCTCATGCGGGATCCAAGAGCTCAGTTCCAGTCCAGATTAACAGTTTCAGATTTCAATCTAAGAGGAGTACAAAGTTACAATGAAAGATTTTGTGCAAGAGGTCACAAAGATATAACTCTGAGAAATGAACTGTCACAGTTATATCCCCAAAGTTTCTTTGGCCTACATTATGAAGATTTAGCTCATGAGCCACTAAAATATGCTGAGCTGGTTTACAGGTTTGTCAATAATAGAACGGTGCCAGCAGGTGTTAAAAGGTGGTTAACAAAAAGTACTCTTTCCAAGAACAACTCGGAAGCACGATTTGGAACCAGCAGGAAGAATTCCAGCAAAACAGCAGAGGCATGGAAAGGGGAAATGACTGAAGAAATTAAAAAGCAAATAGATGGTGTATGTTCAAATTACTATGACATATCAGACTATCATTTACAAATATAATATTGGCCTAATTTTGTATAAATGTATTTGTTTAAATTTAAATATTTAAATGCTCGAAGAGCATGCTTAGTACAGCGACGTTTTAGCTGTATATTCAATTTGTTGGTGGCCTTATTCCATTGCTGTAGAAGTTGGAGAATAAAAGTGATGAATCTTACTTGAAATATCTATTGTACATCTCTCCCGAAGGGTAGCATTAGTTCATGGTGTCATCAGTTCCAATGTTATGTTGATGTAGTATTGTACAAATTAGCTTACCACACAGGTCTTCCTAGAAATGGGGTTGATTATATAACTGATATGGTTTGTGTAATCGTTGGACTAAAATAACTAACCCATAGGTGTAGGAACTGGAGGGCAGCGGGGGCAGTTGGGGGGAGGGGGGGGGGGATATTTTTTTGCCCACCCAACTTTTTGCAATGGAACTAAATTCTAATTTTGAAGTTTAGGCAAATGTTTACAGGTAACTCAATAATATGTGATCAAATTACACTTTGACCCTGTTCACTCTTCACATGTACTATTATGTATTCTACCATTTGAACTGTAAAATATTTATTTTTATGATTTGTAAAAGGAACATTTTCAGTTAGTCCACCATGGGATTTGTAAAATTTTGTGAAACGTTTCACTTGTGCAGACCAAAATCATACATATACTAATCTTCTACATTTAGTTAACCTTGTTGCTAATTATTTAGAACTTAGATATGTAGTTTCAAATTCAGACAAAGCAATGATTTAAAACAGCAATTTGTCAGCTGATAAGATATGTAAAAGAAAATTCTTCTTTCTTTACTGTGTATGACCTAGCCAGTCCAATGATTATACATCCCACCTCAATTTGGGGATTAACCTTACTAAAAATAGATCTTGTATCAACCCGGTATTTGGGGAAAGGTCACAAGATCTGGTGTGGATTTCAAGAAAGGTCTCAGACTTAGCCCAGTCTCAGCTGAGCCAAAAGGCTTAGATTTGAGCCTTTTGGCTCAGCTAAGTCTTTGTCTCAAATGGTTTTCACAGAAGGGGTCTCAATTGAGACCCAGCTTATTGAATAACCACAGTGGTTTTTCTGTGTCAATTATTTGTAATTAATGAAAATATTAAGATTAAATATGACTGTCCTATTTCATGAGTTATTCAGTAGTATGGGCTATATGTATTCATTTTTTCATTCAACTTCCTGGAGTCAGACAAACGTAATAATTATTGCACTTACAGATTTACATTTTACAGATTTACAAGGTTTATCCACAGGATTAGCATATTTTGTCATCCATATATGTGCTACCTGTCAATTGTTATCATGCATTGCTTCACAAATGAACTTACCGCGTCCGGCAATATTTGGATTTGTCATTGGCATCAGGTTTGTATGGCCACAAACCGGTTCTCCTGAAGGCTCCCTGCACCACAGTTTTTGTAATTTTTGGTGTGACACAAGTATGTTACACAGGTGGGAAAAGGGATCTTGGTATTTTACATCTTGTGGCTGCTCTGCCAGCTGCTACATATATTTCGTGTATTTTTTCTTGTGGTTGCCAAAAAACTGCCACATCTAATGGCTGCAGGAAATGAGTAGTATGTGACGGCAGTCCCAGGAACTCCACCTAAAAAGGTACTCAATAAAATAATTTATTGTATATTTTGTATTCCAGTTCTAGTGATTCATGCTTATTATTAGCTTGAAGGTGTAATGGTTAGTTATGGATGGATTGTGACATATGTGTTAAATCATGGAGCAAATGAAACTAATGCAACATTGCAAAAGTAAATGGTGTATGTTTGTTGACGTTGCTAGTGTTTCTGAAAGTGCTTATTAACTACACCATTGAGATGCATTGGTAACACACTCGCCTCCCAACTGTGACAATATGCCCTCTGTCTCTAAAATAAAAAAAAAATTGAATGCAGTATAATTGTAAAATTATAAACTTTTGAAGGTCAAAGTTGGGGATTTTGCATTCCAGTCAAAAGCCAGGGTCATAGACAGGCCCTCAGTATTGTCACTTGTGGGACTCAAACCTACACCCAGAGAGGTTACAGCCCTGTAATTTTAAACATTTATTTTTCATACTAGACTTAGAGGATGAAAACTACAATATCAAAATACAATATTATAATTGGTGAATCTTAAGTGTAAATTGTATTTCAGATCAGAAACTGGGAACACTGGAACAAAGGCTAGAAATGACTAATGACATTAATAGTATTTGTGAAATTATATATTTAGCTATATTGTACAAGTATACATAAATATTACATTATTTCAGCAGTGATTTGTTAAATTGAAAGAAATTTTGTTTACAGAGTATTTATACCCTTTATTAATTTACTTATTTCAAAGGAAGCTCTGATCTTTGAACTGGACATTTATGGTAGAAAGTATAAAGATTTATTAACAGTGTCACAAACTTGTAGTACTTGTCTTTCTTAACCCTTTCGCTACTGAAGGAACATTATTCCACCGGACTGTAGCCATATGACGTCATATCACGTCAGAAACGCCAATGAAGTAAAATGTTAACTCACTACCTTATACACTTCATTTGCGGTATTTTTCGGTATATTTCATTAGGAATTGATGAAAGTCGAATGGGAAAATTCCCCAAATAAATATAACCACGAGTAAACAATATGCAGGTATATGGAGATATATGCGGTAAATACGGCAATATTTACAGAAACCAGTTAAATTAGGTATAAATGGTGATTTTTTTATAAAATATGGCATAACATATATATATTTTACTTAAGCAATCGTTTTAATACTGATGAACCAAAGAAAACGTATTGCAGTATACTGAAGGGAAAGAAGAAATCAATATTATTGCCGTCGACCCTGTGTCGACAGACATGGTACCTTGTAATACACATTAGTGTCGACTGCTTGACGTCATAGATGGTAGCGAAAGGGTTAAAGGTGTCTTTTAGTGCAAGTACAAGCCTATGCACAAGACACTGTCCCATCACCACAGATGATGTTTTCTTGTATTGACTGAAGCATCATCTGTAGCAAAAGCTACAACTTTTCTGATGTAATTTGAAACTGCTTTGTCACCACAACAAACATTTAAACGGAGCCTTAATTGCAGCACATTATTCCTTATGCATCTGCCTTTGTATGCTCTTTTAATAAGAAGCTTATTCTTGCCATACCTCTAGTGCACCACCTCAAATACACGGCTTGATGGGAACATCAGCCGACCCATCTGAAATAACTGTTGAAAACTTGGTTTCTTCAATTTTTTGCTTCAAATCCCTCAGTTGTACTTCAGATATAGCCCGAATAAACTGTCTGCAAGCTTTATCCTTCCCAAAATGAAGTCCTTTCTTCTGATCCAATTGTGTCATCCAGTTGAAATCTGAAATTGGTCTATTGTTCTTTGCTAATTCATGTACATTTCTAAATCAAATTGTGAGTTTGTCACATGCTTCACATTTCAGTTTTACATTTGGCTTTTGGCCATGGATCCTCCTGGTTTCTTATTTCTGTTTTTCACATGCTCTCTTGCTAGTATGTGCTCCTGGATAATATCATGATCCACCAAAACTGACCACTTTAAATTGCTGCACCATGTGACTAATTAGTCTTGGAATATGTATGAAATATGCCTTTATCTGGTAACTTTGAAATACTTAATGTAACATGACTGGTTGACAATATACCGTCATATAGTGCCCAAGGAAATTCCTTACTCCAAGAAGTCTGAAACAATTTCTTTCTTTTGTGCCAGTTATACTCTTTGTCTGCCTCCAGGTTCTCCTCTTCAGTCTTTAATTTTCTTTTGGTGGTTTAGTGCACTCCCAGTGTCTCCATATCACCCAAAATAATGCCAACAAATAAAAAAGGCAGATCTGGTGCAGTAAATGAAATGACCGAAATCTGCACTAACACCCAAACATACCAACACAGGTATACAAATACAGTTGCAGTTCTACTCGCCAGTGGTGCTTGAGTGCTAAATTTTGAAAGCTAGCTTCTGATTGGCCAATGAAAGACAGCCTGATTGAATCAGAAGAGAGATAAGAATAGAAATTACAGTACTTTGTACAATATGGCTACTGCCTTAAATCCTGAAACATATGTTGAAAAAACAAGCAAATATATGCGAATTTATCTTATTTTGAATGTTTCTGAACAAACAGACAATCTACTTGCTAAAGTTACAGGTCCACAAGTCACACGAGTGAAGTTGTCAGTTTTAGACCAGCAGGTTGGCGGGAATTTTGAATGCTGACACCACCGTGGCCCCAAGGAAAGTTTGAAGCAACACACAAAACAGCAGGGAGTCATTGAAATATAAGGTGCTGTCTCCTGTTGTAGAGGTATATTTAAAGATCTCAATAAAGGAGGTAACAGAAGAGGGATATGAAAATCCAATATGATCTTTCGGAAATTTGTGCCCTTCAGCATCAATATAAAGAGATAGCTATACCTTTTCACTGACTTTTGTGTATCTGGCCAATGCTTCGGCATAGCAAGTTTTTAAATTGGTCACTGACTGTAGCAAGTATAATATTAAGTACTGTATCGTGAAACATCAAAAGGATTATTTTGAGTAAGTCTTGCCAACACAAATATAGGTTTTGTAAGCCCTGCTTAATGATCATCCTTTTAGCACATGATATTTCTTAAACAAGAGTTACTTATTGGTATATCTACCAGTATGGTTACAATTATTGTTTGTCCAAATTTCTGTGCACTGAATATCCCAAGACTCTTTGAAATAAGTTTCAGTCAGGCTAGCACTATCACAAATTGTTACTTTTTTCATGGAAAAGTTTCTTACTTTTTACTGGTATAAAGACTGCCCTTTCTTGTGATATGCCCTCTGTCCTGTTGCAGCATATGGATATTCACCCAGTTTTATCACAGTGAAGATCCTTTCTGGTGCATCCTCAATGACCAGCTTTTTCAGTGTAGTTTCTTAACACCTTTTTGTAAGAAAACAGAACATTTTCACTTGTTAAGGTTTATTTATGATATTTATGTGAAATAAAAGTATGTACATATAGTGTACTAAATAGTTAATTCTGATAACTAATTTTTAACATTTACACCAATTGCAAATTTCACTTCTATAGTATAAGATATTAACTGCTTCAAAGATGCAGCAAGATGAAGATGTCTTATTTCTCTTATTCAACTCACCATAAAACTGAAAAAAAGATCAATCACATCTTCCCAGGATTGATCTACATGTGCCAAATCAATAGTCTCAGGCACTGCCGATTTAAGTTCAGGATACCTTTGTTGGAGTGAGTTAAACCATTTATCAGATGGCCCTTTTTTCTAATTGAATTCACAAACTAGCATTCTTTCTGGTCCTCTGCACTTATTTCCTTTGTTAAAAAAGATAAAACAAACTCATTCTAATTATGTAAGTGGCAAGAGAAATGTACATTTAAGTATAATATCATTTCATGCCTTTAGAAATTGGCACGTCCTCAAAAGGAAAAATAATAATTGACCAGTTAAAGTTGTAATTGCGGAATTTACAGGTCCTGGAGTACAGGCACAACATCATTATGCAATATTATCTGTTAAATGAAGTTTAATAGCACTTCATGTAGCAACAGTATTGTAATATAGTCAGTAATTATATATTTTGGTTTATTAAATGTCACTAACCACTATTCCTCAAAAGTGACAAATTGTGATAATTCCTGCAATTGATATAATCCAATAGAGCAGCCTCCTCCTCTGTGGATAGCATTCGGGATAGACAGTATAGCTATCAAAGTATTTCACCTTGACTCTTATATGATCTCTTGTTGTCCTCCTTGGAATCCCATATTCTTTTGATTTTTTCTTCATACTTTCACCATGTTTAGCTTTATCACAAGCCTCTGCAAATGAACCACCCTTGTATTTAAGGTTTGATATATTGTGTATTCAGTATGGTTTGAAATTGAGAAGTAATACTGACAATCCAGCTTACGATGTTGTTTTTAACCCCCAGTTTTATGATCTTTATGATAAGAAACCATCTGCAATAAGATCTTTTGGGCATCATGTAGAGGAAGATTTGTCTGCTGTCTGTCCTCAGCTGGATCTATTTCAGACTGTGTCATTGCCAGATGACCCAGCCTGGAAAGTACAGAAACCTCACATAGACTTATATCTCACCCATCAAAAGAAACATCTTGGTGATGATTGTCTTTTTCAAAGCCAGTTTACTGAGTTAAAAAGCTATTACACTGACTATAGGGCTATTTATACTGATGGGTCGAAAACAGATAACAGGGTTGTTGCAGCTGCTACATCTAATAACCTCAGTGCCCAGGTCAGACTTCCTGGCAATGCTAGTATATTCACACCTGAACTACAGGCTCTGAAAATGGCTTTTAATATACATGTAGTTAAAAGCTGTGATGAGGATTGTTTTATTATATTTTGTGACTCTTTATCTAGTCTTCAAGCTCTTGATGGCAACAACTGTGATCATCCTTTTATTCAAGATATTTTAAAGCTTTTTAATGATTGTTGTTCAGTCAATAAGAAAGTTGTTTTAGCTTGGGTTCCAAGTCACGTAGGCATAAAAGGCAATGAAAAGGCAGATGAGCTTGCCAAACAGGCCTTGAATATTAATGTTTTAGACTTGAAAGTCCCCTATACAGACATGAAAGTAAATACAAATAGTGTTTTTAAACAGAAGTGGCCTTGATAATAAACTATTCTCGTAGGGAGGAAAAGGTTATAACTCAAGCCCATATAGGACACACATATTTCACACACAGTTATCTGTTGAAAGGTGAAGATATGCCCTGGTGGATTCCATGTCATTGACCTAATACAGTGAAACATATATTGTTGCACTGTATCAACCTACGTGACACAAGAATTAAATACTACAGAAATATAAGCTACTTAAAAGATTTATTTAATGGTAATGTAAAAAGCATATGTATTTTTTTGAAAGAAAGTGGACTATTCTTCAAATTTCAGTGAATTAATTTATTCTGTGTTTTGTGTTAATTTATTGTGGTTTTCCTAGTTGTGTACATCTTTTCTTGTGATATTTGTATTCTTGTTTTTTATTTATTTTATTTTACACTAATACTTATCTTGCAATCTGTTGCACATTTAAATTTTATTTTATCTTGTTATACATACATTCTATTCTGTGCATCTAGTCATGTATTTTATTCATATTTTTGTAGATGTTTGTATATATTGTTTACTTAAGGTATTTATTAATTTTATTGGTACTGTATAACACCAAGGTGTTTAAGCACCTTAAATTTTAACTTTACTTTACTTGTCAAAAGCCTCCGAAAGTAAAGTGGTTCATACAATTCTGGAATAACAGTTCCGTAATTTTCATAATATTATGTAAACATAAGGAGAACTTTTAAAATAGTTGATCATTCTTTACTGGTATCTTAAGTTTTTAATCTCACTGCTGAATTTTTAATCTCGCTAATGCGTGCCCTCTGGATTTGTTTTTGTATGGTTACTTCCTATTTATATCATGCTGTTATAGAAATAACCAATGATGAGCCACAACACAACTTATAATTTGTTAGAATGACTCAGGCTTCACCTTCCCCCTGTGGGTCCGGGGAAGTAGAATAGGCCCAACGTGCCCTCCTGCGTGTCGTAAGAGGCGACTAAATGGGGGTGTGATATCACAGAACAACACAAACTTTGACTAGATTTTATTGATGTTTTCTTTTATTTTACTCCTTTTTAGAATTTGTTCTATTTATGGTTTGTACCTGTTTTATTGTATCTGTACCGTTAGTTGTATATTCTGGTTTAGTTTTAATCTGTATTTCTAGTCATGATTTTTTTATATTTGATTATGTTATACATATTGTTTAGTAAAAGTATTTGTAGTCTGTATTTGTCGTTCCTCTAGTCTTTTTCTTGTATTGTGTTTTATTCAAATATTGTTTGCTTAATGTCTTTTTTACTATGTGTAACTAGTCAGATTTCTTCATGTAGTACACATTGTTTAGTTAATGTATTTATTAATTTTAATGGTGCTGCATAACACCAAGGTGTTTAGCACTTTAAATTTTAACTTTACTTTACTTTACTTTACTCAGGCTTCACCTTTGTGATCCTAATATTACTATTCGTTGTAAAATCTCTTGTAACCCAGAAATCAGAATCGGTTATTTCTATTCTAACATAACAAATTTTTAAATAGTATGTGTACTATTATTATTCACATTTTAATGACAAAAACATTTTACATTGCAGGGAGTTTTTGGCAGGACAGCCATATTTCCTCCAATCTTTAGCCAATCAGATTCACCAAAACAGTTGTTTTAGCGATAATTTAAACCTGTGAGGTTATGCTGATTTAACCAATGAAATATATTTTCTTGATTAGCCAATCAGAATCATGGACACAGCCTTGTCATTTTAGAATGATATTTGAGCGTTAATGTAATAGTATTAAGTGTTATTAAACTACAAAAGTGGAAATTACTTGATTTATGCAGTTGTGTGAAATTTTGATTTATTGCTGCACCCAAACAAAACTATGATTTTTCCTGGAAAAACCAGCTAAGCCTACTGGGGGAACCAATTGTGTATTGCCGAGGTAGGTATTTACTGGGAGGCGGGCATTCACTGGTAGGATGCTTCTAGTGAATGAAGTTTTGCACTACATTACAACTACAATTGTACACACATTAAAATAATTTTGGTAAAACCACTAATACAAATTTTCTGGGGCTATATAGTGGTTGTATGAAATGTCAGAGTGGAAAATTTCAGCACCCCCTTAATAATAATGTGTCCCCATCTTTATTGTGTTCACTTTTCAATAAAATATACAGACATTAAATTCTGAGTAAACATATGTATAAATCAATTATAAAAGAATTACTGACATATGACAAGTGACAGTGGTATTCATCAGATCTTATTCTCATCATCTACCCAGAGTCTCAAGAATTTGTTGCATTCCTTTATATATGATTATTATTAGATGTCCTTTCTGCAAGGCCTGACTACCTTAAGTATTACGTCACAATACCTTGCATTGCTACAGTTAGCAGTCTGTGTGAAAATAGAGATTATATGTTAAGACAAGCAGCATTAAATTAATATAAAAATTAACTTAGACTTAACTTGATTTGTTGCATAGTAATTTAAATACATATGGACCAATTTCATAATATTCCAATAATAATCTAATTCTCTGAAAAGCCAGAAATCTGATTGTGAAACAAAAAAAAAAAAAAAAGTTCTGAAAGTGGTGAAAAATTGGTTCTTCATCCTGTTGCATTGCTATTTCCGCAAATTATTTCAAAAGATTTCCTCAAATACCTATAACCTACTTACATTCACATAAATGTTAAGTTCTTTAAGATCCACACTAAATATGCAGCAAATAATACGTGAATTGCTTGTCTCAGAACTAAAGATTGGGATTTCTTACTTTCAGGACAAACCGTTTTTATGAAGTCAGAATTAGACCACCTTCCACTGGTGGAAGATATACCAGTGCAGATTCCGTGGACGCAGTGGCTGATGTTTACTTGAAGAACTAAAACAAAAAGGAAGACACTTTCCAAAAACAATATTTCATTCAAAACTTGTATATTGTGCCTACATTCACAACAGAGCAGTTGCCAAGTTTCTCAAGGACCATCCAGATGAGAAAACTGTACATGAACAGTGGGAAAATCTCAACTGTCTTATTCAGCAATACTATGCATCACAACAAAAATGAACTTTTAACATGGCAAATTATTACTTGGACTCCAATGCACGTCTTAACTGTTTGGTGACTGTGCTTGTTTTGACTTTGAATGGTGAAGTTGTGGTTAGCCAATAGATTTGCAGGAATCTATGACTTGAGGACATCACAATGGAGTCTATATAGGGTCATTCAGTGTGGGACTTTTGTGTTAAAAACATCCTGGACCATTGGTCCAGGAACTCAAAAAAGTTGTCTGCCCTTCACAAAAGTTGTCTGCCCAAATATTTTTACCTTTTTTGCAACTTTTAGAATTGTTCCCATGAAAATGTATTATTATGATAGAGCTTGTAACATTTTGCAATTGTTTTACTTTTGCAATTATAAAAGAAGATTTTTACATTCTTTCTTAACTGCTTAAAAGGTAACACTCTTGAAACTGTCTTTTCATGAAACATAAAGCATACAAATCACAGTCATCCACTCTGTAAATTACCAATAAACATCTATAAACTATCAATAAACTATCTTTCAAAAAGTTAGAAATAAACATACGTGCTAAACTATCTTTCAAAAAGTTATGTGATTTAAAAAAAATAAAACAGGAACAAAAATGTAGAATTTATTTACTCAGGTCTGTGGTATATTTAAGCCAAAAGCTGATTGGTCGAAAAATTAGGTCGCACATGCGCAGTCGGGTCGCACGTGTTGAAAGTGTTTGTTTACGTCTGTAAATGGCTGACAACTTCCTCCAAGAAATATGGTATAAATTCAAAGTAAAAATGTGATTACATTTCTAATATATTGTATATATTTTTAAAATATGATGTGATTTTGCCTTTTAAAAAATGGAGGACACGGCGGCCCACTTGTATGGTAAGATTTCGGCCCAACGACAGAGTTGGCGGTCGTTGTCTGCCAGTCCGCCGCAAAGGTCACACACTGGTGTCATTATGACTGGCCTCAAGGCTGTGACATCACAAGTGACATAGCTTTGACATCAGAACTATGTGTGTGTGGTTGTGAGTGCTGATGGTTGCACGGTTTCACCGGAGAGGCTCATCAGATGCCAATAGGGGTGCTTTAGTGTGTGTTAAGGTGACTGAATGATATGTGTGAAATGGGGTATTTCCACAGACCCCAAATGGGTTGTTTGGGGATCCTGTATGCAACTTGCGTTTGCTGACACTTAACCTGGTGTGGGTTCCACCTATGTTACTGGTATGTGCACATAGGGGTTATGAGTTCAGGTGTGTGACAGGCCCAGGGGCCCGTGATGTTTTAAGTTACCTATGGAACTAATCTTGTGATGTGGATCAGGATGACTGAGTGTCCATCTTATCTGTTAATATATTATGAATATGGCAAGTGAGAAGTTGGACACTCGAGGCTGGTCCTGAATGTTGAGGCCTTGATGTGCATTAGAGTGCATCCTGTATTGTCAATTCCTCTCAATGGTCCGGTGTATTTTGGAAGCCTTTTGGGATTCTGGGTGTGCATGAATGAAATCCACAATGTGTAGTTCGATATTGGAAATATCTTTGTGGTCCCGCTGGTTGATATGATGTCCAATTGTATCTTTGAGATTCTTGCTGTTGATGTTGTAGAAATGGCCTTGGAAACGGTCTATGAGTCAACGTTTTGTTTGTCCGATGTATTGGATTTTACATTTTTTTTGCAAGTGATGCAGTAAATAAGATTACTGCTCTTGCAGTCAACCTGTATTTTGGAGGAGTACCAATGATTTGTGGTACTGCAAGTTATACGGCCTGTGGTGTTCAAGCAGGGACAGTACCTGCACTTCTTTGTGGGTAGCTGGGGGTTGAATGCTTATGTTGCCAGGTTTGGGTGGGTATTGTACCTTTGCAGGTACCAGCATCTCCCATAGGTTTTGGTTACATCTATGAGCAAAGTAATATTTATGTCAAATATATATTTGGTATCATTGGATCTGGTCAAGTGGTGCAAGTTCTTTAAATGACTGGTTTTATGCGATTTTTATGCAAGCAAAATTGGGTTGATATGTGGTTATTGCAAAAAGATTGTCTTTTTTGGTTTATTGTGCATCCATATCATAAAAATATTGTCAATTAACCGTAGCCATAGAAGTGGCTGTATACGGTGGGTGTATACATGGGTGTCTTCAAAGTTGCCCATGAAAGTATTGGCAAAAGATGGTGCTACTCGAGTGCCCATGGCTGTACCTGAGATTTGGAGATAGTGTTCTCTATTGAACTCAAACTTGTTCATATTTAGAACTAGGTCAAGCAGTTGAATTAGAGACTAATTGTTGTGGTGCCTTGCCCCTCGTCTGTATTTGGCTAGGTTTTTGGCTGCAGCTCTGATATCTTCCTTGTTAGGGATGTTGGTATATAGGGAAGTGACATCCAGTTTTACTAAAAAGCTGTCAGGTGGTAAAGGTGGTATGCCTTGAAGTATTTGCAGGAAGTGTGTGGTGTCTTTGTAAAAGGATCGTATATGTGTTATAGTGGGTTTGAGAACGTAATCTACAAAAGATGACATACGTTCTGTGGGGCTTTGGTTGACCATTGGCAATAAGATTGGTCGATCTGGAGGGGGATCGAGTTTTTTTGTGGATCTTGGGAAGAGTATAAAACCTTGGGGCTTTGGGTTCTTTCTGGTGGAGGAAGTCATAACACTTTTGATCAGTTTCATCCCTGGCTTACATGTCTGTTGTAAGTACTTATTTTACCAGGGCATCGTGGACCGGGGTGAGGTCACAAGCTTGTCATGAGTAGAAGTTCCTGCCGCTTAGTTGGCATTGTGCTTCTGCTATTTAAGCTGTCGTATCTTGTATCACCACTGCTGAGCCCTTGTCTGCCAGTTTGATAGTAATGTCCTTATTGTTGAATAACTGCTTAATGGCTAGTCTTTCAGATTTGGTTAGGTTGTCTACCTTGCGGTTTAATGTTTGGTTCTTCTGTTTCATGAAACATTATCATCCCTTCTATGGTGGGAGGGAACGGGGTTGCCACAGTGACTTATGTTTGAGTCTGTGGTGTTTGAAGGCTTTTTAACTTAGGAAGCCTTCTGGTCAGTTCCGTGGAGTAGCGTATTGGTGCTGTTACCTGGGTGGTTTCTGGTGTTATTATCTTCAGCGTGGAAGAAATGATAGCATCTCAGATCTCGATGGAAATTGTCAAGGTCTTGTCTGAGTTCACCTGGGTTCACCTGGAGATGGACAGAAGTTGACACATTTGGATAGCAGAGATATTTCTGCTTCAGATAAAGAATAGTTAGATGAATTAACTACACCTACTTGGTAAGCCGTAGAAGTGTCAGTTTGGGTGGTGTTCTTGTTGTGGTTTGTGTTATGTGTATCAGAAACAAATCTGTGGGTGCCTTGGATTGGGTTGTACTGGAGTAGCACAAAAGATGTTAGTGTAGCAATAATTCACTTTATTAATCCAATATGTACAGGCATTGCGGAAAAAATAGTGGATGTGAGTGTCCTGGTTATATGTGCAGATATAGTCTCTGGTGCTCACTTCATGTATGCTCTGATCAGTGTCTCCTCTCTTTGGGTCAAGACAATGGTGGGTCTGTTCCTCAGGGAACAAAAAATAAATAAATAAAATTAAAAAAATTTATGCTTTAGAAACAAAGTGAGTAACATCATTATTTTAGTGTGCTTAACTTGGTAATAGTGTGAGCCATAACATTTCAGTTGAACATGAAACAGAAAATGATATACCATGCTTTCTCAACAACTACCACAAAAATTTACATGTAGAATGTATTCTCACAAATACATGTATAACAGTCAATACACATTTGTCATATATTTGTTGTTACATCCATTCTGATTAAAACTTCCCATGTTGATTTAGTTACACACCAATTTAGTTTATATTAGAAATATTTTTTCAGCTGTGAGCATGGACTGACAGTAAACCTAGGGAAAAGGTTTAAAAATCTTTTAAAAAAAAACTACTAATGCTTGAAATGTGCATGACACCAATTTCAAAATTTACTCCATTCACATGGTGTTTCAGGAAGACTCGGTCATGGTTCAAACCAACAGACATTACGTGAGAATATTACCCATGTTTACTGAATAGTTCTGGAGTTATGCACATATTCTGAAAAAAACATAATTATAATATCTGCCTTACAGTAACACCTTCATAATTTGTTCTTGGTAATGTTATGTGATATTTAAACAAAATCTTAACATGACAGAAAAATCTGGGTCACAGTTTGGAGTGATTGGCCAAATGATGTGCATTCTGCCTCCTGCTAGTTTTCAACACAACCTTAAATCATTCTTATATCTTCACCAGGGCCTCTCCCACAGGTTATTTAAATCTGGCATTTCAATGGTCTGAAACTAGCTATGCCTAGGGAATACTTACTTTGCTGTATATTGGAGTCCGCAGTTGAACTTGAGGCTCTTCCTTAGTAGATATTAAACATAGTAAAAACAGTCAATTTAATGTTGTCAAAACTGAAGGTTAGCAGTAATATCTTGTTTTAAGTTGATGTTTGTACTTAGTTTTAACAATCAATCCTATATGCTTTGAATTGTGACAATAATTGTAGATGTCCACAATGTAGAAATGTGCCAGCCAATAATTCATGATACATTGCCAGGGGCGGTATTCACTAACAAGGATTAAGATCAGATCAAGATCAGATCAAATTTGAGAAAAAAGTTTCAAGTGAGCCAGTGGATCAAATAGCTATTCACAAAGCAGGGATCACTTGAGCTGAAAAGATCAAATATTTGATCTGTTTTTTTATCTGTCACACGAGATCTCACCGAAATTTACAACTACTGAGTACAGAATATTTTAGCCTTTTTGGGTAATAATTTATAGCATTTCTTGTAATGTATATGAAATGCTTACTTTATTACTCATAAATGTGGAATACACATGGTATTGTGAAAACTCATGGATAAATAAAACTGTTCTGTATGTTAGGCAAAACTGTGGATTACAAAATGGGAAACAAGATACTCATTTGTTAAAGCGTAACATTGTTGCATCAGACAGATACTTATATGGAGTAAGTAGCCAGTTGCTACATCCATAACCAGAATCCCCCAGTAGAATACATTTGTCATTTGGATCTCTGGTATCAAAGTACAGTTTCAATTGAGATTCCTTCAGGATGGTGCTGTCATGCACTGATCCTGGCTACTTGGCCACAATAAACTACTTGCACATTTATTGAATGGTAATTCTGGCGATTGACATATATTTCTTCCTGCTCTCTTGGGGCAATGATTTGAACTTGGGTTCCATCTATTAATCCAACAATATTTGGTAATTTCGAGGTTCTTAAAAAATGCTGCTCATTGTGCAATATCTTGTCCTGTGTGGTGGGGAATTTAATAAAATTGTTTTTCATGGAACACAAAGACAGACAAAATGAGTTTACAACTCTGCTGATTGTATCTTGTGAAAGGTTGATATCTCTACTGTCAGCCGTTATTCTTTGGAAACAACCACTAGCAAGAAAGTATAAGGCTGATAGGACCTGCAAATGAACATCAACTGAACAAGAACGATGGGTGGCCCTTTTCAAATGTGGCTCAAGAATGTCAGTCAAGAATAAAATACTGTTTCTTGTGAACCTGTACTTTGTATAGAGTTCCTCGTCACTTAGGGAGTCTAAAGGGTTCATCCGGTCACAAAATACCCCTCTGCCTCTGCAGTGACTGATCAAAATATTCCTCTTCTTCCCTGAGACATCTCCTGTCAGCCATTTTTGATCAGTCTTGATCCAAAAGTTAATCCATCAAAGTGCATGGATCAAAGTTAATCCAAAACTTGATCGAAAGATCAGATCAAATGTTTCGTGAATACCAACCTGAGCTGATCCAAAAATTCGATCAAAAGCTGATCATTTTTGCTCAAATGTGATCTGATCTTTATTGATCCGTGTTCATGAGTACCGCCCCAGATGTTTGCTTAAGTAATTTAAACATGCCAAGATCCTCTGGTGACACAGTTACAAGGATCACAAAAGCTCATATCCAGCAACTCAAGTTTATGTTACTGCAGTAGAATCTATTTCAAACATGAAAATGCTTTTCTCAAACATGTGTGGATTGCACAGGCTGTTAGTGGCCTTAATGAAAAGATGGCGGCTACAATACAAGAAAAGCAATCTATTACATTGAACAATCATATTTAGAAAAGAATTACGCTGAAATTAATATAGGATATTTGTGTAATATCCAAAATATGACGAGTGAAATCATACAAAAATACCAAAGAAGAAATTAAATTGAGGTTACATATGTCTCAGTAAATTTGGGCAAATGGTAAGTTTGCACATTTACTGACATTTACATTCAAAATATTGCATGATTCATTTGATAATTAATATTTGTAATTTCTTTAATTTTTGGGATTCATTGTTCTTTTATTTCTCAATTTAATAAGAAAGAATATATTTAATACATAAGGTGAAGCAACACACAATATATCATGTGTAGCAATGAAATGTTGTTACAAAGAGTATTATGAAATATTTCTCGTAGGGATAAATTGGCTTTCCAAAAATGAAGACTGGAAATGTGTTGAATACATAAACAAATTTGTTATTAAGCTTTTTCATATATTTGAATGGTTTCACTACTCTGCAAGAAATGAAAACATGGGATTCTCAATTCCAAAAATGAAATTGCTAGAAACAACATTACAAATTTCAAATGGTCATTCAAATAGAAAACCAAACAATTTATACCAGCACCTGTATACCTTTCATTGTACAATGCAAATTTTTACGTATTTGCGGCCATCGCCTAATCACACATAATGTAAAATTATGCCATAGGATTTTCAGGTACTAAAGTCTTTAGGCAAAAAATTATTGGTCTAAAGTACAAAGCTGACTTAAAACGTAACTCACACAAATCGAATAATAGGAGTTAAATTTGTGTGTCAGTAACAGACTGTTAATCCCTCAGTTAACTGCCTTATATTGACCAAGATGGCTGGCAATATTTCGAAAAATTAATGGTTTTTCTCATCAGAGGCTGAAGATCCATCCCACTTTGGTCCTAAGGTACCAAAAGTCTATCCACTTTGATCCGCTTTTTTAGAGCTAAGATCTGCCGGATTGAGCCTCTAACTGGAGGATCGGGGGGATAATCCCAAAAATACAATTTTCTTTTTAAAAATAATTATTGAAGTGAGTGTCTAATTTAATCATTAATTGAATGAAAGTCCATAAAAGTACTATGTGTAACAATGAAGGACCAGTAATCTCTGTTAAGTATTGATCTGGCATTGTTATTTATTGTAGCTATGTTCTGAATAAATCAATGGTTTTTGACCAATGTATTTGGGTACATAGATAATAGTGAGTGGCACAAGCACAATAACCCCAGCAGGCAAAATAACATTGATCCAACATTGAAGCAATGTCATACACTGATGTTGCACCAATGTTGAATTCTGCACATTGGGTTGACGTCATATTCAGAATGTTGTTTCAATGTGTCATATCTGACGTGTTAACATCAATATTTTTACATCAAACCAATGTGCAGATTTCAACGTTGTTTCAATGTTAGTATTTATATATATTTCAGTGTGGAAATTTCAATGATGTATTCTAGTCAAATATTGTGACCATCAGTCCAATTAGAAGGCCAAGGTAAAGAAAGTCATAAAACAACCTGGCATTTTTATTTATCTGATTTTTACATTATGCACTTTCTATGTCTTCTATGTTGTAAAGACTACATATGGTTTTTAAGCTTTATAGAAACATTATGTTTGATAGACTTGTAGAAGTAATAGCAGTAACAACATAGTCTATACCTGTTTATTCTGCCATTGCACAAAATAACTGAAAAGCATTAGCTCAACTCATATTCCCAGTAAACATTTGAAACGTTTTAAAATGGGTTAAACATTTGCAAAATGTTTTTAAAACCTATTCAAACTTATCTTACGGTTTTCTAAATGTTTTCATCCCCCTGTGGGTCCGGGGATGTAGAATAGGCCCAACGTATCCTCCTGCGTGTCGTAAGAGGCGACTAATTGGGGGCAGCCTGTTTGCCGTGGGTTGCGATCCGTGTCAGTGGAAGAGAGGGTCCTGGCTGTTGAGCCAATACTTTGTTGCGGCATTGAGGAGGCAATACACAGCTTTGGCCTCAATTTCACTTAGTCGGAAGGTTAAGATGGCCTGGCTTAATCAATCGGCTGGTAGTGCCAAGCCCTAATACTCCAAATTAGTGATGGCTTGTTGTTTGTAATGGTTTATACTGTTGTACTTGATTGTTGTATTCTGATGGTGTTTGGTCTGTGCTTTGGTTTGGAGTATCTAGAAGGCGGCTGCTTAACAGGTCAATCAAGGTTCACTTTTTATGTGTTCTTTGAGTATATTGCTAATGTATCTCTGATATCAGTGTGCAGGGCTCAGCTCCACACTATTATGATATCCCCTTATTGGGCTCGAAGGGTGGGTGGAGAGCATTGGCAACGAAAAATCTTTACTACATTATGGCAACTCAACACTCTCTACTGATTGATAGGAAAAGATCTAGACCTGATATTACGACTACGGACTTTGATTCTGCTCAGATTTGCTCATGGCCACGTTTCCTGCTTATTAAAGGTACAAATGATGAAAGACCTTTATACAAACTGTCACCATTTGCTGTTAACAAAGCCATTGTTGCTATACTTGGTTCTGATCCATTTAACATAAAGAAGTTAAGGAATGGAAGCATTTTGGTGGAAGTGGACAAGGAAACACAGAGCCAGAAATTACTGAAAACTACAAAATTGAATCTGACAATGGACAATGCTATCCCAATCGATGTTTCACCACATTACAGTTTAAACACTAAGAAAGGGGTCATTAGATGCCCAGACATAAAAGACTGTACTGATGACGAAATATTAGAAGGCCTGAAAACTGAAGGTGTCATCAAACTAGACAGGATTTCGGTATTTAGAGATGGACAGAGAAAACCAACAGGGACCTTTATATTGACATTTCAAAGCCAGACCTTACCTAAATACATCAGGGTGGGTTACTATAGGGTGGCTGTGTCACAATTTATCCCAAATCCTGTGAGGTGCTACAAGTGTCAAAAGTTTGGTCATACTAAATTCAACTGCAGAAAGAATGAAGTTTGCACTAAATGTGGGCAAGAAGATCACACAGACCATCAAGAATGCAAGAATGAAGCAAAATGTGTCAATTGCCAAGGTAAGCATGAATCAAATAATAAAGAATGTCCAAAATGGAAAGAAGAAAAGGAAATTCAAAGAATCAAGACAGAAAGAGGAATTTCATACATAGAAGCGAAGAAACAGATGGACATATTTAATTCTGTGAAAACAACATATGCCCAGGCAGCTGCAGCAACCAAACCTGTGGTGAAAACAGCAACAGTGGAAACACAAACAGAAATGACTTGGCCAGAAGGCACAAAACAACCAAAAAAGTGTGCAGTTGAAAAACAGACACCTAAAGTGACTAAAACAAGTTCATCAAGTCAGACAAGTGCATCTCAAAATGACCCTATTAAACTGAAAATAAGTCAAAGCAAAGTATATTTGACGAAACAACATAAGGGATCTAATGACCCTATTAAACAATACAACAAATATGATGTTTTGAGTGATAGTGACAGTGAAATGAGTGTCGAAGAATCCCCAATCACAAGTTCACAAGGGCGGAGTGGCAATAAAAGTGTAAATAATGGAACCAAACAAAAATAAAAGTATAATACAGTGGAACTGTCGTGGCTTTAGGCCAAATTTTGAAGAAATTAAAAATTTAATTTCCAATTTTAGACCCTACATTTTAGCATTACAGGAAACTCATTTTAAAGAAACAGATAATGTAAATATTAGAGGATTTGATCATTATTTTAAAACTTGTATGTCTGAAGTAGATGGGAGAGCCACTGGTGGCTGCTCTATTTTTGTTAAGAAAGGTATACCCCATGAGGTACTTGAGTTAGATACAGAACTGCAGGCAGTTGCTGTAAAAGTATCTCTGCATAAAACTATAACTGTATGTAATGTATATATTCCACCACGTTTTAATGTTGCACAAAGTGATATTGATAATCTAGTCAACCAGTTACCTGCACCTTTTCTATTTATTGGAGATTTTAATGCACATAGTGATTTGTGGGGTTGTTCCTTGTCTAATAGTTTAGGCTATAAGGTGGAACATCTTCTTGAATCCTCAAATATTTGTTTACTTGATGATTAGTCACCTACCTACTTTCATCCTGCATCAGGTTCATTCACCTCAATAGATTTGTCTTTATGTTCTGCATCTGTTTTTCTTGATTTTACATGGCAGGTCCATTCAGATCAGTGTGGTAGTGACCATTTTCCTATTTTAATTGATATAGTTAAGAGTATGCCTAAGGACAATGTTCCTCGTTGGAATCTTAAAAAGGCTGATTGGCCAAAATTCAAACTTCAGTGTTCTCTGGATATTAATAGACATAATTTTACTGACTCTACAGAAAAGTTTCCTGCATTTTTAAATAAGTTAAATGACATAGCAACAAAATGTGTGCCAAAGTCAACTGGACAGTCCACTGGTAGCTACAAACCATGGTTTAACAGCGAATGCAAAAAAGCTGTTAAGGCTCGTCAAAATGCAATGGATAAATGCCGTATAAATCCTACATCGGATAACATAAATGCATATAAAACCTGTCGAGCTAATGCTCGTAAAATAATTAAAGAAAATAAAAGGAAATCGTGGCATGAATATGTATCAAAACTAAATGTAAAGACACCAGCAAAGAAGGTATGGGAAATGATAAGGAAAATAAGTGGCAAACAAAGTAACACCACAATACACCATCTGGAAAATAATGATGGGACAAAAGTAACAGAAAGAGTTGATATAGCAAATAGGTTGGCCGAAGAAATCCACAAGAATTCTAGCAGCAACAATTACCGTACAGAGTTTCAAAAATATAAAGAGAAAACTGAAAAAGAACACTTGGATTTTGACACAGACAACTCTGAAAACTACAATGTACCATTTACAATTAGAGAACTATGTGATGCTATGAAAAAGTCTCATGATACAGCCACTGGTCCAGATGAGATCCATTATCAGCTGCTAAAACATCTACCAAGAGACTCACTTATGGTGTTACTTGATGTATTTAATGATATATGGGCTTCAGGTGAAATTCCTGAATGCTGGAAAGAGGCCACTGTAATACCTATTTCTAAACCAGGCAAAGACCCAAAAAACCCGTCCAATTACCGCCCCATATCTCTGACGAGCTGTTTATGCAAAACCATGGAAAGAATGATTAATACTAGACTAGTTTGGTTCCTTGAGAAAAATAATATTTTAACAAAATATCAAAGTGGTTTTAGAAAAGGTCGAACTACAACAGACCAATTAATAAGACTTGAATCTTTTATTAGAGATTCCTTTTTAAAAGGCAACCATGTAGTCTCTGTATTTTTTGATTTAGAAAAAGCCTACGATACAGTATGGAAGTATGGCGTTATAAGAGATCTACATAAAGTAGGCCTAAGGGGGCGAATGCCCATGTTTATTCAGAATTTTTTATCAAACAGAGTTTTTAGAGTTCGTTTAGGATCCGTTTATTCAGATATACATGGGCAAGAGATGGGTGTTCCCCAGGGCAGCATCCTCTCTGTTACATTATTTATTTTAAAGATTAACAGTATTGCTGATGTGATTCCAGCTAGCTTTGAAAAGTCTCTTTTTGTTGATGATTTCTCAATCACTTGTTCTTCTAGAAATATGGCTTCAATAGAAAGGCAACTTCAATTGTGTTTGAATAAAGTAGAGAAATGGGCTGATGAAAATGGTTTTAAATTTTCTAAAACCAAAACTGTTTGCATGCATTTCTGTAATAAAAGAAAACTTCATCCAGACCCAACATTGACAATATATAACTCACAAATCCCTGTTGTGTCACAAACTAAGTTCCTTGGTGTTATATTTGACAGTAAACTGAATTTTAAGGCACACATTGATTATATTCGCCAGAAATGTGAAAAAGCCATGAACTTACTGAAAGTAGTTGCCAAAATGGATTGGGGAGCAGATAGAAGTGTTTTAATGAGACTTTATCGTTCATTTGTTCGTTCTAGATTGGACTATGGTTGTGCTGTTTTTAGTTCTGCTCGTAAGTCTTATCTTAAGAAATTGGAACCCATTCAAAACCAGGGCTTGAGAATATGCCTGGGAGCCTTCAGGACTTCTCCAATGCAAAGCTTGTATGTAGAGGCAAATGAGCCACCCTTGTATTTAAGGTTTGGTAAATTATGTATTCAGTATGCTTTGAAATTGAGAAGTAATCCTGACAATCCAGCTTACGATGTTGTTTTTAACCCTCAGTTATATGATCTGTATGATAAGAAACCATCTGCAATAAGATCTTTTGGGCATCGAGTAGAGGAAGATTTGTCTGTTGTCTGTCCTCAGCTGGATCTAATTCAGACTGTGTCATTGCCAGATGACCCACCCTGGACTATACAGAAACCTCACATAGACTTATATCTCACACATCAAAAGAAACATCTTGGTGATGATTGTATGTTTCAGAGTCTATTTGCTGAGTTAAGAAGCTATTACTCTGACCATAGGGCTATATATACTGATGGATCGAAAACAGAAAATAGGGTTGCTGCAGCTGCTACATCTGATGGCCTCAGTGCCCAGGTCAGACTTCCTGGCAATGCTAGCATATTCACAGCTGAATTACAGGCTCTGAAAATGGCTTTTAATATAGTTAAAAATTGTGATGAGGATCGTTTTATCATATTTTGTGACTCTTTATCTAGTCTTCAAGCTCTTGATAGCAACAACTGTGATCATCCTTTTATTCAAGATATTTTAAAGCTTTTTAATGATTGTTGTTCAGTAAATAAGAAAGTTGTTTTAGCTTGGGTTCCTAGTCATGTAGGCATAAAGGGCAATGAAAAAGCAGATGAGCTTGCCAAACAGGCCTTGAATTTTAATGTTTTAGACTTGAAAGTCCCCTATACAGACTTGAAAGTAAATGTAAATAGTGTTTTTAAACAAAAGTGGCAAGCTCAATGGAATGCGTGTCCTGATAATAAACTATTCCAAATAAACCCTACAGTAGGAGATTTTTATGTTTGGACGGGTTTATCTCGTAGGGAGGAAATAGTCATAACTCGAGCCCGTATAGGACACACTTATTTCACCCATACTTATCTGTTGAAAGGTGAAGATATGCCCTGGTGCATTCCATGTCATTGTCCCGATACAGTCAAGCATATATTATTAGACTGTATTGACCTACGTGACACTAGAATTAAATATTACAGAAATATAAACTCAATGAAAAATTTATTTAATGAAAATATTTTTAATGTTATCAATTATTTAAAAGAAGTTGGTTTGTTCAAAAAGTTTTAATTAATTTATTTTGTTCTCTGTTCCTCATGTTAATTTATTCTGTAAAATCTAGTCTTGTATAATATTGTGATAGTTATATTTTGGGTTTTTATTCATTCTTTTCTTGTTTATGTTTTTCTAGTCTCTCTATAAAATTATTTTGTAATAGTTAAACTCCATTATTATTTTTATGTTTTATCTTATTTGATGTTCTCTTTTACATTTGTTTTATACTTATCTTTTTTGTCTTCTAGTCAACTTTAATAATCTTGTGATTTGTTTTTTTGCCAATTATTGTGTATTTGTATATATTTGTTTGTTGTAAATATTAATTAGTGTATTTATTATTTTATTTTTTAGTGCAGTATGACACACTTGTGTTTTTGCACTTAAATTTTAATTATCTCTTTATCTTTATCTAAATGTTTTCAAGTAAACATTTACACTGTAATCTTTTAAAACATTTTTTAAACATTCTATATACAAACGTTTTTTACTGAAAAGGTTTATTAAATGTTTAAAATAACTCAAGAAGCTAGGTTTGACTGGAAACATTTCTTAAAGATTTATAAAATAGCTAATGAAGTAAAGGTTATGCTGGAAATGTTTTCCAAGCATACATTATGAAATGGTTTAAAAACAATACACATAAAATCTTTAAAAAACATTGTTTATCAAATGTTTTATAAACATTCTATCAAAAACGTTTTTTAAACCCATATTTTCAGAATGTTTATTGAACCTTCACCTTCAAACATGTCCAAACAAATATGGCTGTGAGCAATAATAGGGGATTTTAGAGGACTTTGTCAAAAATTGCCCCACATGCAATCCCTAAAAGTGAGAATTGAATTTGGGCACAATTTATTAGCCACTATCTTACAATTCTAGACATAAAAATAATATTTTCATTAGTGAGAAACCTTAAAAAGGTATTGAATTTGACCTCTGACCACATTATTATTTAAACATTAATATGTTCATTTATAATGGTTTTTTAAACATTTATCACCTCTGAGGCCGGGGTTCGATTCCCGGCACGGCCTCAAGTGGGAAAGCTGGTAGTTGCTTGCTGTTGGTCGACAGTTTACAGTACAGAACCCTAATGAACTCTAGGTACTGGTTTCCTCTGCCCGTCCAACTACCCATCGTGATATGACCTGTACAGTGTTGAAAGCGATGTAAAACCCCAAATAAATAAATTAAACATTTATTATTAAACAGTATGCATAAAATGTTTTAAAAACATTTTATTATAAATGTATTTTGTACCCATCATTTTTTAACCTTTTCCAAACATTTTTTATCAAACATTTGCAAAACCTAAAAATGTTTACTGGGTTATCTTAATTTGGTAGCTACTAGCAATAAACTTCAATTTACTGGTAAGCTGTGTCTAATGTATATAATATCTGTAAAAATGAAAGAGAATGTCAGAAGTGAATACCCTGAATGTAAACTTTGCAATCAATATAGCAAATCACAGGTTTTAGAAAAATTTTTAAAAAAATTCACACAAATTGTTGCTTCATTTTCAAAAAAGAAATGTTTTAAGATAATGCAATTATAAAATGGTTCAGAATCATCCCTTTTGTAGATCCTACCAACACAGAATAATGATAATATAAATTCAAAAAAATCCCATTTATATGAAAAGGAAAAGTATGACTAAATATCATGTTTGGGTCAAGTCATGAAGTAGGTTGATTTGAATTTTTTAATTATATATTATAAACTTGTATAATTAAACTAATGTAAATGACTTTCAGTATAAAGTTACATGTACGGCAAAATAGTAATTATGGTGGTCTTACATTATGTTAAATTTAATCATCTAAATACATATTGTTAAATTTTTTATTTGACGTTTGAGCAGGAAATTTCCTTGCTGCAAGGGCATTACAATGTATTCACAACATAATTTTACTTTTCATTAATGTATTTACTTGTAAATGTGAACATATTAATCTACTCATTCAAGCAGGAGCACTGCTTTGTTATAGTTTTTTTTTTATTTCAGAGGTTCTTTTTTCGTCTCTGTACCCCCTTCCTGTCAGGGGCGTATATTAAGTGGCTGCTCCTCATCTATGATTATTTTGCCATTCCTTTGAAGAGCATCTGAAGTGAAATAGCAATAAGTTTCGAGTAAATTAAATTTTGTTGAAGTGTGGTGTATTTTCTTACAATATGTAAGAATGTATAGATTATTCTGTAATAATTTAATGTCTTATGCCAGCAAGTTAATAACCTAAAACTGCATGCATTAAAATTGCAAGATCTTGTAAAAAGTAGGCACTAAAAGTGGAGCACATCACTAATACAAGTCAGCTTACTGAACAGATTCACAAGGACCTGAATCCGAGGGCCATTATATTCATAAAAAGATATTAAGTTTGAGACAAAAAATAGTCTCAGCTTTGAGATTTGGTCTCGGCTGAGACCAAGTCTCAACTTTGTATTCACAAACGGGTTTTTAGCTGAGATCAAGCTGAGACCAGTCTCAAGTCTTCCCAATGTAAACAAATCATTAACTTGCAAATATATCCAAGAGTTTTTAAAGATTAATAGCTGTTGTGTGCTTTAATTCTTAACAGAAATTATACTGTCAATAAAAATTAAAAAATAAATAGAAAATTTTGTCAATTGTTTTTATTTTGCATGTCACATGATCTACTTCTTTGTTCCTATGCAGTCAGAAAACTCTGTTCAAAATTGTCTCAAAGTAAGGCACTTTTGAAGCCAAAGTTTGTGCTATCAGTTGTTACAAAACTTTAGGCCAAGTAGTATATATGTTGTAAATTATTTCTACTTTACATTAAGCCATAAAAAGTGAAAATATGAATCTCAGTTAAGATGAAATAATGCTTGAGACTTTGACCAAAATATTTGAGACAACTATGTACCAGTCTTAAGTTTGAGACCAAATCTGAGACTAAATTTGCTTGAGGTATATCACTTGGTATTGTAAGTTTGAAGATTGAAATTATTGTGAAGACACTACAAAAACACACATATTTGACTAAGCATTGATTACTCGTCCAACCACCATAAAAATGCAATGTAGACTTTCATCCCTCTATATGTTCTTGTGACGCAGAACAGAAGCTTTCTCCCCTTTTCCCTCATGTTCATGTTTGACATCATGTCATTTGTCAAATCTCTGTAAAAATTTATTATTATTGGGTGTTAATTTTATTTCTAATTATGTTATATATACCAAATACAGTAAACAATTCTAGCTTAACATTCTGTGTTAAACTTACATCAGTTTGCAATAATATAATAAAATGTATCTGCCTTACCAGGCCATTTATTAGCTCGCTGAAATAGCATAAATAAGCTGTCCAAAATGTGTACTTTATAAATTTTATACACCAGACAGAAAATCACCAGAAACTAATCAAACCTAAAATAAATATTTAAACAACAGGACAGGCTTGCTGCATTGACTGACTGGATGGCACTATACTTGTAATAAGTACATATTAAAAATGCTTGCAAATTTTAACTTATAAAGATTAGGCAGTACAGCAATGTTGTTCTAACGTTAAAACAACAACATCGTAGGAATGTTAAAATATGAACATTGGATCAACATAATTTTTGCGTTGCACGAACATAAATTTTTCAAAATGACTTTTTCTTTGAACAAAATAGACAAAGTTCAACCATTGAATGTAAAATTTTAGTCATATTCATCACAGATCATAAAAACACTCCTATAAAATTATGCACAAGGTTAAAATTGAAATTTCATTCTGTTCCACTGCACCAGATTGGTACAAAATAATAGCTGGGAAACATCAGTCCAAGTTTTAGAAGAATAAGCAAATATGTGTACCAATAAATTACACTAAAATATGCTATATATGTCTTACACATAGAAAACTATACTAATATACACCGATTGAGAACATACAGAGTGATATTTTAAGATACATATTCAAACTAACCTTAACTGATTTCTATCCAAAAATGTTACACATGCTAGTCTGATCCCCAACAGTTGTGATAAGGTTGTTTTATAGTTGACAACGTCGGCGACATATTTACAACTATAAAACAACGTCAGACGAATGTTGTGTGTCTGCTGGAGTACTTCACTAAATTATGACTATAGGTCAACAATGTGTCCCAATGGTATTAATTGACCATTCAGTATTTGATTGCACTTTGCAGTTGTAGAAGAACTAGACATGCAAATACGTCAAGTTGATGGTTATAATAAATCAGTTAGACATGCGTGATTACATTTAACTGATCTCCCTTTGCTGATGCGCCTATGATGTCTCAAAACAGATATGGTTGGTGTATTATCAAAATTGCAATTGAAAGTTGATAAATAATTTGGTGAAGTCAAAATTGATGCTATTGGAAGGTTTTGTGTTTACCCAGGTTTTCCCATTGACACGACCCCCCTGTGGGTCCGGGGAGGTAGAATAGGCCCAACGTGCCCTCCTGCGTGTCGTAAGAGGCGACTACATGGAGGAAGTATAGATATACATATATCACAGTGCAATACCAGACTAGAGTGAAGTTTTACTTTATGCTTTATTTATATGTTCTTCTTTTTATTGATGCTTTGTATCTGTTTTATTCTCTTTGTTTCTATACAGTTTATTTGTTGTATTCTTTTTATGTTTAGATTTAGTTTTGAAATATAGCCTCCTATTTTTGTTTTTTAATCCTTATATCTACTGTGTTTTATTAGTATTTTGGTCATATTTTGATAAATATTTCTTGTTTTTTATAGTTTATCTAGTCATTACTTGTGTGTGTGTTATGGTTATTTTATGAAATATAATGTATTTGTACATACTTATGTAGTTTTAGAATATTTGTAAATATTTAGTGCAGTATAACACTTAGTTGTTTTTGCACTGTAATTTTAATTAACTTTAAAACCCATTGACACGTGGAAAATTGCGTGATTTTCCAACATTATGGCCAATTTCAGGAAATGGGTATGTGACAAAAATTTCAAAATGAAAAGTGTTAGTGGTTAATGATTTTGATGACACCAAGATCTCATATTAATCACCTTTTTTCCTTACTAGATGTTAGATTATTGGATGGAAATCTGTAATATAAATATATGAGCAAAAAATTGAAATCTCATATTTTGGCACAAAGAGTGCATTTAATGGAAGTAACACATGAGTAAATAATAACCAAGTAATACTGTGATTGGTAATACTTATTAACCGTATTTAAATGAATCACTGTGTGATACTTAAAGAAAATAATATTTAACTGATATTAAAATGATAATTTAATTATAGATAAAATGATAATAATTAAACACCCGGATTAATTATAAATCTAAATCTACTGCTTTGCAGGCGCAATATCTTCCCTGAAGGGGAACTCAGTGCGCTAACTAATCATATATAATATCCGAGTCATAGTGGGGGACGTGTCCAGGTCTGTATTCCGATGGTTGTGGGTGTGAACGTGGGGAAGAAAACTAGGTCGGAAAAGCAGATTTGAAAAGGTGGGTTTTCAGGTGCTTCCTGAAGGATGTGACAGATGGACTGGTTCTTACATGGACAGGAAGTGAGTTCCAGAAAACAGGTGCATGATGGCTGAAAGATTTGGTAAGATACTTATGAGACTTTAGAGTCAAAAGAAGGAACTTGAAGGAATTTGTATTTTGGACTGCTACGTCTGGTGTTCCTAGATGAGGTATATGGATGAAGTTTATCCTTGAGGTACACAGGTTGACCATACTTAAGGACCTTATATGTGATCAACCCAATTTTGAAAAGAACCCTGTATTTGACTGGTAGCCAATGTAGTTTTCCAGATTTGGAGTTACATGAGTGTACCTCGAGGATCTAGTGACTACTCAACAAAGGGAGTTCTGAACACCCTGCAACCTCTTGAGCTCAGAAAGAGTGAGTGAGGCAAAGACAGAATTACAGTAGTCAATTCGGCTACTGATGAGAGCATTTGCAAGGAGTATTGCTGTGTTAAGGTCAAGGAGATGGCGAATCCTATATAAATCTCTTATATGGAACCGAGTAGACTTGATGACTTGGGAAATGTGATCTGTGAAGGTCAGGTTGGGGTCGAACACCACTCCTAGGTTTTTGACATTTGAGGCAGGTGCCACTTTATTCCCAAGAATATCAGTGGGAAAAAGCGAATGGAGTTGTTTACGACTGTATTTTGAACCAATAAGGATGAATTCTGTTTTGTCTGGGTTTAATTTGAGTTTATTTGCAGCCATGAAATTTTGTATATCATTTAGGCAGTTCGTTAGAGCCGTCATTGACTGACTGAAATTTGATGGTGAAAGAGTAATGTATAACTGAGTGTCGTCTGCATAAAAGTGGTGTTTGATACCCCTATGAGATTGAATAATTGAACTGAGTGGATTTGTGTACATGGAAAAGAGGAGTGGCCCCAGGACAGAGCCTTGCGGGACACCAAATTTCAAATCCATGGGATGTGACAGTACAGAGCCTACCTTGACTGATTGAGTCCTATCCGACAAGTAAGACTCGAACCAACTCAGAGCCAGTCCATTTATGCCATAGCATTCATGTAATCTATGCAACAGGATCGAGTGATTATAGTCCAAGTGTCTATCATTACTTCCTGTTAGGAGGGGTAATGGTAGCACACATATCCTCCAGAAAGTTGAATAACTCAAAGTGTTGGGATGAGTCATCTTTCTTAGTAAGGCCCCAACTGATTGGTGTATCAGTCAGATGAGAGGGAAGTGGGTCCTCATCCTCCAATGTGAAGGTAGGAGCCTGATAGCTGTCTGCAGGAGGGAGGTTCATGGCTGCTCTCTGCACCTGATACTCATTGGTGTAGTAACAGGGGATGTCCAGGTTAGGTGTGGTGGGGGGTCTCGCATCTGGTGAATCCCAGCCTTCAGCTATCTGAGTATCAGACCATCCTAGTGTGAGGTGAGGTGCAAGTCTCAATTAGTAATGGGTGGAACTGGTAGGATTTGTCCTTCATGAATTTAGGCGCAGTGTTGGTGCCTGTATGTTTGGGTGCCTTCATTGAAGGAAGGGTGCAGATATCTGTCTGACTCCCCTGGTGGACTAACTTCATGTTGTCAGTTGATGTAGTTGGTTCCAATACTGACAGCAACAGCTGTGGTAGTGTCCTCGCTGACAAGACTATCAATGAAATCATTTATATCATCACAAGTTGGTGAGACTGGTGTGATTTTATCCAAATCAAAATCCAGAATAGTAGGAGTACATTCCATACTGATGCAGTCCATGATGTTGGAAAACACATTGTTAACACTGTGTTTGGTTTTAACATGCCTGTTCAAATAATCCTTTCTAGTGAATACCTTGGTGCAGTGTTCACATTTAAATTCCCTTTACATATATGCACTGTTAATATGTCTTCTTAAATTACACTTTATTGTGTATGTTTTATGACATATAGCACAAGTCTGCCACATAGTGGTGGAACCCATAGTTTAAAGTACAAGTGCATTTAACGCCCCAATGAGTGGAACACCCATACCCACCACCTCCTTAAGTAATTACATCATTTCATTACTAATGAGGTTGTCAACAGACTAGTAGATCCTGTCTCATACAAAAGCAAGGGTCTTAAAAGAAAAAGGAAAAAAAACTCTCTAGACAATCTAATATACTGGAGAAACAAAAAAAAAACAATCTAAATAATATTTAAAAATTACAGCAGTGTTCAGTAATTTTAGCCAAAAAGCTATTCCGGTCTCTATGCATTTCAAAAATCATTCTGTGAAAAACAGGGAATTCAATATCTTGCATTCAAGGGGGGATCCCCCAAGTCCAAATGCCACCACCAGGCGCAGGTGCCATTACTATATTTTATTTGGGCATTCCCCACACTCCACCTTGCAGGCACCAACATGTTTGTATGAGGCTATGCCCTCTCATAGCATCGCTTACCCAGGTGCACCCTTTCCCATTTAACTTACACAAATCTCTGAAGTGTTGTTCAGATTTTCAGAATTATAAACTAAAAAAAAAAAAATAAATGCAAATTAGTGAAATCCAAGCTATTCATGTACTAATTGGCTCTTACTTTTTTTTCTTGAGATTACATACAGGCATAAATTAATGCACTGTAAATATCAGTAAATGTGCCAGTTTACTGATTTTGCATTGTGTAAATGTGAAATGTATTACTTTCACTCTTTTTACAATGTATGGTTTTCAGTTTGCCGCATTACCACCAGGCTGCCAAATGATTTTTACCCTTTTTGCTGCAATCTGTTTAATTTAAAGAATCAGTCATTTTTGTTTTATTTTTTGTTTTGATAGTTTTTTACTATTTAGTTTATTAGTCATACAAAAGCTGCTTACTGCAATAATACCTTATCTGTAGAAATCTGAATATCATTCTCTTCATTCATGTCAAACCCCCAAGTCAAAACATGGCTCAGTGCACTGTGGTGTGCATCTTTAAGCCAGACTACTATCAGTGGGTGGGACAGATACTCTTGAGGTACATGCTGCATGTTTGTTTGAACACTGAAAAAAAAATTACTGGATTTCGTGCGATTTTTGTGTGGTTGCATTTGGGTGCAACCGGGCTCATTCCTGGACATTTGCTACCTACCTTAAATTTGTATTCTGTCAAATGATTTCATATGTTACCTGTTCTCAGATTGGTTGGAGTGGCTTGACCACTGAAACTGACCAGTACCTCGTCCATTTCAAATCTGGTGGCCAGAGGGGGAACATCATTTTGCACACAGCAACAACAGCACTACATTCATAGCACGTGGTTGTGTTTTTCTTTTATGTTATATTTTATATGCTACTGTATCATTTTAGTATTTTTTTATTTTACATTTATATGGTCAGTGTTTTACAAACCCAATGGAGAACAGGCAATATAACCTCCGTTCGGCCAACCGTGACACAGTATCAGTACCAGTTCATATAATATTCATCAACTCCAAACTATAATTTTAAAATGTCATAATTTACAAATTCATGAAACAAATTGCATAAATTTTTATTACAACAGAAAAGTTGAATATTTCAGTTTTTGTAAATATATGTTTCTCCATGTCCAGTACTGAGGTAAGTATTTCACACAACTGTCCTTTTTCTGATCGGTAGATAAATCTTCTAAGAAATGGGTCAGACTAGAAGTTTTTTTGTGTTTGGTGATGGAAGTAATGCTCTGCAGATAAACTCCTGCCTGGAAAGAGGTAAATGTAGGAGAGGCCAGCTTTATTAGAAAAGCTTATTGTCCCAAGTGTATTTTTTCCCGTTCGTTCATTTTTGTACCATTTACCTTGAAATTTAAATGGTTATATGGGAGTTGTGAAAAGTTTTTCACATTTTTCCTTCAGTTTGGAAATGTAAAATTTGGATATTTCTACCCCTGGACCATACATTCGTTCATCCGAATATCCTTGGTCACTTTGTTTATGACCTCCATGGTGAGTCTTTTTAGTCTCAGTAATATTAACATGTACATACTCATTCTTTTCGCTGTCATGCCCAACAGTAATTTTTTTTGTCATGTTAGACCACCCTTCTCTTCCTCTGCAAACAAAATAAAAAAGAACCAATGAGATTCAAGCAATACATCAAGGGCAGAGTTCCATTTCTCCAAGTACTGACCCAGCTTTATCATATCACCTTTTCCAATGGCTTTTTTATGTTAGAGCTTCGTATTTTCACACTTGAAGCTTGAAATGAGCTGCGAACATGTTTTTTGAAGAAGTAAACTCTTTGTCTTTGATGACATTAATAGTATGGTACTAGGAGGCCCCTGTAACATATCTATGAATTGCAGCCTGGATGCATGTCAAGGAACTTGGAGTAAGTTAGTTTCCACTGGCTGACTTAACCTCAGCATAAAACTTCGTCATAATTCGTTTAAGTCAGTAGCACATTTATCATGGTAATAAAGTATTTGCAATCTTTTCTCCAACGACTCTGTAGATCTTTTATTGCTCCCAGGTTCTGCACTGTCTTCTAAGTGTTGAAGGTGATCTTCACATAAATCACTATCGTGTGAACTTACATGCTCCATTTATACAGCTTACACAGTTACACAATGGGGGACACATAAAAACTTTCTCTCTTTCTCTGTGTTCTGTTTGTTTTATATCTTGTGTCTAGCTTCTGTTTTGAATGGTTTATACCAAACTGTCGGCACATTGTAAAACTTATCAGTCAGCGAGCAGTCACTATTTAGTAGGGCACTGTAAAACACATAAACAAGTGCTGACTTAAAAGGAAATTGTCAAACCAAATATATGTACTATTTATCTTTGGAAAGATATTTATACACTGCTTTTTCTCGTTTTTGTTTGTTAAAAATTTCAAGTGACAGTGAAATAGTTGTAAACAAATACCAGATGACGTCAGAGGCCAGCCGTTAACTGTTCAGCACTCTCATTAACAGCTGGCCACTCAGTGAAGTGTAAATTATACTGTTTTACCGTACATATAAAGTGTTGTTAATGGGTCAGTACTGCATGCCTATCTAATAATAATACATAATTAGGAAGGATAAAATTATTAAGTTATGAGTAATCATTAAAAATTTTCACTGTGTTTGTGAAACCACATGTTAAATGTAGTTCCATCTAATTAATGTGTAATGAAGTTGCAGTTTTGATGCTCTTAACTTGTCAACCAGGTACAGGGTTAAAAGGGTGTAAATTTGCCTCAGGTCATCTAATGTTATAGATTCATTCTCAGCAGCATCCTTTCTTTTGTGAGCTTTTGACATTCTTCTAACTCCTGCTGCCTGGTCGAAATCTTTAAAAATCTCATCAATTCCAGTAATGGACGCTGACTTTGACTATATGTTGCTTTCAGTTTTGTTTGAAAACATGTACTTAATATGGCATTTATTAGACTGTACAATCCACTCCATCTGTATATCAGCAGGTATGTGGGAGTCTTTGAAACATTTTGAATTGGCAAAGCATGAATAGAACACTTAGCATGCGTCTTTAAGTGGCAGCAGACTGTATTGCTGGATTAAAATTCGCAATAATTCTAATGGATACTTTGTCTTAAAATTGTTTTCATTGCTGTGAACATCATTTATAAAATGCAAGGAATCATTGACAATCTGGTGTTTTAGTAACTTGTAAAATGTACACCATTCCCAACTCCAACACGAGATGACCGTAGTTCATTACCTCATCACTTTGCAAGCAACCATGAATTGGTTCACAATTCCAGGTGGGAATCTTTATTGTATTTTCATTGGCTAGTCGTACTTGCGTGTATTGTTTCACTTCTCTCATGCCCAAGTGAAACAACTGAATTTTATGATCACTTCAGGCAGGGAATATGTACTTGTCAATAAACAATCCCAAAGTTACATGAACCCAGGGTTACTGGATGCCAAAGTTTTAAAATTGTAGAGGTATGTTTTCTGTTGGTGCATCATTGACCTCAGACATGCCAAAGAAATGAATTGCCACCTCAACTACATAACATCTAACGTAAAAAGTATCATAAGAAGAAGTTTTTATGTACATGGTAAGCTTCCATGATATTTCCTGTAACAGAATGCCTCAATATATGTTCCTTTTCAGTTTTCATAGTCCCTAAATCTACCTCTTTGGTATCATGACATAGTCTCTTAAAAACTACTTTGCCTAAAGAATTCATTGCCAGTTTAAAAAATTCAAAAGTGACAGGGCCAAGAAGAGCCGATCTGTCCTATGGGAGAGAATTGCCAATTCAAGCAGCTTGGAACTACTGAAATGTTCACGTATCAGTTGGTCTCCAACAATTTGAATTTTGACCTTTCTGTCCAAACATCCACTTTCAATGAGAGTTTTTGTCATGACTATGGTTAACCTTTGTTAAAGCAAGATCAACCCTGGTTACATAACCATGGTTTATTCCATGGTTGACCCTGGTTTAACTTGATCAAGCATGATTAAAATTTAACATTTTTCACAAGCCACACCATTACTGACCATGGTTGCAAACCATGGTTTAAAATAACATGGTCTACATGGTTATTAATGCTTATATTTCAGATCATGAGAGTACATTTAAAATGCAAACTTGTAACAGTAATGTGTAATTATCTCAGTAGTCCCACAATCACAAGTGTAATTGATACTTCGATTGATAATTGGCTTCATCCTGAAGCCATTTGAAAAGAAGCAAGAATGTAATCCTTTAGATGATGTATCCTGTTATTTCAGTTATCAAATCTGCATTACAATATTCCTTCTATCTTATCTGACATCAACTTGTATGCCTATTTTCTAAGCATTACAAATCTATCTAGGTTCTTCTTTATTAACAAACCCCTTGCATTGTTTTTGTCAACATAATAATATGTGTATCATTCTATCCATACAATTAAAGTGAGCACTAAAACAACAAGAAAAAACAGCTCCATATTGCAGCTTGTGGATCAATTTTTCGTTTGTGTTTTGGCCATGAAATTCTAGTTTAACACAAGAGCTGCAGATGCAAACATATGGACCAAAAGTTAATGGTCTCCAAGTCTCTCTTGAGCTACACCAACAGCGATGTTAAGGTTTTGTCGCCAATAAAGCAGAGCCTTTTGCCGGGGGCAGCAAACTTTTTGAGAATGTCACTGGAAGTGGCCACCAATTATTTTTATGACAACTAAAGATCTGTTGTAGCTCAGACACATACCCACAGTATTTAGGCGGTCATAGACATAAAGAATAAATATTATATGTATATTTTTTACTTCACTTATAAATCATAAATTATTTATATATGTTCTAAAGACAAAAATTTTGGATAAATGTCAACACCAGCAGTTTTACTTAACTAAGTACGACACTAAATTTGTCAACACCAGCAGTTTTACGTAACTAAGTACAACACTAAATATGTTCTGAGTGGGATAGTGGGTTACCAGGTTTCTCATCTAATTACAGGCTGTCACCTCTGTGTGAGTTTAAATGGTATAGTGACAGAGCTTAGTACCTGTCCTAATATGCCGCTGGATGTTGAACAGGACAATATGCCCAATATGCGCCAACTTTGACTAATTACATTTCATTCTCAAAGGTTGATGACTGGATTTAATCCAGGGTTTAGGAGAATATATATGACTGTTGCTTGAGTGGAGTGGAGCAACATATCTGATCTTATCCAGAACATTGTTCCACCCAACCTCTCCAATTGAATCCAACAATAAATCATTGGCCAAAAGAAACTTTGGCAATTTTTTTAGGGATATCACTCCTTTCAGAACGATTTGCTTAAACCCCAGCAGAACATTCCATTAAATTTAAAGAATAACATAAATGAGGCAGAAGGTGAAACCATTTACCTTTGTTTTGTTGTATGCTGTGTTCATTTTTACAACCTTTTGACTTTTAGGGGTTGATATAACATGGACTTTGTTTGTGTGCTTACTGACAGGACTAAATTCAAGTAGTCACTTCTTGGCCAGATATGAAGTTCATTGCTCCTGGCTAAAAACAAGTTCTTGGCAGTTATAGCCTTCTCTTCAAATGAATACATGTTGTGGCATAGACAAAAACATTCGGAACACAAATAGTGACCCATGCTGACTTTTTTGCAGTTTCTTTAGGGGTAAATGGGGAAGTATGTAGTATTTCACTAATAGAGTTACCATCTAAAGGTGTTTGCACACCATACCTGTTATATCCCTTTTTTACTTTTCCAGATAGACACAACAGAGAGAGCATTTGCTGTAATCATTGCTAGTATCATTGTATGTCTCCATTATGACATGCCAGATGATAATAAAAATTCCTGCCAAATTCAAAAGTAGGCAATGTGTATTACTTCCTGTGAAAACAAAAGTTTTCTCCTGCCAGGTTTTGTTATTACATGATCAGAAGGGAGAGGGGCGGCCATCAGGTTAGCAAAAAAGCCCCTTCGCCGTTTGAATTTCCGAACTGTTGTAACTATATGCATACACACCAGACAACGGGAAAGCCTTCTCATTCAAGGCAGCTTACTTTATTTTTAGACTGGCGTCAATGGTACTCCTAAATGGTGACAGAGTTTATCAAAGGACAAATTTATTATAAATTGAAAACATTCAACAGCATTTGTGTGATAAACAGACTATATATGATGATTGTACATATACATGTTATGATTATTTTAATTTTTTTTTCATATTTTCATGTATGAAAGATTTTCACTCATTTTAACCTGATCTTAAGTAATGCTCCCATTTCCAGTCTTGCTCACAAGGCTCAATTGGTGCAGTTGGAATATGTGTGGCTGTTCTAAAATGCAATTCTAATGCATTCTGGGATGTGCAGATGTTAATATACATGCATTGTACATAGAATCATAGTGAATCATATTAAAAGATTTGAGTGAAGAAATGTATTCTCTGAGGCTTGAGGGGTTTGTATACTTGTCACTGATATTTGAAGCTTAAAGGAGATCATATGTGAAACATTATTTAGACCAGGAATTTAATTTTTTATTGAAAATAACAAACTTGCAAACTTATCCACTTGCAAAATATCTATGAGGGATATTAAAACAACCTATTATTTCTATGTTTAAACAGCAATGAGCCAAAATTTAACTAAAAGTAACACCAATCAAACCACACTGATAGCACTATAAAGGCATGAAAAGAAGTAAGAATTTCTGCTGAAACATATGTGTGTATGATAAAAGCTAACCTGAGTACATTTGGCCAAGCTATTTCATCACCATTGTGAATAAAATGATAGTACTATAGAATGAGTTTTGCAAGAGGAACTGGAGAATTTATGTTGCTAACAAAACACATTTAAGAGCAAACATTACGACTGATTGTCACAAATCTTTTACAGTATCTTAATCGATGTTAAGTATTATTTATCAATTTCAGTAAAGCAGTCACCTGTAAGCTTTCCCGTGTTTATATCCCTTGCATAATCTGTGATACAACTCTTTTGGATTGGTGAGCCTCAAGTAATCACGAATATGATGGGAATATTTTGTATTAAAATAAGAGAAAAGAATTAAGAGAAAAGTAACTAATATTTGTAAAGTGCAAGCAAAGGACTTTTACACAGAACTTGTAAATAAGAAAGTAAAACGACCATCATCAATAAATACATGGATAATTCTTGGAATAATTATATGAATGTTTTAAATATTTGTCAAAATTCAATTTTAAATTAATGGTTTTTGAAATACTGTTTGGTCTTCAGTTAAGGGAGGATTCAGTTCTACACATAATAAGTTACATAATTTAAATTGGAAAGTGGTTTTGAACCAAAAAAAACCTGAAAATAATACTGTACACTTTTCAAAGTTTCTAGAATGGATTAAATCAAAGTTAATTACACTTAACAATATATTTGTTTTGGGAAAATTAAAGAATTTCAATCTTTTCTTGATAAAATATCAGAAAGTCTGCAAGAACTTGAATGAATTTTTGTCACCAAATACTCAAAATATATATTCCGTAATTGTAAACACCAAATTTCATTTTTAAGCTGTGTCTTCTTTATGTTGTGGAGTTTATATCCATTTTGCACGCTGTTGTAAGTTTGTATAAATACTAGCCCACTCCCACTTTGACTCTTCATTAAACCAGCCTTCGTGCAGCGTGAAGGGGTCAGGTATTGTAAAACACGCATGGAAAAACTTGTCTTTGTAATCTTTCTAGTTGCAGTGAAGCTAGTAAATGTAATCCTTCCTTGTGTTGGCAGTTAATTTGACTTCCCGTGCTATTAATATCATTTATGCCCTTTATATAATTAGTATATGTTGTGGATCGTTTTAGATCAAGTTGGATAGAAACAAAATCCGTAGTTTCCAGAAATGCCCCCTTGCAGAAGTCAAGCTGTACAAGTACTTTCAAGTTGGCAAAAACTGGCAATCAGTTGATTCTTTTCAACACATTTAGCTTTGATACAGAGTAAATCCTAGATAAATATTCAGTCCACTAAGGAAATCTTTTAAACAATGGTCAATTGAAAAAGATTAGTGACACAAACCATTAAAACATACTTTGATTGAATAATTCATATATGCCGAATATAACTGTCTTAGAAGTTTAATATCACATATTCAAATAGATTTATATGAAATATTGAGTTTTATTAATGGACTTCTTCTTTACTTCCTTGTATAAACCTCTTTCTAAACCACAAGAAACCCCCAGTGCATCAGATGACCAGAGTTTAAAGCCATCTAACCACATTGCATTCACAGCCAGCAGATTCATTACCAAGAGGTGGGCCAGAATTAAGAAAACTGGATACCATGGTTTCAATTTGTCTGAAATCAGCCACACCATAGATTCTGTATGTACAACTGATTTTGAGGATATTATTTTAATGTGTGTAATTTGAACTAAAAGTCTTCTTTTTCTCCTTAATATGACTTTTTTATTTCCTTTTACTTCTATGGGTGTAATCTCAATAAATAACAACATAAACATAATCGTATGTCATTTAAAAGTAACCATTATAAATTAAAGTCTTTCATACAGTCCAAATGTTACATACTTTATATTAAACTCAATCACTGATTTCCCAGTATCCAATTTTCTCGATCTTTATAATATACCTTTATGTTTAAAACATTTGATTGTTCATTTTCATATTTCAGTTGTCTCCTGTTCAACCTAATGGCTATATTCTCATTTAGTTTCTTGAATTTTCTTGTTTGATTTCTTCAATTTGTGTAGATAATTTCTCATCTCTCATTGTGAATGTTTTGCATATTTTGAAAATCCATGCCAATTCAACCCTGACAATTGAAGAGGACAGTATTTTAAGAGGGGTCTTTTGTGAAGTGCCATTTTTCTTGGAGGGCAATTTTCTGCCAGTGTCCCTTTGGGTTTACCATCTGTACCAAATCTGTTTGATTCTGTTAGTTTGTATCCTTTTATTCACCCGAAAAAAGTTACTTCTGAACAATAGAAACACTATACCAGTAAAAGTCATTGCATTATCTTAAAGTAACAATGAATCAAAGCCTCAGAATAGAATCTGGATGAAGCGCTCAGAATGAGGATACAATAACACAAAATCAGGAGCTGTGGACACTTTAAACTTAATTGAAGTGTCATGGTATCAAAATTATTACTATGGCGGCTCTCTCCAAGATTAGTCATGATCATAAAGTGCAGTAAGAATCTATTGTACATGATTTACCATATTATCCAGAAATGTACAAACTTAAAGTGACCATGTTTTGCAATTAGTGAGAATTTAAGATGTCCTTGATGTAAGGTACTTCTCCATTGTTAGTTACATGCACAGGTTAAATTTGTCTTGCCGTATGTTTGTATACTGTACAGAAACATAGACAAACACAATATAATTCTTTTATACGTGTTAGTTTAAGGTTATGTTAATACAGAGCACAACTTGACAGTTACATCCATATGTCAAATCTGAATTTAATCCAGCCATTTTGAGATACTGTCCAGAAACAAAGTGGGATGATGACACAGAGGACAAGAGGACAAAACCATTCCTTTGTGTCCCCAGCATAGATGCTGGTCACTCAGCACAGAAAAACTTCCTAAAAATACATATATAAAAATATATCACAAATGATGATAACAATAATCATATGAGTGTGCTGCACAAGTATTATATTATTAATCTTTAGAATTGACATATTTGTGTATTATGTCTTATAATGGAAAATTTACTTTTATTATCCACCACTTGGTAGGATGAATTGATCATAATAAGCATAATGTAAACAGGCTGTAATCTATCAAGGGACACCTGTAATGTGTAAAAACTTCAAGTTTCAAGTTTGTGTATGTTAGATAATCAGCGTTTCTTGACAAATTTGTAACGTTACTTATTCATGCTAAGGGGGCACCGCTGCATACATTAAACAATATATCCTGGTTTGTGTATCCTTGTCTATAGAGCAAATACAGCTTGTGGTGGTCAATAAAAATGATATGTCAAGTCATTCTGGCCTCAATATGTCCACCCCCTGGCATATCGGATTCAGCTTTGTATATTTACAGATATTTGGCAGAGTTATTGCTGTTCTGGTGAGGGGGGATTTTGTAAGTTTATGCATACCAAATGCACCCAGATTCCACAAACTTCACACTCAACCCACATACCTGTGTCATTTCTGGACTAAGTGCATAGAGACCAGTCATAGCATGCATCTCCAATTCTTGTACAGTTTTCAAGAAGATGTCTTTCTACATATTTCCAGAATTGAGGCACATTGCACTACCTCAAACTGCTTCCACTGCCTTAAAGAAGATGTCTTTCTACATATTTCCAGAATTGAGGCACATTGCACTACCTCAAACTGCTTCCACTGCCTTAAAATAATTAAGAAGAAATTCCCAGTAAAAGGTGCAAGACAAAATAGCAAAAAAGGATAATTAACAGAATTATTTAGCATCTTGTTAGTACTATAGTGTAAAGTAATTTATGTCTTAAATTGTGTCCAGCAATATTTTACACTTAAGCTTACAATATTCTAACAAATTCTTGTATTTTCTTTCTCTGTACAAGAACTGTTTCTGTTTTAGTAAAGTTTATTTGATTTAAGTCCGTTTTAATTGTTATGTGGACCTTTTTGTTTTGGTTCTTCTTGAGCTCAAAAATGTATTCCATACTGATGAGCCCTGGGCACATTAAATGGTTAAGTCACAGTGGGCCCTATTTAAAATTACAGGATGAAACAGAACTTTTTGAATTTTAATATAAAAAAAAGAACCTGATAAAGTATAACTTTATTTCTCAAGTTTTTAGCACATAAAAAGTGATAAAATTCATGTAGAATAAAAACAATGTCTGAGAAGCTCAAAAGCTATTACTTTAGGACTTTAATGTTGATTATTAATTTAATATTACTGAAAGAAAGTTTCATTCATATATAAATTAGTAGTAAAACCTTAAAAAAATCAATACATGGCACAGAAAGCAACAATTAGCGATTTATAAAGTTTCCTTAAATGGGTAAAATTTAACCCAAATACCTGTGAAATTAATAAAACTATAAAGATAAACAAAATTGCAGCTGAAGAGAGGCAGCTTACACTGAAAATCATTTCAGTATTTCACATTCTTTTCAGTGAAAAATATTTTGTATGAGGAGGACTCAAAGAGTAGTCAGAGATGTTTCAAGTTTTCTATACTGAATGACCTAGTGTACAACATTTGTCTCATCTGTAACTACTCGGCAAATCCTCATACATTTGCCATTCAACACTCAATAAGAAATGGATAAAGGCAGATTCACACACTTATGCAAACTGGAACATGAAATACATTTAGGATCAGTTTATAAGAATGGGGGCTTCACACTGCCCCAGAAGCTGAACTGAAAACAGTTAACTGTTATAACTATCATAATGAGACTACAGTAACATTAATGGCTTGCCTGTGACGTCAAGTATTTGTTCACAAGTGTTTTACAGGCTTTGTAGGATTTTAACAGGAATTCATTTGTCATTGATAGGCCTCAGACCTGATGGCCTGTGGACTGTTATCAATTAAAGTTGTGGCACTAAAATTGTAATGCCCTACCAAATCACATTACTATCATTTTTAGATGAAAAAAATTGACCAGTAAGATGGGTTATTGTGAAATGGTGCACAGAAATGCAGGTACCAACAGGTTTCCTGTTTTTGTGAATGGATGGAACATTTCTGAGTTATATCTCTCTGAAACTAGCAAACTTCAGTTATGAAAATATTCTGAAGTTCCTAAAGGTAGCAAAAAGTTACATAGGGCTGCACATGTAATCACAACATCATTAAATAATGGTAACATTTTGATTGGATAAGTGCCATTTAATCTTCTAAAAGCTTTCATTCTGTCTATGGCTTGCTCGATATGTATTCTAAAAGGGCAACATGTTGGGTATCATCATCTTCCTGGGGTAACATTTAACTCATTCACAATATGGGAATCTGATGCCTGTCTTCCACAAAACTTGCTAACACAGATTTTGCTTTGTGGTGTCACACTCCCTAATACCTTTATTGTGTTGTGCCTCAGAAGATATCTCCATATCTGCATTTGTATAAGATGTTCTCATGGCCTTTCTAAAAATGTTGCTTTGCAATCAATAGTGTAATTCAAAATTTTAGAAACTATGCTGCATCAACATGCATATTTGACAATTTGTTTTGGTGGAGATTCCACCATTGGCTTCAGTTCTCTGCTGAGGAGTTTAATCCATGTGTTGATAAAAATGGAGCTAACTAGAGCCTCAGATATGTCTAGATGGTCTGCAATGTCTCAGTTTCGTCAATGTCTAAAAAGCTCTTCTGATAGTTTCCTGCATTGTCCACATTTTTGGGGTGATCATTTAGATATCTCTCTGCAATTTTTCCACATTTCTGGGATATGTAAGCTATCCTCTTTAAAGATGCAAAATAAAAATTAATTAATTCTCTTTTTAATTTATAAATTTCAATATCACCAATGTTCACATTATTGCCTATCCAGAAGAACACTTGAAATATGCAGAAAGACTTTTGATACATATTTTAATTTTCATGTGCTTTACTTTAAGAAAATGGGCTAGTGACAATCTTAAGTTGGGCTGGGACAGGCCAGCCTATCTTAAGATTGGCCGGCCAATCTTAAGATTGTCAGCCAAACTTAGGATCCTAAAATGGGCTAGCGACAATCTAAAGATTGGCCAGGTCTTAAGTTTGGCTCCAACACATTCACAGCCAGCAGATTCATTGCCAAGAGGTGGGCCAAAATTAAGAAAACTGGATGCCATTGTTTTAATTTGTCTGAAATCAGCCACACCATAAATTCTGTATGTACAACTGATTTTGAGGATATTATTTTAATGTGTGAAATTTGAACTAAAAGTCTTCTTTTTCTCCTTAATATGACTTTTTTATTTCCTTTTGCTTCTATGGGTGTAATCTTAATAAATAACAACATAAACATAATCGTATATCAATTAAAAGTAACCATTATAAATTAAAGTCTTTCATACAGTCCAAATGTTACACACTTTATATTAAACTCAATCACTGATGTCCCAGTATCCAATTTTTTGTGAATGTTTTGCATATTTTGAAAATCCATGCCAATTCAACCCTGACAATTGAAGAGGACAGTATTTTAAGAGGGGTCTTTTGTGAAGTGCCATTTTTCTTGGAGGGCAATTTTCTGCCAGTGTCCCTTTGGGTTTACCATCTGTACCAAATCTGTTTGATTCTGTTAGTTTGTATCCTTTTATTCACCCGAAAAAAGTTACTTCTGAACAATAGAAACACTATACCAGTAAAAGTCATTGCATTATCTTAAAGTAACAATGAATCAAAGCCTCAGAATAGAATCTGGATGAAGCGCTCAGAATGAGGATACAATAACACAAAATCAGGAGCTGTGGACACTTTAAACTTAATTGAAGTGTCATGGTATCAAAATTATTACTATGGCGGCTCTCTCCAAGATTAGTCATGATCATAAAGTGCAGTAAGAATCTATTGTACATGATTTACCATATTATCCAGAAATGTACAAACTTGAAGTGACCATGTTTTGCAATTAGTGAGAATTTAAGATGTCCTTGATGTAAGGTACTTCTCCATTGTTAGTTACATGCACAGGTTAAATTTGTCTTGCCGTATGTTTGTATACTGTACAGAAACATAGACAAACACAATATAATTCTTTTATACGTGTTAGTTTAAGGTTATGTTAATACAGAGCACAACTTGACAGTTACATCCATATGTCAAATCTGAATTTAATCCAGCCATTTTGAGATACTGTCCAGAAACAAAGTGGGATGATGACACAGATGACAGAGGACAAAGCCATTCCTTTGTGTCCCCAGCATAGATGCTGGTCACTCAGCACAGAAAAACTTCCTAAAAATACATATATAAAAATATATCACAAATGATGATAACAATAATCATATGAGTGTGCTGCACAAGTATTATATTATTAATCTTTAGAATTGACATATTTGTGTATTATGTCTTATAATGGAAAATTTACTTTTATTATCCACCACTTGGTAGGATGAATTGATCATAATAAGCATAATGTAGACAGGCTGTAATCTATCAAGGGACACCTGTAATGTGTAAAAACTTCAAGTTTCAAGTTTGTGTATGTTAGATAATCAGAATTTCTTGATGAATTTGTAACGTTACTTATTCATGCTAAGGGGGCACGGCTGCATACATAAACAATATATCCTGGTTTGTGTATCCTTGTCTATAGAGCAAATACAGCTTGTGGTGGTCAATAAAAATGATATGTCAAGTCATTCTGGCCTCAATATGTCCACCCCCTGGCATATCGGATTCAGCTTTGTATATTTACAGATATTTGGCAGAGATATTGCTGTTCTGGTGAGGGGGGATTTTGTAAGTTTATGCATACCAAATGCACCCAGATTCCACAAACTTCACACTCAACCCACATACCTGTGTCATTTCTGGACTAAGTGCATAGAGACCAGTCATAGCATGCATCTCCAATTCTTGTACAGTTTTCAAGAAGATGTCTTTCTACATATTTCCAGAATTGAGGCACATTGCACTACCTCAAACTGCTTCCACTGCCTTAAAGAAGATGTCTTTCTACATATTTCCAGAATTGAGGCACATTGCACTACCTCAAACTGCTTCCACTGCCTTAAAATAATTAAGAAGAAATTCCCAGTAAAAGGTGCAAGACAAAATAGCAAAAAAGGATAATTAACAGAATTATTTAGCATCTTGTTAGTACTATAGTGTAAAGTAATTTATGTCTTAAATTGTGTCCAGCAAGGTTTTACACTTAAGCTTACAATATTCTAACAAATTCTTGTATTTTCTTTCTCTGTACAAGAACTGTTTCTGTTTTAGTAAAGTTTATTTGATTTAAGTCCGTTTTAATTGTTATGTGGACCTTTTTGTTTTGGTTCTTCTTGAGCTCAAAAATGTATTCCATACTGATGAGCCCTGGGCACATTAAATGGTTAAGTCACAGTGGGCCCTATTTAAAATTACAGGATGAAACAGAACTTTTTGAATTTTAATATAAAAAAAAGAACCTGATAAAGTATAACTTTATTTCTCAAGTTTTTAGCACATAAAAAGTGATAAAATTCATGTAGAATAAAAACAATGTCTGAGAAGCTCAAAAGCTATTACTTTAGGACTTTAATGTTGATTATTAATTTAATATTACTGAAAGAAAGTTTCATTCATATATAAATTAGTAGTAAAACCTTAAAAAAATCAATACATGGCACAGAAAGCAACAATTAGCGATTTATAAAGTTTCCTTAAATGGGTAAAATTTAACCCAAATACCTGTGAAATTAATAAAACTATAAACAAAATTGCAGCTGAAGAGAGGCAGCTTACACTGAAAATCATTTCAGTATTTCACATTCTTTTCAGTGAAAAATATTTTGTATGAGGAGGACTCAAAGAGTAGTCAGAGATGTTTCAAGTTTTCTATACTGAATGACCTAGTGTACAACATTTGTCTCATCTGTAACTGCTCGGCAAATCCTCATACATTTGCCATTCAACACTCAATAAGAAATGGATAAAGGCAGATTCACACACTTATGCAAACTGGAACATGAAATACATTTAGGATCAGTTTATAAGAATGGGGGCTTCACACTGCCCCAGAAGCTGAACTGAAAACAGTTAACTGTTATAACTATCATAATGAGACTACAGTAACATTAATGGCTTGCCTGTGACGTCAAGTATTTGTTCACAAGTGTTTTACAGGCTTTGTAGGATTTTAACAGGAATTCATTTGTCATTGATAGGCCTCAGACCTGATGACCTGTGGACTGTTATCAATTAAAGTTGTGGCACTAAAATTGTAATGCCCTACCAAATCACATTACTATCAGTTTTAGATGAAAAAAATTGACCAGTAAGATGGGTTATTGTGAAATGGTGCACAGAAATGCAGGTACCAACAGGTTTCCTGTTTTTGTGAATGGATGGAACATTTCTGAGTTATATCTCTCTGAAACTAGCAAACTTCAGTTATGAAAATATTCTGAAGTTCCTAAAGGTAGCAAAAAGTTACATAGGGCTGCACATGTAATCACAACATCATTAAATAATGGTAACATTTTGATTGGATAAGTGCCATTTAATCTTCTAAAAGCTTTCATTCTGTCTATGGCTTGCTCGATATGTATTCTAAAAGGGCAACATGTTGGGTATCATCATCTTCCTGGTGTAACATTTAACTCATTCACAATATGGGAATCTGATGCCTGTCTTCCACAAAACTTGCTAACACAGATTTTGCTTTGTGGTGTCACACTCCCTAATACCTTTATTGTGTTGTGCCTCAGAAGATATCTCCATATCTGCATTTGTATAAGATGTTCTCATGGCCTTTCTAAAAATGTTGCTTTGCAATCAATAGTGTAATTCAAAATTTTAGAAACTATGCTGCATCAACATGCATATTTGACAATTTGTTTTGGTGGAGATTCCACCATTGGCTTCAGTTCTCTGCTGAGGAGTTTAATCCATGTGTTGATAAAAATGGAGCTAACTAGAGGCTCAGATATGTCTAGATGGTCTGCAATGTCTCAGTTTCGTCAATGTCTAAAAAGCTCTTCTGATAGTTTCCTGCATTGTCCACATTTTTGGGGTGATCATTTAGATATCTCTCTGCAATTTTTCCACATTTCTGGGATATGTAAGCTGTCCTCTTTAAAGATGCAAAATAAAAATTAATTAATTCTCTTTTTAATTTATAAATTTCAATATCACCAATGTTCACATTATTGCCTATCCAGGAGAACACTTGAAATATGCAGAAAGACTTTTGATACATATTTTAATTTTCATGTGCTTTACTTTAAGAAAATGGGCTAGCGACAATCTTAAGTTGGGCTGGGACAGGCCAGCCTATCTTAAGATTGGCCGGCCAATCTTAAGATTGTCAGCCAAACTTAGGATCCTAAAATGGGCTAGCGACAATCTAAAGATTGGCCAGGTCTTAAGTTTGGCTCCAACACATTCACAGCCAGCAGATTCATTGCCAAGAGGTGGGCCAGAATTAAGAAAACTGGATGCCATTGTTTTAATTTGTCTGAAATCAGCCACACCATAAATTCTGTATGTACAACTGATTTTGAGGATATTATTTTAATGTGTGAAATTTGAACTAAAAGTCTTCTTTTTCTCCTTAATATGACTTTTTTATTTCCTTTTGCTTCTATGGGTGTAATCTCAATAAATAACAACATAAACATAATCGTATATCAATTAAAAGTAACCATTATAAATTAAAGTCTTTCATACAGTCCAAATGTTACACACTTTATATTAAACTCAATCACTGATGTCCCAGTATCCAATTTTCTCGATCTTTATAATATACCTTTATGTTTAAAACGTTTGCTTGTTCATTTTCATATTTCAGTTGTCTCCTGTTCAACCTAATGGTTCTATTCTCATTTAGTTTTCTTGAATTTTCTTGTTTGATTTCTTCAATTTGTGTAGATAATTTCTCATTGTGAATGTTTTGCACATTTTCAAAATCCATGCCAATTCAACCCTGACAATTGAGGAGGACAGTATTGTAAGAGGGGTCTTTTGTGAAATGCCATTTTTCTTGGAGGGCAATTTTCTGCCAGTGTCCCTTTGGGTTTACCATCTGTACCAAATCTGTTTGATTCTGTTAGTTTGTATCCTTTTATTCACCCGAAAAAAGTTACTTCTGAACAATAGAAACACTATACCAGTAAAAGTCATTGCATTATCTTAAAGTAACAATGAATCAAAGCCTCAGAATAGAATCTGGATGAAGCGCTCAGAATGAGGATACAATAACACAAAATCAGGAGCTGTGGACATTTTAAACTTAATTGAAGTGTCATGGTGTCAAAAATTATTACTATGTCGGCTCTCTCCAAGATTAGTCATGATCATAAAGTGCAATAAGAATCTGTTATACATAATTTACCATATTATCCAGAAATGTACAAACTCAAAGTGACCTTGTTTTGTTATTTCTGAGAATTTAAGATGCCCTTGATGTAAGGTACTTTTCCATTGTTAGTTACATGCACAGGTTAAATTTGTCTTGCCCTATGTTTGTGTACTGTACAGAAACATAGACAAACACAATATAATTCTTTTATACGTGTTAGTTTAAGGTTATGTTAATACAGAGCACAACTTGACAGTTACATCCATATGTCAAATCTGAATTTAATCCAGCCATTTTGAGATACTGTCCATATTGTACTGCTGCAGTATATTTGAACAAACTTGTTTTTTTTTTACTGTGCAACCAGTAGAAATGGCTCTCTCAATGTCCAAACTTATATGTTACAGCAAGAGATAGAATGTTAATTTCATTGCTCATTTTGAGCATACAGAAGAGGAAACACCAAAGAGGAAGATCGATTTGGGGTGGATAATTTATTCAAATTAAGAGAAAACTATGGTGCCTTTTATCATTTAGTGCAAGAACTTAAATTTAATAGTGAGCAATTTAAGGTATATTTCCGTGTTACGAAAGTACAGTTTGGGGAAATCATTGGGAGAATTTAAAACAGGTGTTGGCAAGGAGAAACTAGAGGCTGTGACTTGAGGTGTATGTGTTTGGTAACTCGTTGTATCCTGATTTTCCACCTTAAAGAAGAAGTTTGATGTCTGGCATGTTATCCAAGCCCTGTCTTTGCTGGGTAGTTTCCTAATTCTTATGGCACACGACAGATCATGTTCATCTTTGGATTGACCAAGATTTGATATGCTGTGGTTCACTTGCTGTGAATCTTCCATGAAGCTAGTAAAAGTAGATGCCAGGGGATCTTCTGTAATTTGTTTCCTCTTTCTTTTATTAGCTTTAGACCTGTAGACATTGGTTGTTGAGGGTGGAATAGGCGGTGATCTTGGTGAACGAGTGAACACACAGGTTTCTTCCTCTTCAGTTAAAATATCATCACCCTGCTGTCCTTTAAGTGATAAGAAATATTTATTTCAGTGCTAAAACCTTAGGTCACAAATTTTGTAGCAATAATGTATATACTTGAAAATGAATAACGAAATAACTAAATGTTGTGTCGCAGAGTGTATGCGAAGGATCTGCAACCTCAAATTATAAACTTTTAAGAAATATTTCCAGTTTTCTAGCATATACTTTTCAATTCATCTTGAATCATGTCATCATACATAAGCACTGTCATGTTATCACATATGGCACATCTTGACTCTTAATTGTGCCCGTGATCTGGCCAATGATGGAGATTAAGTGCTACGCAAGAGAAAATTCTAATTAGATTACATTTAATTTATTATTTGTTTCCAATTAATACAATCTCAGATTGACAAGTGTTGTCTAGGTTGAAGTTGCTCTCTGTGTTGGAATATTGAAATTCTGATTTTGAGTACCACCAAAACATTCCAGTCAAAACTGTAATATTATGCAAGGCAGTAGTTGTAGAGCGCCAACCTCTGCAAGGCACTTTTTTCAAAAATTAGGGACTCGTTTTAATTATAGATGGTATTATGAAAGTCTTTCCTAAATTAATTTACCATTTTCCTTTGCTCAGCACTAACTCACAAAATGGCATTCAGAAAAATCTGTTCATTACTACTGCTGTAACAACACAAACAGACTTGACTGATGAACAAGTAAATGCACACAGAAGCATAGCCTCCAGGAATAAGTAATGAAGATTACAAAGCCAAGCAATAGTAAGGAGATGTTATAGTGCTACACATATTAAACGATTAGAAGTTGAAGTTATTATTTTGGTAGATTCTTCAAGATGAAATAATTAAGTATGCAATTTATAGTAAAAACTGAAAATGTGGTCAAGAAACTTGAAGGGTTGTGTTAATTTTCAAACTGTGACTGATCAAGAATTTTGAGTTGAGGATTTTAAGATTCTTTTGAAAACTGCAAACAAATAATGTCATTACTTTGCCTCCTCAAGAAAGGTGTCTAAAAATGTCACTTGTTGGAAAAATGTCTATTTTTCCTTCTTTGACAAATCTGGCCACTTTTGGTTTAGAGCAGTTTTTTTCTGCTTAATATATGCATCTCTTACATTTTTCCATATTCTCTTCAAATTCCCACCTAAACACCTTAACATGTACATCTTAATTCCTTGTAAATGAGTGGAACAGTTTTGGCCATATGGTTTGGTCATCATTAACCAGAAAATTTATTAGAATTTTGTGTGAATATTTCTTAAAAAGAGCCATTACTTGTAAATAGGGTTTGCATTTTAAAACTGTTAAACAATTTTATTAAAAATAAGACTTAAAGTGAAAATGAAAAGAATATGCAAAAAAAAATAACATGAGATAAACATACAGTTTATATTTAATTACTAATAGTAAGTACACCAACTTTGAACAAAATCAATGTAATGAAGCAATAGATCAACAGTTTTCAACACACAGTATAAAATAATTATAACTGAAGCGCAACAGTTCAAATCTATACCACACCTACACATACATCCAGAGTTCGCATTAAGGCCGTATTTCTGCATTATTTCAACAAAAATCCACCAAGAGACACAAGATTATTACTGAATGCGTAGATATGCACACAATATATATAACACTGAAGATAAGTTTTATATTTTAAATTTAAATGGTTTTGATTGACCAAGTTTTCAACTGTGGTACCCCGTTTTTGATGCCAATGGGGGGGGGGGGGGGGGGGGGGGGTACAGGGTACCCCGCATTTCATCACCCTAATGAGACCGCTGTAGTGAATTAAACAGTAAATAGAAGAACAAGATATGGAGACATAGATCATTACACATTTACTGTCAGAACAACCTGTACATACATCATTACAAAGTAACTGTCAGAACAACCTGTACATACATCATTACAAAGTAACTGTCAGAACAACCTGTACATACATCATTACAAAGTAACTGTCAGAACAAGACATACAGATCATTACACATTTACTGCCAGAACAAGATATACAGATCATTATACGGTAACTGTAAGAACAACCTATACAAACATCGATCATGACACAGTAACTATCTGAACAACCCATGCACGCATAAATCATAACAAAGTAACTGTAAAAACCTATACAAACACATTTTATTACACAGTAACTGTCAGAACAAACAAACTTTAAAAAACATACATCATACAAAGTAACTGTCAGACTAATTTTAAGTTATTGTGTGAACTTACTAAATGTGTGAACATATGATACTTTAAACATGAAATTTATAGTAAACATTGTGGACGGGTTTATCTCGTAGGGAGGAAATAGTAATTATTCGAGGCTGAATAGGACACACCTATTTCACACACAGTTATCTGTTAAAAGGTGAAGATATGCCCTGGTGCATTCAATGTCATTGTCCTGATACAGTTAAGCATATATTATTAGACTGTATCGACCTGCGTGACACTAGAATAAAATATTATAGAAATATAGATACAGTGAAAAAGTTATTCAATGAAAATGTTTGTAATATTATAAATTATTTAAAAGAATGTGGCCTGTTTAGAAAGTTTTAATTAATTTATTTTGTCCTTTGTGTTAATTTATTTGTCTGACAGGATCCGTACAAATGAACTTGACTACATTGTCTGGTGTGGTGATTTCAATATGACTCTAAACCCTAGTTTAGACATCTATAATTATTCAAAAATAAATAACCCTAATTCAAGAAATTATGTTCTCAACCTTTTAACTGAGCAAAACTTAATTGATCTTTATAGAAATTGTTATCCTAATACTAAAAGATATACATGGCGTAGGAAGAATCCAATAAAACAGGCAAGACTAGATTATTTCATAGTATCATCCACATTTATAGATTTAATTACAAGTGTTAATATCAGGCCAGCTTATAGAAGTGACCATTCAATGATAGAGTTTACCTTTTTACTGAGCAGTTTTATAAAAGGAAAGGGGACTTGGAAGTTAAATACAAGTTTTTTAAAAGACAAAACTTATCATACCTTAATAAATAAGTCGATTAAAGATGAGTATGTTAAATATGCCTTACCAGTTTATGCATTCGATTTTTTAGAGAGTGTTCCAATAAAAGATATACAATTAACAGTCGATCATGATCTATTCTTAGAATTATTACTACTTAGAATAAGGGGGGAGTCCATTAAATATTCCACAAACAAAAAAAGAAAAACTTCGCAAACTGAGAAAGATTTAAAAGCTGATATAGAAAAGTTAGAAACCGGAGAAGACATTGTAAATTTTGAAGCATTGGAAATTAAAAGACAACAATTATTTGAAATAAGAAAATCTGAAATGCAGGGACAAGCGATTAGATCCAGAATGCAATGGGTTACAGATGGAGAAAGGCCCACTAAGTATTTCTGTGCTCTGGAACATGGGAACTATATTAATAAAACAATCAAATGTTTACAAAGAGAAGATAACTCCTACATACGAAACCAAAAGGAGATATTGCATGAAATTAAATGTTTTTACTCCAATCTCTTTGGTTATCATGAAACTAACCTAAATGAATGTAATGCATGGAAGTTATTAAGCCAAATTAATACAAATAAACTTAGTAGTGCAGAAGCTCAGTCAATGGAAGGATATTTAACAATTGATGAAGTAAGTAATGCACTGCAGAAAACAAAACATAACAAAACACCTGGATTAGATGGACTCCCTTCTGAGTTCTATAAAGTATTTTGGAAAGATTTAAAATATCCGATAACTAATGCTATTAATACAAGCTTTGATAAAGGGATACTACCATTGTCTCTTAGACAATGTGTTATAACTTGTCTGCCAAAAAAAGGAAAAACCCGCGACAATATAAAGAACTGGCGTCCTCTATCTATGCTTTCAGTTGTGTACAAATTAGCATCAGCTGCTATAGCAAACAGAATTAAACCTTTTTTGAATGACATAATAGATAGCAGTCAATGTGGATTTGTACCAGGAAGGTATATTGGGGATTGTACCAGACTCGTTTATGATATTATGAAGCATACAGAAGAAAAACAAATTCCAGGAATGTTAGTTCTCATTGATTTTGAAAAAGCCTTTGACTCTATCTCATGGTCTTTCATATATAAAACATTAGAATATTTAGGTTTTTCAGAAACATTTATACAATGGGTCAAATTATTTAATAATAATATAAAGGCAACAGTAATTCAGAGTGGTTTTCTGTCAGATTTTTTTGATATAAAGAGGGGATGTAGACAAGGTGACCCAATATCAGCCATTCTTTTTATAATAGCAGGTCAAATATTAACCTTATTATTGAAACATAATGAAGATATAAAAGGTATTACCATAGGAAACATCAAGATTAAACTGACACAGTTTGCTGATGATACAACCTTAATATTAAATGGAACAACTCAGTCCCTACAAGCAGCCTTCAACACATTAGAAATATATGGGTCGATGTCTGGATTGGAGGTTAACAAAGATAAGACTCAAATTGTCTGGATAGGAAAGAAAAAAAGATGTAAAGAAAGGGTTAAAATTAGTGACTTCAGCTTGAACACCACTTCAGATTTTAAATTGTTAGGAATTATATTTAACACTCAATTAGAACAATGCACAAAAGTGAATATAAACGAAAAAATAATAGAGCTAAGAGACACAATTAGTAAATGGAACAAGAGGTATTTAACTCCACTAGGCAAAATAACAATTGTCAAAACCTTTCTTTTATCAAAACTCATTCATATTTTTACAGCATTACCAGATCCTGACGGCAATGACATAAAAGAACTGAATCACATATTATTCAGTTTTATATGGTCTGGAAAACCTGATAAAATAAACAGAAAAGTCCTTATCATGGATAAGTCGATCGGAGGTTTAAGTATGATCAAAATAAAACCCTTTCTAGCATCAATAAAAGTTTCTTGGATAAGGCGATTGTTGTTTGGTAAATACAAAGCTCAGTGGATTACTTTATTTAATGAGACTCTTAATACAAATGCAAGTAAATTCATACTTTATGGGTCTCAATACCAAACATCTCTAAAGAATAGAACAAAAAATAAGTTTTGGATTAATGTATTTGATGCATGGTCCACCTTGTTCAATAACCAGGAATTGCAAAATACTGCAGACCTGCTGACAAGTCCACTGTGGTACAACCCAAAGATATCAGACAACATGTATTTACAAACCTGGTCAAATAAAGGCATTAATTTTGTCTTAGATGTAATTAATGACCAAGGCTTTCCAATGGAAATGAACGAAATAAAACAATTTCATTCCTTCCAAAATATTAACCCTTTACACTATCTGAGAGTCAGACAGACTGTAAAACTTTTCCTGAAAAAGGAAATAGGCAATTTATGCAAAGTAGATCGACCCTTTGTTCCATTTCACACAAAAATGCTTTGTGCCAACCTAAAAGGCGTAAAAGGCTTCTATAAGAATCTCACTGGAACATTTGTAAATGATCATTCCATGAAAAATAAATGGAACAAACAATTAGAAATTGATATTGATAATCAAGCATGGAAAACAATTTTCACCCTTTGTTTCAACACTGTTAGTGACAATAATCTGAAATGGTTTCAACTGAAGTTAATATACAGAGTTTTAGGTACGAAAAGTTATACAATGAAGCTTAATATTACACACAGTGATAAATGTAATTTCTGTCATCAAACTGAGACATTAATGCATATGTTTGTTGAGTGTCTCAATGTAAAGGAACTTTGGGCTGAAATAGCTGAATATGTTTACAATAAAATCCACCTACACATAAATTTCAGCAATTTCAGTATATTATTTGGTTATATGAACTTTGATCAAAATAAGGTGCCGATAAACATACTGTTATTAGTAACAAAGAAATATATATTTGACTCTTGCATGATTTTTTTAATGTATGCATATACATGAATCACTTTGTTCTGTACATGAAACTGGCGGTATGCAACAATAAAAATTATAAAAAAAAAAAAAAAAAAATTTATTTGTCTAATCTAATCTTTGTAGTCTTATTTGTCTAATCTAGTCTTTCTTTTAGACTAAGGTTATACTGTGATATTTTCATATTTTGTCTCTGTTTTATATTTACATTTTATTTTCTTTGTTGCTTTTTTGCTTTAGTCTTTATTCTTGTTTTTCTTGGTTTTTTTGGCCATTTGTTAATTGTTTGTTGTTATTTGTATATATACTTTTGCTTATTATTGTAAATATTAGTTAGTGTATTTATTAGATTTTAATAGTGGAGCATAACACGTAAGTGTTTTTGCGCTTTAATTTTAACTTTTTCAAATCAATCCACTGAATTGTTTTTGATTTTAAGTTAGTGACCATGACAGCCATCTTGTTTTAAAGAAGTACCAATTTTGATAGCAACCTACTATAGGTTATGTCCAATCACCCTGTGAAGTTTCAAATGAACAATCCAGGCGTTTTAATTAGCGCTACTTTGTGACTCTAGGGTTGCATAAGCTTTAAACCTTTATTACAATTTTATGGTCTGAATAAAGTTATCATATTCTTGTAGGATATCTTAATATTTGTGGCAAGCTTAGTTGAAGAAAGTTATAGTTTTTATAAGGAATGGATAGTGGGCTGATACTTTAGTAAATGAAACAACCTCAAAAAGTAGCTGCATGACATATTTAAACAAAACATCGAAATTCTGTTTGTGAGTTAGCCAAATTTTGGGACTTTAAGCTGGACAAAGGTTTATTATTTTAATTTTGTCACAATAAAGTCAAAACATTGTTTTAGAAAATTTTAGTAGTTGTAGCCAAAACAAAAAGTTTGATTGCAGAAAGTTACAGGTCAAGGGAGCTTTACCACCAATTCTTGACATTGAAGTGAACTTAAAGTTCGAGATAGAGGGCTGAATCTTATGTGAAAGAAGCTAAATAACTAATTCCAAAACATTGCTGGAATCCTAATTTTCTTTAAGTTGCTGAAAAAGTATCTCTTTTTAAATTTGTTATACTGAACACAATTTCATGTCTGGGTTAAGTGACAGTGTACAACATATTTCAAGTTTATGACCAAAAAGTGTCAAAGTGTTGCCATGTTAACAGTTGTTGTTGCCAGTTATCTTGCAAAACCTAATCAGCTCCACATCCTCTTGAGCTAAAGACATGCTGAAATTTTGGTGAAATGCCAATCACGAGTTTGATGTCCAGAGTGTATTGAAGATAGATGGGATAGGCGGAATGGACTATTCCTATATCCCCCTTCAACTTTTGTTGACAGGGAATAAAAATAAATAGTGCATTTTGGGTTACATGAAAATGCTAAACATAAATATTGAAAAAAAAAATGCCAAGTAAAACATTATGTCAATTACTGCTTCAATATTCTGCAATGAAATAAAAATAAATGGTATTTTGAGAAAAGACATTTTGTATATGACATGTACTGCAAAGCAACAAGAATCAGTCATTATTGAATTTGAAAGTAATACACTTTAATTTCTTTCTGGTATTGACACATCATTTTTCAGAACAGTCTGCAAATGCACTAACCTCTGGAGTTAGAACAGTTAAAACTATTCTCTCCCACTGTACTTGGTTGAATTTGTTTGATTTGGTGATCAAGTCCTTGGAAACCACTTCAGTCTGTGATAATATGAAATAAATGGCATCTTACCTTTAGAGTTTGACATTGAAGGTTTTTTACAAAATTTAGTTCAGACTATAAGATGGATACGGGCCCTTCTGCAATAAAACCCGGCCAAAAAGTTAAAAAAAAACATGTATAAATTATCTTACAGATTTTGTATGATACAATTCATTATGAATTATTCATATGGGAAATTATGGATGCAGATATGACTTAATAATAGCTGTAAACTTAGAACTTACCATCAATTTGGCCAACCCAAACCCATCATGATTAGGGATAATAATAAATCCACTTTGTTCTCATTACATGAGATAAATGTTTTTCAGAGTATATCTGTATGTCGCCGCGCACTATTACCACTCTGTAACAGCTCTGGACGTGCAGGGGTTGGTTGTCGGTGAAATGAGACTCAAGCTCAACTAAAAGCTTTATTTCCTATCTACATATGGTGGACTACCATGACAAATCAGCGAACAATCAGCACCAGCAGTTGTCGTCCATCACTGACCAGAAAATACACCTGCATCATCGATCAATGCATCGAACAGACCACTACAAGGCAATATTGTTATTTAATAGACTAATACCATTTGTTTAGGGATGTATAACCAGTGTGACCCTGAAATATAAATCAACGCCGAAAAATACATCACAAGGGAAACCAAAGCAATTTCAAAATTGAAATTGGAAGCATTATCAACCATGACTTTGCACTGGTGGGAGATCCTGGGGCCGGTTTCATGAAAGGTTTCGGTTTGAGACCAGTTTTTAGCTGAGTCTGTGTCTCAAGTATGAGACTTGTTTCGTCTGAGTTTTTGGCTCAGATTGATTTCACAAAGCATGATTCAGCTGAGACATAGTCTCAAATTTTAAATTTCATTTATGACACCAACTTGGTTTGGTTTTATTGCAAGTGCATTTATTTCATAGTCATTATCCATTTAAATCTCATTAATACCGATAACACATAAAAATAATTCAATATAATATTATTAGCAGCAAGCCATTTTGTTGAGACTCAACTGAAACTAAGTCAGGCTTTGAGTTCCCTCTTGAGACATGTCAGTAGTTGGTAGTCGTCTATAAAGCATGTCCATTCTATTGACTTTTATTATTGTTAAATATTAAATAATTTATGTAGTTAGTAAATAAAATAAAAATACAAGATTTCAAGATTTAATAAATTCATTTTCATGCAAAGTATGTAGTTTTATAGACAAGTATTCGGATGTCAAACTTAGGACTCAAAACTTGAGACACCTCCTTGGTGGACTCAAAGTTGAGCCCACAACTGAGCCAAATCCCAAGTTAAGCCTCTTTGTGAAATGCTTGAGTCTGATTCCACAGACTTAGCAAAATATTTACACTATTTGAGCCTAAAGTTTCAGATTTGAGCCTGAGACCAGACTTAAGTTTCTTCACAAAATCAGCCACTTGTGTCTCTATATCAAGAGCACATAATGGAATATATGTGGTAACATTAGCCAAGCACCACTTTGCTTACCAATACATAGAATTAGAACGGATTATCATTATTGCAAAAGAGATGCAAATTTGAAGAAATACGACTCTATGATCTCTTCATTTATTGAGTGTAACAATGTGCTGGTTTCATTCACTGGAATTGCCATGGATTTGTAAAATAAATTCTCAAAACTTTGTAATCACTATTTTAATGGTCACTTAAATAATAGAAAAATTAAAACATTGGAAGGAAATTACAACTTTGTAAGAATGAAAACACCTTCAAAAATTATTAACCTGTAGAGATATCCAAAGGTATTCCTTCATGTCTCCTTCTTGTTTCTGCTCTGACCCCTACATACTTCCTTTTTACATGCTTCTTTTGCCGCTACATTAACGGTTTAGGTGTTTTCTTGGAAAAGTACTTCTTGGGCTGTCTGTATTTCTTCCTTAAGAAGGCAAAACAACTACCACCAGGTTGAAACTTGTGACTTATGTCTGATAGTGCTTCAATTCATCTAAAGTGTTCACATTGTCACATGAATAGGTGAAATTAATTAAATTCTTTAGAAGCTCTCTATTCTTAGCAGCTGTATCATCAAGTCTCTTAGTGTCAGGCAGACTGCTTGTCCCATTTGTCTCTTCATAAGAATCTGTTGCAGCTTCAGTTCCTGATGCTGCAGTTGCATCTGTCGGTGTCTCAGAATGAGTCATGGTGCCCAGATCCAAGTTAAACATGGGGCAATTTCTGTACACATCAGGAAAGGTGTCCCAACCATTATCAGGGTAGCGTGAAAATATTGCAAGCATGTGCTTGCACGGCCAATGATGCCTTTGGTAATTTATACAGGTATATGAAGGCATATAATCCCCATAGATGACCTTGTATTCCTTCGACTCTTCTGAAGACTGTGACTTCACCTTGTAATGCCCTAGTTCCAGCCTCTGTATATCAGAAATTGTTACATCTGACTGCAGTCTGCTCAGGCAATGTTCCACAAACCTTATACATCGGTTTCATAGCCACTCTGGTACATCTCTGTTATAAAGCTTTGCAAACGACGACCACTTTACATTAAACTCTTTATACCTAGAAAAGAAAAAATGTGTGGATATCAGGGAAAACATTGTACAAGAAAATATTTTGGAAAACATTGATTTTACAAAACAAATCCTCTATAAAAGATTAATGGCAGGATTGGCATTTGGTAGAGCATTCACCCACTAAGCTGTAATAATCTGTTAGTGACTGAAACTTTGGGTTCTGGGTGAGAAAACGAGAAAAACATAGCAAGGAAAAGTCAGTCCTGAGATGGAGATTAAGCACTAGGAAAGTATAAATTGAATTGACATTGAATTGAATGTCATGCTAGCGAAAAAGTAAGACATGCACATCTATGTTATGTCAAGATAGTGTCTACCTACAAATAGAAATAGCACAACATATGACTGCACAACAGTGCTTGGAAAAGGGGCATAATGAAATTAAAAATTCACTTTTCTTCTTTACTTTTGAAGATAATAGTACTTAAAAATTAAAATTTAATACAATCCTCCTGCAGTAATTTATTTTGAGGAAATGCAATGAGTGGCTGTGACAAAGTCTTATTTTTTGGGGTCATCCACATTTACCACTTTTAAATATTGCTCAGAATAGTATTTTGCACTGTGTTAAAGGTTTACTTTATATTATATAAATTACCTCATCCTTGGGAATTTCTTGTATGCAATTTTTAAGTGTACGGAAAAGATTAAAATTGCAGAAACGATAAAAAATAGTTGAATGGACAATGACAAAGTGCCTAAAGATAATGGGTATTTATTGGAGGATTATATGCAATAGGATAGTGTTACAGATAAATTTAGAGGAAATGACTACAAACTAACAGTTTTTTATCAACAATGAATGCTCACCTGTCACACTGCATGGGAAAGAACTTTTCAACGAGGTACTTCAGCAGTCCCATCAATGTGTTGTCACTGAACTCGGCAAGAAAAGAATACTTCAATTCCTTTTGCTGGCGTTCCAAACCATTGGTTGTGTTGACAATCAGAAAGGTCTCCATTCTGTAAGCCTTCACCCATCTCTATAAAGTGAATAATGTTTCAAGTGTTATCTCAGAAAATGGACATGGTTTGCAAGGGGGTTTAACAGCAAGTTTTAATGGTGGCCATGTTGCAGGGCTTGTGAAATACTTTCATTACCATTGGGTTCCAAGAGATATGATTGAATGTAATACTGTATAGGTGAGTATATTGGCCGTCTTCTGTTTGGGTGACAGACAGAAAAAGCCAGGGTAAAATATAACCTTCTTGCGAGATGCATGTTTTTGATGTTTTCAGTTCTGAAATTACAAGTACAGTCGAGAGTGACAGGAAGAGAACAAAGAGATCTGGATGCCTTGACCAATTTTATACGTTTGTTAGATAAGCTATCTTTTAAAAGAAACCGCATGTCTCTGGGCTTTTGTAGTTTTAGAGGAGGAGTCTTTCACATGGACATATACCTAAACGCATACACATACACCGCAGAATGGTGACTATATATCAGCTGACATATAAATGGCAAGCAGCGAGAAAATGTATGTAAAAATTTGTGAATTGGTGAATAGGGAGGTAGTGGTATCTGTGAGTTATTGGTACCAGAAGGGCAATTAGAATATTTGAAAAACATTAAAATGAATACAGACCAAAATGTTGAAGATCACATTCTTACTTATATGTTCCAACATCACTTTTTTTGGTTGTTCGGGATTCATTTTTATGACTATATAAGTTTTGTCATATCAATTTATTTTACCTGGAAACAAGGCTTCAATAGCATTTATTTCACGCTCATCGCAGTCCACCATGAAGTGATTTGGATGCCATGTAGAGTTCCAGGATTTAAAGATCTGTAAAAATCAGAATTTTTCAAATTTCTTTTTATTTTACATATATTCTAAAATATTTGGATGAAATTTGCATTCTTTGTTTGCTTTATGGAAAAAAATAACTTATTAAATATAATAATAAATAATCTTAGTCTTGTTTACATCCGGTGTTTATAGTTTCATAAAAACAGTCACTTCCTTTTTTTTCACTTGTTTGATGATTAAAGGGAACAGGGGTAAAAAGGACAATAGCAAGACTCCACACCAATTTATAGCTATTAATAGCTAAAAGCTATTACTGACCTACCTATGGAGATACACCTCCAAATTATTGACCATGTTGTGGCTATGGAAAAAGTGAACGATATATTTTAACAAAATTCTCAACATGCAATCCTTTTTATGTTAAAAGTAACCTAGAGTATAATTGAAAAATAATTAAAAATTAAATCAGAAATAGCTGTGTGGGATAATGATATTAGCAAATATTTTGCTGATCTACTACATGTATGAAAGATTTAAATGAAAAAATGGTGATTCATTGATTTAAACACATTGCAATAATTTTATAATTTCATTAAAAATTAAATAAAAGAGACAAAACATTATACTTGTGGTCTTCTATATATATATATGCAAGATTTCAGACAACTTCGAGCAATAGTCACCAAGAAAGTGGTGATCAAGTGCCAGATTTAACGCATTTTAAAAAAAAAATTATTTTAAAAATTCATTGAAAATTAGTTACAATAGATATGAGCCTGATACTCAAACAAAAGCTGCTCATGCTCTACTATATATCTACAAAATTTGAGGTAGATTAAATGCTAAGACCCTTTGAAGCATCAAATCAATCAGCTAAAGGGACATTGATTTGGAGTTCAGAAAAGGAATTCCAAAATGGCCCTCTGGTGGCCATCTTGTATTTCAGAGAGGCTGAAATTTCAGGAGAAAACTAGGCAAGATGGTATTGTACCACCCTGTTAAGTTTCAATTATATTGGCTGAAGAATCTTAAAGGTAATTCTCTTGTGAAAGTTATTTTCTGGCAATAACTATCTCTCAAATACCACAGTGTCTAGTGTCTACAGCCCAAGTATTTCACACGCGGACAATGTTCCATTCCTTCTGTTGTAAATACGATTGGAGAGATTTGGGAAAAATTTGTCGTAAAAAAGATATTATGTTCATTTCCAATGACAGTACTGAATTATATGACCGCAAAATATACTCAACTGAATGGATCCTAGGATTTTTGTTTTTGGATTATCCAGAATCCTGTGTGTGATATGTGGGGTTTGTTTTTGAGTAAAAATAATCCACACATGTGAGAATGCTTTAAGGTAGAGTCAGTAAACAGAATTTCGAGATGGCAGTTATTGCAACCATCCTGTTTTACAAAATTTTAACATTTTTGACAAGTTTGCAGACTCCTGTGAACTGTAATTTTCTTTAACCAAAGTCAGCTCACAGAAAAATATTAAAATATATACCCTTTAGAACAAAAAACATACTTCTGTTCCTTTGGAAGAGTATTCCACAGGTACATATCCATGGAATTTTGTTCATTGTTGCAGATCCTACAATGTAAAAGTTGTTATACATCTGTTTAACATATAGCAGTGTGAAGGGTTTCACATACTTTGGTTAGAATGAATAATATGCTGATATGAAGAACCAGTTGTACAGCCTATAGATATGGTAAATTTAAAAAAAAACATGCAATTCACTGGTTTGTAATTTCTAAGAGTTTCCATCGACTTGAAAAGATATCAGAGCTCTTCATAAGTTACATCTTGCCATATGGTGCTAATATTGCAAACATCAAATTTTTACGCATATTTCATTCGGCTGGCATTAATTTTTGTAGTACTTCATAATATTTAGCCATGCAAAATTACAGCAAGAAAATTGTGCATAGATATCATGTTCATGTTTAACACCACAGGCTCAAAGATAAAGAGCACAGAGATATCATATGTGTCAATATGATACACCTTTCCCGCAACCAATATCCATCAACATTTTGAGGTTTTAACTCTAACATTGCTCTTTTCATTATTTATTTATTCATTTATTTAGACTCTTGGTCCATATAATTAAATTGTTACAAAATTTTAAGAAAGAATAAAGAATACATATATCTATAACAAAGTTATAACATTTTAATGCTCATTTTACAAGAACGGTACATTGAACATATTGCTGAAATGTGTTTTATTACCAAATTCTCATTTGACTTAAAATGACCCCTATAGTTTCTGTGATACAGCCGGACAAGATATTCCCACTGCCAGAACCACCAAACGGACGCCTACCCGAACCCCATGGGTGAAAACAATACACCAAAGGCTTTTCAGACAGTGGGCAAAAAAAGCCTTTTAAGGCTGGGTAGTAAAAGTAACTCACTGATCACTTTTCAGCACAGCAGACATGTGATTCCTGATGGCTTTTTTTCCAGGCCAGAAGCATTTGATAGTGGCGGTGGCTTTTTTCCATTTCATCAGTCACAAAAGAATTGACCAGCCTTTTCATCTCTGGTACTCTTCTCACTCCCTCTTTTGTGAAAATGTGTATCTTTTTACTAACAGCTGGATCCAGTGGCTGTGAATATCCAGCTGCCTGATAATATCAAAGAAATACTTCCATAAGTTTAATATGAGTTCAAATTGATTGCAGTGTTTATCTACCAGAAGTAATATATCTGTGCAGCCTCATTTCCATCTAATCTTTAAATAGTTCGTGCAGCAAGAGGGATTCATATTATTCTTATATAAATTTCTAAAAAAGCACTTGTTTAGGGTTTTACCTTCCAGCTTTAAAAGGCTTTGGGGTATTGTTTTCACCCATGGTGTCTGGGCAAGCAGTCAGTCTGGGGGCAGGAAAATTTGGTCTGGGCTGTATCTCAAAAAATATAATGGGTAGGGTGTTGATACTTGGTAGGGACACTGGTTAGGATGTTTAGGTGTGTGAAGTCAGTGTAACCTTTACCTAAAAAATCTTGTTTGGGCCATATCTTAGAAACCGTACTGTGTAGGATATTGATATTTGGCAGGGACATTGGTTAGGGAATGTAGGTGTGCAACATCATAGTGTGACCTTGTTTTGACTTTTGAATTACCTTGAAATTTAAAATCTTGTGCAGGCTAACTCAGATACTCAATCCTTGGGTAGTTTAAACAAACTTAAAAGGTTTGAGATGTTGACATGTGGTGGGAACATTTGCTTGGGGTGTATGTTTGCAATTTTACATCACCAGTGGTTGACCTATGACGTTGTTATACAACATTAACCTTCAACATCTTTATAAAGTTTATGCTTCATATAACCATAGTATGATATCAATATGCAGCACAACCTTCATTGTGTGATGTTAAACATGAATATGATATCCAAGTAGATGTTCTTGAGTGTTTGATCTATACATTTAAACATGATGTCATGGGTTTTTTTATGTTCTCCATTGCTGTGGCATCTCTGACGCAGTTTTTAAAAACTATATTTGTGGACAGCCACCCAATGGGATAATAACGGCAGGAAACAAAATATCAAGATATAACAAATGTATTGTTCAGTATATAGCTTAGAGTGCAGAGTGTTTTGACAATTTCATTGTACGCTACAAGACCAGAGGCATGATCTCATATAACTACAACATAGGAATAGATAGCCTTGCTTAAGTGCTGATGATATTTGCAGAAGTATTGGATAATCATAAGGCGCTCATTCATAATTTCAAAGTGTAGTCCCTTTTGAAATACAAAGTGGAGACTTTAGCAAAGTCAAAGTCAAAGTTGGGGTTTTACGTCCCGTTCAACAGCCAGGGTCATATTGGGACAGGTCCTCAGAATTGCCACTTGTGGGACTCGAACCCACAGAGGTGACAGCCTATGATTAGATGCCAAACTTGGACTTTAGCAAGGCTAAGGAATAGATTGAAGCGTATGAATTGCAATGATATTAGTTATAAGAGCCTTAATTTTATTGACATTAATTATGATCAAAAATCTTTCAATACCATAATGGATCACAATCTTTATTATACTAATCAATTTAACATTATGAATACTGACATTTGACACTGAAAGAGGGAGAATTGAAAAGAAGAATGGAACCATGTACCATACCTCATCTAACATATGGCCTCTGTGGTATCCTTGGGCAAGGATAGCAATAAGCCAAATTGATGCTCCATTTGGTTAGAAGTGGAGGTCTTTATTTGCTTAGCGGCATGCTTCCTCCTCCATTCATGAGCTTTAAATACATGGAAAAAAAACCTGTTAATGCCAAACATGTGCCCAGGATTTGGAATATACATCACAAAATAAATAATTTATAACAGCTAATCCTGCTCAAAAAACAACTGTGAAGGGCAACCAACCTGGACAACCACCAAGAAATTTTTACACAAAGTAAACCAGCAACCTACAAAGACCAACCAGCGGACAAAATGCTGGTGGATAAAATGCCAGTGGACAAACTGCTGGGTCAAATTAGCATAGGCAGACAAAATGCCGGCCGGTTTTGGGACAGGGTGGACAAAATGCCGGTTTCATCAAATCATATTTCAATGAAAATAACGCAGAATAAACAGTTTAATACAAACACTTTAACACAGAAGCACATTTTTAAGTACTATTGTCACATTATAAGTTGAAAAAATGAACATTCATCATTGATACATTTAACACTTGTATCACACATTTCTTTAACAAAATAGACATTGATGCCAATATATAAAACACCAAATCTGCTTCCTGCTCTCAACAGACTAGGCTTAAGTAAAATATAAAGTCATAGTATTTGAATGTTTATCCATTTTTGTGCCTATGTTCTCACAACCACACAAAACTATACTACTGACCCCTTTTACTTTAGAAATGGCTCTGTGATGTCATTTGGTTGTTAAAGAGTCAGTAGTTTATGATGTCATTATATTCATGACGTAATATCTGGATCAAGTTTATGACCTCATTTGAGATCATATTTGATGTATTTGAGCCATTTTAGGACTGTAAAAATTATTTTTAAGGAATTATTAATGATTTCTATAAAATGTGAATAATAATTAATATTTATTAATAAATGCAGTAATTTACCGTGAATAGTGACTTAATGCGTCATCGGGAGTCGGGGGATGACTCATCAAAAAAAATTTTTAATTTTTATTATATTTTTATTTTAGATTGATGTTTACTAAAATTTTGTTTTAGTTACTTTCAATGCTCCGTTTGTTTTTAATTTATATCTTATTTTTATAAATAAATTTTATTTATAGCGTCTATTTACTTATCTATAGTTTTTCACGCTATTTATTCATTAATTTTATTATTATAATGAATTAACTTATCATGTTTATAAGTGGTTTCTGGTGATCTTGCATGAATATACAAAACAAGAAGAAAAAGGGGAACAACTAAGAGAATATTGTTTAAATAATATTCATGAAGAATCACATGAATTGGTTGATTCCAATTGGGGCTAGGGAGTGTAATTTGAGTATCCAACTAAGCTCAATTCTTCTTCTATTGGTAGTTATGGATGTGTCAAAGTTTGGTGTATACCACTCTAGCACAGTGAACTGCATATATTTGTGGCTGTGTCCATCATTATTAAAATGACATGAAACTGGTGTGGGTTGGCCATCCTTCTGAACTGATGCTTTATGCTCGTACATCCTTCTCCTAAGTGCCCAGCTGGTATCACCAACATAGTGTTTTCTACACTTAGTGAGATGTGATTAGATTGATGAGATGTATGAAATTGCTTATTTCACATGTGATATGTTTTGGTTAATCTTTGAGCTGATAAGACTTATGTGTGAAGTTACATTGAATTGTCCTTAGTTTTTTGATCAAGGAAAAATATGTGCATTTACCTAATCTTGTGCATATATGACTGGCTTCGGTAGGATTACCTCCTCCTTTACTGGTGGATATTTGAGGAAAGCAATTCTGAGGGTGTCTCTTAAGTTTGGTAATCTTCTAAAAGCTATTATGGGTTTGTCTTGAAATAGGTTTCGACATGTAATTTGTTATCATCACAGGGGTGTCTATTTGTGGTGTCTATCTTACTTCAAGTAGATCATCCTGTGTGTATCTTGATGTCCTCTTATAGTGTTTCCTTAATGCCTTAATCATCTGTTTAGGTAGTATCCTATCAGTTTTTCAGCATTTTCAATATCAAATCATTATCATATGTACAAATTCTTCTTAACCTTAAGAATTGGTCATATGGTCCCTTTGTTTTACATGGGTTGTGGTGTGAAGGGCTGTAGTGAAGATACAGATGTGTATCTGTTGGTTTTTCATATAGTGTAGTGTATAGTTGTCGAGTCATTGATTTTGACATTGGTATCTAAGAAGTCAATCTGACTGTGACTCTGTTTGTGTGTGAATTTTATTGTTGGGTGAATACTATTAAGGTATTGGATAAATTCATTTAGTTTATCCTCCCCATGGGTCCATATCATAAAGATATGATCAATGAACCTAAGCCATATCAGAGGTTTTAATGGCCAACTGGATAGTGCTTTTGATTCAAACCTATCCATGAGGAGGTTTGCAAAATTTGGTGCTACTGCCGTTCCCATTGCTGTGCCTCCAGTTTGGAGGAAATGGTCTCCATTGAAGATGAAATTCATTGAGTGTAATACTATTTCGAGTAATTTTAATAGGTGTTGTCCAATTTTTTTTTCTGGGTCACCTCTAATGTGATCTGCCACAGCTAAAATTCCCTCATGGTTCGGGATAATAGTAAATAGAGAACTTACGTCTAATGTGACTAGTAGTGCTTCTTCTGGTATTTGTCCAAGCTGTTTTAATCTACTTATAAAGTGGTGTGTGTCCCTGACATATGATTCGGTTTGGGGGCACATATTTCTTGATGTGTTCATCAATAAATTTATTTATGTGGGACATGGAGGTGATTAATTGAGCTGCATAAAGGTCTCCCTAGTATATCTTTTATTGTGGACTTTTGGTAGGAGATAAAATCTTGCCGCTGTGGGATTTTTAATGTTTAAGTATTCAAAATCACTTTCCATGATGAGGTCTAGTGATCTCATTTTCAGTAATTGTTCAGTTTTTTTTTGTTGTTGTTTTGTTTTTTTGTTGATATATTGTCTGTGATGTCATTTTCTATTTTTTACAGAATGCTTCATCATGTAGCTGCCTATATCCTTCTCTCAGATAATCTATAGTGTTCATTACTACTACAGCAGAGCCTTTATCTGCTTTTTTGATAAGTTTGTGTGGGTTATCTCGTAATTTATTTTGACCCAATCTTTTCTCTGTTGTAAGGTTATTGTGCTTTTTATGTTTTGGTTTGGCTCTGATTATATCTTGTTTGAACGATCTTTGAAATGTGTAAGGTGTTCTATTTGAAGGGTTTGGCCTCCAGTTAGATTTAGGTTTAAATGATTTCTGGATCTCCTTGTTTTTAGATCCTCTATATCGTTATCTGTTGGTTCTTCACTAGCATTCTGGTTCATGAAGTCTATAATGCTTTGCCAATGTCTGATTTGTATGTTGGCCTTTTCAGGTTTGTCCCTATTGAAGAATTCTGTGGAATTCCTTAAAATCCAGGTGATAGTGATATTTTCAGCTTAAATGTCAGTGTGGTCAAAGGTGGGGAAAATTGAAATTTTTCCTGTTTGCATAAGATACTCTTGTTTTATTCTTTGGATAAACACTGCGCTGAATGGCTCTATTTAATATAGTTCCTGAGATATTTACACGTTTTGGCTTTCACACCAAAATCAAAGATGGGCCACAAAAGTGGCAAGATTAAAGTTTTCCCTTTTGCATAGTGTAATATTCCACAAATCTATGGGTCAAAAGTTTGCTCTAAATTGCTGATCTCTTACAGTCTCTGAGATATTTACAATTTTTCCCTTAAATACATGACGATTGCCAACAGCCAAATGTGGGAAAAATTGCAAGACTTGTATTTGGCAGAGGATACTCTTGAACTACCATACAAATCAAGAGTCATTTAAAATCGCTCAATGTCCTACTGTTTTCCAGATACTTAGATTTTTTTTCCTTTCATCAAAAATCCAAGATGGTCGCCATAAGTGCCAAAAATTGAATTTTCCATTTTAAACATCAGCTTAAATCATACTTTGCCCCATTTTATTTGTGGCACTATATTTTGCCTAGTGTTGGGTCCTCTATTATCCAGGATGCAAATATTAATAGGTTACAATGTCTATAATTAAGAACAAAAACTTGTGAAGTGCAGGGATTTTTTGTTGTCTGCACACTTATGATCTTTACATAAACATTACATATTTGGGCAAAGCTTGTAACAAATGGATATTCATTTTTCACATTCTATTTGGTAACAAAGTTTAGTTTTAGTGGTTAGTTAAACCTTTACTACCTTTTGTCTGTTTGGCCCATGGTGGCAGTCAATGACATGGTTCGGAATTTCATACAGGGAATATGATCCGGTACCCAGTGAATTCTCCTTGGACATCTTTCATCAGACAGAAATGGGTCTGGTAAAATCAGTTAGGAAAGATTTATAAGCTAGCACAAGCATTGTGTTGTAATACCTCATAAGCGAGCCTATTTGAGCGCAGGATTTAGGAGAGATAATAAAACAGTCTGTCAGGGGTGCTAATTTGTTTTCAGACAGACTTGACTGATCACCAGCACTGTAATTTTTTTATTAACCAAAGACTTCTAAAACCCAAGTCAGTCTGGTTATAGCTTTGGCCACCACCCCTATCCACATCCTAATGGAGGGTAAGATAGCAATTATACTAATTGCTAGGTACCTGTGAATTTTTTTTTTTTTTTTAGGTAACTGAATCACTGCCATTCATAAGTAGACATCCCTGCACACTTTTGTTGTTTATGATTGCAATCCGATTGCAATTGGCTGTGAGGGCATCAGAGAGGACAAACAAAGATGGCCAATTCTTTTGAAGTGGGGCAAAGGTATTCAGTGATCAGAACTTATTTTACTAACAGAAATGATAGTAAATATGCTTAATAAATACAGATTATACCGGTATTTTACTGACAAAAATGATACCAAACACCTGCAATATTAAATGTGGAATGATAAAACTTAAGACGAATCCTCCATTTGAATTGGACTAATGATGCAAAATAAACTTAATATATACAAATATCGACATTTTTACCAATAAAATATCATAAAACTTTGTAGAAAGACTTCATAAAACTTGGGATGAAAATTACTTTAAAAATATTTGATAAAACTTGGGAAGAATCCTCCATTTAAATGGGACGAAACCTCCACGGTATGAAACCTTGATACCCTTTAGTCACCCCTACTTATATAAGAGTGGGAGAGGGGGTCTTCTGCCCAATGCTGATGAAAAAGGGGGGCTTTAGTCAGGGGGGGGGGGGGGGGCTTATGTCAGAGGGGGCTTATGTCCATTTACCAATTTTTTCACTGAGAAGATGCTTGAATGTTGTCAAATTACACAGGTGGCAAAATTCACTGGGTGGCGAAATTCACTGGCTAACCAGTATACTATATAGTACACCGTACTGTGCAGTGAGCAAAAGTACCTGTTTCAAAAAATCCTGCTGGTTTCTTAGCAATCATATATCTAGAATTGGTTGCAGCCTCATTAGTGTTTAGTAATGCCTGAAATCTTTCGTATGTTTAGTATATGCCTTGATAGTCATCCAAAATTCCATCAAAACAACTAAGCCACTCCATGATTTTTATCCAATATGGCTGACTCCAACAGGAAGTTGATGCCGTACATCACATGATTTATTCTATTTTGGGATACCATTCCTCTGTCATATGTAAACATAAACATCCTTGTCGTGGATAGGAAATAGCACTTTCAATATAATATGGAATGCTAAATTAGTCATTTTGGTTAAACATACAGTAAACATATATATAAAAAATTGTAAATATTCCTATTACTCCATCTCCTTTCAATGTCATTGTCAATCCACTTCTGCAATAAAAAAATAAACAAATAAATGTTAAAAATGAAATCAATCTCCATAATGGTTTTTCTTTGAGAGAAAAATGCTTAATTACATTCTAGATAGTATCCCAGTATTTCAAACCATTAATCCATATCCGCTTTTCTTCATCTAAATATCTGATATTGAATCCAACAGAAAGGCAGCAAACACTTTTCACAGTTAAAGGTCATGCTTATTTCCACTTAAAGAAATGAAGGAACGCAGAGAAGACACATCCTATTGTTCAGAACTCTTCAATGGTAACACAAAGCACTAGTACAGAATTTCCATGCTAAAATGAACCATGTCTTAATGCAAGACTATACTTAAGCTGTGTTTCCATATACGCAGATTTTGGCGACACAATTTTTAATAAAAAGCATGTTCCATAGACAGGCATTTCTTTTTGCATGGATATGTAGACATGTACACATCAACAGCCCCAAGTTCAAGAGATATTTCATTGAGATAAATCCTCTAACATGGCAAAATCCTCATGTAGGGAGAGGACTGTTTGAAGAAATTTAATAAGAGCAGGGATAATGAAACAAATATGGCTTTCATGTAATTTTCATTTCATTTGTTTTATTGGTACAATGTTTGCATCACCTGGGCCAAAATATCAGAATTCATATTGATTGTCGAGAAATTGTCAGGCACTACCGCAGATGCAACTGCAGCACCAGAAGCAGGGCAAAAGTATAAACAGCCACAATAGTTGGATCATTTGGAGAAATGACCCCCCTGTGGATCAGTGACCATTTCAGCATTTGATCCTGTTTCCAGTGCTGCAATTTCCACTTCCAAAAAAAAAGATTTGCTTATTTTAAACTGCAACTTGGGTAATATAGGTTTCGTCAACTGACGCATGCGCAATGCACAGTTTTCAAAGAAATAGCAGTGCCCTTTGACTTGTCCAGTAGTTGCTACATGACATCATTTGAAGATGTGTGATCCTGTACTAACTTGTTGAGAGCCTGGCATAGCTCATCTTCATTACTAGATTTTTGTAATTTTGGACTTCTTCCATCTTGGCATTGTCAGGTCTGGCAATTCTGCTTCTTTGGGTTTATCATTTGATGGCTGAGCTTGTAATCTGTGGTGAAAATTTTTTGGAGATCAATTCAAGTACTATTTTAGATTAACAACAATCCAGTTTAAGAAATTATTGAAAGAATTAGAGGTTATTTGCAGCGTCAACATTGTACAATGGAATGCATTTCTCCAATGGAAAAGGGTATATGTGACTTTGAGGTATGGTATGTTAGTTTAATACTATTGTTGTATTCATTTTTTTTTTAATTTTAATATTCTAAGACCTTGACTATAGCCTTGCTTCAGCTAGACTCCAGAATTCTCCTCCTGGAAATAGGTCACAAAAATGTAAAATAGCTGTTACTCACTTAGATATGGATATAGACTTCCAAACCTCTGACAATGTTGTGACAATAGAAATAGTAGCTGAACAAAATGTTTCAACAAAATGCTGTATATGCAACAGTTTTCAAGTCATAAGCGATTTTACTCATTATGGAAGGTACTGAAAAGTAGAAAGTAGCTTTTACTCACTTAACTATCGGGATAGACTTCCATTTTGACAAGTCTGCTGACATTAAATGATATAAAATATATCTATATATATATATTTACATATACTTTGCAGAACTTTTAACCTATAGAGCAGCGTTCAGTAATTTAGTCAATTAAATTAATATACAATAAAGACATTACTATCCTCCAGAATTTCCATTTTGTGGGCTATGGGCTTCCAACAGGTGGTCATGTAAGGAAATTGTGCTGATTGCAGTTCTTTGGGTTGTAAATTGCATCAGCCTGTCTTATCGGTTCAACCATTTTTTAGTTAGAATGTCATTTAAATGGCTTTTAACAATATCAAAACAAAAATAATGTCACACACCAAATGTGCAACCAAGAGAAGAAAAAAACTGACACAGAAGAAGTGGTATGACGTCAGGGAGACACAAAATAATAAACAGACACTAAAAAGGGAGGGGGTTATGACACAGAATGACCTTTTTCACACTGTGTGATGCATTATTTAGCAGTACTGCATTCTTTTCATGCATTTTCTAATAGGCATCAGTGCAACTGGAAACACCTCAATTTACCCAGGTACTATATCATATTGAGGTAAATGTTGCAAAATTGAGCTTGCAGTAGAAAGTATTTCTCCAACAGAAAGGCTCTCAGTTTGTTTAATGTGAGCTTTCAAATACAGAGCATAGATTAAAATTTTAATATTTGGGACATGAACAGTAAATGGAAGACAAGGAAAAATTTAAAAGAGATTGATTTAACTTACATACATAATGGAACACGAACATGTTTGAACAGTTTTCACATTTTTTTAAAGTAATGAAATATCTTTCAATGTCTTTTCACTATATTTTAGTTTGCATGCACTGTGGTTGTCAAAATATATTCGGCATCTCCAAGATTGCTCAAATCTGAGTCAGTATAGATTATAACTGATGGTGCACTTAGGGTACCAGAACTTGGCAAACTAACATAAGAACTGCCACAGAAGAAACAGGAAAATTACATGTCCTTATCTGCGGAGCCTGCATTTGACTCACCAGTTGTACTTGGGTGTCTAAAACCTCTGTTTTGGTCTGGTAAAATAGCTCTAAAATCTTAAATTTTATGGAAGCAGTTTTTCTTGCTGACAGTTTCTCCGATCTTTGATCATAGCTCCTAAAAAGTGGCTCAAGTCTCGCATTTTTGTTCAAGCACCTTATCCAATTTTTAATTCTGTTTCTTTGCATTTGAACTAAATCTATACAGGTCTCTTCATACTCTTTTTTATGCCTTAGACTTTGCCCTATCTTTTGGCTTGCCTTTTTTTTCGCTGCCAATTTCTTTGGTACAGTTTCATCATCAGAATTAGATTCAAGGGAGCAACGAAACGTACATTAAGTGTATTGATTTATACATTTGTTGCATATTTTTTTATTTTTTTTAGGTACCTCATAACTGGAGAATCATACAATTCTTTGTCATTCAGTTACCGGATTGGAGTTTCTACCGTTAACAGCTGATACCAGAAGTTTGCAAGGCAATTTGGGAAATAAAAATCCAACTTGTACAGGTGAATGCCCAACAGTGAAGATGAGTGGCACAAACAGCAGTCCCCAAACCGCACACATGTCTTGGATAGAAAACATGTCGTAATGACAAGCCCAAGCAACAATGGCCCCCGATAGTTTAACTATGAAGGAACCATGTCAACGATTCTGATGGCTATGGTAGATGCCAATTTGAGAATCATTTGCATTGACATTGGTGGATATGGTCAAAATAGTGATGGGGGTACTTTTCAGGACTCAAGATTTGGAAAAGGACTTGCTTCTGGAAAATTACATATACCAGCAGTCTCATGCAGTTCTGCAAGATACTCTAGAATTTGGTTGATTGCTATATACAATACTTGGAGGTGAAGCTTTTCCCCTGGCTTACCACATTTTAGGGGCTCAGTTGGTAGGGTGTTGGACTAATAATCCAAGGGTCATGGGTTTGATCCCTGGTGATGCCGACTGTTTCATGTGGGATATTGACCAGGACTGTGCCTCTCTCCACCCAGGAATATTGGGTACCTGGCTGCTAGTGGGTTTTGAGTGTGCTCTGTATTGTGGCTGCCCCCTAGTATGTTCGCAGAGGGAACTGAGACAGATAACATGTGTGAAAAAGTTCTGAAACCCAAGCCAGGGTGTAAATGTAAAGTTGAGTGATAGTATATAATTATTATACTGATACTAGACTATAAACCATTACATTTACATCATGAGACCATGTCCAGAGAAATCAAGCATCCAGGAGGAAAGAGCATTCAACTACTGTCAATCAAGAGTCAGAAGAATAGTTGAATGCATATTTCTCATTTTAGCTGCATGATGGCATATCTACCACACCACAAATGCCATTGAACCAGACAAATGAAAGTCTTGTAAAAAGCTACTGTCCTACCACACAACTTGTTACAAATTGCCAGTACACCTGCAGAGATATCAGCACAAATTGATGAAATGCCTGTGTAAACACTTATGCTTCAAAACCTTCAGATACTTGTACCAAGGATGCCATTGCAGTAAGAGACAACATAAAATGATATGTGAATGCATATAAATTACCATGGAAGGATAACTATATAGATAGAGGAGTTAGAGGAGAGTAGATTTCAAGATACATATACTGAAAAACTGTCCTCGGGCATCGGGCAGGTGCCAACAGTGTTACAATCTCATGAAACATCTAAATCATCAAACTGCATATCACTGTAAGTTCTGAAGTAAGCAAGTAAGTTAAAATTATAGTCCAAAACACTTACACAATATGTTGCACTATTTAAAAAGGAATAAATACAATAACTAATATTTATAATAGAAACAAAATGTAAATATAAAACACAGTACAAAGCATAAATGTCACAGTATAATACCAACTAAGACTACATTAAACAGAATAAATTAACCCAAAGGACAAAACTAAATTAAAATTTTGTGTACAATCCGGCTTCTTTTTAATAGTTTATAATATTAAAAATATTTTCGTTGAATAACTTTTTCATTGAATTTACATCATTGTAATATTTTGTTCTAATGTCATGCAGGTCTGTTTGGCAAGCATATCTGCTTTTTCATTGTCCTTTATGCATACATGACTATGAACCCAAGCTAAAATAACTTTCTTAGTTACTGAACAATCATTAAAAAGTTTTAATATATCTTGAATAAATAATCCCCATCACAATTTTGGATGTCTGACCTGAGCACTCAGATTATTAGATGCTGCAGCAACCCTACTTTCTGCCTTTGATCCATCAGTATATACAGCCCTATAGTCAGGATAAAAACTTTTCAACTGAGCAAATAGACTTTGAAAAAGAAAATCATCAACATGTTTCTTTTGACGGACGAATCGTCCTCTATATGATGCCCAAAAGATCTGATGGCAGAAGATTTCTTATCATAAAGGTCATACACCTGGGGGTTAAAACAACATCATAAGCTGGATTGTCAGGATTACTCAGTTTCAAAGCATACTAAATACATAATTTATTAAACTTTAAATACAAGGGTGGTTCATTTGCCTCTACATATAAACTTTGCATTGGAGAAGTCATGAAGGCTCCCAGGCATATTCTTAATCCCTGGTTTTGAATGGGTTCCATTTTTTTTTAAGATATAACTTACAAGCAAAACTAATAACAGCACAACCATATTCCATTCCAAAATAAACAACTGAACAATAAAGTCTTAGCAAAACACTTCTATCTGCTCCCGAATCAATTTTGAATCTACTCTGAGTAAGTTCTTGGCTTCCTGACATTTCTGACGAATATAATCAGTGTGTGTTTTAAAATTAAGTTTATTATCAAAGGTAACTCCAAGAAACTTGTTTTGTGAAAAAAAACAGAATTCGTGAATTGTATGTTGTCAATGTTGGGTCTGGATGAAGTTTTCCTTTGTTGCAGAAATGCATACAAACAGTTTTGGTTTTAGAAAATTTAAAATCATTTCATCATCTCATTTTTCAACTTTGTTGTGACATAACTGGTGTTGCTTTTCTATTGAAGCCATATTTTAAAAAGAACAAGTGTTAGAAAAACCATTAACAAAAAGAGACTTTTCAAAGCTAGATGGAATAATAGCAGTACAATTAATCTTCAATATAAATAAAGTAACAGAGAGGATGCTGCCTTGATAGAAGCCCATCTCTTGTTCATGTACATCAGATCAGACAGAACCTAAATAAGCTCTTGAAATTCTGTTGGATAAAAAATTTGCCCCCTTAAGCCTGCTTTATGTAAATCTTTAGTAACGACAGGTTTCCATACAGGATCTTGGGCATTTTTTAAATAAAAAAAGACGCAGATTGTTGCCTTGTAAAAAGGAATCCAGAACCCTCTCTTCCACTACCGTGGGTTGCAACCCATGGCAAACAGGCTGCCCCCATTTAGTCACCTCTTACGACACAGACGAAGATATGTTGGGCCTCTTCTTCCCCGGACCCACAGGGGAAAGTAGAACATTCAGATTTGGTATGCTGATATATATGGGTAAAACCCTGAAACCTATTGGCCTTCTACAAAAACTCCGATTGTGGCCTTTAAACAGTCAAATTTTTTGTATAACTTTGCACTTTATCTTGACCTTTCAAATTTAGTATGTTTATATTTAGCCTACTGCTTTATGGCATTGGTTTTCCAGTATAAGTCCAATCTTGGCCTTCTGAAGATCGAATCCCGTGTTTTTCAGAATAGCTGAATTTTCTCTATGTTTGGTTACATCTTGTTCTGTCCGGGGATACACTTTGTTGAGACGCAATCTTTAGTTCACTTGTGCACATCTGAATCATTTCAGGTATCTTACTGCTGAAGACACATTTAGTTTTGATAAATATTCATGCCATGATTTCATCTTACTTTCAAGTGATAAATAAGTTTAATTTGCAAATTTCATTGAAAGTTCATTAAACCTTTGTAACTTACTCTTTCACACTCCCCACAGGGTAATAAAACAAAATATCTTTAAATTTCATTCATGTTTTTTTTTCACAGGTCTAGCTGGCCAATAGCTCATTCTCCTGCCATAATTCCTCTTTGAAAGAATTATAAAGAAAGTTTGATAACTGTATTTTATTTTGTTTATAGTTTCATGTTAAATTTCATAGGATATTTGATCTTATAGAATGCCAAATGTTATATGTTGAATTTCATATATTTGAATTATTTTAGAATGTCTTATATGTGGGGGTCTTCCACTATGGCTGACCTTACAACTAATTCATTGATTCTAGGGTTGGCTAGTAAAGATGTGGTTGGGGACAAAGATTCAGAAAAAAGTGCAGTTTCATTTCCACAACAGGAAGTAGAGCATCGTGGCTTATCTGGATTGGGATAAGGGTCCTTTTCTCCAGGACTAGACAGAGCAAGCCATAAGGCCCTAAAAGACAAACCATATTAGGTCACATTTCTGAAGTCGGGAAAACAAAAAGGACCCATCTGAATGCAGGACCAACCGACTGGACATAGCTCCCATAAACAACAAGCCGTGAGTTGGTGAAATAAAACAGACTTGTCCTATACACTTCCCAGCTTGTCTGTTGTCAGTTTCCTCCTGTGTCTTGTCCTGCTGACAATAAAACCGATTCTGTGACCAAAGACTTAGAGACTCAGGTCTTGGTTACTTACCACAGGCCTGAGTTTCGTTTCAAGTACAGTCAGTGTTGTTCTGTTGTTGTTGAGTAAGCCAGTGGCAGGTACCTGAATATGACATGCAGGCAAGTGTGTCACAACAAGACAGTAAGGTTATAGGACAGGTCTGGAAGTGACTATGACAGGACGTAGACAGACAAGGTGGTTACCAGGTGGCTGGAGCCACAGTCAGGATGAAAAATCAGGGAGAGTTGGTGAAATATCAAACATGTTTGGTATTTTGCCGACCCACTGTGACAAGCCAGGAAACTCCAACTGACCCCAAAAGACTCTGTAAATATTGCTCCTGATCCTCGAAAAATCCATAGTTAAGACAGCCCCAGTTAACACCCCTATTATATTTATTTAATACACTAGCAGTTATGGAGAGAATCATTCAACAGACATCTAAATGTTGGAATCTTTAAAAGCAACTCCAAATGATTTTTAGATGAATTATTATATTTTTGGTTGCTCTATTGATGATTTAATCCTTGTTCAAAAAGTTAACTGTATATTTAAGTTATACATTAATATCAAGTTTTTACCTATATTATTTTAGGCCCAGAAAAAGATTGTGAAGCCTAAATACCACGAAAGAAGTTTCAGTGCAAAATTTGTAGTAAAGAATTTTTCAATTTATAACACCACTACCATCAGATACAACATCAGAAGAACAATGTTAAAAAGGATGATCCCAAAACAACACCATAACTAAAACAAGCAGTAAAACTGTCAAGGAACTGCAGTGGCTTAAAATCACTGAATGAAGTATATAATTAAAATTGTTTGAGAGACCATATTGATAATAAATGAACATGGCTTATCAGTTTTTTAAATCACTGTTTTGTTGTCACTTGAGAATGGTATTCCGTAAACTCAGTAGATTGATGAGAAATGGTGTGCCTTTAACCTCACTTAAGTACTTATTTTTATGTAGAAATTCAGATCACTACAATCCTGGCCACTGTGCAGAAAATATATCAGAAGAGTCCATCATCTGAGACAGAAATGTGTCTAGAGAGGATTCCAGATTTACTCGTAAGTGTTTTTAATTTATACTTTCAGAATTGAGACTTAACAACTTTTTTATATCTTGAAAGGTAAAAGTGACAGAAACATTGCTATGCTAATTTAATTTAAATTATATTTGCAGGAACAGTTTAAGAGTGATGATCAAATGGCAACATCCAGCTCCCTCACCCAGGACCCACTTCTGCAACATCTGGAACCAGTCAATGTAAGTAGTGAAGATATAGTCAGATTATGTGTTAGTAAAGTACTGTTACATCTTTTCATATTTATGACTTGGTCACTCTGTTCATCTAATAATTTGAAAATTTAAGTAGTACTTCATATTTGTTTTGTATTATATACAACACAACATCCCTCTTTTTTCTCTTTGCCATATAATTATTTGTGAAGTTCAAGGGCCAGTGACATTGGCCAGTTAAGGGATGTCCAACCAACCTATGAAAATAATGTAAATCTATTCTGTCAATGTTGTCAGATATGAATATATGTTACTACATGAAGGAAGATCTGAATGCTACTAATACAGCTAAGTACTGTAATAATAGACGTGTAGATACTTTGTCAGTAAATTGTGTCAAATTGTAATGGTCTGGTCCATATCTTAGGGTAACATATAGGATGTTCTTACTTTATCCATTTGTACTACTGGACCAACTATTTTGTAATGTGCGACATCATAAAGTTTCGTTATCACATCATACATTGACAAAGTGACCAAATTTCCTTTATCATATCATATCTTGAGAACTGTAAGTTGCTCTAAATTCAAAGTTATTACACATATATCTAATAAATTGTATCTGCATACAAAAATAGCCTTGTACTTGGAGTTGGAAACTTGACCTCGAAAAATTTGCTCTGGTAATAAATGAACTCCTATTTCATATTACTGTAAGAGTCTTAAAATCTAATATGTTGACGGGACTGTATCTCTATGATCTCAAGCAGGAGAAGGTTCATAGTTAATACACATGTGTCTTGGAATATTCTACTTTGCAATATAATGATACAGTGACTAATTACCTTTGTGTAATGGCTTTCAGATTCCTAAAACTTGGATCAAAAGGTGTGAAATATATGTAGCCATGGTCATATGTTACCTTAAAAGATATATTAACATGCTACAACATTGCCATACCAATGGAAAGTATTTTAACCTCATCCAATAAGGGCTGGGCTTACAGTAGTCCCCTTCGCTGCCTGGGCGGCAGTGGCCATAAAGTTTGTGGGTGTTCCACAGCTTAAACCCATACACGGATTTTCACCAAAGTTTCAGGGTATGTTTACCTAAAGAGGATCTAGAGCTGTTTAAGTTTATGGCGGTATCTGACAAAAACTGTTGCCATCGCAACACTTTTAAGATTTGTGGGTCTTAAAGTTTGTGGGTGTTCCACAGCCTAAACCCATGCACGGTTTTCACCGAATTTTTAGGGTATGTTTACCCAAAAAGGATTTAGAGCTGATTAGGTTTTTTGGGGGGTGCGGCAACAACTGTTGTCATGATTTTCGAGTCTTAAATTTTTGGGGTGTTCCACAGTCTAAATCCATGCACAGATTTCACCAAATTTTCAGGGTATGTTACCTCAAGAGGATCTAGAGCTGATTAGGTTTTGTTGGGTATACTTTTCAGTCTTTTCAGTCAATCGAAAAATAGATGCTATTTTACCTATGTTACTACAGTTGCATATTTACTTCCACCTGGCCAAGGCCAGAGTAGGGAGATTATGAAACAACTTCCCTGTGGGGGTGCGTGTGTGAGTGTGTACATTTGTCACATTTTCACATCAACCTTTATATCACATTCATTTATGAAGATATCTTCATCAAATTTGTAGAGAGTGTTTATGGCTGTGAAAAAAGGTCTGTAAAAATTTTGTACTCATTTGAAAAACAACATGGCTGCCATGGCTGATTGTTCGAAAATCATGGATATGTTTTAAAATTTAACATATTGCAGCTAGCTGTGTCAGTTTCACACAAAATGTAAATAACTAGGAAAGCTTGCCTGAGAGTAATTTGGGCCTTGTTTTGAAAACAAAGTGGCCACTGTATCACATCTTTAATGTCAAATGCGGGTGGCATATCAAAATGCCCTAATATCTCCCTTATCATTGGTCCTAGGTGTTTGGAATGAAAAATCAACTTATTGGAAATCATGGTCTGCAAATCTTTTGCAAGTGTCAGATTTGAACTTTGACCCCTGCTTTAAGATCATGAAGGGTTATCATGCAAAAGGGCATCTCCCTTGTAATTGGTTCTCGGGCTTCAAAATATGAAAACAACTTGTAAGAACTCATGGCCTGTGCATCTTACATCTGACAACATTTCATAGATTTAGTTTTCTTCTTACAACTGAAGTTGTTCCTAGAATTTTCCCAAATCTCAACCTTGTTGCCCATTTAGTTATACCTGTGGGCTATGCTTCTTGCCTGAAAGAGCTGGCTACTTTTTGACATTTCTATTTCTGTAAGTAATGAAGTGGATGAGAAAGGGAGCAGGACTTTGTCAGCTACATGACCTCGACTCTGGGCGGCAGCATAAAAAAATAAATTAGCATGCAAGTACAGTCCAAATATTGACAATAAAGATTTCACATCTAAATGAAAAACCTTTATATCCAACAATCTATGAAACAAAGTGTGGAGTGCAAATACCATCCAGGGACATATCTGAACGCACTAGTACAAATACCATCCAGGGACATACCTGAACACACTAACAAAAGTTTCCTGGCATGTGAAAAAGTGAAATGTATTTTATTGATATACTCAAACTCTCCTTAGTTTTGTACTTGACTGGTCAAACCCTTTGATCAAATAATCAAAAGCAAGTCCACAGACTCTTTATCTGACAATTCAAAAATTACTCCAGATGACATTGTTACATACAAAATAAGTTCATAATCAAGTTTTCTTGTCTTTTACGGTTCACACCCTCAGGAATTTTATCATATTTCATTTGGCACTATCCACAGGACATCGGACCAGATGTATAACGAACATGACTGTTGTTGAATTTGAAACAGTAAGATCATTTGTCAAAGATTCAAGTCATGTTTTAATTATAGAAGATCACAAAACCAAAAAAAGAATGGACCAGCTTGTGTACCTGATACTCTGCTGTAGAACTAGGGTATAAACCTTCATCCACCACATTGCATGCGTATGACATGCCATAATCTGCCGAAAATATTTCTTTTGTCTGCGACTGCGTTTTAATTTTCAGCTTAATTTTCAACAGTCTAAAGCCGATTTCAAAGCCAAGGATATCAATTCCTCCAAAAAACTCCAAAATTGCCTCTGATGACATTGTTTCCTACAAAGAAGTTTGTGTTCCATTTTGGCTCAACAAATGTCTTAATCCGGAAAATTAACAATTCTGTGCTTTTTAACCAAACAATCCACAAATTTCTACGAAATTTTCTGATTTTTCATCTATGCATGACAACTGGCCATGGTTTGGGATGTGTCACTAACATGATTGTCGGTGATTTCCATAAAGGCAAGAACATTGTGAAGGAAGGGAGTCATCTTGTTTCTGTACACACCCACAAAAGTACAAATAAGTGTGGCCAGAAAGAGTGTTATATGTACAATGGAACCTATATGAATTATTGCCATCCATCCATTGAAAGTATTGCCCTTTTTCGAACTAGGGTACGAGTAAATGTTAAAGCATCAGGTGCCAGATTCACAAAAGAGTCAAGCTCAAGTTGAGCCAAAAATCAGCTCAAGTTTAGTATAAACAGCTGTAAACTTGAGTTGAGTTTTCACTCAACTTGAGCTTTGATCCCTTTTGTTAATATGGGCCCAGTTAAATAGTGGTTAGAAATATCTAAATGTATGACTTTGTATCTGTATATCAGTGTTCCTCAAAATTTAAGATTTTACTTTGCATAAACACAACTTTTTATAATGTATTATTTTTGTGGATGCATTTTAATTTGTACACTGTAAATAATATGTTTTTGTATACAGCTAAAGCTTTTTCTTAAAGTATATTAAGAAAGGACAGAAAGAGACAAACATACATGTTAAGTATTGCAGTTATACATGATGATGCTATATTTATCATAAAGGTCACATGTACTGGTTATATAATTTTCTTACAAAGTATGTGCCATTCTATACATACAGTTTAATAAACATATTATACATATTCTACTATTTATATACTGCAGGTCTGTATATCACCAATTTATATATCTATATGTGTGTATACATAAAATACCATTTTATAGCGAAATACCCTTACCATTTCCTAACAGTAGCTAATAACAATGAATCTTCTGACAATAAGGCGAAGAAATCCTCGTCTTGTGGTCATTTTATGCCTAGTTGGGACAACCATAGATATTGCTTTAAATGCAGGGAAGCAAATAAAGGTGACAATTTATGTGCTTTGAAGAAAGATTGTTTACTGTGTGCATCTTTCTCGGAAGAACAGAAGCGTAAGCTTACTATTAAACATTCTAAAGGGAAGATAACTGTCAAAGAAACTTCCATTGAGAAATCAAAGCTAGACGACTCCATTTTGGATGAAGATGACAATTCGTCTGTCACTAATGTTGCTCAGTCGTCCAGTTCTCAGAACCAGGCCTTAGCAGCAATTCTGTCCCAGCTAACTTCAATTTCGAATAGGCTCTCAGCCGTGGAAAAGAAGGATTCCCCTATGCAGGCAGACATGATGGTTTCTATGGACGCATCTCCAAGGGGAAGTTCTGATTGCAGGAAAAAGACTATCTCTTCGGAAAACACTTCCGTCGAGGTCCAGTCGAAACGTTCAGTGGAGGAAAACCCCTGCAATATGCAAACTAGTGACAATCGAGTTTCTGTACCTCCTAAAAGGTCCAGAATCGAGATTTCTGATGGGGAATACGATTCAGCTCAGGAAGAAAAGCAGCCAGGTCCTTCTTATTCAGATACTTTGTTAACTGTAAAGAAATGGCTGGACATTGATATTATGTATGTATGTATTTATGTATTTATACTCAGCGCAATATCTCCATATACTACAGGACTCAAAGCGCTATTTAACCAATCCGACTGTACAGGTACAGCCCCAACTCACAAGTAACTGACATTCCCCTAACTGGAAGATAGAGGCTCAAGGATGACCATTTATCAACGTCCTTGAGGTTCTTTAACCTGCCACTGGGGATAGGACCCAGTGACAGAGGACCGCCATTTTAAGTGGTCATCCGAGCCACTATGTATCTGCCTGTACCTGGGATTGAACCCACGTCCTCTGAGTTCCTAGACAAGTGTGTTACCCGCTAGGCCACAGTGGCAGATGACACAGATGCTATTATTGCTCCTTCTGTGCTTTTCTCAAGCTCACAAGATTAAGAAGTCTGCACAGGCTTCTCTTGCTTTACCTCCAGCAGAGAATATGGTTAACCTTTGGGATTTTAAGGAGTATGAGGCTTCTGGAATATCCAAAGGTCAAGACCACATGAGGAATAAATCTGCCAGGAAAAATCCTCTAGCCAGGGGTCAGTTTTTGAACTTTGACAGGCCAGCTCTCAAGTGGTACAACATGACTCCTCAGTCTCATGCTTTGGGAGCTCCTAAGCTACAGGACGCTTGTAGGAACATCACTTCTCCACAGTTTCAGACTCCTACTACAGTTTCTACTCCCTTGAAGCAATATACCTTGTGGGAGTCAGTGAACAGAGAGAATATAAATGTATTGAATCATATCTTCTGGTTCAATTCTGCAAATATGAAGGCAACTGAGGAGATGGAGAAGCAATTCAACATTATTAAGTCTGCTGAATCTGAGGTGGATTTTAACAATGCTATGGACTATGTCCAGGAGTGTTTGCAGCTTCAGTCAACAATAAATCAGTCTCTGGGTAAATCCTTGGAGTCTTTGCTGGGAAGTTCGATGACCATGTCTTCCAACTTACTGCTGAATAGGAGAGATAATTATCTAAAACATTGCTCAAAGGATGTTACTGAGGATGATATATCCAGGTTGAGGAATGCTTCTTTCACCTCTAATGAGGTATTTCCAGTGGAAACCTTATCAGAGGTTCAGAGGAATTTTATTCAGTGGGCTCATGTAAACAGGGATTCTTACAAGTCCAGGAAGGAGCATCCTGCTAGACATGATGATAGGAGAGACAATAAATCCCACAACAGGTCTTTTCGTCCCTACCATGAAAGTTCTGCCACCAGCTCCTCCGCAACTAGCTCCACAACTAGTAACAGAGGTAGAGGTTCCTTCTCCTCCAGGCCCTTCAGAGGCAGGGGTGGTAGAAGGAAGTGACTGCTTAGTGCCAGGAGGCCGTTTGTCCACATTTTGGCAGGTATGGGAAGCCAAGAGAGCACATCCAAGGGTGGTGACCATTTTGAAGGAGGGTTATTGTCTAAATTTCAGACTGAAACCTCCATTGACAAAGATTCCTGTAGTAAAGAGCAAATATTTGAACCGGGAGAAACAACAGTTTTTGATAAAGGCGGTTTATCAAATGATCGACAAAAGAGCGATAACTCCAGTTCAAAAGGTCACTTCCCTAGGATTTTACAGTCGCTTGTTTCTTGTCCCCAAACCAGGAAAGAGATGGCGACCAGTAATAGATCTGAGTGTGGTAAATCAATATTTGCATATTCCAACTTTCAAGATGGAAACTGCCGAAAATATTCGAGATTCGCTTCAAGAAGGCGAGTGGGTAACCTCACTCGACCTTACAGATGCGTACTTCCACATACCAATACACCCACGGTTTCAAAAGTATCTTCGCTTCAATGTAGGCGACAGATCATACCAGTTCACGGCCTTGCCCTTCAGAATCGCTACAGCTCCACTCGAATTCACCATGGTAGCAAAAGAGGTGAAACTGATGGCTCTTGCAGAAGGCATCAGGATTCACCAGTATATAGACGATTGGTTAATGAGAGCAAAAACAAAACAGCAATGTCAAGAGAATACACACAGGTTGATTCATCTTGTGCAGAGCTTGGGTTGGATCATAAATTTCGAAAAATCAGATTTAATTCCAACTCAAGAAATCGAATTTTTGGGTTACAAATTCGACCTCAGGGTAGGGCTAGTCTTTCCAACTCAAAAGAAAATCGATCGTCTTCTGGAGAAAACAGTTTCCATGTTGGAATCTCCTCAGACATCTCCAAGGAAGCTCATGTCACTGATTGGAAGCATGGCTTCAATGGAGAAGACAATACCATTGGGTCGTCTGCATATGAGGCCACTTCAATGGTTTCTGAAAACACACTGGAGGTATCCTCAATCTCTGGATATTCCAGTACCTGTGTCCCAGGTTCTCAAACAGCATCTTCAGTGGTGGACCAATCTTTCAAATTTGAGGAGGGGTTCCCCACTTCATCAGAAGGAGTGCAATCTCCTTCTATTCACAGATGCTTCCCTAAAAGGCTGGGGGGCTCATTTAGAGCATCACACAGCCAGTGGTCTGTGGAATCAGGTGGAGTCAGGACTTCACATAAACATTCTAGAACTAAAAGCAGTGTTTCTAGCTTTAAAATCGTTCGAAAATCAGCTTCTGAATCAAAATCTGCTGATTTCCACAGACAACTCTTCAGTGGTTGCCTATCTAAACAAACAGGGAGGCACCCATTCTCAAGAAATGTGTGCCCTAATCTGGAGAATCATGGCTTGGACAAATGCCAGGGGGATCCAGATTCGGGCAAAACACATTCCAGGGAATCTCAATATCCTGGCAGATTCTCTGTCAAGGAAAGACAAGGTGATTCAGACCGAATGGGCGTTGAATCATCGAGTGTTCAATCAAATTTGCCATTGTTGGCATCAACCAATGGTAGATTTGTTTGCAACAAAGTTGAATCACAACCTACCAATGTATGTGTCTCCTGTCCCTGACGGTCGGGCTTCTCTTGGGAGGGTCTGGACGCCTATGTGTTTTGTCCAGTAGCTCTCATTCCTCAGGTGATTCAAAAGATGACCACCTACAGGTGCAGAATCATCATGATTGCACCAGGGTGGCCAGGGATGTCTTGGTTTTGGGATCTGGTGGATCTGTCCACAAGGCTCCCTCTGAGACTTCCTCTGTGGGTGGATCTGTTGACTCAGCCTTTCAGCAACAGACTTCACAACAGTCTGACTTATCTGAACCTTCATGCTTGGCATCTGGAGTCAGTCTTGAAGGTTCAAGAGGATTCTCAGAGGAGGTGGCGAAGCGAATTAAGGAGCCTCAGCGACACTCCTCGAGGAGAATCTATGAATCAAGGTGGTCCATATTTGGGAAGTGGTGTCAGGAGAGTCAGGTGGACATCTCAGATCCCACTATTCCAGACATAGCAAATTTCCTTAATTACTTGTTTAAGGAGAAAGGTCTCAAGCCATCTACTATTGCTGGTTACAGGACAGCAATTGCTGATGGATTGGGTTTCAAAGGTGAAGATGTGTCAAAAAGTCTTGAGTTAAATAGGTTATTGTCAAGTTTTTACAGAGACAAACCAGTAACTGATAGATCCATACCTTCTTGGGATTTGGCTTTGGTTTTGCAGGCTCTCACTAAACAGCCTTTTGAACCTTTGGGGAAGGCTTCCTTGAAGTTGCTTACCTTCAAGACAGTATTCCTTTTGACTTTGGCGTCAGGCAAAAGAAGGGGTGAAATTCACGCTTGGACTTTCTCTTCTCTTAGTTACAAAGAAAATTGGTCACAAGTAACTATTGCCCCATCAACTGCTTTTTTGGCAAAGAACCAGTTGGCTTCAGATGGGCCTACTGTGATTAGGCCTGTGGTCATTCCAGCTCTCAAACCTCATTTGGACAGCCGTTTGGTGCAAGATAGATCTCTTTGTCCGGTGAGGGCTTTGAAATACTATTTGGATAGAACAAAGGATTTAAGGAAGAATAAGAATCTTTTGTTTGTAGCTATTAAGGAGGGTTTTAACAGAGATATTTCAAGGGCAACAATCTCATCTTGGTTAAAACAGACCATCCTTTTGGCTTATGAGAAGTCAGATTCTGAAACTCACCAGTTATGTCAGGTCAAAGCTCATGATGTTCGGTCGATGGCGGCATCTTTGGCTTTTAAAGGAGGAGTTTCCTTAAGTGAGATTCTTGAAGCATGCTTTTGAAAGTCCCACAATACTTTCACCAATTTCTATCTGAAAGACCTCTGTTGGCATAATGGTCAGATCTTGAAATTGGGTCCAATAGTCTCTGCTCAGCATGTTATAAACTTATAAGTAGGTGTTATAGCTGTATAATACTTCATGTTTTTTGAATATGCATATGTATTTGTACTTTGTGAGGTTGTGAGAATTATTTGTCAATCTGTTTATATTTGACAGGATAGACGGCGTCAACATGTATAGTGTACAGTTTTGCCTAGCTTGGACCGTACTTGGTGTTTATGACGCGTCAGCTGATAGTGGTACCAAGTGGGGTTCGACCTGATGAATGCTTGGTTACAGTTTATACAGTAGACGTTTGTTCAACAAGTGCATTTATTTGATTCAGAGCATTGTGAGAGTGTTCAACTGCGTACTGCCTTCATTAAAAAGGTATGTTGTTGTGTTGAATGTTGCATGTTGGAATTTATATGTTGTTATTTTGCATGTAGATTTCACTATTGCTATGTTTGTTGCTAGTTCTCTCACATTGTTACATAATTGTTGTGGTGTAGGGGAGGTGTAAGTTTTAATAAAAGAATTTCCCTCCATCCTGCAAAGGCTGCATTCAGCTACTGTTAGGAAATGGTAAGGGTATTTCGCTATAAAATTGGAAAATTTAATAGTAATTTAAATTTTTATTAGAAATACTTACCATTTCCTAACACATGGATTTCCCTCCCGCCTCCCCGCAAGTCATTCTTTTACTTGCAACAAAAATAATGAGGTAAACAATGTGGTCATGTGACCTAATTGGCGGGAGGACAGACTACTGTAACCCAATGGCTTTATTAAGGTGGTTATATAACCTTAAAATCGCATCTCTGCGTTGGCCATTTGGTTGGATGGCTCCAACATATAGCTACTGTTAGGAAATGGTAAGTATTTCTAATAAAAATTTAAATTACTATTAAATTTTCCAATTTTATATTACTATTTATTCAAATTTAAAGGTGGTTTCTTTCAGGAAAAAAATTGATTTTTCATATAAGGTGGAACAAAATGACAAGTAGAATGGTTGTGCAGGCACAGACAAATAAAATGATGGAGACTGCAGTTCATAAAAGTGTTTTTTTTATTGTTATCCTGTAGGTATTAACTGTGTTTTACTGGTATGTTTATGTCACATATGTTTTCACATGTTTTTGCCGCAGGCATTTTTTTAACATTTCAAATCCCTAGGATTGACAGGCAGATGTATGGCCTTAAAGGCATTTTAGTATGCACATGAAATTTGACCTTGAATCAGATCTCATTGCTCAAATTTAATAGAAACTCCCACGCTTTTGATGTTATATGAGTTCGATGTTTAGAAACCTGAGGAGGCCAGAACATATGCAACATGAGTTATTAATGGACATATAAAAGATAATAGATAAGGCCAACATGTCAATGTTTAGTGACAAGCCAATGGCCTTGAAGAAAGAGGTTAATCCTTAAAACTGTGCATACTTCTAGGGAATGTACAAGTGTGTTGTATTTGTCTGAAAATGGCTTGTTCTTCTGTATGTGAGAACAAAATTATTCCAAGATGTATTATGGACATATTGAATTGGTGTTTATAAAATAACATTTGTGTAGATTTTTAAATGAAATGTGGTCTTTTTTTACTGTTAAATAGTCTGACGTCAGACATCTTGCCATTAATCTGGTACCATCACTGCTGCCACAAGTGAAAGGAGGCCTGGCACATCTAATGCAGCACGATCCCAAAGTGCAACAACAAGATGCCTATAATGGTGTGAGCAATGCCATTAAAAATGTCCAAGCCTCAAAACTGTTGGCAAAGCTCATAATCACAAGAGGAAAGTACAGCTGAGGACTTGGCAGAGACGGAGTTTGGTAATGTCTTATTTTTTTTGATACTGTTACTGTCTTTCAATTTGAAGACAGCCATGGTACTACTTCGCTTTTACCCTACAGTCTTTAAACAAGTCTGTACTATATTTTCCAAAATGTAAGGTGTAGGAAGTTTATATTTGGTAGAGATATTGGTCGGGTGAGGTAGGTGTGGTGTAACCACGGTGTGACTTTTGACCGTGGCTGTGCCAGAATGTTTTCTATTTCCATATTTGAGACATATTTTTTTCTTATCACAAACAGGTATACATTACTGCAACTGATTATTGTTATGTATTTTTATATTATATGTACTTTTGAGTTATTGTGCTATCTTGAGTGGCAAGTAATAAATTTGACAGATTCGTAAGTTTTAGTGTACTGGTTAATGCCATTATCTTTGTGTTGAATTGTCTTGCTTTAGAAATAAACTACATGTGTGCGAACTTTATTTAGAGGATATTTTTGTGATTGAATTGCTGATAAAGTCCAAGTATAAGTAGTTTATTTCAGTCTATTATAAAACGTCTGTTAGGTCTTTTCACAAAGCTTTCTGTTTATAGGTTTTTTTAACCTTTTAAAATTTATTTTTGAGATTATATTCTACAACCATATTCATAGATTGGAGCAGCGTACATTAGTTTCTCTGTTAAGCACTCTTACGAAATGCGCAGACACATATTCGTCAACTGCGCAGGTGTCCGTTTTATAATTTGATATATGTTATGGTGTCCAATGCTATTTCCTCTTAATGTTTCCTTATGCTTTACAGAAATAGCAAACTACAAAACACTTATAAAGAGTTGATCAGGTAATTATTATTCCTAAATTAATTGTAATGTTTCAGAGCATCTCATGGGCTAGTAGGTATTATCGAATAAATTAACACTACAATGCCAAAACCAAAATATTGGAAATATTGAAAATATAATCATCAAAAACAGATGAAACCAATTGTTTAACAGGATTCATGGCCTACAGTTGAGGTCATAATATCAAGTTCCTTGTTGACTTTTGTAAATTTTTGTATCTACAACGTAGTACTGTAGATATGAAGTGTACAGTGTGTGTTTCATCTTTTAAGAGTATAATACTTACGAATTTGTGAGAATTTATTGAAATATTTTTACTTCTTACTTTTATATATTTTTAACATTTGTAACAGATAATTTTATGTCAATTTGTTCCAAAAAATTGTAGGTCAGAGCATTGTAAAGCTTTTACCAGAAACAGATAAAATCATTTTCTAGATTTAGAAGCTCAGTGTTACCTAAAAGAATTTTACATTAAATTTGCTGATGAAAAAATGATAAAGACTTTGTACAGCATGAGAAATAATTTTAGATTCTCAAATTACTACAGTCTCTGTTTTTCTAAAGTGTACAAAAGACCCACCAAAATAAGCAAGTGAGTAACACCTTCATTTGATGTTGTCTTTGGATATCTTTAAGTTAAAATTGTTATCTAATCTGGACTGAAACATATATGTATAAAATGTAATTCCTTTATCAAATTTTCCATGTGATTGTTTCCATCGCACCAGATAATAATGATGTGGATATGCAAGATCAAGAAGGTTATGCCCCTGTTCCACCACATGACAAAGGCTCCCGATTAAGGTATTTTGTGAATCGGTTTCCCAAAAATGTTGAGTCCTCAGACAGTCTGCTTGAGTCTGTTTGGATCTGGTGGGGTAGGTTTAAAATTCAAATATCCCTGTTCCACCAAAGGACTAAGCCCCGATTGGTCCTGGGACCCTAAATCCTTGAGAGTCAGTGAAAAAAGCATGAATAATGGGAGGGCAAATGGAATCTTGATCCAGGTCTGGGATCAAACCCAGATAGTCCCCGGGAAGTCTCAGACCTCCTCAGACATTTCATGATGATTCCCTGACTAAGAGGTGATTAAGCCATGATTGTGATATGATTCAACACCGATCCTGTCTGGGACATACCCACTAGATCTATGACTGGTCTGAGACTTCCTCAGACTACCTGGGACTAATAACAGATTTCCTCAGACAACTATGGCCCATTTTTGTTTTTTCTTTTCCATTGGGGGTTTGGGATAGATCTGTGATTAAGTCCAGACCTCCTGGGACTAAAACAAAGCCGACCTGCCATTAAGAATCCCAGGAAGTCTCAGGCAACATAAGAGTGTGTAAATTTGGGCCTGAGAAAGTCTCAGGAAGTCTGAGACTTTAATATTTGTGGGTAGGGGGCAACAGTGGATCGGCAGTACAATGTTAACACCTGTTCAGTACTTTTAACCCATTTAATGTTATATATTTGAATGTTGCTAATTGTTCTTTGTTCCACTAGATAACAGCTGCTGCAGCCAAGGCTCGAGCAAGAGAGGCAATATCCAGCAGTGAGTAAGTTTAAGTTTGTATTTCCAAATGTCATACATACCTGTTACTTATATTTTAACTCATTAATTTCCTTGATCCTTATTACACTCGTACATGTATAAGAATTAGTACAAAACATATACATTGCAACACATCCACGTAAAATGCAGGATGACAATATCAGTAATGGGAATTTTCCTCTATTCTTGAATCTTTTGCATTTTTCAATACGTCTAGAATTTTACAAAGTGCTGTTATATTTCCTCACGACTGGATAGTAATCATAGTTTTATGTGACAGTATTTGCAGATGACAAGGATTTCAGACAACACATGACCAGTAGGGGACTTGTTGAGCTGGTCAGTGGAACAGATAAGCCTCAATGCTTCAGAATCTCAGACTCTATCAATTTCAGACTCACTGGTGATTCAGAGCTTAAGCAAATGATCCTTTTGATGCTTCTCTGGTAAAAATAAACAAGATTAAAATAATTTTTCCATATTCCATGAGATATCATTTGCAGACACAAGGCTAAAATACACAAAGGAAATGTGTATTAAAGTGTGGAGTTCTTGTTATTAAGCATTAACTTTGTCTAAGTCATTAGTTAAACAACACCATTCTTCTGTCCGGTAACGTGTCATAAGTGACCTAGTTAGGAAGTAGGTCAGTTCGGTAAGGGAAAACACACAAAAATACAATAAATTCACATAATTAAAGCAAACCAAATATTATTCAAAGTTATAAATATTATTCATTCAGAGATGTACAATATACTGGTTGTTTGCTGTATATTGCCCGCATTAGTTCATATTTATAAGTAAAATTTTTCATTAAATCCTTCATTATCGTCCAGAGAGCAGGTACACAGAGAGGTTTTAAAATTTTATTTAAAGTGACCAATTCAGGTTGTCTTGGAATAACATATTAATACCAAAAGTTGCACGATATATTTTGCCGGCAAAAGTGGCGAAAATTGAAAATTTTTCCCCTATGCACAGGATACACTGGTACTACACTGTGGGTCAAAAATTTGCTCAAAATCGCTCTATCTCTTACAGTTTTCGAGATATTTGTGATTTTTTTTTTACATTTTCACTAAAAGTAGCCATTACTCACTTTTACATTGGGCAACAAGTATGAAACTTCAATATGTTACAGTTCACAAAAAAGTACATGAACAACTTATTTGAGAGAAATTGTGTAGCTGCAATTCTTTTGAAGATACCAGCCATTTACTCATTATGGTTCCCATTAAAAATTGACAAAGTAGCTATTACTCACTTAGCTATGGAGATACACTTCCAAACTACTGCCCATGTTGTAGCTGTGGACAAAAGTACCTGAACAACATATTGGAACAAAATACTCTAAATGCAGTAGTTTGAGAGTTATAAGCCATATAATTATATTAGGTAAAAGTGCTATTACTCACTCAAAAATAGGCCAAAGTTCATAAACCCAAAAAATATTGAAGAGCGAAAAAATTCATCAGATCAAGCAATTTACCAAAAATGTGTAACTGTAGTAGTTTTAAAGAAAACTGCATGACGCACGCACGCACTCACAAACACACGCACACGGGAGATAAAAATGGAACTTGTTTATGGTGCCAACTGGACAAAATGACATTGAACGAAAATTGGAGATATTGTGTTCAAACTGCTGCAAATAAATTAGATAAATTTCAAACCCTAAACACAACTAATGTATATATTTTATTGCGTAAAATACCCTTACTTTATCCTCACTAGTGCTTACGTGTTGGCGGGAGCAAACATGTACAACCAAATGAGAATATTTTTAAAATAAATATTCTTGATGGTACCAGTATGTATACGCATGACCGTACATGCGTGTGCACCGGAAGAACCCCGTTAAGCCTCACTTTTATTTTGGTCGTGAGGGAGTAAACATCGTTTGACACGATCTTCGTTTGTGAAGGTTTCAACATGGCTGGCAGGGAAGGAGATGTTTTTGAAAAGAATTCACGCTTTCATAACAATTGGAAGGTTTTATTTCTTTTCTTTTGTTATTTGCCAGCCATCTTCATCAGGAAGTCTGCATTTTCAGTGGATCTACGGCGTTTACAGACCTTTTCTTAGTTAATGTTAGGGTCCTGTTAGCCATTTAATAAGAAGAGTTTCCTCGATATTGAGAAAAGAATTCATCTTCTGACCTTCTTGACCTACTAGCACGTCTAGTAGCTATGCAGGGTCCATCAACTGTCTTATGAATGAACAGAAGAACCTCATAATAAATCTTCTGCTTCATTTTTATTGAATACAGATGTAAAGATGACAGAAACTGCAATTCTTCAAGATCTACCTCTTCACAGTTCTTTTCCTTGAGCCAGTAGAGTGGTCAGAATAAGATCTCCATCTGAAAGGGTAGTACCTCTGTCTCCTCTAGTGAGGTAAATATGGCAGAGTCAGCCCTGTACCAGAAGAATCCACCATGAACGGAAAATTCTTCAAGAGCTACCTCTTCACAGTACAACCACAGTTTTCTACCTTGAGGCAGAAGAGTGGCTTCATTAACATTCACATCTTATGGTAGGGTAGTACCTCTGCCTCCTCTAGTGAGGTAAATATGGCAGAGGCAACCCCTGTAACAGAATAATCCACCATGAACAGAAGTTCTCATCAGATAGTTTCACAGCTACTTGTGGTACAAATTCATCTGAAAACTAATGACAGTTCTACCTATTGTTTTTACTTAAGTTCTTTTATCTCACTGAGGCAATTACAGCAGAAATGGTCTTTAATAGAGACTGGGAGGTTGACAAGAACAACCTCAGAAGGCGAGGCAACTACAGAAGAATTGGTTTTCAGCAGTGACCAGTATGGTTCCGTAACCATGGATGGCTACGGGAACGGCAGTGCATCCACCACAGAGTAACGTGTCTATCTCTGGGTTTGACTTCTGACCAGGAACGGCAGTACATTAAGTTGTAGGGTTAATTCTGCTATCTCAATGAGGAAATGCAGCAGAAATGGCCATTAACAGGGACCAGGAGCTTGTCAGTGGCCACAAGATGAAGGGTCCGGGACCGGCACTGTGATGACAATGTAACTACCACAGAAGAAACAGTTTCCATCACTGGAGGATGGATTCTTTATATTTCCATGGACGGTACACCATGCCTTCAGGCAGCCGTACATGGTAGTTCACAGAGTTTTCATAGAGATGTCCATTCACGAATCTTCATGTAGCCGTGTATGGTTGAAGATCTATATCTACAAAGGAATGCAGCAAGTAACCTTTCTTGGTAGTGCTTTGTGAGGATCATCGCTTTCAGTGTCGTGTCATCTCATGGTGGTGCAGAAGATGAAATTGTCTATAGCCAATCGAAAAGCTTTTTACGCATTACCCACAGTGGGTTCGCAGCAAACAATTTCACAGGAAGTGACCTTTGATATGGTGAAGATGGTGTTCAGCTCTTTATATCACAAATTTCCCAGTAAAAAGGGGGTTATTTCGTGGATATACAACAGCTTATGTGACAAATTCTGTGGGATTGAGTGGAATATTTGCTTCCTTCTCATTTACATGAATGCATTTCTTCTGTCTTTACGTGTGCTTTCTTCAGCATTGCAGCCGCCTCATCAGTTTGCGAGGGACGAAAACGACCTCAACTCTAGCCAAGATTGTGAGGTAAATGGCCTGTAATAGATGAAATATTTGCTTCTTCTTCGTTTATTGGGGTTACTGTAGTCGAAGTCGAGTAGTCTTTCTATAATGGAAGTGGACGATCTCGGCTTTCACCAACTCATCCTGAATGGCAGTTTGCAATGAATTGTCACACCACTGGCCACGGGGGATACTTGGATTGATGACCGTTTCCAAGCAGCATTGGCCACGGTTAGTGTGTGGATGGGTGACCATATTTTCTATTTCCTCACTAACAGATTGAATAGGTGTAACTTTCATGTCTTCAAATCTGTTTGCAAAGGAAGAGAAGATGGATATTTTACTTCATCAGGATCACAGGGATGACCTTTGAAGTTTCCTGGATACAGCTTTCTGCCATTTTAAGGTATGGTTACAGAAGGTTTGTTGTCCTGGAGTTATACACATTCAACAGTGGGGTTAGCAGATGGTTCTGTGATAATTAAATTGTCAAGTAGATCCACATTTTGAAGTATTTCCTCAATGAGGAAAACAACCTTTGTGAATTATCGGGGCTGGTTTTCCTCAAAAGCTACATAGAGGACTATAACCCCAGTAAGAATGTGCATAAGTCTTGTTGAAAAACCAGATTATTGAGGGCTGGTTAAAGTTTTAGTGTTTTTACTAGCAGTTCTTTCAGAGTGGTAGAAGTGTGTAGTAATACCATTTGTGAAGGGGATTGGTATCTGTAATAGACTTATGTGATGGCCACTTACATATCCTGTTAACAAGATATAAAAATCTTCTGTGGCCGGTCATATTGGGGCAAGTCCCTTCTCTTCTCTTCAGTTTGCTACAGCTCTTCTTTTTCATCAAGTATATGGAGCTTCTGGTCATTCCAAGTTCATCACAGTAGATTATCTGGGTGTACTGGGAAGAGGTGATCATGGTTGGTGGTTAACTTTCAAAAGAATTAACCCCCAATGCAGCAGTGCTGGTTTACAGGTCCAATCTACACATGGGTGTTGGGTCCCTAATGCAAAAAGAGGGTATCCTATTAAAAAATTAAGAGTCTACAAATTTTTTTTTGGTAGTAACTCAATAGTAGTAACTCAGTATGACCTTATCCTGTAATCCTAAATAGTTCTAATGGACATTTTACAAGGAATAGAACCCATGGGAAGTTTATTTAATCTCTGTTTATTCAATTTCCTTGTTTAGAGATGTTGAAGAGGCATTTAACTTGGTGGACTGGCCAAAAGAATGTCTTGGTATTGTCTTCCTTGCATACACAAGGATGCAGGTTCTCTCTGCATATGGAGGAATCTCTTTAAACAGCTATTCAGCTGGAGATTCACCAAAGCCTGCCATGGTAAAAAGTCAGAAGCTAAGACACTAAGAGGCTTTTTCTTTATAAATTACTACAATACAATACAGAGCAAGGTAGTTCTGGTTGATTCTGATGCAAGGAGGGTCAGAGGTCTCTCTCCACAGTAGCAGTTGTTTGACCCATTGATTCATGCAATTCATTTGTGTTCATTATTGAAATCATTCATACTTATGAACTCAGTTGACTGATACATGGTTTTGCATTTGGGTTCAATGTTAAAATCATTCATAGTTATGAACTCGATTGACTGATACATGGTTTTTCATTTGGGTTCACTGTTAAAATCATTCATAGTTATGAACTCAATTGACTGGTAGATGGTTTGTCATTTGGGTTCACTATTGATATAATGAACTCAATAGACTGATACATGGTTTTTCCTTTGGGTTCACTGTTAAGTCATTCATAGTTATGAACTCAATAGACTGATAGATGGTTTTCATTTGGGTTCACTATTGAAATCATTCATAGTTATGAACTAAATGGATTGATAGAGGGTTTTCATAGGACAGACCATGGAAGGATGGTGCTATACCGTTTACACCCTTTGGACTTGTTTTGATTATTCTTAGTCTTGACAAAGTCTCTTTTGAACCATCTGAATCAGAATTTGAACATTCTGATATTCAAATCAGTTTTCTCATGACCTTAGCCTCTGATAGATAGAGAGGTGAGGTTGTTTGGACTTTCAAATCATTGAAACACAGAACTGGAAGGAGTTCACAGTTGCTCCTTCATCAGTACTTCTAGCAGAGAACAGATGACCTCAGATGGGCCTGATATGGTTCAAGCTGGGTTTCATTCCTGCTTTTATGCAATTTTTGGATCATTCTTTAACTGAAGATATGACCCTTTGCCCCTTTAGAGCTCTAAGATTCTATCTTGACAGATTTGAGATCTTAGGGGAACTATGTGCTATTTATCTATTTCAAGATAACTTTTCAGGAGGTACACAAGGAGCCACCATGTCAACAGGCAGACAGTTCTGCCAGCTGATCAAATATCTGACCTTGAAACTAAGAATGTTTCCATGGCCGAGACTCAAAATGCTCCTTATATGGCTGGAAGTCACATTCCACAGTTTTAGACTTTAACTTGTGACTTGGAAGTCAAATGAAGGTCAGACTATTCTTTGGAACTATAGTATCGCCATGTGGTTCCTTCATACTTTGTGTATTGTATTATACATTACAATAATTATGTACAGTTCCAAGGGCCAGATCACATATTTTAGTGGTACCTGAAAACCCGTTGGAAATACCCAATCATGCTTCTGTTTTGGGAAAGCATCTGATCTGGTGGAAAGGCCCAAAGAATGTGTTAATAGGTGGTCTTATCCACATAGAGGAGCACAATCTCCTGTTATTACCAATGCACCTGTCCATGGTTGGGGAACACATTGGTATTTGGTGTTATAAAATTCCAAAGGTGTGGGAATTTTTCCATGCATAGTCTGGACAGTTCCAGTTTACTTAATAACAGAATATAACTACATAGGTTATTTTGTTATGTTGCTTAGTATGCCTATCATACTCTTGTACTTTTCACCACAAGTGTGTTTGAAATTAGTACATTGCAACTAAAAAGGCATGCAGGGCCAAGGCACCTTTGGGAAGGTTGCCAGGTATTGCTTACATATATAATTACTAAATGTTATTTTGTAAGTTACTTTGATTGCATAATATAGTCTAGTACTTCATCCTCACAAAAATTCTTGAGATTTGTACTTTGACTTTTCATATGATTATACTTGCTTGTGGTGACAAAAATATTAAAAATCCCACCACCAGTATGGTTGTAATCAAGCACTAGTGAGGATAAGGTAAGGGTATTTTACGCAATAAAATGTAAAAATTTTATTGTAATTTAACTTTTTGTAAGTTAAATACTTACCTTATCCTCACTAGATTCGGATTCCCACCCATCCAACCCCACATTTTCAAGATTTTGGGGTTTACAATATATTATATTGGCTCACAAAATTAAAGTGAGGCTTAACGGGGTTCTTCCAGTGAAGGCGCATGCGCGGTCATGCATATACATACTGGTACCGACAAGAGTATTTATTGTAAAAATATTCTTGTTTGGTCGTACATGTTTGCTCCCGCCAACACATAAGCACTAGTGACGATAAGGTAAGTATTTAACTTACAAAAAGTTAAATTACAATAAAATTTTTACAATTTATTCCTTTATTTCCAGCAATAATTCTCAAAATATATGTGTTAATATAGAGTACTCATGTAAATTAATTTTCACAAGGTCCTGGTTCATCTGCCACAGATGTAGTTTGTTTACCCTATCAAAGTTCAGAATTTGCAGTGTGGGTGCATTTGTTACATAGCTTGGAAAAAAATAAGAACAGTTTCTGAGAAATAAAAGTGATATTGGAAATCTATTCTTATTCAAAAAAAAAGTGTCATCTCAGACTGAGAGGCCTGGGTTTGATTCCCAGTGATGTGTAAATCATGACATTATAGCTCAGTGATAGAGCACTCAGTCTGCAGGCAAAGAATATAAATGATCCGAAAAGGACAGAGAAATTGAAAATATTTGCTTTCCTGGTTAAAAGAGTGTACACTACTAGGTCCCAGCAAACACGTCCAACAAGATGCACAAGGACCAACATGGTGTTATGTGCTAAAAAGCACCAAGTTACATGTTGCACTTGTCAATCGACAAAAATCCATCATAACTTGATGTTACAAAGGTTGCAAGAAAATTTTGGAGAGTTTATATATTTATTTTATGTATTATTTTTAAAAATGCAACAATGTGCAAACAGAATGCTTTTTTACCCCACAGTCCTTAAGGGCTGTCAGGGTATTGTTTTCACCTATAGTGGCGAGATGGGTAGGTTGTCTGGACTGTATGCCCGTATGGGGGTAGGAAGTTGATACTGGGCAGTGACATTGGTTCGGGGGTACAGTCTGTGAGTGCTTCACTATTTCTCTATCTCATTCTGTTTCCTAGACTGCGTATCTCATCCTATTACCCCAGGCTGTGTGGTACGGGCATCTCTCACGCCATTTTTTTCCATGCAATGGTGTTTTATTCGGTTAAGTTACAGAGTTTACATCTTTGCTGCAGTTGTGATGAAACTTGGCCAAGTCCTAATTAGTTTAAAGCTCTTAACATTTTTGTATTTGCAGGTAAATCATATGAGGCATAAGATGAAGAATAAGATGCAGTGAATAAAGTGACGTAAATACAATGACAACTCCTGGAGACCCAGAAAAACTTCTATTTCAAAGAATGCATAGTTTTAAAGTTCAAGGTCACTACAGCAAGGTCAAAGGTCTCAACATGATCTTACACATTATACAACCTGTAGATGTGTTCTATATATCACTAGTAAGGTATTTCCACAGTGTTTATGCTCATATTTAGTGCCTAAAATTCTTGTATTATTTATTTTGAATGAATGATAAAAGAGTAACAAAACCAACAAACTGACTGCTTTATCACTAAGCTATGATGTGTTTTTAGGAACATCACTGGGAATCAAACCCAGGTCTTCCAGTATGTCAGAATATGCTACTCTATTACTTATTGTTCGAAAATGTAATTATAAATCCAAGAAATATATCCTTGCCCATTAATTTACATAGAGAAATTCCTGGAATTTCTTTGGAAATTACATACTTTTTTCTACTGGCCAGTTGGCGTAACTAGAAGGTTTTATCTCTTCATAGGTGATGTGTTTGACAGATGTATATGTCCTCTACAGGCATGCAGACATTTGACCACGAAGCTCTTCATTCAACAGGGTTCCCAGACTTTTGACAACTGGATTCAAGGACTTTTAAAAGATTTTAAAGGTCTACAACAACAATTCTCGAGGATATATTTTAAGGCAGGGCCTCCTTTACCTCCCCTTCTAGCTATCCGTTCCTCCCACAACATACTTTATTGTCACATGATTTTAGCATTTTATAAACTCATTACAAGAATGCTAATTAACATATCTAATAACATTTTTACATAAACTTTGTTCAGACTAGACAGTCTGAGTCTGCCATGGCTGTAAAACTAGAAGATGTAGTAGTTGGGCAATTGGAAATTCAAGTATTTTCAAGGATTTTATTCAATTTTGGTCAAATTCAAGGACTTTCAAGGCCTTGAAAATGAAGCAATTTTTTTCAAGATTATCCACTGACTGGCAAAGTACCCCACTTACTGGACTTTCAAAGTGACTAGATCTCCCTTATTAGGTCAAATGAGGATAGCCAAAGTTTATTTCTCAACTACTTTGTAAATAAGTTACACTAATATGTTAAATGGTAGAAATAAATGATCCAAATATATATAAATTCTTCTTATTTCAGCAACTTTGGGGGTTTGCTTCTTCTGCTCTTGTTATAAAACTGTACATCTGAAAATAGATTCTATATCTATAAAAGGGTAACTTGACCATGACCTCTGAGGACAGGGGTTTGAACGCAAGGGGTAACAAAGGTCTAATGGATACTATTGTTGCGTGTTTGACACTCAGTCATAAATAGGCCTTGGGTTTTGCTTTGTGCATATAACAGCTATCTGAAGACAGATCTTTACAATGTGTAAATTTGAACTCTCCTTTCACCGCCAGGTTATGGGTTTAAACCAAAAGGGTGACAAAGGTCTAGAGGATACTATGCCTGATACTTAGTTATTGAGAGGCGTCAGATTTTAAAATGTAGTGGTTGAATCTGAATGTTAACTTCTGAACCTTGGATGCATTGTCTGGTGGGAAATTATCTAACATGAGCTGGAAGCTCTGGAGGTATAGGTTTTCTTGTACCTTTGATTTCTTATTAAAGTAAATGGATATAGTGGCTATAGGCTACTGTAGATAAATTTATATCTGGGTGATTGAGAAATATGGCCGCCATACTCAATTGTTATCACGAGATCATCTCGTGCGCACGACTTAATACATGGTGCAATTTTTATTTTACCATGTCCTATTAGGGGCTCCGTAGATTTCGAACATGCATACAAATTTATGTAACAATAACTACACCCTAGTTCTGTCATTTCAGGGTCACATGTCACATATGACGCCAAAGCAGGCAATCCCAGATACTGAGAAGTCATTCTTGCTCAAACTTTGCAAGGAACACAACAACATTAGAAAACCATGACGAGCGAAGTTGACAAAATGTTTTAGAATACACAATTCAATAACTTTTGTGAGAAGAAGTTGCCAGAAGCTGACCTGACAAAAACACATGTTAATAGACATCTTGAAAAGTATCTTTAAAGAGCTGTTTGTGGCCATTTCTTCACACAAAAACCTATTAGTTTTCCAGGCTCTTTTGTTCAACATAAGAAAGAAAAAACTGTGAGTGTTCACCAGAAAGACAATTTTTTTATGTATTTTCTGCATATGTTTAATGGGGGATGTTTTACTTTTATTGTCCTCCATATTGTACGATTTATGAGTTAAATAAATCCATATTTAAATAGAGAATGTGAAAAGGCTAAGCATATATACACGTTCACCAGTGAATATAAAAATCTCAATCTCTAACAAAATCAGAAAGGCTGTGCAGGTATTGTTTTCGCCCATGGTGGCCAGTTGACTGGAGTTTGGTCAGGCTACATCTCATAAACCATGCAGTGTAGGGTGTTGATTCTTGGAAGGGCTGTTGTTTGGGGAGTGTAGTTGGGCAACATCATATTGTGACCTTGCTGAAGTGACATTAACCTTCAAAAAAGTGACCAGGTTACATCTTAAAACTATAAAATGTAGGAAGCTGATACACGGTATGGACATTTGGTGGCTTTAGTAGGTGGGAAAACCATCTTTTAATTTTGATTTGTCCTTGCTGTACTAACTTCAACCTTTAAAATGTTATCTATGCTGTATATCAAAAACCGTAAGATTAAGGAAGTTGACACTTGATAGGGATAACATTCCTGCCCTACTGTTAATGTATTATTGTAAATGATTTGCCTGTTGAGGTCCAATTACAGAATCAATAATTTCATGTGTAACTTATCAGGTAACACTCATTTATATGTACAACTGTGTACTGAATTGGTTATAAATGGTTGTTGTTACCCCACAGCCCTTTAGGGCTGTCAGGGTATTGTTTTTACCCATGGTGTCCATATGGGCGGGCGGGCGTCGGGAAAAAGTTTGTCCGTCCTGTGTCTCAGAAACCGTAAGGTGTAGGAAGTTATACTCGGTAGGTGGTATAGGTGTGCAACATCATGTTCTGACCTTGATTTGCCCTTGCCATAGTGACCTTGACCAGTAAAATCTTGTCCTGGCTTTATCTCAGAGACTGTAAAGTGTAGGGAGTTGTTATTTGGTAGGGTTAAGGGGTGAAGGTGTGCAACAACATGGTGTGACCTTGATTTGACCGTTGACCTTGCGGTATTGACCTTGACCTATAAAATCTTGTCTGGGCTATATCTTGGAAACCATAAGGTGTAGAAAGTTGATACTTGGTAAGGATATTGGTTATTGGTTGCAGGTGTACAACATCAAACTATGACCTTGATTTGATCTTTCACCTTGTCATGGTGACCATGAGTTTTAAAATCTTGTCTGGGCTATATCTTGGATTCCATGAGATGTAGAAGGTTGACACTTGGGGGGACATTGGTTAGCAGACGCATGTAAATGTATGTGTGCATCATGGTGTGACCTTTTTGCACTGCCAAAGTGTGTTCATCTGCCATATTTGAGACATTTTTTTCATGACAAATATATATGGATTGCTGCAACTGATTATTATATGCACTTTTACATAATTATGCTATTTCCATTGACAGCTATTCTCCAATTTATAAATTTTACAGCTTCATATGTTTTAGTTTACTGATTAATGCTGATTAATGTTCATCTTGCTATTAAATTGTCTTGTTTTAGTACTTTATCTTTCCATACATTTTCTTTCTCTTAGATTATGTTTTCTCTACTTAAACATTATTTGGACCTTTATATAACTGACACTGCTCTGAAAGTATCCAGATCTTTGTATTGTTTCACTACTATATCTCATGGTGTTGAAAACTATTTCCCCAGGCTGTGGTTTATGGCCATCTCTGATGCTATTTTTCTAATATACATAAAATTGTCAATGTTATTATTTACCACACTAATGTATCAATGAATATTGTATGTCAGCTGGAAATGTCAGCCTTTAAAATCACTGAGAAATCATACAACATTTGTGTATATTTTATGTTCAATTTGTTCCTTTACATATTTGTATTACCATGCCTTTTTTTTCATTTTTTTCTTTCTTTCCCTGGGTGTTCTATTTAAATAAAACATTTCTTGTTACTCTTGTTGATAATTGTTGTTAGTACAAATATAAATCAATTGATATTGAAATACCTACATATATACTGCTTCTTTCTTTTTAGATTTTATTTTGTGTTTAAATATTTGTACACTATTACATTTGGCCATGCTGTAAACAACTCATAATGTTGAGCTGCAGATATTTTCTTTTGTTCTACTGGAATTCAATTTTTGTTCAATGTTGATATTTGTGTCACTGTAATGCTATTGTAATTAGTGCATCAATAATATCTTAACTGATAATTCTTGTACATACATATATTGATAAATATTGTGGAATAATTATAATAAATAGTGTTGCTGTAGCTTAAATACTCATTTTAACTCCTCCCAAAATATTAACACCAAATTCGTCTATCACAACGGTGAGGGAAAAGGTCAAATAAAGGTCACCTCACAATGTTAATGAATAGAGCCTACCAAATGTCCCTATCCTTTATCAACATTCTACACCACACAGTTTCTGTGCTACTGAACAGACAAAATTTATAAGGTCACTATTGCAAGGTGAAAGTTGAAAATAAGATTACACCATGACAATGCACATAGAATCCCCTCTCTAATTTTTTACCAAGTACTAACTTCCGATATGGTACCAACTTTCTTATGGTTTGCAAGATCTACATAGCCAACACAAAAAATTAAAAGTCCAGGTTGCTTTACCATTGTACTACTAAGTATCAATATAATAGCAAACGTCAAGATTACTCCAGCAAGGTCGAGGGTCACACCAAGGTCACAGCATGATTCTGCACTCCTACATCCTGAAACTAATGACTCTGAAGAGTATCTATGTCCCCACCCTCACATTCTCTGGAATACAGCCCAGACAAGATGTTAAGGTCAAGGTTATGAAAGTAAGCTCAAAGGTCAAGTCAAGGTCATGCCATGGTATTGACCACCTACAACCCCAGCTAATGACCCTACCAAGTATCAAGATAATGGCAAAGTTCAAGATCACTCCTGCAAGGTCAAATGTCACACCAAGGTCATACTATGATGCTGCACACTGCCACCCTGAGAGTAATGTACCTGAAGAGTATCAATGTTCCCACCCTTACTGTTTCTGAGATACAGCCCAGACAATATGTTAAAGGTCAACGTCACAAAGGTAGGTCAAATGTCAAATCAAGGTCACACAATGATATTAACCACTTATTACTCTTACACTACAGGTATCAAGATGATGACAAAGGACAAGATCACTACAAACAGGTCAAACGTCACACTGAGGTCATACCATGAAGTTGCTCACCTACATCGCAGCAATCTTCCTACCTAGTATTAACATCCTACAACTCACAGTTTTCTAAGATACAGCACAAACAAGATTAGAAAGGTAAAAAATGTCAAAAATGAAATCAAGGTCACACTGTGATGTGGCAAGCCAACACCCTAACCAATTTTCCTGCAATGTATCAACCTCCTGCACCTCGATGCATCTGAGATACAAGCCAGTCAAGAATTTTTCTGCCACTTGTCCACCCACCCATCTAGATACTTTGCATGAAAACACCATGGAATTGGCTCCAGGTTGAACTTGAAAGTGAAAGAGACATCAGAGCTATTTATGAAATTCCCATCAGTAAAAACAAACATATTTCACAGCCAATCTGATAGAGCTCATCATTAAGCAAAGACTGGTTTATGTCTGTTAATATTAAACTAGCAAAGGGACCATAAATTAAGGACAATTGTTCCTTTTCCTGCCTGATCTGCCCCTGTTGTTATCTGACCAGTCCTTTTGCTAATTGAAATCAGTCTGTTTTTTTACCAGATCATTTTGTTACCTAACCGGTCTTTTCACTATCTGAAAACAATCCTTTTTAACTCAAGATTAATCTATCAGTCCATTCATCTTTCCATCCAGATGTTATAATTCAGCATTTAAAGTCTTTCATTGGTTCAAAATTAACCACGAAAAAGTTTAAGATAACCATAGACAATATGGACCAATGTTTTTTTCCCACTGAGAAATGTACATACATCATCTGTCAGTCAGATGTTTTCCCATACACTGTCACTGTCAAATTTTCTCAAGGTGCAGTTTCCTGTTCTCATTTTTGTGCTTGAATTACACACCCATTTTCTTTGATACATTTTGTGTCAGAAATATTTATCATATGTCCTGTCCTATGCGTCTGTTTTAGTGTTTCTCAGAACTGAAGTGTGTCATATTTCACATAATATGACAGTATACATTGCCCAAAGTAGCTGCAGACAACACTTTATCCATTGCTATATCTTCTTCTAATGCTGGGAGATCAGAACATTGAGATACCAGTACAGCTTCTTCACTTACCTCATCAGGATAGGTGTTGTCAACATCTGTACATGAAGCCCATTACATGTGCTGACACATGTATGTGTCCAGTGAACTTTGGTGAAGTTTACAGCCGTGGTCAGTTAGTGGGGGGAGGTTGATCTGTGCACACGTATCTTACAACAAAGTGGCTGTTACAACACATATGCTGGTGGTAGGGCTTCTACAATGAATTTTGGGGAAATGTTATCATTGATTGAGTCTGTAATAAATGTATAGAGTTTGGTTGTCTTCTTTGTATTTTTCTTCTATTGAAAATTTTACTTACAGGCAAACTTGACCAAATTATAACTTTACTTGTTATGTTTGCTTATATATAATGTATTTTTCTTCTATTGAAAATTTTACTTACAGGCAAACTTGACCAAATTATAACTTTACTTGTTATGTTTGCTTATATATAAAACCAACAGTTAAAGTCATATTACAGTCATATATATCGGACAAGGCAATCACCAATTATTGTCATATTAAGCCTATATATATATTGGACAAGGAAACCACTAGTCAAGGTCATATTAAGGGTATATATAATGGGACAAGGAAACAACCAGTAAAGGTCATTTTAATGTGGGACAAGGAAACAACCAGTTAAGGTCATATTAAGGTCATATATATGAGACAAGAAAACAACCAGTTAAGGTCATATTAAAAATCATATATATGGGACAAGGAAACAACCAGTAAAGGTCATATTAAAGTCATATATATGGGACAAGGAAAGAACGAGTAAAGGTCTTTAATAAAGATATCAACAACAATAATGTAAATGTTTGTGAATCACCAAATGGATGAAAGGAAAGCTTATCGCAGTTTAATGTATTGAAATCCCTGACAGATGGAAACAATCATTAGAAGAAACCAATCTGTAACCAATCCTCTTTAGTTTTTACAGAGCAGATAGATTTACAAGCGCCTAATCTTGACCAACTAGTATACACTGGTGTCCTCCAACCTTAAAACTACCCATCTCTGAATAACCTATAGAATGTGTTGTAACCCATATAAAATCTAGATTAAATCAACATTAAATCCAGATTAAATCAACTTTTAAATTGAAATTAAATCCAATTGAGTGATCAAGTTTGTATCACTTGATCTTACCTGTTTTATTCATTAAGTTAGCTGTGGTTCTTGCAATTTAGCTGAGAACACCTTCAAATATGAAATAAAGCTTGAAATATTTAGCCCATCAAAGTCAAGTCAAGCCCAAAGTGTTAAGAATAAACATATCTCACTTCTGTGTACTTTTGCAAGCATTCCAGCCCAACTTGACTTTTTCTAGCATTATTAACAAAGAAATAGACACATTTTATTGAAATTTTGCAAATTTTTATTACACAATAACAATAAGCTATCCCACAATTTAATACTGTATACATTTTGCACAATGTCAATGTCCATATAATAAGACAACTCCTTAACAGAATAAAAATAATTTCTAAAGTACATAAAATTTCCCAAAAATAAAATCCTTCTTTGTACTGCATCTCCTGGGATGGGGAGCATGGAGCCTCAGGAACCAGGGGGTTGGGCTCCTTGGGGGGGCAGTTACTGGGACTTCCTCCAAGAAGATGATCCTGTGGTCATCAGAGTTCTGAGGTAAGGACCTCAAATAGCAGGCTCAGGTCTTCAGCTGAATCACTCTAAAACACAATAAATAATGTTTTAAATGCAAAAGCCCATTTATGCATACATTTAGATGTACAAATACTTACACTGTTTATATTGTCAGCATTACTTATTGATAATGATATTTAAGTTATTTTTTTTATTTTAGCAATTTTTTACATTTTGGCTGAATAAATGTTGTCCAGAAAGATATAACATTTATATAGAGGATTTTCTTTAGGGGTCATAATATTTAAAATTAAATGAAATTAGTTGTTGAAAGTTAATATTTTTATTTTAAAGTGCTTGTTAAAATTAAGTAACCGTTACAGTAGAATATGTGATGAAGTTATTTATCAATTGGCATATGCTCCTCCCTGGAGTGCTGTGTACTCTTTGTGGCCAATTCATCTCCATCTGCAGGGTGATACTCTATTGTTTCTGTTAGGGTCTTTCTAGGAGACTTATTGACCTTGCTGCTTGGTTAGCTATTGCATCCACTGCTGTTGTTACTAGGTTCGCTGCTGTGGTTGTTCTTAGTTAGGCCAGGGCTGTTGTTGATGCTGTTGCCAATGCTGATGTGGTTACTGCTGGGTCCACTGTGTGTGCCGCTGTTGGGGTGTGACATGGAATCAGGCAGCATTACTATCCATGTGTACTGTTACTGAGGTTACTTGGGTGAGTATAGTTGTATAGAAGCCTGGACGGAATGCACGTGGGTGGGCTAGTATGTAGAAGAGTTGGAACTGATACTACTGGTGGGGACGCCAACACCTCAGAGTGTGTCACACAATGGAGATTAATCAATAAAAAATTCTATATTACATTATAGTTGTGATTTACAAACTGCACACAAGTAGTGTAATTTAAGTTTATTTTACTTACTTAAACTCTTTTGACTATTGTGGGTGATAGAGAACTACAAAGCCTCCTCGTCCACCTTCAAAGCTGTTCTGGTTATGGTCTAATTAAAAGCCCGGGCTGTGGGGATAGATTGGATCAGTGGCATAGATTTGATGACCAAATCTGATCCCTATTTTTTAGAAATTATTATGTTTTGTGAATCAAGGTTTAACGTTAACATGATGTGGGTCACACGGTTAAATAATTAGTACCCACACTGCCAGTTTTATTGCTATTTTTGTGTTCAATATTATGTTATTTTCTCATATCAATCTGCAATAATCCACATTTAAGCATTTATGAAAGTTTATAAATCCCTTGGATATTTTGTGTCTGTTTTCTACACTCTCAGTCATAATCAGTAACTAGCTTTTTTTCAAAACACATTTGAATTATTTGCAGATTTCAAAGGTTAACATAAGCTCACTGGATCAGTAGAAAACTAACCTTCTTTATGGAAGTAAGTAATTTGTCATTCCAGAATAAGTTGTTGTTCTGTTCATAGATATTTTAAATATTAATGCAGCCATAACAACACAAGTTTGGCTTGACTGTAATACAAACCACATTTCTGTACTGTGACAGACCTACAAGCACTGTCCAGGTATTTGAACTCCAACTTCAACTTTCTGTTTACATAGTAAATCCTTCTTGATCATTGTTTTACTCTTATTAGAGGCATAAGTAAAACCCAAGTCAGCACTGAATAGATCTGCAGTATTTATAGTGACAACAGACCTAAAAGTACTGTCCAGGGATGTGGACTCAAATTGTACATAGCAAATAATTCCTAACCATTGTCTCACTGTTATTGAAGGATCAAGTAAACCCAAGTCAGCGCTCAAATAGATCTGTGACATTTATAGTGACAACAGACCTACAAGCACTGTCCAGGGAGGTCAGCTCCAACTTTTTTATTATATAGTTAATCCCTCTTAGCCATAGTCTCGCTTTTATTAGAGGAACTGCGGCATTTATCGTGAGAACAGACCTACAGGCACTGTCCGGGGATGTCAAATCCAACTTCAACTATTCATGTACATAGTAAATCCTTCTTAAGCATTGCAATAAGTATCTTGTATCTTTTGGAAAATATTCCCAAAACATGGTTTCTGTTATTTTGGATAAACATCTTGGATTTTGGCCAGAAAATGTAGCCAAGTTATCCCATAAATGGTGTGACATAGAACACTATCAACTGTCTCTTCATCCAGGTTACTTTATCTGTGGTTTCTTATCAATGTGGACATAAGGCTCTTTCTGCCATTTTGGTAACTTAAATAACAGCACTAGAAGAGCACAAGCCTCCACCAAGGCAAAACATATCCTGATAAAAAATCCAGCAATTAAGAATTGCCTGTGCATCATTGCCTAAATTAATTCCTTTCAATCTTAAGCCAAGATCCACCTTCTGTGTAAATTTGATGTAAATCTGTACAGCATAGATTTCATTACAAAATATTTGCAAAGTATGTTACTAAGTCTGTTTGGGAACTACTGATGGACAGTTTAGGTAAAGCATTTCTGCAGAATCAATGACATTGGCCCAAACATGTCCAAATTTAAACCAGTACTTCCGTATAACAGTTCTGATGCTTCGTGAAACTTACATAACGATCCATGCATTAGTTTTTGAGTTATTCTGTAAATAAACAAGAAAACAAAAAGGTAACAAAAAAGCACTATTCAACAAATTACATCACATCCTTGCTGGATAAAGACTTACCTTACAAAAATATAAGAAAAAAATACTTACATCTGCCATATGTCTGAAAATAATTTGACAGATTAATGTCATAATTTGCACAATTGCATCTCCAATAAAATATTTGCTTGTAGTTTTAAATCATCGAACATGCAGTTGCCATTACCTAGCCCCAAATTATTTACAAGTGAAGATGTCTCACTGAAGGTACATCGCAGTTTTAGTTATGCTGTTACAACACTAAGGAATACTTGTATCTGGTTTTACATTAACACATCTTCTGTTTCTGTTGATGTGGCCTGGATAAAGATTTCAAACAGGTCAAATCAGTTTCAGTGTATAATGTTAGTACCAAGGAAAATGTCAGTTCCCGTATGTAGACAGCTGTTGGGTGAATAACCAGTGTTGTTCAGGGTATGATGGTAACAGTGACATGCTTCATCTTAGTTTTCTCTATTTACTCAAAGTTGTGTGCTAGTGCCCGATAACTCTAGGCCCAGAATCATGAGCAACAGTGATGCAGTGCCTTCCTCCATCCCCCAAATACCTCTATTCAGATGGCATATGCTGGGCATAAAGTGAAAAATCAACCAGACCAATTATTGCTCCGACAAACTTATGTCTGTATTTAGGTGAAGAGTTTATATAGCTGCTCATTTCTGCACGAGTCTAAATTGGGGATTTACATCATGTTCAACAGCCAGGGTGATATTGGGACACAAGCTCGCCATTGACAGCATTTTCATTTGTAGGGGTCGAACCCACACAGAGGTCACTGTCCGTGATTAGATGCCAAACTTGCTAACCACTAGACCACTGAAGAGCTCTCATTTCAGTACGAGCAAAAAAAGTAAATACCAGCTAGTTGTAATTTCTGGCAATGTTATTGCAATATATAATTTAATAATTATTTATTTATTTGGGGTTTTTCATTGCTTTCAACACTGTACAGTTCAGATCACAACGGGTAGTTGGAAGGGCAGAGGAAACCAGTACATACAGTTCGCTAGGGTTCTGTACTCTAAACTGCGGACCAACGGCAAGCAACTACCAGCTTTCCCATTTGAGGTCATGCCGGGAACCAAACCCTGGCCTCAGAGGTGGGAGGCGCTACCACTCTGCCACCGTGGCCCCTTTAACAATTAGGAAACAATGGTGTAAAGGTTAACAGACTTGCCTTTCAACTAGGTTCTTTGTTCAAATCTCAGCCTGGTGAGAAGAGGAATATTAGTAGATGCTTGCTGATGCTGGATAGTATTCAGTAAGAAATCTAGACCAACTGGTTGCACTGTCCGCCCCCCATCATGCCCGTTGTGCTATGACCTTCACAATACACTGAAACTGACATTCTCTTTAATTGTCCAGCCAAACATTAAATGCTTGGTGTGCTTTGATTACCTGTGAAATTTCGTCCATGTCATTCAGGAATTATTATAAGAAAATCAAGAATCTGTCGGTACCAACGGATTATCTTTATTTTTAGTACATATATTTCTACACCTTAGACACTTTAACTAGGGATTCTTCATTTTCCTGTACATTGCTATGAACAAAAGTGGCAGATGAGAGAATCTCCAACCACTTCAGGCCATTTCATTCCTCTTCTTGCTGCCAGATGAGTAAAGGCCTCATACATGTTCACTTTCCTCAGAAATCCCTTGGCTGGGGACACATAGGGATTTTTTTTGTCCTCCGGTGCTGTTGTCACACTTCTTTTCCAGACAGTGTTTTAAAAATGGCTTGACTGTTGTTTTTAATATTAGGATCGTGGATGTTACTGGCCGTCAAAGTAAGGCGACCTGGAATTCCAAGTAATTTTTTATTTCACTTCTGGACAGTATCTCAGAAACATCTCAACAGATTCAATTTAAATTTTGCCTGTGGTTGCAAGTGGTTCTCAAGATGTTCCCTATTTTAAGGTGATATTATAAATTCCCATGTATAAAAATATGTTCAGTTTACGTTTTCTTATAGTATGCTTAAAAATAGCTTTACAGATTTTCTTTAAAGTTTGTAAGTAAATGGTGCTTACCCTAGATAAGAGCCCTACATTAAGGTAACCTTAAATTCCAAGTAATAACAGAAATATTTTCACTTAAAGTTTGGCAATTTTTTAGCAATAGTTCAAATGCTTTGCAATTTTAGCCGCGTATAAGTTGTAGATGTTACAAACCTTTAAAAGAACCTGCATTAAAAAATTACCTTAAATTCCCACATAGCTGCAAACTCACATTGAGTTTATGGTTGGGACAATTTATTTGGTATTTGAAAGATATTTGATATGGCAATTGAGAATTTGCTCATGATATTCAACATGTACACATATCTAGACCAAACAAGAAAGTTCTCTTTGGTAAGTTCACAATAAAACGAGGATTTTTTTAACTTATTAAGTTTTTTTAACTTATTCAGTTTAAGTTTCTTGGTGTTTCTAGCTGCTATGAAGGAGGGTACATATGGTCAGCAGTATCATCATATTTTGTTTCTTCAAAGGGTTTAAAAACTGTCTTTGGTCTACGGTGGCCTGGTTCAACTCCCACAAGTGACAATGCTGTGAGGACTTGTCTAAATATGACCCTGGCTGTTGAACTGGACATAAATCCCAACTTTGTATTATCTTACACATTTTAAGGTGACCTAAAACTCCCAGTGATGAGATAATTCTATTGAATTTGGACTTTTATTTCTGGACGTCATGTTAAAACTGTTTGACAGATCAATTTAAATTTGACATGTGGATGTATCTAGTGCTGCAGGTGTACCCTTTGTGAGATGAACTTAAACTGCTATATGTAAAATAATTTTACTGAGCTTAAGTTTTTTTACATTTCTACTCCCAATAATGGGAGAATTATGCTGTTCTTTTACTATTTCTATATAATATCTTAAATTGGTGCAATAGATTTTAAGCATATTTAAGATCTGGAGTCTATCTGGTGAAGATACCTTTAACTGAATGTAAGGTAAAAAGGGTTTAAGGTGAAGGACAAAATCTTTAAGATATCTTAAGAACTTTTTAAATATATTAATTTAACGTGGTAGTTTCGAGTTTTATTTAAAGTAAACGTGTACAGACTACCTTTATGGTAATTTACACAAACTCTTCATTGTAATTTAACATAGAGACCTGAGAATTAAAGAAGTGAGTTCAAGGTTGCAACATTTTTAATTATCACAACAACGCCGCTGTGCGAGCATTGTATTCACTCATGGCGTCCAGCTGGGTGGGTGGGTTTTCCCAGACTATAGCTCAGAATCCTTAATGTGCAGGAAGTCGATACTTGGTCGGGACATTGGTAAGGGGTGTAGGTGTGCAACGTCATGGTATGACCTTGATTTGACCTTTGAGCTTCCTGTAGTGACCTTGACCATTAGTATCTTGTCGGACTATATCAAAATCTCTAAGGTGTATATTTATATCGGGTTTCTTTACATCGCTTTCAACACTGTTCATGTCATATCATGAGTATTTTTGTGGGCAAAGGAAACCAGTACATACAGTTGGTCAAGGTTCTGTACTGTAAATTGCTGACCATCAGTAAGCAACCAGCAACTTTCCCACATAAGGTCCGGGGCTGTATTTTATAACAATACTTGGATCATTTCTAACTTAGATTTGAAATATTTCTTAGATTTCAAGTAAGAAGTCATGAAACTGAACATTGCTAACTTTTGTTTCGTGAATACAAGTTGCAAGAAAAACTTGAACTTCAATGGATAAACGACCCCTTACTTAGATGTAAGGTGACCTTATCTAAGTATTTTTGCAGAATACGGCCCCTAGGGTAAGGTGTAAAAGGTTGATATTTGGTATGGACATAACTCAATGGTTTGGGTTTGTTTATTTTTATTTGGGGTTTTACGTCGCTTTCAACACTGTACAGGTCATATCACGACGGGTAGTTGGAAGGGCAGAGGAAACCAGTACATAGAGTTCGCTAGGGTTGTGTACTGTAAACTGCCGACCAACGGCAAGCAACTACCAGCTTTCCCACTTACGGCCATGACGGGGATCGATCCCCGGCCGCAGAGGTGGGAGGCGAGAGTGTGTATGGGCCCTGTAAAAGAGAAAGTAAAAAGGTGTTGAAAGTTGATTCTTGGATGGGTCATTGATTGGGGGTGCACGTATGCTAAAGTCATGCTGTGACCTTTAACCTTGGCTCTGAAATAGTCTGTTCACCTGCCATAATTGCCACTGTGGCCTAGCGGGTAACACACTTGTCTAGGAACTCAGAGGACGTGGGTTCAATCCCAGGTACAGGCAGATACATAGTGGCTCGGATGACCACTTAAAATGGCGGTCCTCTGTCATTGGGTCCTATCCCCAGTGGCAGATTAAAGAACCTCAAGGACGTTGATAAATGGTCATCCTTGAGCCTCTATCTTCCAGTTAGGGGAATGTCAGTTACTTGTGAGTTGGGGCTGTACCTGTACAGCCGGATTGGTTAAATAGCGCTTTGAGTCCTGTAGTATATGGAGATATTGCGCTGAGTATAAATACATAATAATAATAATAATAATTGAGACATACTTCTCTTATGACAAAGATATATGGATTGTTACCGAGTATTTTGGTGCTTTTACTTAATTGTGCTATTTCTATCGGAATAGTTCAATTAATAATTTTAACAGCTTCATATTTTAGACATTTTCTCTCTTAAAAGTTATTTTAACTAACATTATCTGGACCTTTACATAACTGACACTGTTTGCTGTGAAAGTCTCCTGATCTTTGTACTGTTTCATTTCTTCAATATCACATGGTCTCAAACTATTTCCTCTGGGTTGTGGGGTATGGGCATCTCTGATGCTATTTTTGTATTTGTAAATTGTAAATCAAAACCTATGCACAGATATTAACCAAATTGTCAGAATATGTTTGTCACAAAGATCTAGATCTGGTTAGAATTTTGGCGTCAACTGGCATCAAGTGTGTCTTGGACTTGTATTTTATGGGTTCAATGTATTCCCAAACCCTGGAGGGATTGGATCTAGGCATATGACAAGCATATTTTAAGAGTAGGTTACCAAAATGATACATTATAGAACTTCCCCGCCTCCGAGTTGTAAAAACTTTTATGTGATAGCTACATACAATTACTCATATCTGTGTCTTTCTGTCTATCCGTGTGGACAAGACGACACCTATACATTACATATAGGTTGAAGTCTTAAAGTTGGGGCCTGGATCTGCAAAAGTACTGCCAATCAGCCAACTAATTATGTCGATCCACCAAAATATAAGTGCTTTCATAATTTATCCATTTTAGTCTGTCACTGTACAATTCTATTGAATTATTGTATAATCTTCCGCCTGGCAGGTCGGCGGGCGATAATTACTGAATAAAAAAGTTCTTTCACCATTCAATTCACCTCTATAGCCCGATAGTTGGATAATTGGATAGTGCAATATAATTCTGTCTGGATTGCTTTCATGGATTTTCTTTACTCCAAGTACAAGACTCGACTCCATGGCAAAAATATCTTAAGTGAACTACAAAATTGTTCTCTTCTTTGACTTTGAATTGTTTGCACGTACATACCAGATGAAATATACTCTCAAGAATTCAATCTGGTGCTGCTGATCACTATTGTTTCTTTTGTTCACAAATTTAAGTTATTTACCTACATCTTCTCTCCGTCTTCTTATGTTCACAATAGTTTTTGTGTGAGATTGGTCTGTTGAGTGCAAGGTGGATATATAATGCTCGTGGACTGATTGCGTATTCTGAGACAAACAGCTGGGACTATCTTCTCGTATTAAACTCAACAAATGGCAAATGACTGGAAATGCTTTTTTTGGTTTGTGATTACAACAAATATAATTACATTAATGTGGTCACATTCTGAGTGCACGCACCAGTGGGTGGAATTCTTCCACGGCGTGAATACATTTTGTGTTCCAAGGAGGAATTCTCTCCTGCATGTGCCAACACACATGACGTACAGAGCCAAACTCGCTTGTAGCTATTTTATTCTCATCGAGGTTTATTCTGTATTTATGTCGAAAAATGTAGCTAAAATGCAAATGGTATTTTGAGATTACATGTTTTGGTAGCAAAATAAAGCCTAAGATTTAATGTATTATAGTTTAATAATTGACATTGTTTATAGATTCCATCTCAATTGTTACTGAACATTGAAAAGTCTGAACGATCTACAGCTAGTTTAGTTCTAACAACCTACATTTTTAAATTACTTAATATTTTGTTATGTTCAAAATCTCCAAAATTTCCAGTGATTTTGTAGTGACTAACTAAAAGTATTTGTATGCAAGATGTAAGCGCCAATAAATAATTCTGCAGAATTGTAACTGGTATGTGATATTATGGTTAAAAAAGGGGCTTTGGCTGTTGGGATGGCAGCAGGTGTGTAACCACCATCCATCATATAAAGATTACTACAAAAGTCCTAATATTTTTTGTCCACATCAGTGACTTTAAAATGGGCTTAATTGAGAAACATGATTAATATGATTCTGGTATGTCAAAAACTGGTAAAAAAGGTTACGGAGGTCCTCTCTTGCCTAGTGGGTTAGCAAGTGTGATATTCATAGGTTGTCACCTCTGTGTGGGTTCGAGTCCCACAAGTGACAATGCTGAGAACCTGTCCCAATATGACTGGCTGTTGAACGGGACATAAAACCCCAATTCTGACTTTAGTAAAAAGGTTACAACACAACAGTATTTGCATTTGCATACAAATGGCTATGCATGACTTAAAGCTATAAACCGCTTATTGTCTGCTGTGAAGATACCATCTAGAAATCAATGATACTGCATTCTAACCATTGTATTTATCCCAAGTTCATCTAACATCAGTTTCAGTTAAAGATATTTAAGCATTAGTTTTACTGCTGGAAGTAATTTCTGTTCCCCAAGAACTTCAGAAATTGGCATAACTGAAAATTGAGGACCTACATTTTTTACGCTCTTGTAATTTTTGGCCACTAGATATCCAATTGTCTCAAGTAGGACCTTTTTTGTATATTGATGTTTTGCATAATGTTTTACTCTGCACTTGAAAATATTTCGAGTCATTCATATTGTTTGAGGAGGACCAAAATGTGATGAAAGTTTGACTTATTTATTTGAGGTTTTAAAACGCTTTCAACACTGTACAGGTCCTATCATGGCGGGTAGTTGGAAGGGCAGAGCAAACCAGTACATACAGTTCGTTAGGGTTCTGTACTGTAAACTGCCGATCAACTTCAAGCAACTACCAGCTTTCACACTTGAGATCGGGCCGGGAACTGAACCCTGATCTCAGATGTGAGAGGCAAGAGGTGATGGAAGTTTGAAGAAATTAAACTATAGAATATTTTATTTCTTATATATCACAAACAAAGTACAAAGACGTTTAAATTAAACTATCTTAATTATTATAATCCACTATAGAATATTTTATTTCTTGTATATCACAAACAGAGTACAAAGATGTCTTAAATATGGCATGAAAGAGTTCATCCATGGTAAGAATATCATGTTAACTGCCTTTAATTCATTACAAAGTCAATGTCTGATGCTGTCTGATGTCTTCTGCGATACAATGGAGCCTTTTATCCAGAGATGACTTACATTGAATTCAACACACAGTGATAGCTTTAGATATCACAAAACGTCGTCAGAAAGATGCCACAAATCTGTAAATAAAAATGACTGTATAAATGAGTTTGTTGTAACTTTTACAATGCATACTGTAGAATGCATACTACAATGTTCAACATATTAAGTAGTGGACATACCTATTAACAAATGTGAACAGAAGGAGGTTTCATTTTAATGGCATTGTAAACACTGTATTGGTCACACAAGCATGTCTAGTTTTAAGAGCAAAAGAAACTTAACAAAAACTGTAAAAATGTAGATCATAAATTGCAGTATTTATGAGTTTAATCAGAAGTAGTAGTTCTTTCCATAAAACAGTTTTTCAGGATCTATTGTATAAACAAAATTGACAGAACTACCTAGTTTTCACTTAATGTGCTTTTGTATATTTCTTTTCATAAAATAATGTATATCCAGTTAAATAAGTGTTACTTCTTGCTTTCTTTCATAAATCAATAACTTCTCAATAACTTTCAGTTTCAAAAAATATACTTAAGTGGATGCTTTGGACAGTAAAGCACTGCAATGGCATGAAGTCGAGAGTTGGGAAGAGTTCACACGCGACTTGTAGGTTGAGCAGTGGTTGTACAGGCTAAGCAATCTTAAATTCTTAAATGATGCTAGAATGTCAAGCTATCTAGCTGGAATATACGAGTTAGTCTGGTTAGTATACCAAACTTTGTCGCAGCTTCTGTAAGTTGATTATAGTATTATGATATTCATTATATTTGTATTGTTATATCATGCATTTTTATTAGTTGTTTGTTGCCTTTTGCTTGTTTACTCTTGTTTTATACAGAAACTCTGGACTGCCAAAGTTTTTATTTTACCAACTTGAACACACCAGTTCATTTAAATATTCAAGGAAGTAGCTTGAATATGCAAGTTAGCTAGCTTGGATATACCAGTTAGCTTGTGTGTTCCAGTTAGCTAGCTTGTGTTCCAGTTAGCTACCTTGAATATGCTGGTTAGTAATTGGAGTATTCTGGTTAGCTAACTTCAATATTCAATTTAGTATATTGCAGTTAGTAACTCTTATATTCAGTTAAGTAATTTGTATATTCAAGTTACTTACTTTGTATATTCAAATTAGTTAACTGGTATGTTCAATTAGTAATTCAAATATTCCAGTTACTAACTCAGATATTCCAGTTATTAGCTCGCTTATGCAAGCTAACTAACTGGTATATTCAAGTTGATAAAATAAAAAAGTTGTAGTCCAGAACTTCCATAAGTTGACTATTATATTGTGATATTTACAACATATGTATTGTTATTTTAGGTTTTATTTGTTGTTTATTGCCTTTTTGCTAGTTTTACTCTTCCAGTCATTGATTATGATCTTGTTTTTGTGTATTTGTATATATTTGTTTACTTGTAAATATCAGTTAATTATTATTTTAGATAATTCTATATGGCATGCAAGTGTTTGGGCACTTAATATTAAGTAAGTTTATCATTTTACTTGATACTATGTTGCATGTAAGTGTTCTTGCACTATAATTTTAACTTTTTTTCCCACCATTTTGTTTTGATAGGTAGACTGACACTAGAATTGATGTATCAATTGTATCAAATGACAAGAATATGTTAAGTGAGGTACCATTTATTATTTATTTTTTACAGTTTGGAAAGTCATTGCATGAACACAGTGAATACTAGAACTGAACATCAACCATCTTAGATCAAACCAGTGGTTGTATTGATTCTTGGATACTCTCTCGTATGGTTGAAATGTGTTATAACCCAACTCATGCTTCCCATGGAGTGAACGGAAAGATTGTAGATTACCTAGCTTGTCAAGACTCTGAACTGGTAGGTTATAGAAAAAAAATTAAATTTGCATATGTATATATACCTGTTAATTATGTCTTAACATCTATTCTTATCAGAATTTCCTGTATGTGTTCAACCTCAGTAAAACATTAAGATACTGTAATGGGGATTTCTCACTTGTTCACATCCACTCATCAGCCATTCAATGTGGAAATGCCTTCGACTGTAGTCTTGAGTAACAGTTTAATCTTGCACTGATCTGCTGTCTGAAAAAAGCATAGGAGACAAAACATGGTAAGAATACTTTTACTATCAGTAGAGTTATACCACACACTGTTTTGAATGTAAAGCTATATATTTTATTGTCAATTCCTCTGAAGGAATTATGTGTAAATGTATGCACAAATTTCATTGACTAGACATTTCAAACAATTAGACTATAATTATAATACAATTTATAGTAAAAAGACTAAGCATTCAAGAAATATTTAGACTTTAAATGGCTTACCATGCATACCCAATGGTCATCCGTCATGTCACATGAAGTTTTCCCCAAGATCTCCAACTTCAGACCATTGCACTTTTACTATCCAAAGCATCCACGAAAAGTGGATCATCTGAAAGTGGAATAATGTTATTGATTTATAGAAGAAAGCTACAAATCCTACTTCTTCAACTGAGTATACATGGTTTTATGAAAAGTAATATACAACCCACAATATTGTTTGTATAACAGATAAAGAAAACCTGTTTCATAGAAGTATTACATCTGATTAAACTCAAATACTATAATTCATCATCTATATTGTGTTCATAGAAATATTTAATACAATTATATTATTACATTGCACGAGATGGCTTACTATCACTTTGTCTTTGGTACCTTGATAATATACACAATCCCATTCTGTGCTTAATTCCACTGATCAGCTACTGAAAAACATCCAGCACCGAGATTCTTGTCGAGGTAAGAGCAATCACTCAGGTCATTTCTCACAGCACAGGCTATCACTCAGGTACCTCATAAAGAAACATCAATCACTCAGATGAATTCCAAGGAGTCACTATTTACATAGTTGCAATGAATTCAGTCACCACTCAGATCAAGGAGACCACCATTCCTCAGATGCTAAAGCACTCAATCAACAGAGTGACACCGAGGATTGAGTCATCAGTCACATTGATGCCAATGAAACATCAAATGCTCAAATCAATGTCAAAGATCAAGTTACAACTTGGATCTACAAGAACGCAGTCACCACTCAGATGCCCAGGAAACCCCATCTCTCACATAGATGCTTAGCAATTACCACTCTTGGACACCCAGGATTCGGTTACAATTCTGATTCTAAAGACAAACACTTCCCTCAGATATCAATGACACAGGAAGCACTCAGGTGGTTGCAAATGACACAACCACTGCTCATTTTAATGCCAAGGTAACAGCCACCACTCATGGACGCTCAGGACACAGCAATCTCTCGGATGGATACTAAGAATCTAATGACTTCTTATGGACCTCAAGGATTCAGTCAAAACTCTGGGGGATGCGAAACACACCATCACTCATATATCAAAGAAACATCCATTACTCAGATGGATCCCAAGGAGAGTCACCACTCATGGTTGCCAAGATTTAGTCACTACTCAGTTGGCTATCAAGGAAAATGTTATCACCCCGATGGTGTTGGTAGTTTCCTTGGCATTCATCCAGCAGTCAGAAGCCAGGATAAAATTTAGTAGTCACATGGATGCAAAGGTCTGCCGCCACTCAGATGCATACCAAGGACTCCGTCACCACTCAAATAGATGCCAATTACACAACAATCGTGCAAATGGTTGACAAAGACATGCAATCAATCAGTTGGGTGACAAGGAAACACTCATCACTCAGATGAATGCCAAGGAAACTGCCAGCACCGAGATTCTTGTCAAGGTAAGAGCAATCACTTGGGTCATTTCTCCAGGAAGTAGGCATCATTCAAATGGACAACAAAGACACAGTCAGTGACGCAGATGGATCAAACACATAAAAGCCAAGGCAAAATCCAGCTCTGACATGGATGCAAAGTTCTGGAACCACTCAGACGGACCCCAAGTCTCATGCACCACTCAAATAGATGCCATTAACACAGCAATCGCTCAGATGGATGCCAAGTGCAAGAAATCCGCCAGGTGGTTCACAGACAGCAATCATTCAGATGGATGTAAAAGAAAACTGCCATTGCTGAGATAGATTAAAAGGACCCAACCAACACTCGGATGGATACCAAGCACAGGCTATCACTCAGGTACTTCATAAAGAAACATCTATCACTCAGATGACTTCCAAGGAGTCACTATTTACATAGTTGCAATGAATTCAGTCACCACTCAGATCAAGGAGACCACCATTCCTCAGATGCTGAAGCATTCAATCAACAGAGTGACACTGAGGATTGAGTCACCAGTCACATTGATGCCAATGAAACATCAAATGCTCAAATCAATGCCAAAGATCAAGTTACAACTTGGATCTACAAGAACGCAATCACCACTCGGATGCCCAGGAAACCCCATCTCTCACATAGATGCTTAGCCATCACCACTCTTGGACACCCAGGATTCAGTTACAACTCTGATGCTAAAGACAAACACTTCCCTCAGATATCAATGACACAGGAAGCACTCAGGTGGTTGCAAATGACACAGCCACTGCTCATTTTAATGCCAAGGTAACAACTACCACTCATGGACACTCAGGACACAGCAATCTCTCAGATGGATACTAAGAATCTAATGACCAGTCTTATGGACCTCAAGGATTCAGTCAAAACTCTGGGGGATGCGAAGCACACCATCACTCATATATCAAAGAAACATCCATTACTCAGATGGATCCCAAGGAGAGTCACCACTCATGGTTGCCAAGATTTAGTCACTACTCAGTTGGCTATCAAGGAAAATGTTATCACCCCGATGGTGTTGGTAGTTTCCTTGGCATTCATCTAGCAGTCAGAAGCCAGGATAAAATTTAGTAGTCACATGGATGCAAAGGTCTGCCGCCACTCAGATGCATACCAAGGACTGTCACCACTCAAATAGATGCCAATTACACAACAATCGTGCAAATGGTTGACAAAGACATGCAATCAATCAGTTGGGTGACAAGGAAACACTCATCACTCAGATGAATGCCAAGGAAACTGCCAGCACCGAGATTCTTGTCAAGGTAAGAGCAATCACTTGGGTCATTTCTCCAGGAAGTAGCCATCATTCAAATGGACAACAAAGACAGTCAGTGACGCAGATGGATCAAACACATAAAAGCCAAGGCAAAATCCAGCTCTGACATGGATGCAAAGTTCTGGAACCACTCAGACGGACCCCAAGTCTCATGCACCACTCAAATAGATGCCATTAACACAGCAATCGCTCAGATGGATGCCAAGTGCAAGAAATCCGCCAGGTGGTTCACAGACAGCAATCATTCAGATGGATGTAAAAGAAAACTGCCATTGCTGAGATAGATTAAAAGGACCCAACCAACACTCGGATGGATACCAAGCACAGGCTATCACTCAGGTACTTCATAAAGAAACATCTATCACTCAGATGACTTCCAAGGAGTCACTATTTACATAGTTGCAATGAATTCAGTCACCACTCAGATCAAGGAGACCACCATTCCTCAGATGCTAAAGCATTCAATCAACAGAGTGACACTGAGGATTGAGTCACCAGTCACATTGATGCCAATGAAACATCAAATGCTCAAATCAATGCCAAAGATCAAGTTACAACTTGGATCTACAAGAACGCAATCACCACTCGGATGCCCAGGAAACCCCATCTCTCACATAGATGCTTAGCCATCACCACTCTTGGACACCCAGGATTCAGTTACAACTCTGATGCTAAAGACAAACACTTCCCTCAGATATCAATGACACAGGAAGCACTCAGGTGGTTGCAAATGACACAGCCACTGCTCATTTTAATGCCAAGGTAACAACTACCACTCATGGACGCTCAGGACACAGCAATCTCTCAGATGGATACTAAGAATCTAATGACCAGTCTTATGGACCTCGAGGATTCAGTCAAAACTCTGGGGGATGCGAAGCACACCATCACTCATATATCAAAGAAACATCCATTACTCAGATGGATCCCAAGGAGAGTCACCACTCATGGTTGCCAAGATTTAGTCACTACTCAGTTGGCTATCAAGGAAAATGTCATCACCCCGATGGTGTTGGTAGTTTCCTTGGCATTCATCTAGCAGTCAGAAGCCAGGATAAAATTTAGTAGTCACATGGATGCAAAGGTCTGCCGCCACTCAGATGCATACCAAGGACTGTCACCACTCAAATAGATGCCAATTACACAACAATCGTGCAAATGGTTGACAAAGACATGCAATCAATCAGTTGGGTGACAAGGAAACACTCATCACTCAGATGAATGCCAAGGAAACTGCCAGCACCGAGATTCTTGTCAAGGTAAGAGCAATCACTTGGGTCATTTCTCCAGGAAGTAGCCATCATTCAAATGGACAACAAAGACAGTCAGTGACGCAGATGGATCAAACACATAAAAGCCAAGGCAAAATCCAGCTCTGACATGGATGCAAAGTTCTGGAACCACTCAGACGGACCCCAAGTCTCATGCACCACTCAAATAGATGCCATTAACACAGCAATCGCTCAGATGGATGCCAAGTGCAAGAAATCCGCCAGGTGGTTCACAGACAGCAATCATTCAGATGGATGTAAAAGAAAACTGCCATTGCTGAGATAGATTAAAAGGACCCAACCAACACTCGGATGGATACCAAGCACAGGCTATCACTCAGGTACTTCATAAAGAAACATCTATCACTCAGATGACTTCCAAGGAGTCACTATTTACATAGTTGCAATGAATTCAGTCACCACTCAGATCAAGGAGACCACCATTCCTCAGATGCTGAAGCATTCAATCAACAGAGTGACACTGAGGATTGAGTCACCAGTCACATTGATGCCAATGAAACATCAAATGCTCAAATCAATGCCAAAGATCAAGTTACAACTTGGATCTACAAGAACGCAATCACCACTCGGATGCCCAGGAAACCCCATCTCTCACATAGATGCTTAGCCATCACCACTCTTGGACACCCAGGATTCAGTTACAACTCTGATGCTAAAGACAAACACTTCCCTCAGATATCAATGACACAGGAAGCACTCAGGTGGTTGCAAATGACACAGCCACTGCTCATTTTAATGCCAAGGTAACAACTACCACTCATGGACACTCAGGACACAGCAATCTCTCAGATGGATACTAAGAATCTAATGACCAGTCTTATGGACCTCAAGGATTCAGTCAAAACTCTGGGGGATGCGAAGCACACCATCACTCATATATCAAAGAAACATCCATTACTCAGATGGATCCCAAGGAGAGTCACCACTCATGGTTGCCAAGATTTAGTCACTACTCAGTTGGCTATCAAGGAAAATGTTATCACCCCGATGGTGTTGGTAGTTTCCTTGGCATTCATCTAGCAGTCAGAAGCCAGGATAAAATTTAGTAGTCACATGGATGCAAAGGTCTGCCGCCACTCAGATGCATACCAAGGACTGTCACCACTCAAATAGATGCCAATTACACAACAATCGTGCAAATGGTTGACAAAGACATGCAATCAATCAGTTGGGTGACAAGGAAACACTCATCACTCAGATGAATGCCAAGGAAACTGCCAGCACCGAGATTCTTGTCAAGGTAAGAGCAATCACTTGGGTCATTTCTCCAGGAAGTAGCCATCATTCAAATGGACAACAAAGACAGTCAGTGACGCAGATGGATCAAACACATAAAAGCCAAGGCAAAATCCAGCTCTGACATGGATGCAAAGTTCTGGAACCACTCAGACGGACCCCAAGTCTCATGCACCACTCAAATAGATGCCATTAACACAGCAATCGCTCAGATGGATGCCAAGTGCAAGAAATCCGCCAGGTGGTTCACAGACAGCAATCATTCAGATGGATGTAAAAGAAAACTGCCATTGCTGAGATAGATTAAAAGGACCCAACCAACACTCGGATGGATACCAAGCACAGGCTATCACTCAGGTACTTCATAAAGAAACATCTATCACTCAGATGACTTCCAAGGAGTCACTATTTACATAGTTGCAATGAATTCAGTCACCACTCAGATCAAGGAGACCACCATTCCTCAGATGCTAAAGCATTCAATCAACAGAGTGACACTGAGGATTGAGTCACCAGTCACATTGATGCCAATGAAACATCAAATGCTCAAATCAATGCCAAAGATCAAGTTACAACTTGGATCTACAAGAACGCAATCACCACTCGGATGCCCAGGAAACCCCATCTCTCACATAGATGCTTAGCCATCACCACTCTTGGACACCCAGGATTCAGTTACAACTCTGATGCTAAAGACAAACACTTCCCTCAGATATCAATGACACAGGAAGCACTCAGGTGGTTGCAAATGACACAGCCACTGCTCATTTTAATGCCAAGGTAACAACTACCACTCATGGACGCTCAGGACACAGCAATCTCTCAGATGGATACTAAGAATCTAATGACCAGTCTTATGGACCTCGAGGATTCAGTCAAAACTCTGGGGGATGCGAAGCACACCATCACTCATATATCAAAGAAACATCCATTACTCAGATGGATCCCAAGGAGAGTCACCACTCATGGTTGCCAAGATTTAGTCACTACTCAGTTGGCTATCAAGGAAAATGTCATCACCCCGATGGTGTTGGTAGTTTCCTTGGCATTCATCTAGCAGTCAGAAGCCAGGATAAAATTTAGTAGTCACATGGATGCAAAGGTCTGCCGCCACTCAGATGCATACCAAGGACTGTCACCACTCAAATAGATGCCAATTACACAACAATCGTGCAAATGGTTGACAAAGACATGCAATCAATCAGTTGGGTGACAAGGAAACACTCATCACTCAGATGAATGCCAAGGAAACTGCCAGCACCGAGATTCTTGTCAAGGTAAGAGCAATCACTTGGGTCATTTCTCCAGGAAGTAGCCATCATTCAAATGGACAACAAAGACAGTCAGTGACGCAGATGGATCAAACACATAAAAGCCAAGGCAAAATCCAGCTCTGACATGGATGCAAAGTTCTGGAACCACTCAGACGGACCCCAAGTCTCATGCACCACTCAAATAGATGCCATTAACACAGCAATCGCTCAGATGGATGCCAAGTGCAAGAAATCCGCCAGGTGGTTCACAGACAGCAATCATTCAGATGGATGTAAACGAAAACTGCCATTGCTGAGATAGATTAAAAGGACCCAACCAACACTCGGATGGATACCAAGCACAGGCTATCACTCAGGTACTTCATAAAGAAACATCTATCACTCAGATGACTTCCAAGGAGTCACTATTTACATAGTTGCAATGAATTCAGTCACCACTCAGATCAAGGAGACCACCATTCCTCAGATGCTAAAGCATTCAATCAACAGAGTGACACTGAGGATTGAGTCACCAGTCACATTGATGCCAATGAAACATCAAATGCTCAAATCAATGCCAAAGATCAAGTTACAACTTGGATCTACAAGAACGAAATCACCACTCGGATGCCCAGGAAACCCCATCTCTCACATAGATGCTTAGCCATCACCACTCTTGGACACCCAGGATTCGGTTACAATTCTGATTCTAAAGACAAACACTTCCCTCAGATATCAATGACACAGGAAGCACTCAGGTGGTTGCAAATGACACAACCACTGCTCATTTTAATGCCAAGGTAACAGCCACCACTCATGGACGCTCAGGACACAGCAATCTCTCAGATGGATACTAAGAATCTAATGACCATTCTTATGGACCTCAAGGATTCAGTCAAAACTCTGGGGGATGCGAAACACACCATCACTCATATATCAAAGAAACATCCATTACTCAGATGGATCCCAAGGAGAGTCCCCACTCATGGTTGCCAAGATTTAGTCACTACTCAGTTGGCTATCAAGGAAAATGTTATCACCCCGATGGTGTTGGTAGTTTCCTTGGCATTCATCTAGCAGTCAGAAGCCAGGATAAAATTTAGTAGTCACATGGATGCAAAGGTCTGCCGCCACTCAGATGCATACCAAGGACTGTCACCACTCAAATAGATGCCAATTACACAACAATCGTGCAAATGGTTGACAAAGACATGCAATCAATCAGTTGGGTGACAAGGAAACACTCATCACTCAGATGAATGCCAAGGAAACTGCCAGCACCGAGATTCTTGTCAAGGTAAGAGCAATCACTTGGGTCATTTCTCCAGGAAGTAGCCATCATTCAAATGGACAACAAAGACAGTCAGTGACGCAGATGGATCAAACACATAAAAGCCAAGGCAAAATCCAGCTCTGACATGGATGCAAAGTTCTGGAACCACTCAGACGGACCCCAAGTCTCATGCACCACTCAAATAGATGCCATTAACACAGCAATCGCTCAGATGGATGCCAAGTGCAAGAAATCCGCCAGGTGGTTCACAGACAGCAATCATTCAGATGGATGTAAAAGAAAACTGCCATTGCTGAGATAGATTAAAAGGACCCAACCAACACTCGGATGGATACCAAGCACAGGCTATCACTCGGGTACTTCATAAAGAAACATCTATCACTCAGATGACTTCCAAGGAGTCATTATTTACATAGTTGCAATGAATTCAGTCACCACTCAGATCAAGGAGACCACCATTCCTCAGATGCTAAAGCATTCAATCAACAGAGTGACACTGAGGATTGAGTCACCAGTCACATTGATGCCAATGAAACATCAAATGCTCAAATCAATGCCAAAGATCAAGTTACAACTTGGATCTACAAGAACGAAATCACCACTCGGATGCCCAGGAAACCCCATCTCTCACATAGATGCTTAGCCATCACCACTCTTGGACACCCAGGATTCGGTTACAATTCTGATTCTAAAGACAAACACTTCCCTCAGATATCAATGACACAGGAAGCACTCAGGTGGTAGCAAATGACACAACCACTGCTCATTTTAATGCCAAGGTAACAGCCACCACTCATGGACGCTCAGGACACAGCAATCTCTCAGATGGATACTAAGAATCTAATGACCATTCTTATGGACCTCAAGGATTCAGTCAAAACTCTGGGGGATGCGAAGCACACCATCACTCATATATCAAAGAAACATCCATTACTCAGATGGATCCCAAGGAGAGTCACCACTCATGGTTGCCAAGATTTAGTCACTACTCAGTTGGCTATCAAGGAAAATGTTATCACCCCAATGGTGTTGGTAGTTTCCTTGGCATTCATCTAGCAGTCAGAAGCCAGGATAAAATTTAGTAGTCACATGGATGCAAAGGTCTGCCGCCACTCAGATGCATACCAAGGACTGTCACCACTCAAATAGATGCCAATTACACAACAATCGTGCAAATGGTTGACAAAGACATGCAATCAATCAGTTGGGTGACAAGGAAACACTCATCACTCAGATGAATGCCAAGGAAACTGCCAGCACCGAGATTCTTGTCAAGGTAAGAGCAATCACTTGGGTCATTTCTCCAGGAAGTAGCCATCATTCAAATGGACAACAAAGACAGTCAGTGACGCAGATGGATCAAACACATAAAAGCCAAGGCAAAATCCAGCTCTGACATGGATGCAAAGTTCTGGAACCACTCAGACGGACCCCAAGTCTCATGCACCACTCAAATAGATGCCATTAACACAGCAATCGCTCAGATGGATGCCAAGTGCAAGAAATCCGCCAGGTGGTTCACAGACAGCAATCATTCAGATGGATGTAAAAGAAAACTGCCATTGCTGAGATAGATTAAAAGGACCCAACCAACACTCGGATGGATACCAAGCACAGGATATCACTCGAGTACTTCATAAAGAAACATCTATCACTCAGATGACTTCCAAGGAGTCATTATTTACATAGTTGCAATGAATTCAGTCACCACTCAGATCAAGGAGACCACCATTCCTCAGATGCTAAAGCATTCAATCAACAGAGTGACACTGAGGATTGAGTCACCAGTCACATTGATGCCAATGAAACATCAAATGCTCAAATCAATGCCAAAGATCAAGTTACAACTTGGATCTACAAGAACGAAATCACCACTCGGATGCCCAGGAAACCCCATCTCTCACATAGATGCTTAGCCATCACCACTCTTGGACACCCAGGATTCGGCTACAATTCTGATTCTAAAGACAAACACTTCCCTCAGATATCAATGACACAGGAAGCACTCAGGTGGTTGCAAATGACACAGCCACTGCTCATTTTAATGCCAAGGTAACAGCCACCACTCATGGATGCTCAGGACACAGCAATCTCTCAGATGGATACTAAGAATCTAATGACCATTCTTATGGACCTCAAGGATTCAGTCAAAACTCTGGGGGATGCGAAGCACACCATCACTCATATATCAAAGAAACATCCATTACTCAGATGGATCCCAAGGAGAGTCACCACTCATGGTTGCCAAGATTTAGTCACTACTCAGTTGGCTATCAAGGAAAATGTTATCACCCCAATGGTGTTGGTAGTTTCCTTGGCATTCATCTAGCAGTCAGAAGCCAGGATAAAATTTAGTAGTCACATGGATGCAAAGGTCTGCCGCCACTCAGATGCATACCAAGGACTGTCACCACTCAAATAGATGCCAATTACACAACAATCGTGCAAATGGTTGACAAAGACATGCAATCAATCAGTTGGGTGACAAGGAAACACTCATCACTCAGATGAATGCCAAGGAAACTGCCAGCACCGAGATTCTTGTCAAGGTAAGAGCAATCACTTGGGTCATTTCTCCAGGAAGTAGCCATCATTCAAATGGACAACAAAGACAGTCAGTGACGCAGATGGATCAAACACATAAAAGCCAAGGCAAAATCCAGCTCTGACATGGATGCAAAGTTCTGAAACCACTCAGACGGACCCCAAGTCTCATGCACCACTCAAATAGATGCCATTAACACAGCAATCGCTCAGATGGATGCCAAGTGCAAGAAATCCGCCAGGTGGTTCACAGACAGCAATCATTCAGATGGATGTAAAAGAAAACTGCCATTGCTGAGATAGATTAAAAGGACCCAACCAACACTCGGATGGATACCAAGCACAGGCTATCACTCGAGTACTTCATAAAGAAACATCTATCACTCAGATGACTTCCAAGGAGTCATTATTTACATAGTTGCAATGAATTCAGTCACCACTCAGATCAAGGAGACCACCATTCCTCAGATGCTAAAGCATTCAATCAACAGAGTGACACTGAGGATTGAGTCACCAGTCACATTGATGCCAATGAAACATCAAATGCTCAAATCAATGCCAAAGATCAAGTTACAACTTGGATCTACAAGAACGAAATCACCACTCGGATGCCCAGGAAACCCCATCTCTCACATAGATGCTTAGCCATCACCACTCTTGGACACCCAGGATTCGGTTACAATTCTGATTCTAAAGACAAACACTTCCCTCAGATATCAATGACACAGGAAGCACTCAGGTGGTTGCAAATGACACAACCACTGCTCATTTTAATGCCAAGGTAACAGCCACCACTCATGGACGCTCAGGACACAGCAATCTCTCAGATGGATACTAAGAATCTAATGACCATTCTTATGGACCTCAAGGATTCAGTCAAAACTCTGGGGGATGCGAAACACACCATCACTCATATATCAAAGAAACATCCATTACTCAGATGGATCCCAAGGAGAGTCACCACTCATGGTTGCCAAGATTTAGTCACTACTCAGTTGGCTATCAAGGAAAATGTTATCACCCCAATGGTGTTGGTAGTTTCCTTGGCATTCATCTAGCAGTCAGAAGCCAGGATAAAATTTAGTAGTCACATGGATGCAAAGGTCTGCCGCCACTCAGATGCATACCAAGGACTGTCACCACTCAAATATATGCCAATTACACAACAATCGTGCAAATGGTTGACAAAGACATGCAATCAATCAGTTGGGTGACAAGGAAACACTCATCACTCAGATGAATGCCAAGGAAACTGCCAGCACCGAGATTCTTGTCAAGGTAAGAGCAATCACTTGGGTCATTTCTCCAGGAAGTAGCCATCATTCAAATGGACAACAAAGACAGTCAGTGACGCAGATGGATCAAACACATAAAAGCCAAGGCAAAATCCAGCTCTGACATGGATGCAAAGTTCTGGAACCACTCAGACGGACCCCAAGTCTCATGCACCACTCAAATAGATGCCATTAACACAGCAATCGCTCAGATGGATGCCAAGTGCAAGAAATCCGCCAGGTGGTTCACAGACAGCAATCATTCAGATGGATGTAAAAGAAAACTGCCATTGCTGAGATAGATTAAAAGGACCCAACCAACACTCGGATGGATACCAAGCACAGGCTATCACTCGAGTACTTCATAAAGAAACATCTATCACTCAGATGACTTCCAAGGAGTCATTATTTACATAGTTGCAATGAATTCAGTCACCACTCAGATCAAGGAGACCACCATTCCTCAGATGCTAAAGCATTCAATCAACAGAGTGACACTGAGGATTGAGTCACCAGTCACATTGATGCCAATGAAACATCAAATGCTCAAATCAATGCCAAAGATCAAGTTACAACTTGGATCTACAAGAACGAAATCACCACTCGGATGCCCAGGAAACCCCATCTCTCACATAGATGCTTAGCCATCACCACTCTTGGACACCCAGGATTCGGTTACAATTCTGATTCTAAAGACAAACACTTCCCTCAGATATCAATGACACAGGAAGCACTCAGGTGGTTGAAAATGACACAGCCACTGCTCATTTTAATGCCAAGGTAACAGCCACCACTCATGGATGCTCAGGACACAGCAATCTCTCAGATGGATACTAAGAATCTAATGACCATTCTTATGGACCTCAAGGATTCAGTCAAAACTCTGGGGGATGCGAAACACACCATCACTCATATATCAAAGAAACATCCATTACTCAGATGGATCCCAAGGAGAGTCACCACTCATGGTTGCCAAGATTTAGTCACTACTCAGTTGGCTATCAAGGAAAATGTTATCACCCCAATGGTGTTGGTAGTTTCCTTGGCATTCATCTAGCAGTCAGAAGCCAGGATAAAATTTAGTAGTCACATGGATGCAAAGGTCTGCCGCCACTCAGATGCATACCAAGGACTGTCACCACTCAAATAGATGCCAATTACACAACAATTGTGCAAATGGTTGACAAAGACATGCAATCAATCAGTTGGGTGACAAGGAAACACTCATCACTCAGATGAATGCCAAGGAAACTGCCAGCACCGAGATTCTTGTCAAGGTAAGAGCAATCACTTGGGTCATTTCTCCAGGAAGTAGCCATCATTCAAATGGACAACAAAGACAGTCAGTGACGCAGATGGATCAAACACATAAAAGCCAAGGCAAAATCCAGCTCTGACATGGATGCAAAGTTCTGGAACCACTCAGACGGACCCCAAGTCTCATGCACCACTCAAATAGATGCCATTAACACAGCAATCGCTCAGATGGATGCCAAGTGCAAGAAATCCGCCAGGTGGTTCACAGACAGCAATCATTCAGATGGATGTAAAAGAAAACTGCCATTGCTGAGATAGATTAAAAGGACCCAACCAACACTCGGATGGATACCAAGCACAGGCTATCACTCGGGTACTTCATAAAGAAACATCTATCACTCAGATGACTTCCAAGGAGTCATTATTTACATAGTTGCAATGAATTCAGTCACTACTCAGATCAAGGAGACCACCATTCCTCAGATGCTAAAGCATTCAATCAACAGAGTGACACTGAGGATTGAGTCACCAGTCACATTGATGCCAATGAAACATCAAATTCTCAAATCAATGCCAAAGATCAAGTTACAACTTGGATCTACAAGAACGAAATCACCACTCGGATGCCCAGGAAACCCCATCTCTCACATAGATGCTTAGCCATCACCACTCTTGGACACCCAGGATTCGGTTACAATTCTGATTCTAAAGACAAACACTTCCCTCAGATATCAATGACACAGGAAGCACTCAGGTGGTTGCAAATGACACAACCACTGCTCATTTTAATGCCAAGGTAACAGCCACCACTCATGGACGCTCAGGACACAGCAATCTCTCAGATGGATACTAAGAATCTAATGACCATTCTTATGGACCTCAAGGATTCAGTCAAAACTCTGGGGGATGCGAAGCACACCATCACTCATATATCAAAGAAACATCCATTACTCAGATGGATCCCAAGGAGAGTCACCACTCATGGTTGCCAAGATTTAGTCACTACTCAGTTGGCTATCAAGGAAAATGTTATCACCCCAATGGTGTTGGTAGTTTCCTTGGCATTCATCTAGCAGTCAGAAGCCAGGATAAAATTTAGTAGTCACATGGATGCAAAGGTCTGCCGCCACTCAGATGCATACCAAGGACTGTCACCACTCAAATAGATGCCAATTACACAACAATCGTGCAAATGGTTGACAAAGACATGCAATCAATCAGTTGGGTGACAAGGAAACACTCATCACTCAGATGAATGCCAAGGAAACTGCCAGCACCGAGATTCTTGTCAAGGTAAGAGCAATCACTTGGGTCATTTCTCCAGGAAGTAGCCATCATTCAAATGGACAACAAAGACAGTCAGTGACGCAGATGGATCAAACACATAAAAGCCAAGGCAAAATCCAGCTCTGACATGGATGCAAAGTTCTGGAACCACTCAGACGGACCCCAAGTCTCATGCACCACTCAAATAGATGCCATTAACACAGCAATCGCTCAGATGGATGCCAAGTGCAAGAAATCCGCCAGGTGGTTCACAGACAGCAATCATTCAGATGGATGTAAAAGAAAACTGCCATTGCTGAGATAGATTAAAAGGACCCAACCAACACTCGGATGGATACCAAGCACAGGCTATCACTCGGGTACTTCATAAAGAAACATCTATCACTCAGATGACTTCCAAGGAGTCATTATTTACATAGTTGCAATGAATTCAGTCACTACTCAGATCAAGGAGACCACCATTCCTCAGATGCTAAAGCATTCAATCAACAGAGTGACACTGAGGATTGAGTCACCAGTCACATTGATGCCAATGAAACATCAAATTCTCAAATCAATGCCAAACATCAAGTTACAACTTGGATCTACAAGAACGAAATCACCACTCGGATGCCCAGGAAACCCCATCTCTCACATAGATGCTTAGCCATCACCACTCTTGGACACCCAGGATTCGGTTACAATTCTGATTCTAAAGACAAACACTTCCCTCAGATATCAATGACACAGGAAGCACTCAGGTGGTTGCAAATGACACAACCACTGCTCATTTTAATGCCAAGGTAACAGCCACCACTCATGGACGCTCAGGACACAGCAATCTCTCAGATGGATACTAAGAATCTAATGACCATTCTTATGGACCTCAAGGATTCAGTCAAAACTCTGGGGGATGCGAAGCACACCATCACTCATATATCAAAGAAACATCCATTACTCAGATGGATCCCAAGGAGAGTCACCACTCATGGTTGCCAAGATTTAGTCACTACTCAGTTGGCTATCAAGGAAAATGTTATCACCCCAATGGTGTTGGTAGTTTCCTTGGCATTCATCTAGCAGTCAGAAGCCAGGATAAAATTTAGTAGTCACATGGATGCAAAGGTCTGCCGCCACTCAGATGCATACCAAGGACTGTCACCACTCAAATAGATGCCAATTACACAACAATCGTGCAAATGGTTGACAAAGACATGCAATCAATCAGTTGGGTGACAAGGAAACACTCATCACTCAGATGAATGCCAAGGAAACTGCCAGCACCGAGATTCTTGTCAAGGTAAGAGCAATCACTTGGGTCATTTCTCCAGGAAGTAGCCATCATTCAAATGGACAACAAAGACAGTCAGTGACGCAGATGGATCAAACACATAAAAGCCAAGGCAAAATCCAGCTCTGACATGGATGCAAAGTTCTGGAACCACTCAGACGGACCCCAAGTCTCATGCACCACTCAAATAGATGCCATTAACACAGCAATCGCTCAGATGGATGCCAAGTGCAAGAAATCCGCCAGGTGGTTCACAGACAGCAATCATTCAGATGGATGTAAAAGAAAACTGCCATTGCTGAGATAGATTAAAAGGACCCAACCAACACTCGGATGGATACCAAGCACAGGCTATCACTCGGGTACTTCATAAAGAAACATCTATCACTCAGATGACTTCCAAGGAGTCACTATTTACATAGTTGCAATGAATTCAGTCACCACTCAGATCAAGGAGACCACCATTCCTCAGATGCTAAAGCATTCAATCAACAGAGTGACACTGAGGATTGAGTCACCAGTCACATTGATGCCAATGAAACATCAAATGCTCAAATCAATGCCAAAGATCAAGTTACAACTTGGATCTACAAGAACGAAATCACCACTCGGATGCCCAGGAAACCCCATCTCTCACATAGATGCTTAGCCATCACCACTCTTGGACACCCAGGATTCGGTTACAATTCTGATTCTAAAGACAAACACTTCCCTCAGATATCAATGACACAGGAAGCACTCAGGTGGTTGGAAATGACACAACCACTGCTCATTTTAATGCCAAGGTAACAGCCACCACTCATGGACGCTCAGGACACAGCAATCTCTCAGATGGATACTAAGAATCTAATGACCATTCTTATGGACCTCAAGGATTCAGTCAAAACTCTGGGGGATGCGAAGCACACCATCACTCATATATCAAAGAAACATCCATTACTCAGATGGATCCCAAGGAGAGTCACCACTCATGGTTGCCAAGATTTAGTCACTACTCAGTTGGCTATCAAGGAAAATGTTATCACCCCAATGGTGTTGGTAGTTTCCTTGGCATTCATCTAGCAGTCAGAAGCCAGGATAAAATTTAGTAGTCACATGGATGCAAAGGTCTGCCGCCACTCAGATGCATACCAAGGACTGTCACCACTCAAATAGATGCCAATTACACAACAATCGTGCAAATGGTTGACAAAGACATGCAATCAATCAGTTGGGTGACAAGGAAACACTCATCACTCAGATGAATGCCAAGGAAACTGCCAGCACCGAGATTCTTGTCAAGGTAAGAGCAATCACTTGGGTCATTTCTCCAGGAAGTAGCCATCATTCAAATGGACAACAAAGACAGTGACGCAGATGGATCAAACACATACAAGCCAAGGCAAAATCCAGCTCTGACATGGATGCAAAGTTCTGGAACCACTCAGACGGACCCCAAGTCTCATGCACCACTCAAATAGATGCCATTAACACAGCAATCGCTCAGATGGATGCCAAGTGCAAGAAATCCGCCAGGTGGTTCACAGACAGCAATCATTCAGATGGATGTAAAAGAAAACTGCCATTGCTGAGATAGATTAAAAGGACCCAACCAACACTCGGATGGATACCAAGCACAGGCTATCACTCGGGTACTTCATAAAGAAACATCTATCACTCAGATGACTTCCAAGGAGTCATTATTTACATAGTTGCAATGAATTCAGTCACCACTCAGATCAAGGAGACCACCATTCCTCAGATGCTAAAGCATTCAATCAACAGAGTGACACTGAGGATTGAGTCACCAGTCACATTGATGCCAATGAAACATCAAATGCTCAAATCAATGCCAAAGATCAAGTTACAACTTGGATCTACAAGAACGAAATCACCACTCGGATGCCCAGGAAACCCCATCTCTCACATAGATGCTTAGCCATCACCACTCTTGGTCACCCAGGATTCGGTTACAATTCTGATTCTAAAGACAAACACTTCCCTCAGATATCAATGACACAGGAAGCACTCAGGTGGTTGCAAATGACACAACCACTGCTCATTTTAATGCCAAGGTAACAGCCACCACTCATGGACGCTTAGGACACAGCAATCTCTCAGATGGATACTAAGAATCTAATGACCATTCTTATGGACCTCAAGGATTCAGTCAAAACTCTGGGGGATGCGAAGCACACCATCACTCATATATCAAAGAAACATCCATTACTCAGATGGATCCCAAGGAGAGTCCCCACTCATGGTTGCCAAGATTTAGTCACTACTCAGTTGGCTATCAAGGAAAATGTTATCACCCCAATGGTGTTGGTAGTTTCCTTGGCATTCATCTAGCAGTCAGAAGCCAGGATAAAATTTAGTAGTCACATGGATGCAAAGGTCTGCCGCCACTCAGATGCATACCAAGGACTGTCACCACTCAAATAGATGCCAATTACACAACAATCGTGCAAATGGTTGACAAAGACATGCAATCAATCAGTTGGGTGACAAGGAAACACTCATCACTCAGATGAATGCCAAGGAAACTGCCAGCACCGAGATTCTTGTCAAGGTAAGAGCAATCACTTGGGTCATTTCTCCAGGAAGTAGCCATCATTCAAATGGACAACAAAGACAGTCAGTGACGCAGATGGATCAAACACATAAAAGCCAAGGCAAAATCCAGCTCTGACATGGATGCAAAGTTCTGGAACCACTCAGACGGACCCCAAGTCTCATGCACCACTCAAATAGATGCCATTAACACAGCAATCGCTCAGATGGATGCCAAGTGCAAGAAATCCGCCAGGTGGTTCACAGACAGCAATCATTCAGATGGATGTAAAAGAAAACTGCCATTGCTGAGATAGATTAAAAGGACCCAACCAACACTCGGATGGATACCAAGCACAGGCTATCACTCAGGTACTTCATAAAGAAACATCTATCACTCAGATGACTTCCAAGGAGTCACTATTTACATAGTTGCAATGAATTCAGTCACCACTCAGATCAAGGAGACCACCATTCCTCAGATGCTAAAGCATTCAATCAACAGATTGACACTGAGGATTGAGTCACCAGTCACATTGATGCCAATGAAACATCAAATGCTCAAATCAATGCCAAAGATCAAGTTACAACTTGGATCTACAAGAACGAAATCACCACTCGGATGCCCAGGAAACCCCATCTCTCACATAGATGCTTAGCCATCACCACTCTTGGACACCCAGGATTCGGTTACAATTCTGATTCTAAAGACAAACACTTCCCTCAGATATCAATGACACAGGAAGCACTCAGGTGGTTGCAAATGACACAACCACTGCTCATTTTAATGCCAAGGTAACAGCCACCACTCATGGACGCTCAGGACACAGCAATCTCAGATGGATACTAAGAATCTAATGACCATTCTTATGGACCTCAAGGATTCAGTCAAAACTCTGGGGGATGCGAAACACACCATCACTCATATATCAAAGAAACATCCATTACTCAGATGGATCCCAAGGAGAGTCACCACTCATGGTTGCCAAGATTTAGTCACTACTCAGTTGGCTATCAAGGAAAATGTTATCACCCCAATGGTGTTGGTAGTTTCCTTGGCATTCATCTAGCAGTCAGAAGCCAGGATAAAATTTAGTAGTCACATGGATGCAAAGGTCTGCCGCCACTCAGATGCATACCAAGGACTGTCACCACTCAAATAGATGCCAATTACACAACAATCGTGCAAATGGTTGACAAAGACATGCAATCAATCAGTTGGGTGACAAGGAAACACTCATCACTCAGATGAATGCCAAGGAAACTGCCAGCACCGAGATTCTTGTCAAGGTAAGAGCAATCACTTGGGTCATTTCTCCAGGAAGTAGCCATCATTCAAATGGACAACAAAGACAGTCAGTGACGCAGATGGATCAAACACATAAAAGCCAAGGCAAAATCCAGCTCTGACATGGATGCAAAGTTCTGGAACCACTCAGACGGACCCCAAGTCTCATGCACCACTCAAATAGATGCCATTAACACAGCAATCGCTCAGATGGATGCCAAGTGCAAGAAATCCGCCAGGTGGTTCACAGACAGCAATCATTCAAATGGATGTAAAAGAAAACTGCCATTGCTGAGATAGATTAAAAGGACCCAACCAACACTCGGATGGATACCAAGCACAGGCTATCACTCAGGTACTTCATAAAGAAACATCTATCACTCAGATGACTTCCAAGGAGTCACTATTTACATAGTTGCAATGAATTCAGTCACCACTCAGATCAAGGAGACCACCATTCCTCAGATGCTAAAGCATTCAATCAACAGATTGACACTGAGGATTGAGTCACCAGTCACATTGATGCCAATGAAACATCAAATGCTCAAATCAATGCCAAAGATCAAGTTACAACTTGGATCTACAAGAACGAAATCACCACTCGGATGCCCAGGAAACCCCATCTCTCACATAGATGCTTAGCCATCACCACTCTTGGACACCCAGGATTCGGTTACAATTCTGATTCTAAAGACAAACACTTCCCTCAGATATCAATAACACAGGAAGCACTCAGGTGGTTGCAAATGACACAACCACTGCTCATTTTAATGCCAAGGTAACAGCCACCACTCATGGACGCTCAGGACACAGCAATCTCTCAGATGGATACTAAGAATGTAATGACCATTCTTATGGACCTCAAGGATTCAGTCAAAACTCTGGGGGATGCGAAACACACCATCACTCATATATCAAAGAAACATCCATTACTCAGATGGATCCCAAGGAGAGTCACCACTCATGGTTGCCAAGATTTAGTCACTACTCAGTTGGCTATCAAGGAAAATGTTATCACCCCAATGGTGTTGGTAGTTTCCTTGGCATTCATCTAGCAGTCAGAAGCCAGGATAAAATTTAGTAGTCACATGGATGCAAAGGTCTGCCGCCACTCAGATGCATACCAAGGACTGTCACCACTCAAATAGATGCCAATTACACAACAATCGTGCAAATGGTTGACAAAGACATGCAATCAATCAGTTGGGTGACAAGGAAACACTCATCACTCAGATGAATGCCAAGGAAACTGCCAGCACCGAGATTCTTGTCAAGGTAAGAGCAATCACTTGGGTCATTTCTCCAGGAAGTAGCCATCATTCAAATGGACAACAAAGACAGTCAGTGACGCAGATGGATCAAACACATAAAAGCCAAGGCAAAATCCAGCTCTGACATGGATGCAAAGTTCTGGAATCACTCAGACGGACCCCAAGTCTCATGCACCACTCAAATAGATGCCATTAACACAGCAATCGCTCAGATGGATGCCAAGTGCAAGAAATCCGCCAGGTGGTTCACAGACAGCAATCATTCAGATGGATGTAAAAGAAAACTGCCATTGCTGAGATAGATTAAAAGGACCCAACCAACACTCGGATGGATACCAAGCACAGGCTATCACTCGAGTACTTCATAAAGAAACATCTATCACTCAGATGACTTCCAAGGAGTCATTATTTACATAGTTGCAATGAATTCAGTCACCACTCAGATCAAGGAGACCACCATTCCTCAGATGCTAAAGCATTCAATCAACAGAGTGACACTGAGGATTGAGTCACCAGTCACATTGATGCCAATGAAACATCAAATGCTCAAATCAATGCCAAAGATCAAGTTACAACTTGGATCTACAAGAACGAAATCACCACTCGGATGCCCAGGAAACCCCATCTCTCACATAGATGCTTAGCCATCACCACTCTTGGACACCCAGGATTCGGTTACAATTCTGATTCTAAAGACAAACACTTCCCTCAGATATCAATGACACAGGAAGCACTCAGGTGGTTGCAAATGACACAACCACTGCTCATTTTAATGCCAAGGTAACAGCCACCACTCATGGACGCTCAGGACACAGCAATCTCTCAGATGGATACTAAGAATCTAATGACCATTCTTATGGACCTCAAGGATTCAGTCAAAACTCTGGGGGATGCGAAACACACCATCACTCATATATCAAAGAAACATCCATTACTCAGATGGATCCCAAGGAGAGTCACCACTCATGGTTGCCAAGATTTAGTCACTACTCAGTTGGCTATCAAGGAAAATGTTATCACCCCAATGGTGTTGGTAGTTTCCTTGGCATTCATCTAGCAGTCAGAAGCCAGGATAAAATTTAGTAGTCACATGGATGCAAAGGTCTGCCGCCACTCAGATGCATACCAAGGACTGTCACCACTCAAATAGATGCCAATTACACAACAATCGTGCAAATGGTTGACAAAGACATGCAATCAATCAGTTGGGTGACAAGGAAACACTCATCACTCAGATGAATGCCAAGGAAACTGCCAGCACCGAGATTCTTGTCAAGGTAAGAGCAATCACTTGGGTCATTTCTCCAGGAAGTAGCCATCATTCAAATGGACAACAAAGACAGTCAGTGACGCAGATGGATCAAACACATAAAAGCCAAGGCAAAATCCAGCTCTGACATGGATGCAAAGTTCTGGAACCACTCAGACGGACCCCAAGTCTCATGCACCACTCAAATAGATGCCATTAACACAGCAATCGCTCAGATGGATGCCAAGTGCAAGAAATCCGCCAGGTGGTTCACAGACAGCAATCATTCAGATGGATGTAAAAGAAAACTGCCATTGCTGAGATAGATTAAAAGGACCCAACCAACACTCGGATGGATACCAAGCACAGGCTATCACTCGGGTACTTCATAAAGAAACATCTATCACTCAGATGACTTCCAAGGAGTCACTATTTACATAGTTGCAATGAATTCAGTCACCACTCAGATCAAGGAGACCACCATTCCTCAGATGCTAAAGCATTCAATCAACAGAGTGACACTGAGGATTGAGTCACCAGTCACATTGATGCCAATGAAACATCAAATGCTCAAATCAATGCCAAAGATCAAGTTACAACTTGGATCTACAAGAACGAAATCACCACTCGGATGCCCAGGAAACCCCATCTCTCACATAGATGCTTAGCCATCACCACTCTTGGACACCCAGGATTCGGTTACAATTCTGATTCTAAAGACAAACACTTCCCTCAGATATCAATGACACAGGAAGCACTCAGGTGGTTGCAAATGACACAACCACTGCTCATTTTAATGCCAAGGTAACAGCCACCACTCATGGACGCTCAGGACACAGCAATCTCTCAGATGGATACTAAGAATCTAATGACCATTCTTATGGACCTCAAGGATTCAGTCAAAACTCTGGGGGATGCGAAGCACACCATAACTCATATATCAAAGAAACATCCATTACTCAGATGGATCCCAAGGAGAGTCACCACTCATGGTTGCCAAGATTTAGTCACTACTCAGTTGGCTATCAAGGAAAATGTTATCACCCCAATGGTGTTGGTAGTTTCCTTGGCATTCATCTAGCAGTCAGAAGCCAGGATAAAATTTAGTAGTCACATGGATGCAAAGGTCTGCCGCCACTCAGATGCATACCAAGGACTGTCACCACTCAAATAGATGCCAATTACACAACAATCGTGCAAATGGTTGACAAAGACATGCAATCAATCAGTTGGGTGACAAGGAAACACTCATCACTCAGATGAATGCCAAGGAAACTGCCAGCACCGAGATTCTTGTCAAGGTAAGAGCAATCACTTGGGTCATTTCTCCAGGAAGTAGCCATCATTCAAATGGACAACAAAGACAGTCAGTGACGCAGATGGATCAAACACATACAAGCCAAGGCAAAATCCAGCTCTGACATGGATGCAAAGTTCTGGAACCACTCAGACGGACCCCAAGTCTCATGCACCACTCAAATAGATGCCATTAACACAGCAATCGCTCAGATGGATGCCAAGTGCAAGAAATCCGCCAGGTGGTTCACAGACAGCAATCATTCAGATGGATGTAAAAGAAAACTGCCATTGCTGAGATAGATTAAAAGGACCCAACCAACACTCGGATGGATACCAAGCACAGGCTATCACTCGGGTACTTCATAAAGAAACATCTATCACTCAGATGACTTCCAAGGAGTCATTATTTACATAGTTGCAATGAATTCAGTCACCACTCAGATCAAGGAGACCACCATTCCTCAGATGCTAAAGCATTCAATCAACAGAGTGACACTGAGGATTGAGTCACCAGTCACATTGATGCCAATGAAACATCAAATGCTCAAATCAATGCCAAAGATCAAGTTACAACTTGGATCTACAAGAACGAAATCACCACTCGGATGCCCAGGAAACCCCATCTCTCACATAGATGCTTAGCCATCACCACTCTTGGTCACCCAGGATTCGGTTACAATTCTGATTCTAAAGACAAACACTTCCCTCAGATATCAATGACACAGGAAGCACTCAGGTGGTTGCAAATGACACAACCACTGCTCATTTTAATGCCAAGGTAACAGCCACCACTCATGGACGCTTAGGACACAGCAATCTCTCAGATGGATACTAAGAATCTAATGACCATTCTTATGGACCTCAAGGATTCAGTCAAAACTCTGGGGGATGCGAAGCACACCATCACTCATATATCAAAGAAACATCCATTACTCAGATGGATCCCAAGGAGAGTCCCCACTCATGGTTGCCAAGATTTAGTCACTACTCAGTTGGCTATCAAGGAAAATGTTATCACCCCAATGGTGTTGGTAGTTTCCTTGGCATTCATCTAGCAGTCAGAAGCCAGGATAAAATTTAGTAGTCACATGGATGCAAAGGTCTGCCGCCACTCAGATGCATACCAAAGACTGTCACCACTCAAATAGATGCCAATTACACAACAATCGTGCAAATGGTTGACAAAGACATGCAATCAATCAGTTGGGTGACAAGGAAACACTCATCACTCAGATGAATGCCAAGGAAACTGCCAGCACCGAGATTCTTGTCAAGGTAAGAGCAATCACTTGGGTCATTTCTCCAGGAAGTAGCCATCATTCAAATGGACAACAAAGACAGTCAGTGACGCAGATGGATCAAACACATAAAAGCCAAGGCAAAATCCAGCTCTGACATGGATGCAAAGTTCTGGAACCACTCAGACGGACCCCAAGTCTCATGCACCACTCAAATAGATGCCATTAACACAGCAATCGCTCAGATGGATGCCAAGTGCAAGAAATCCGCCAGGTGGTTCACAGACAGCAATCATTCAGATGGATGTAAAAGAAAACTGCCATTGCTGAGATAGATTAAAAGGACCCAACCAACACTCGGATGGATACCAAGCACAGGCTATCACTCAGGTACTTCATAAAGAAACATCTATCACTCAGATGACTTCCAAGGAGTCACTATTTACATAGTTGCAATGAATTCAGTCACCACTCAGATCAAGGAGACCACCATTCCTCAGATGCTAAAGCATTCAATCAACAGAGTGACACTGAGGATTGAGTCACCAGTCACATTGATGCCAATGAAACATCAAATGCTCAAATCAATGCCAAAGATCAAGTTACAACTTGGATCTACAAGAACGAAATCACCACTCGGATGCCCAGGAAACCCCATCTCTCACATAGATGCTTAGCCATCACCACTCTTGGACACCCAGGATTCGGTTACAATTCTGATTCTAAAGACAAACACTTCCCTCAGATATCAATGACACAGGAAGCACTCAGGTGGTTGCAAATGACACAACCACTGCTCATTTTAATGCCAAGGTAACAGCCACCACTCATGGACGCTCAGGACACAGCAATCTCTCAGATGGATACTAAGAATCTAATGACCATTCTTATGGACCTCAAGGATTCAGTCAAAACTCTGGGGGATGCGAAACACACCATCACTCATATATCAAAGAAACATCCATTACTCAGATGGATCCCAAGGAGAGTCACCACTCATGGTTGCCAAGATTTAGTCACTACTCAGTTGGCTATCAAGGAAAATGTTATCACCCCAATGGTGTTGGTAGTTTCCTTGGCATTCATCTAGCAGTCAGAAGCCAGGATAAAATTTAGTAGTCACATGGATGCAAAGGTCTGCCGCCACTCAGATGCATACCAAGGACTGTCACCACTCAAATAGATGCCAATTACACAACAATCGTGCAAATGGTTGACAAAGACATGCAATCAATCAGTTGGGTGACAAGGAAACACTCATCACTCAGATGAATGCCAAGGAAACTGCCAGCACCGAGATTCTTGTCAAGGTAAGAGCAATCACTTGGGTCATTTCTCCAGGAAGTAGCCATCATTCAAATGGACAACAAAGACAGTCAGTGACGCAGATGGATCAAACACATAAAAGCCAAGGCAAAATCCAGCTCTGGCATGGATGCAAAGTTCTGGAACCACTCAGACGGACCCCAAGTCTCATGCACCACTCAAATAGATGCCATTAACACAGCAATCGCTCAGATGGATGCCAAGTGCAAGAAATCCGCCAGGTGGTTCACAGACAGCAATCATTCAGATGGATGTAAAAGAAAACTGCCATTGCTGAGATAGATTAAAAGGACCCAACCAACACTCGGATGGATACCAAGCACAGGCTATCACTCGGGTACTTCATAAAGAAACATCTATCACTCAGATGACTTCCAAGGAGTCATTATTTACATAGTTGCAATGAATTCAGTCACCACTCAGATCAAGGAGACCACCATTCCTCAGATGCTAAAGCATTCAATCAACAGAGTGACACTGAGGATTGAGTCACCAGTCACATTGATGCCAATGAAACATCAAATGCTCAAATCAATGCCAAAGATCAAGTTACAACTTGGATCTACAAGAACGAAATCACCACTCGGATGCCCAGGAAACCCCATCTCTCACATAGATGCTTAGCCATCACCACTCTTGGACACCCAGGATTCGGTTACAATTCTGATTCTAAAGACAAACACTTCCCTCAGATATCAATGACACAGGAAGCACTCAGGTGGTTGCAAATGACACAACCACTGCTCATTTTAATGCCAAGGTAACAGCCACCACTCATGGACGCTCAGGACACAGCAATCTCTCAGATGGATACTAAGAATCTAATGACCATTCTTATGGACCTCAAGGATTCAGTCAAAACTCTGGGGGATGCGAAACACACCATCACTCATATATCAAAGAAACATCCATTACTCAGATGGATCCCAAGGAGAGTCACCACTCATGGTTGCCAAGATTTAGTCACTACTCAGTTGGCTATCAAGGAAAATGTTATCACCCCAATGGTGTTGGTAGTTTCCTTGGCATTCATCTAGCAGTCAGAAGCCAGGATAAAATTTAGTAGTCACATGGATGCAAAGGTCTGCCGCCACTCAGATGCATACCAAGGACTGTCACCACTCAAATAGATGCCAATTACACAACAATCGTGCAAATGGTTGACAAAGACATGCAATCAATCAGTTGGGTGACAAGGAAACACTCATCACTCAGATGAATGCCAAGGAAACTGCCAGCACCGAGATTCTTGTCAAGGTAAGAGCAATCACTTGGGTCATTTCTCCAGGAAGTAGCCATCATTCAAATGGACAACAAAGACAGTCAGTGACGCAGATGGATCAAACACATAAAAGCCAAGGCAAAATCCAGCTCTGACATGGATGCAAAGTTCTGGAACCACTCAGACGGACCCCAAGTCTCATGCACCACTCAAATAGATGCCATTAACACAGCAATCGCTCAGATGGATGCCAAGTGCAAGAAATCCGCCAGGTGGTTCACAGACAGCAATCATTCAAATGGATGTAAAAGAAAACTGCCATTGCTGAGATAGATTAAAAGGACCCAACCAACACTCGGATGGATACCAAGCACAGGCTATCACTCAGGTACTTCATAAAGAAACATCTATCACTCAGATGACTTCCAAGGAGTCACTATTTACATAGTTGCAATGAATTCAGTCACCACTCAGATCAAGGAGACCACCATTCCTCAGATGCTAAAGCATTCAATCAACAGATTGACACTGAGGATTGAGTCACCAGTCACATTGATGCCAATGAAACATCAAATGCTCAAATCAATGCCAAAGATCAAGTTACAACTTGGATCTACAAGAACGAAATCACCACTCGGATGCCCAGGAAACCCCATCTCTCACATAGATGCTTAGCCATCACCACTCTTGGACACCCAGGATTCGGTTACAATTCTGATTCTAAAGACAAACACTTCCCTCAGATATCAATAACACAGGAAGCACTCAGGTGGTTGCAAATGACACAACCACTGCTCATTTTAATGCCAAGGTAACAGCCACCACTCATGGACGCTCAGGACACAGCAATCTCTCAGATGGATACTAAGAATCTAATGACCATTCTTATGGACCTCAAGGATTCAGTCAAAACTCTGGGGGATGCGAAACACACCATCACTCATATATCAAAGAAACATCCATTACTCAGATGGATCCAAAGGAGAGTCACCACTCATGGTTGCCAAGATTTAGTCACTACTCAGTTGGCTATCAAGGAAAATGTTATCACCCCAATGGTGTTGGTAGTTTCCTTGGCATTCATCTAGCAGTCAGAAGCCAGGATAAAATTTAGTAGTCACATGGATGCAAAGGTCTGCCGCCACTCAGATGCATACCAAGGACTGTCACCACTCAAATAGATGCCAATTACACAACAATCGTGCAAATGGTTGACAAAGACATGCAATCAATCAGTTGGGTGACAAGGAAACACTCATCACTCAGATGAATGCCAAGGAAACTGCCAGCACCGAGATTCTTGTCAAGGTAAGAGCAATCACTTGGGTCATTTCTCCAGGAAGTAGCCATCATTCAAATGGACAACAAAGACAGTCAGTGACGCAGATGGATCAAACACATAAAAGCCAAGGCAAAATCCAGCTCTGACATGGATGCAAAGTTCTGGAATCACTCAGACGGACCCCAAGTCTCATGCACCACTCAAATAGATGCCATTAACACAGCAATCGCTCAGATGGATGCCAAGTGCAAGAAATCCGCCAGGTGGTTCACAGACAGCAATCATTCAGATGGATGTAAAAGAAAACTGCCATTGCTGAGATAGATTAAAAGGACCCAACCAACACTCGGATGGATACCAAGCACAGGCTATCACTCGAGTACTTCATAAAGAAACATCTATCACTCAGATGACTTCCAAGGAGTCATTATTTACATAGTTGCAATGAATTCAGTCACCACTCAGATCAAGGAGACCACCATTCCTCAGATGCTAAAGCATTCAATCAACAGAGTGACACTGAGGATTGAGTCACCAGTCACATTGATGCCAATGAAACATCAAATGCTCAAATCAATGCCAAAGATCAAGTTACAACTTGGATCTACAAGAACGAAATCACCACTCGGATGCCCAGGAAACCCCATCTCTCACATAGATGCTTAGCCATCACCACTCTTGGACACCCAGGATTCGGTTACAATTCTGATTCTAAAGACAAACACTTCCCTCAGATATCAATGACACAGGAAGCATTCAGGTGGTTGCAAATGACACAACCACTGCTCATTTTAATGCCAAGGTAACAGCCACCACTCATGGACGCTCAGGACACAGCAATCTCTCAGATGGATACTAAGAATCTAATGACCATTCTTATGGACCTCAAGGATTCAGTCAAAACTCTGGGGGATGCGAAACACACCATCACTCATATATCAAAGAAACATCCATTACTCAGATGGATCCCAAGGAGAGTCACCACTCATGGTTGCCAAGATTTAGTCACTACTCAGTTGGCTATCAAGGAAAATGTTATCACCCCAATGGTGTTGGTAGTTTCCTTGGCATTCATCTAGCAGTCAGAAGCCAGGATAAAATTTAGTAGTCACATGGATGCAAAGGTCTGCCGCCACTCAGATGCATACCAAGGACTGTCACCACTCAAATAGATGCCAATTACACAACAATCGTGCAAATGGTTGACAAAGACATGCAATCAATCAGTTGGGTGACAAGGAAACACTCATCACTCAGATGAATGCCAAGGAAACTGCCAGCACCGAGATTCTTGTCAAGGTAAGAGCAATCACTTGGGTCATTTCTCCAGGAAGTAGCCATCATTCAAATGGACAACAAAGACAGTCAGTGACGCAGATGGATCAAACACATAAAAGCCAAGGCAAAATCCAGCTCTGGCATGGATGCAAAGTTCTGGAACCACTCAGACGGACCCCAAGTCTCATGCACCACTCAAATAGATGCCATTAACACAGCAATCGCTCAGATGGATGCCAAGTGCAAGAAATCCGCCAGGTGGTTCACAGACAGCAATCATTCAGATGGATGTAAAAGAAAACTGCCATTGCTGAGATAGATTAAAAGGACCCAACCAACACTCGGATGGATACCAAGCACAGGCTATCACTCGGGTACTTCATAAAGAAACATCTATCACTCAGATGACTTCCAAGGAGTCATTATTTACATAGTTGCAATGAATTCAGTCACCACTCAGATCAAGGAGACCACCATTCCTCAGATGCTAAAGCATTCAATCAACAGAGTGACACTGAGGATTGAGTCACCAGTCACATTGATGCCAATGAAACATCAAATGCTCAAATCAATGCCAAAGATCAAGTTACAACTTGGATCTACAAGAACGAAATCACCACTCGGATGCCCAGGAAACCCCATCTCTCACATAGATGCTTAGCCATCACCACTCTTGGACACCCAGGATTCGGTTACAATTCTGATTCTAAAGACAAACACTTCCCTCAGATATCAATGACACAGGAAGCACTCAGGTGGTTGCAAATGACACAACCACTGCTCATTTTAATGCCAAGGTAACAGCCACCACTCATGGACGCTCAGGACACAGCAATCTCTCAGATGGATACTAAGAATCTAATGACCATTCTTATGGACCTCAAGGATTCAGTCAAAACTCTGGGGGATGCGAAGCACACCATCACTCATATATCAAAGAAACATCCATTACTCAGATGGATCCCAAGGAGAGTCACCACTCATAGTTGCCAAGATTTAGTCACTACTCAGTTGGCTATCAAGGAAAATGTTATCACCCCAATGGTGTTGGTAGTTTCCTTGGCATTCATCTAGCAGTCAGAAGCCAGGATAAAATTTAGTCGTCACATGGATGCAAAGGTCTGCCGCCACTCAGATGCATACCAAGGACTGTCACCACTCAAATAGATGCCAATTACACAACAATCGTGCAAATGGTTGACAAAGACATGCAATCAATCAGTTGGGTGACAAGGAAACACTCATCACTCAGATGAATGCCAAGGAAACTGCCAGCACCGAGATTCTTGTCAAGGTAAGAGTAATCACTTGGGTCATTTCTCCAGGAAGTAGCCATCATTCAAATGGACAACAAAGACAGTCAGTGACGCAGATGGATCAAACACATAAAAGCCAAGGCAAAATCCAGCTCTGACATGGATGCAAAGTTCTGGAACCACTCAGACGGACCCCAAGTCTCATGCACCACTCAAATAGATGCCATTAACACAGCAATCGCTCAGATGGATGCCAAGTGCAAGAAATCCGCCAGGTGGTTCACAGACAGCAATCATTCAGATGGATGTAAAAGAAAACTGCCATTGCTGAGATAGATTAAAAGGACCCAACCAACACTCGGATGGATACCAAGCACAGGCTATCACTCGGGTACTTCATAAAGAAACATCTATCACTCAGATGACTTCCAAGGAGTCATTATTTACATAGTTGCAATGAATTCAGTCACCACTCAGATCAAGGAGACCACCATTCCTCAGATGCTAAAGCATTCAATCAACAGAGTGACACTGAGGATTGAGTCACCAGTCACATTGATGCCAATGAAACATCAAATGCTCAAATCAATGCCAAAGATCAAGTTACAACTTGGATCTACAAGAACGAAATCACCACTCGGATGCCCAGGAAACCCCATCTCTCACATAGATGCTTAGCCATCACCACTCTTGGACACCCAGGATTCGGTTACAATTCTGATTCTAAAGACAAACACTTCCCTCAGATATCAATGACACAGGAAGCACTCAGGTGGTTGCAAATGACACAACCACTGCTCATTTTAATGCCAAGGTAACAGCCACCACTCATGGACGCTCAGGACACAGCAATCTCTCAGATGGATACTAAGAATCTAATGACCATTCTTATGGACCTCAAGGATTCAGTCAAAACTCTGGGGGATGCGAAACACACCATCACTCATATATCAAAGAAACATCCATTACTCAGATGGATCCCAAGGAGAGTCACCACTCATGGTTGCCAAGATTTAGTCACTACTCAGTTGGCTATCAAGGAAAATGTTATCACCCCAATGGTGTTGGTAGTTTCCTTGGCATTCATCTAGCAGTCAGAAGCCAGGATAAAATTTAGTAGTCACATGGATGCAAAGGTCTGCCGCCACTCAGATGCATACCAAGGACTGTCACCACTCAAATAGATGCCAATTACACAACAATCGTGCAAATGGTTGACAAAGACATGCAATCAATCAGTTGGGTGACAAGGAAACACTCATCACTCAGATGAATGCCAAGGAAACTGCCAGCACCGAGATTCTTGTCAAGGTAAGAGCAATCACTTGGGTCATTTCTCCAGGAAGTAGCCATCATTCAAATGGACAACAAAGACAGTCAGTGACGCAGATGGATCAAACACATAAAAGCCAAGGCAAAATCCAGCTCTGACATGGATGCAAAGTTCTGGAACCACTCAGACGGACCCCAAGTCTCATGCACCACTCAAATAGATGCCATTAACACAGCAATCGCTCAGATGGATGCCAAGTGCAAGAAATCCGCCAGGTGGTTCACAGACAGCAATCATTCAGATGGATGTAAAAGAAAACTGCCATTGCTGAGATAGATTAAAAGGACCCAACCAACACTCGGATGGATACCAAGCACAGGCTATCACTCGGGTACTTCATAAAGAAACATCTATCACTCAGATGACTTCCAAGGAGTCATTATTTACATAGTTGCAATGAATTCAGTCACCACTCAGATCAAGGAGACCACCATTCCTCAGATGCTAAAGCATTCAATCAACAGAGTGACACTGAGGATTGAGTCACCAGTCACATTGATGCCAATGAAACATCAAATGCTCAAATCAATGCCAAAGATCAAGTTACAACTTGGATCTACAAGAACGAAATCACCACTCGGATGCCCAGGAAACCCCATCTCTCACATAGATGCTTAGCCATCACCACTCTTGGACACCCAGGATTCGGTTACAATTCTGATTCTAAAGACAAACACTTCCCTCAGATATCAATGACACAGGAAGCACTCAGGTGGTTGCAAATGACACAACCACTGCTCATTTTAATGCCAAGGTAACAGCCACCACTCATGGACGCTCAGGACACAGCAATCTCTCAGATGGATACTAAGAATCTAATGACCATTCTTATGGACCTCAAGGATTCAGTCAAAACTCTGGGGGATGCGAAGCACACCATCACTCATATATCAAAGAAACATCCATTACTCAGATGGATCCCAAGGAGAGTCACCACTCATAGTTGCCAAGATTTAGTCACTACTCAGTTGGCTATCAAGGAAAATGTTATCACCCCAATGGTGTTGGTAGTTTCCTTGGCATTCATCTAGCAGTCAGAAGCCAGGATAAAATTTAGTCGTCACATGGATGCAAAGGTCTGCCGCCACTCAGATGCATACCAAGGACTGTCACCACTCAAATAGATGCCAATTACACAACAATCGTGCAAATGGTTGACAAAGACATGCAATCAATCAGTTGGGTGACAAGGAAACACTCATCACTCAGATGAATGCCAAGGAAACTGCCAGCACCGAGATTCTTGTCAAGGTAAGAGCAATCACTTGGGTCATTTCTCCAGGAAGTAGCCATCATTCAAATGGACAACAAAGACAGTCAGTGACGCAGATGGATCAAACACATAAAAGCCAAGGCAAAATCCAGCTCTGACATGGATGCAAAGTTCTGGAACCACTCAGACGGACCCCAAGTCTCATGCACCACTCAAATAGATGCCATTAACACAGCAATCGCTCAGATGGATGCCAAGTGCAAGAAATCCGCCAGGTGGTTCACAGACAGCAATCATTCAGATGGATGTAAAAGAAAACTGCCATTGCTGAGATAGATTAAAAGGACCCAACCAACACTCGGATGGATACCAAGCACAGGCTATCACTCGGGTACTTCATAAAGAAACATCTATCACTCAGATGACTTCCAAGGAGTCATTATTTACATAGTTGCAATGAATTCAGTCACCACTCAGATCAAGGAGACCACCATTCCTCAGATGCTAAAGCATTCAATCAACAGAGTGACACTGAGGATTGAGTCACCAGTCACATTGATGCCAATGAAACATCAAATGCTCAAATCAATGCCAAAGATCAAGTTACAACTTGGATCTACAAGAACGAAATCACCACTCGGATGCCCAGGAAACCCCATCTCTCACATAGATGCTTAGCCATCACCACTCTTGGACACCCAGGATTCGGTTACAATTCTGATTCTAAAGACAAACACTTCCCTCAGATATCAATGACACAGGAAGCACTCAGGTGGTTGCAAATGACACAACCACTGCTCATTTTAATGCCAAGGTAACAGCCACCACTCATGGACGCTCAGGACACAGCAATCTCTCAGATGGATACTAAGAATCTAATGACCATTCTTATGGACCTCAAGGATTCAGTCAAAACTCTGGGGGATGCGAAACACACCATCACTCATATATCAAAGAAACATCCATTACTCAGATGGATCCCAAGGAGAGTCACCACTCATGGTTGCCAAGATTTAGTCACTACTCAGTTGGCTATCAAGGAAAATGTTATCACCCCAATGGTGTTGGTAGTTTCCTTGGCATTCATCTAGCAGTCAGAAGCCAGGATAAAATTTAGTAGTCACATGGATGCAAAGGTCTGCCGCCACTCAGATGCATACCAAGGACTGTCACCACTCAAATAGATGCCAATTACACAACAATCGTGCAAATGGTTGACAAAGACATGCAATCAATCAGTTGGGTGACAAGGAAACACTCATCACTCAGATGAATGCCAAGGAAACTGCCAGCACCGAGATTCTTGTCAAGGTAAGAGCAATCACTTGGGTCATTTCTCCAGGAAGTAGCCATCATTCAAATGGACAACAAAGACAGTCAGTGACGCAGATGGATCAAACACATAAAAGCCAAGGCAAAATCCAGCTCTGACATGGATGCAAAGTTCTGGAACCACTCAGACGGACCCCAAGTCTCATGCACCACTCAAATAGATGCCATTAACACAGCAATCGCTCAGATGGATGCCAAGTGCAAGAAATCCGCCAGGTGGTTCACAGACAGCAATCATTCAGATGGATGTAAAAGAAAACTGCCATTGCTGAGATAGATTAAAAGGACCCAACCAACACTCGGATGGATACCAAGCACAGGCTATCACTCGGGTACTTCATAAAGAAACATCTATCACTCAGATGACTTCCAAGGAGTCATTATTTACATAGTTGCAATGAATTCAGTCACCACTCAGATCAAGGAGACCACCATTCCTCAGATGCTAAAGCATTCAATCAACAGAGTGACACTGAGGATTGAGTCACCAGTCACATTGATGCCAATGAAACATCAAATGCTCAAATCAATGCCAAAGATCAAGTTACAACTTGGATCTACAAGAACGAAATCACCACTCGGATGCCCAGGAAACCCCATCTCTCACATAGATGCTTAGCCATCACCACTCTTGGTCACCCAGGATTCGGTTACAATTCTGATTCTAAAGACAAACACTTCCCTCAGATATCAATGACACAGGAAGCACTCAGGTGGTTGCAAATGACACAACCACTGCTCATTTTAATGCCAAGGTAACAGCCACCACTCATGGACGCTCAGGACACAGCAATCTCTCAGATGGATACTAAGAATCTAATGACCATTCTTATGGACCTCAAGGATTCAGTCAAAACTCTGGGGGATGCGAAGCACACCATCACTCATATATCAAAGAAACATCCATTACTCAGATGGATCCCAAGGAGAGTCACCACTCATAGTTGCCAAGATTTAGTCACTACTCAGTTGGCTATCAAGGAAAATGTTATCACCCCAATGGTGTTGGTAGTTTCCTTGGCATTCATCTAGCAGTCAGAAGCCAGGATAAAATTTAGTCGTCACATGGATGCAAAGGTCTGCCGCCACTCAGATGCATACCAAGGACTGTCACCACTCAAATAGATGCCAATTACACAACAATCGTGCAAATGGTTGACAAAGACATGCAATCAATCAGTTGGGTGACAAGGAAACACTCATCACTCAGATGAATGCCAAGGAAACTGCCAGCACCGAGATTCTTGTCAAGGTAAGAGCAATCACTTGGGTCATTTCTCCAGGAAGTAGCCATCATTCAAATGGACAACAAAGACAGTCAGTGACGCAGATGGATCAAACACATAAAAGCCAAGGCAAAATCCAGCTCTGACATGGATGCAAAGTTCTGGAACCACTCAGACGGACCCCAAGTCTCATGCACCACTCAAATAGATGCCATTAACACAGCAATCGCTCAGATGGATGCCAAGTGCAAGAAATCCGCCAGGTGGTTCACAGACAGCAATCATTCAGATGGATGTAAAAGAAAACTGCCATTGCTGAGATAGATTAAAAGGACCCAACCAACACTCGGATGGATACCAAGCACAGGCTATCACTCGGGTACTTCATAAAGAAACATCTATCACTCAGATGACTTCCAAGGAGTCATTATTTACATAGTTGCAATGAATTCAGTCACCACTCAGATCAAGGAGACCACCATTCCTCAGATGCTAAAGCATTCAATCAACAGAGTGACACTGAGGATTGAGTCACCAGTCACATTGATGCCAATGAAACATCAAATGCTCAAATCAATGCCAAAGATCAAGTTACAACTTGGATCTACAAGAACGAAATCACCACTCGGATGCCCAGGAAACCCCATCTCTCACATAGATGCTTAGCCATCACCACTCTTGGACACCCAGGATTCGGTTACAATTCTGATTCTAAAGACAAACACTTCCCTCAGATATCAATGACACAGGAAGCACTCAGGTGGTTGCAAATGACACAACCACTGCTCATTTTAATGCCAAGGTAACAGCCACCACTCATGGACGCTCAGGACACAGCAATCTCTCAGATGGATACTAAGAATCTAATGACCATTCTTATGGACCTCAAGGATTCAGTCAAAACTCTGGGGGATGCGAAACACACCATCACTCATATATCAAAGAAACATCCATTACTCAGATGGATCCCAAGGAGAGTCACCACTCATGGTTGCCAAGATTTAGTCACTACTCAGTTGGCTATCAAGGAAAATGTTATCACCCCAATGGTGTTGGTAGTTTCCTTGGCATTCATCTAGCAGTCAGAAGCCAGGATAAAATTTAGTAGTCACATGGATGCAAAGGTCTGCCGCCACTCAGATGCATACCAAGGACTGTCACCACTCAAATAGATGCCAATTACACAACAATCGTGCAAATGGTTGACAAAGACATGCAATCAATCAGTTGGGTGACAAGGAAACACTCATCACTCAGATGAATGCCAAGGAAACTGCCAGCACCGAGATTCTTGTCAAGGTAAGAGCAATCACTTGGGTCATTTCTCCAGGAAGTAGCCATCATTCAAATGGACAACAAAGACAGTCAGTGACGCAGATGGATCAAACACATAAAAGCCAAGGCAAAATCCAGCTCTGACATGGATGCAAAGTTCTGAAACCACTCAGACGGACCCCAAGTCTCATGCACCACTCAAATAGATGCCATTAACACAGCAATCGCTCAGATGGATGCCAAGTGCAAGAAATCCGTCAGGTGGTTCACAGACAGCAATCATTCAGATGGATGTAAAAGAAAACTGCCATTGCTGAGATAGATTAAAAGGACCCAACCAACACTCGGATGGATACCAAGCACAGGCTATCACTCGGGTACTTCATAAAGAAACATCTATCACTCAGATGACTTCCAAGGAGTCATTATTTACATAGTTGCAATGAATTCAGTCACCACTCAGATCAAGGAGACCACCATTCCTCAGATGCTAAAGCATTCAATCAACAGAGTGACACTGAGGATTGAGTCACCAGTCACATTGATGCCAATGAAACATCAAATGCTCAAATCAATGCCAAAGATCAAGTTACAACTTGGATCTACAAGAACGAAATCACCACTCGGATGCCCAGGAAACCCCATCTCTCACATAGATGCTTAGCCATCACCACTCTTGGACACCCAGGATTCGGTTACAATTCTGATTCTAAAGACAAACACTTCCCTCAGATATCAATGACACAGGAAGCACTCAGGTGGTTGCAAATGACACAACCACTGCTCATTTTAATGCCAAGGTAACAGCCACCACTCATGGACGCTCAGGACACAGCAATCTCTCAGATGGATACTAAGAATCTAATGACCATTCTTATGGACCTCAAGGATTCAGTCAAAACTCTGGGGGATGCGAAGCACACCATCACTCATATATCAAAGAAACATCCATTACTCAGATGGATCCCAAGGAGAGTCACCACTCATGGTTGCCAAGATTTAGTCACTACTCAGTTGGCTATCAAGGAAAATGTTATCACCCCAATGGTGTTGGTAGTTTCCTTGGCATTCATCTAGCAGTCAGAAGCCAGGATAAAATTTAGTAGTCACATGGATGCAAAGGTCTGCCGCCACTCAGATGCATACCAAGGACTGTCACCACTCAAATAGATGGCAATTACACAACAATCGTGCAAATGGTTGACAAAGACATGCAATCAATCAGTTGGGTGACAAGGAAACACTCATCACTCAGATGAATGCCAAGGAAACTGCCAGCACCGAGATTCTTGTCAAGGTAAGAGCAATCACTTGGGTCATTTCTCCAGGAAGTAGCCATCATTCAAATGGACAACAAAGACAGTCAGTGATGCAGATGGATCAAACACATAAAAGCCAAGGCAAAATCCAGCTCTGACATGGATGCAAAGTTCTGGAACCACTCAGACGGACCCCAAGTCTCATGCACCACTCAAATAGATGCCATTAACACAGCAATCGCTCAGATGGATGCCAAGTGCAAGAAATCCGCCAGGTGGTTCACAGACAGCAATCATTCAGATGGATGTAAAAGAAAACTGCCATTGCTGAGATAGATTAAAAGGACCCAACCAACACTCGGATGGATACCAAGCACAGGCTATCACTCGAGTACTTCATAAAGAAACATCTATCACTCAGATGACTTCCAAGGAGTCATTATTTACATAGTTGCAATGAATTCAGTCACCACTCAGATCAAGGAGACCACCATTCCTCAGATGCTAAAGCATTCAATCAACAGAGTGACACTGAGGATTGAGTCACCAGTCACATTGATGCCAATGAAACATCAAATGCTCAAATCAATGCCAAAGATCAAGTTACAACTTGGATCTACAAGAACGAAATCACCACTCGGATGCCCAGGAAACCCCATCTCTCACATAGATGCTTAGCCATCACCACTCTTGGACACCCAGGATTCGGTTACAATTCTGATTCTAAAGACAAACACTTCCCTCAGATATCAATGACACAGGAAGCACTCAGGTGGTTGCAAATGACACAACCACTGCTCATTTTAATGCCAAGGTAACAGCCACCACTCATGGACGCTCAGGACACAGCAATCTCTCAGATGGATACTAAGAATCTAATGACCATTCTTATGGACCTCAAGGATTCAGTCAAAACTCTGGGGGATGCGAAGCACACCATCACTCATATATCAAAGAAACATCCATTACTCAGATGGATCCCAAGGAGAGTCACCACTCATGGTTGCCAAGATTTAGTCACTACTCAGTTGGCTATCAAGGAAAATGTTATCACCCCAATGGTGTTGGTAGTTTCCTTGGCATTCATCTAGCAGTCAGAAGCCAGGATAAAATTTAGTAGTCACATGGATGCAAAGGTCTGCCGCCACTCAGATGCATACCAAGGACTGTCACCACTCAAATAGATGCCAATTACACAACAATCGTGCAAATGGTTGACAAAGACATGCAATCAATCAGTTGGGTGACAAGGAAACACTCATCACTCAGATGAATGCCAAGGAAACTGCCAGCACTGAGATTCTTGTCAAGGTAAGAGCAATCACTTGGGTCATTTCTCCAGGAAGTAGCCATCATTCAAATGGACAACAAAGACAGTCAGTGACGCAGATGGATCAAACACATAAAAGCCAAGGCAAAATCCAGCTCTGACATGGATGCAAAGTTCTGGAACCACTCAGACGGACCCCAAGTCTCATGCACCACTCAAATAGATGCCATTAACACAGCAATCGCTCAGATGGATGCCAAGTGCAAGAAATCCGCCAGGTGGTTCACAGACAGCAATCATTCAGATGGATGTAAAAGAAAACTGCCATTGCTGAGATAGATTAAAAGGACCCAACCAACACTCGGATGGATACCAAGCACAGGCTATCACTCGAGTACTTCATAAAGAAACATCTATCACTCAGATGACTTCCAAGGAGTCATTATTTACATAGTTGCAATGAATTCAGTCACCACTCAGATCAAGGAGACCACCATTCCTCAGATGCTAAAGCATTCAATCAACAGAGTGACACTGAGGATTGAGTCACCAGTCACATTGATGCCAATGAAACATCAAATGCTCAAATCAATGCCAAAGATCAAGTTACAACTTGGATCTACAAGAACGAAATCACCACTCGGATGCCCAGGAAACCCCATCTCTCACATAGATGCTTAGCCATCACCACTCTTGGACACCCAGGATTCGGTTACAATTCTGATTCTAAAGACAAACACTTCCCTCAGATATCAATGACACAGGAAGCACTCAGGTGGTTGCAAATGACACAGCCACTGCTCATTTTAATGCCAAGGTAACAGCCACCACTCATGGACGCTCAGGACACAGCAATCTCTCAGATGGATACTAAGAATCTAATGACCATTTTTATGGACCTCAAGGATTCAGTCAAAACTCTGGGGGATGCGAAACACACCATCACTCATATATCAAAGAAACATCCATTACTCAGATGGATCCCAAGGAGAGTCACCACTCATGGTTGCCAAGATTTAGTCACTACTCAGTTGGCTATCAAGGAAAATGTTATCACCCCAATGGTGTTGGTAGTTTCCTTGGCATTCATCTAGCAGTCAGAAGCCAGGATAAAATTTAGTAGTCACATGGATGCAAAGGTCTGCCGCCACTCAGATGCATACCAAGGACTGTCACCACTCAAATAGATGCCAATTACACAACAATCGTGCAAATGGTTGACAAAGACATGCAATCAATCAGTTGGGTGACAAGGAAACACTCATCACTCAGATGAATGCCAAGGAAACTGCCAGCACCGAGATTCTTGTCAAGGTAAGAGCAATCACTTGGGTCATTTCTCCAGGAAGTAGCCATCATTCAAATGGACAACAAAGACAGTCAGTGACGCAGATGGATCAAACACATAAAAGCCAAGGCAAAATCCAGCTCTGACATGGATGCAAAGTTCTGGAACCACTCAGACGGACCCCAAGTCTCATGCACCACTCAAATAGATGCCATTAACACAGCAATCGCTCAGATGGATGCCAAGTGCAAGAAATCCGCCAGGTGGTTCACAGACAGCAATCATTCAGATGGATGTAAAAGAAAACTGCCATTGCTGAGATAGATTAAAAGGACCCAACCAACACTCGGATGGATACCAAGCACAGGCTATCACTCGGGTACTTCATAAAGAAACATCTATCACTCAGATGACTTCCAAGGAGTCATTATTTACATAGTTGCAATGAATTCAGTCACCACTCAGATCAAGGAGACCACCATTCCTCAGATGCTAAAGCATTCAATCAACAGAGTGACACTGAGGATTGAGTCACCAGTCACATTGATGCCAATGAAACATCAAATGCTCAAATCAATGCCAAAGATCAAGTTACAACTTGGATCTACAAGAACGAAATCACCACTCGGATGCCCAGGAAACCCCATCTCTCACATAGATGCTTAGCCATCACCACTCTTGGACACCCAGGATTCGGTTACAATTCTGATTCTAAAGACAAACACTTCCCTCAGATATCAATGACACAGGAAGCACTCAGGTGGTTGCAAATGACACAACCACTGCTCATTTTAATGCCAAGGTAACAGCCACCACTCATGGACGCTCAGGACACAGCAATCTCTCAGATGGATACTAAGAATCTAATGACCATTCTTATGGACCTCAAGGATTCAGTCAAAACTCTGGGGGATGCGAAACACACCATCACTCATATATCAAAGAAACATCCATTACTCAGATGGATCCCAAGGAGAGTCACCACTCATGGTTGCCAAGATTTAGTCACTACTCAGTTGGCTATCAAGGAAAATGTTATCACCCCAATGGTGTTGGTAGTTTCCTTGGCATTCATCTAGCAGTCAGAAGCCAGGATAAAATTTAGTAGTCACATGGATGCAAAGGTCTGCCGCCACTCAGATGCATACCAAGGACTGTCACCACTCAAATAGATGCCAATTACACAACAATCGTGCAAATGGTTGACAAAGACATGCAATCAATCAGTTGGGTGACAAGGAAACACTCATCACTCAGATGAATGCCAAGGAAACTGCCAGCACCGAGATTCTTGTCAAGGTAAGAGCAATCACTTGGGTCATTTCTCCAGGAAGTAGCCATCATTCAAATGGACAACAAAGACAGTCAGTGACGCAGATGGATCAAACACATAAAAGCCAAGGCAAAATCCAGCTCTGACATGGATGCAAAGTTCTGGAACCACTCAGACGGACCCCAAGTCTCATGCACCACTCAAATAGATGCCATTAACACAGCAATCGCTCAGATGGATGCCAAGTGCAAGAAATCCGCCAGGTGGTTCACAGACAGCAATCATTCAGATGGATGTAAAAGAAAACTGCCATTGCTGAGATAGATTAAAAGGACCAAACCAACACTCGGATGGATACCAAGCACAGGCTATCACTCGGGTACTTCATAAAGAAACATCTATCACTCAGATGACTTCCAAGGAGTCATTATTTACATAGTTGCAATGAATTCAGTCACCACTCAGATCAAGGAGACCACCATTCCTCAGATGCTAAAGCATTCAATCAACAGAGTGACACTGAGGATTGAGTCACCAGTCACATTGATGCCAATGAAACATCAAATGCTCAAATCAATGCCAAAGATCAAGTTACAACTTGGATCTACAAGAACGAAATCACCACTCTGATGCCCAGGAAACCCCATCTCTCACATAGATGCTTAGCCATCACCACTCTTGGACACCCAGGATTCGGTTACAATTCTGATTCTAAAGACAAACACTTCCCTCAGATATCAATGACACAGGAAGCACTCAGGTGGTTGCAAATGACACAACCACTGCTCATTTTAATGCCAAGGTAACAGCCACCACTCATGGACGCTCAGGACACAGCAATCTCTCAGATGGATACTAAGAATCTAATGACCATTCTTATGGACCTCAAGGATTCAGTCAAAACTCTGGGGGATGCGAAGCACACCATCACTCATATATCAAAGAAACATCCATTACTCAGATGGATCCCAAGGAGAGTCACCACTCATGGTTGCCAAGATTTAGTCACTACTCAGTTGGCTATCAAGGAAAATGTTATCACCCCAATGGTGTTGGTAGTTTCCTTGGCATTCATCTAGCAGTCAGAAGCCAGGATAAAATTTAGTAGTCACATGGATGCAAAGGTCTGCCGCCACTCAGATGCATACCAAGGACTGTCACCACTCAAATAGATGCCAATTACACAACAATCGTGCAAATGGTTGACAAAGACATGCAATCAATCAGTTGGGTGACAAGGAAACACTCATCACTCAGATGAATGCCAAGGAGACTGCCAGCACCGAGATTCTGGTCAAGGTAAGAGCAATCACTTGGGTCATTTCTCCAGGAAGTAGCCATCATTCAAATGGACAACAAAGACAGTCAGTGACGCAGATGGATCAAACACATAAAAGCCAAGGCAAAATCCAGCTCTGACATGGATGCAAAGTTCTGGAACCACTCAGACGGACCCCAAGTCTCATGCACCACTCAAATAGATGCCATTAACACAGCAATCGCTCAGATGGATGCCAAGTGCAAGAAATCCGCCAGGTGGTTCACAGACAGCAATCATTCAGATGGATGTAAAAGAAAACTGCCATTGCTGAGATAGATTAAAAGGACCCAACCAACACTCGGATGGATACCAAGCACAGGCTATCACTCGGGTACTTCATAAAGAAACATCTATCACTCAGATGACTTCCAAGGAGTCATTATTTACATAGTTGCAATGAATTCAGTCACCACTCAGATCAAGGAGACCACCATTCCTCAGATGCTAAAGCATTCAATCAACAGAGTGACACTGAGGATTGAGTCACCAGTCACATTGATGCCAATGAAACATCAAATGCTCAAATCAATGCCAAAGATCAAGTTACAACTTGGATCTACAAGAACGAAATCACCACTCGGATGCCCAGGAAACCCCATCTCTCACATAGATGCTTAGCCATCACCACTCTTGGACACCCAGGATTCGGTTACAATTCTGATTCTAAAGACAAACACTTCCCTCAGATATCAATGACACAGGAAGCACTCAGGTGGTTGCAAATGACACAACCACTGCTCATTTTAATGCCAAGGTAACAGCCACCACTCATGGACGCTCAGGACACAGCAATCTCTCAGATGGATACTAAGAATCTAATGACCATTCTTATGGACCTCAAGGATTCAGTCAAAACTCTGGGGGATGCGAAGCACACCATCACTCATATATCAAAGAAACATCCATTACTCAGATGGATCCCAAGGAGAGTCACCACTCATGGTTGCCAAGATTTAGTCACTACTCAGTTGGCTATCAAGGAAAATGTTATCACCCCAATGGTGTTGGTAGTTTCCTTGGCATTCATCTAGCAGTCAGAAGCCAGGATAAAATTTAGTAGTCACATGGATGCAAAGGTCTGCCGCCACTCAGATGCATACCAAGGACTGTCACCACTCAAATAGATGCCAATTACACAACAATCGTGCAAATGGTTGACAAGGACATGCAATCAATCAGTTGGGTGACAAGGAAACACTCATCACTCAGATGAATGCCAAGGAAACTGCCAGCACCGAGATTCTTGTCAAGGTAAGAGCAATCACTTGGGTCATTTCTCCAGGAAGTAGCCATCATTCAAATGGACAACAAAGACACAGTCAGTGACGCAGATGGATCAGACATAAAAGCCAAGACAAAATCCAGCTCTGACATGGATGCAAAGTTCTGGAACCACTCAGACGGACCCCAAGTCTCATGCACCACTCAAATAGATGCCATTAACACAGCAATCGCTCAGATGGATGCCAAGTGCAAGAAATCCGCCAGGTGGTTCACAGACAGCAATCATTCAGATGGATGTAAAAGAAAACTGCCATTGCTGAGATAGATTAAAAGGACCCAACCAACACTCAGATGGATACCAAGCACAGGCTATCACTCAGGTACTTCATAAAGAAACATCTATCACTCAGATGACTTCCAAGGAGTTATTATTTACATAGTTGCAATGAATTCAGTCACCACTCAGATCAAGGAGACCACCATTCCTCAGATGCTAAAGCATTCAATCAACAGAGTGACACTGAGGATTGAGTCACCAGTCACATTGATGCCAATGAAACATCAAATCCTCAAATCAATGCCAAAGATCAAGTTACAACTTGGATCTACAAGAACGCAATCACCACTCGGATGCCCAGGAAACCCCATCTCTCACATAGATGCTTAGCCATCACCACTCTTGGACACCCAGGATTCAGTTACAACTCTGATGCTAAAGACAAACACTTCCCTCAGATATCAATGACACAGGAAGCACTCAGGTGGTTGCAAATGACACAGCCACTGCTCATTTTAATGCCAAGGTAACAACTACCACTCATGGACGCTCAGGACACAGCAATCTCTCAGATGGATACTAAGAATCTAATGACCAGTCTTATGGACCTCAAGGATTCAGTCAAAACTCTGGGGGATGCGAAGCACACCATCACTCATATATCAAAGAAACATCCATTACTCAGATGGATCCCAAGGAGAGTCACCACTCATGGTTGCCAAGATTTAGTCACTACTCAGTTGGCTATCAAGGAAAATGTTATCACCCCGATGGTGTTGGTAGTTTCCTTGGCATTCATCTAGCAGTCAGAAGCCAGGATAAAATTTAGTAGTCACATGGATGCAAAGGTCTGCCGCCACTCAGATGCATACCAAGGACTGTCACCACTCAAATAGATGCCAATTACACAACAATCGTGCAAATGGTTGACAAGGACATGCAATCAATCAGTTGGGTGACAAGGAAACACTCATCACTCAGATGAATGCCAAGGAAACTGCCAGCACCGAGATTCTTGTCAAGGTAAGAGCAATCACTTGGGTCATTTCTCCAGGAAGTAGCCATCATTCAAATGGACAACAAAGACAGTCAGTGATGCAGATGGATCAAACACATAAAAGCCAAGGCAAAATCCAGCTCTGACATGGATGCAAAGTTCTGGAACCACTCAGACGGACCCCAAGTCTCATGCACCACTCAAATAGATGCCATTAACACAGCAATCGCTCAGATGGATGCCAAGTGCAAGAAATCCGCCAGGTGGTTCACAGACAGCAATCATTCAGATGGATGTAAAAGAAAACTGCCATTGCTGAGATAGATTAAAAGGACCCAACCAACACTCGGATGGATACCAAGCACAGGCTATCACTCAGGTACTTCATAAAGAAACATCTATCACTCAGATGACTTCCAAGGAGTTATTATTTACATAGTTGCAAAGAATTCAGTCACCACTCAGATCAAGGAGACCACCATTCCTCAGATGCTAAAGCATTCAATCAACAGAGTGACACTGAGGATTGAGTCACCAGTCACATTGATGCCAATGAAACATCAAATGCTCAAATCAATGCCAAAGATCGAGTTACAACTTGGATCTACAAGAACGAAATCACCACTCGGATGCCCAGGAAAGCCCATCTCTCACATAGATGCTTAGCCATCACCACTCTTGGACACTCAGGATTCAGTTACAACTCTGATGCTAAAGACAAACACTTCCCTCAGATATCAATGACACAGGAAGCACTCAGGTGGTTGCAAATGACACAACCACTGCTCATTTTAATGCCAAGGTAACAGCCACCACTCATGGACGCTCAGGACACAGCAATCTCTCAGATGGATACTAAGAATCTAATGACCATTCTTATGGACCTCAAGGATTCAGTCAAAACTCCGGGGGATGCGAAGCACACCATCACTCCTATATCAAAGAAACATCCATTACTCAGATGGATCCCAAGGAGAGTCACCACTCATGGTTGCCAAGATTTAGTCACTACTCAGTTGGCTATCAAGGAAAATGTTATCACCCCAATGGTGTTGGTAGTTTCCTTGGCATTCATCTAGCAGTCAGAAGCCAGGATAAAATTTAGTAGTCACATGGATGCAAAGGTCTGCCGCCACTCAGATGCATACCAAGGACTGTCACCACTCAAATAGATGCCAATTACACAACAATCGTGCAAATGGTTGACAAGGACATGCAATCAATCAGTTGGGTGACAAGGAAACACTCATCACTCAGATGAATGCCAAGGAAACTGCCAGCACCGAGATTCTTGTCAAGGTAAGAGCAATCACTTGGGTCATTTCTCCAGGAAGTAGCCATCATTCAAATGGACAACAAAGACAGTCAGTGATGCAGATGGATCAAACACATAAAAGCCAAGGCAAAATCCAGCTCTGACATGGATGCAAAGTTCTGGAACCACTCAGACGGACCCCAAGTCTCATGCACCACTCAAATAGATGCCATTAACACAGCAATCGCTCAGATGGATGCCAAGTGCAAGAAATCCGCCAGGTGGTTCACAGACAGCAATCATTCAGATGGATGTAAAAGAAAACTGCCATTGCTGAGATAGATTAAAAGGACCCAACCAACACTCGGATGGATACCAAGCACAGGCTATCACTCAGGTACTTCATAAAGAAACATCTATCACTCAGATGACTTCCAAGGAGTTATTATTTACATAGTTGCAAAGAATTCAGTCACCACTCAGATCAAGGAGACCACCATTCCTCAGATGCTAAAGCATTCAATCAACAGAGTGACACTGAGGATTGAGTCACCAGTCACATTGATGCCAATGAAACATCAAATGCTCAAATCAATGCCAAAGATCGAGTTACAACTTGGATCTACAAGAACGAAATCACCACTCGGATGCCCAGGAAACCCCATCTCTCACATAGATGCTTAGCCATCACCACTCTTGGACACCCAGGATTCAGTTACAACTCTGATGCTAAAGACAAACACTTCCCTCAGATATCAATGACACAGGAAGCACTCAGGTGGTTGCAAATGACACAGCCACTGCTCATTTTAATGCCAAGGTAACAACTACCACTCATGGACGCTCAGGACACAGCAATCTCTCAGATGGATACTAAGAATCTAATGACCATTCTTATGGACCTCAAGGATTCATTCAAAACTCTGGGGGATGCGAAACACGCCATCACTCATATATCAAAGAAACATCCATTACTCAGATGGATCCCAAGGAGAGTCACCACTCATGGTTGCCAAGATTTAGTCACTACTCAGTTGGCTATCAAGGAAAATGTTATCACCCCGATGGTGTTGGTAGTTTCCTTGGCATTCATCTAGCAGTCAGAAGCCAGGATAAAATTTAGTAGTCACATGGATGCAAAGGTCTGCTGCCACTCAGATGCATACCAAGGACTGTCACCACTCAAATAGATGCCAATTACACAACAATCGTGCAAATGGTTGACAAAGACATGCAATCAATCAGTTGGGCGACAAGGAAACACTCATCACTCAGATGAATGCCAAGGAAACTGCCAGCACCGAGATTCTTGTCAAGGTAAGAGCAATCACTTGGGTCATTTCTCCAGGAAGTAGCCATCATTCAAATGGACAACAAAGACAGTCAGTGATGCAGATGGATCAAACACATAAAAGCCAAGGCAAAATCCAGCTCTGACATGGATGCAAAGTTCTGGAACCACTCAGACGGACCCCAAGTCTCATGCACCACTCAAATAGATGCCATTAACACAGCAATCGCTCAGATGGATGCCAAGTGCAAGAAATCCGCCAGGTGGTTCACAGACAGCAATCATTCAGATGGATGTAAAAGAAAACTGCCATTGCTGAGATAGATTAAAAGGACCAAACCAACACTCGGATGGATACCAAGCACAGGCTATCACTCGGGTACTTCATAAAGAAACATCTATCACTCAGATGACTTCCAAGGAGTCATTATTTACATAGTTGCAATGAATTCAGTCACCACTCAGATCAAGGAGACCACCATTCCTCAGATGCTAAAGCATTCAATCAACAGAGTGACACTGAGGATTGAGTCACCAGTCACATTGATGCCAATGAAACATCAAATGCTCAAATCAATGCCAAAGATCAAGTTACAACTTGGATCTACAAGAACGAAATCACCACTCTGATGCCCAGGAAACCCCATCTCTCACATAGATGCTTAGCCATCACCACTCTTGGACACCCAGGATTCGGTTACAATTCTGATTCTAAAGACAAACACTTCCCTCAGATATCAATGACACAGGAAGCACTCAGGTGGTTGCAAATGACACAACCACTGCTCATTTTAATGCCAAGGTAACAGCCACCACTCATGGACGCTCAGGACACAGCAATCTCTCAGATGGATACTAAGAATCTAATGACCATTCTTATGGACCTCAAGGATTCAGTCAAAACTCTGGGGGATGCGAAGCACACCATCACTCATATATCAAAGAAACATCCATTACTCAGATGGATCCCAAGGAGAGTCACCACTCATGGTTGCCAAGATTTAGTCACTACTCAGTTGGCTATCAAGGAAAATGTTATCACCCCAATGGTGTTGGTAGTTTCCTTGGCATTCATCTAGCAGTCAGAAGCCAGGATAAAATTTAGTAGTCACATGGATGCAAAGGTCTGCCGCCACTCAGATGCATACCAAGGACTGTCACCACTCAAATAGATGCCAATTACACAACAATCGTGCAAATGGTTGACAAAGACATGCAATCAATCAGTTGGGTGACAAGGAAACACTCATCACTCAGATGAATGCCAAGGAGACTGCCAGCACCGAGATTCTGGTCAAGGTAAGAGCAATCACTTGGGTCATTTCTCCAGGAAGTAGCCATCATTCAAATGGACAACAAAGACAGTCAGTGACGCAGATGGATCAAACACATAAAAGCCAAGGCAAAATCCAGCTCTGACATGGATGCAAAGTTCTGGAACCACTCAGACGGACCCCAAGTCTCATGCACCACTCAAATAGATGCCATTAACACAGCAATCGCTCAGATGGATGCCAAGTGCAAGAAATCCGCCAGGTGGTTCACAGACAGCAATCATTCAGATGGATGTAAAAGAAAACTGCCATTGCTGAGATAGATTAAAAGGACCCAACCAACACTCGGATGGATACCAAGCACAGGCTATCACTCGGGTACTTCATAAAGAAACATCTATCACTCAGATGACTTCCAAGGAGTCATTATTTACATAGTTGCAATGAATTCAGTCACCACTCAGATCAAGGAGACCACCATTCCTCAGATGCTAAAGCATTCAATCAACAGAGTGACACTGAGGATTGAGTCACCAGTCACATTGATGCCAATGAAACATCAAATGCTCAAATCAATGCCAAAGATCAAGTTACAACTTGGATCTACAAGAACGAAATCACCACTCGGATGCCCAGGAAACCCCATCTCTCACATAGATGCTTAGCCATCACCACTCTTGGACACCCAGGATTCGGTTACAATTCTGATTCTAAAGACAAACACTTCCCTCAGATATCAATGACACAGGAAGCACTCAGGTGGTTGCAAATGACACAACCACTGCTCATTTTAATGCCAAGGTAACAGCCACCACTCATGGACGCTCAGGACACAGCAATCTCTCAGATGGATACTAAGAATCTAATGACCATTCTTATGGACCTCAAGGATTCAGTCAAAACTCTGGGGGATGCGAAGCACACCATCACTCATATATCAAAGAAACATCCATTACTCAGATGGATCCCAAGGAGAGTCACCACTCATGGTTGCCAAGATTTAGTCACTACTCAGTTGGCTATCAAGGAAAATGTTATCACCCCAATGGTGTTGGTAGTTTCCTTGGCATTCATCTAGCAGTCAGAAGCCAGGATAAAATTTAGTAGTCACATGGATGCAAAGGTCTGCCGCCACTCAGATGCATACCAAGGACTGTCACCACTCAAATAGATGCCAATTACACAACAATCGTGCAAATGGTTGACAAGGACATGCAATCAATCAGTTGGGTGACAAGGAAACACTCATCACTCAGATGAATGCCAAGGAAACTGCCAGCACCGAGATTCTTGTCAAGGTAAGAGCAATCACTTGGGTCATTTCTCCAGGAAGTAGCCATCATTCAAATGGACAACAAAGACACAGTCAGTGACGCAGATGGATCAGACATAAAAGCCAAGACAAAATCCAGCTCTGACATGGATGCAAAGTTCTGGAACCACTCAGACGGACCCCAAGTCTCATGCACCACTCAAATAGATGCCATTAACACAGCAATCGCTCAGATGGATGCCAAGTGCAAGAAATCCGCCAGGTGGTTCACAGACAGCAATCATTCAGATGGATGTAAAAGAAAACTGCCATTGCTGAGATAGATTAAAAGGACCCAACCAACACTCAGATGGATACCAAGCACAGGCTATCACTCAGGTACTTCATAAAGAAACATCTATCACTCAGATGACTTCCAAGGAGTTATTATTTACATAGTTGCAATGAATTCAGTCACCACTCAGATCAAGGAGACCACCATTCCTCAGATGCTAAAGCATTCAATCAACAGAGTGACACTGAGGATTGAGTCACCAGTCACATTGATGCCAATGAAACATCAAATCCTCAAATCAATGCCAAAGATCAAGTTACAACTTGGATCTACAAGAACGCAATCACCACTCGGATGCCCAGGAAACCCCATCTCTCACATAGATGCTTAGCCATCACCACTCTTGGACACCCAGGATTCAGTTACAACTCTGATGCTAAAGACAAACACTTCCCTCAGATATCAATGACACAGGAAGCACTCAGGTGGTTGCAAATGACACAGCCACTGCTCATTTTAATGCCAAGGTAACAACTACCACTCATGGACGCTCAGGACACAGCAATCTCTCAGATGGATACTAAGAATCTAATGACCAGTCTTATGGACCTCAAGGATTCAGTCAAAACTCTGGGGGATGCGAAGCACACCATCACTCATATATCAAAGAAACATCCATTACTCAGATGGATCCCAAGGAGAGTCACCACTCATGGTTGCCAAGATTTAGTCACTACTCAGTTGGCTATCAAGGAAAATGTTATCACCCCGATGGTGTTGGTAGTTTCCTTGGCATTCATCTAGCAGTCAGAAGCCAGGATAAAATTTAGTAGTCACATGGATGCAAAGGTCTGCCGCCACTCAGATGCATACCAAGGACTGTCACCACTCAAATAGATGCCAATTACACAACAATCGTGCAAATGGTTGACAAGGACATGCAATCAATCAGTTGGGTGACAAGGAAACACTCATCACTCAGATGAATGCCAAGGAAACTGCCAGCACCGAGATTCTTGTCAAGGTAAGAGCAATCACTTGGGTCATTTCTCCAGGAAGTAGCCATCATTCAAATGGACAACAAAGACAGTCAGTGATGCAGATGGATCAAACACATAAAAGCCAAGGCAAAATCCAGCTCTGACATGGATGCAAAGTTCTGGAACCACTCAGACGGACCCCAAGTCTCATGCACCACTCAAATAGATGCCATTAACACAGCAATCGCTCAGATGGATGCCAAGTGCAAGAAATCCGCCAGGTGGTTCACAGACAGCAATCATTCAGATGGATGTAAAAGAAAACTGCCATTGCTGAGATAGATTAAAAGGACCCAACCAACACTCGGATGGATACCAAGCACAGGCTATCACTCAGGTACTTCATAAAGAAACATCTATCACTCAGATGACTTCCAAGGAGTTATTATTTACATAGTTGCAAAGAATTCAGTCACCACTCAGATCAAGGAGACCACCATTCCTCAGATGCTAAAGCATTCAATCAACAGAGTGACACTGAGGATTGAGTCACCAGTCACATTGATGCCAATGAAACATCAAATGCTCAAATCAATGCCAAAGATCGAGTTACAACTTGGATCTACAAGAACGAAATCACCACTCGGATGCCCAGGAAAGCCCATCTCTCACATAGATGCTTAGCCATCACCACTCTTGGACACTCAGGATTCAGTTACAACTCTGATGCTAAAGACAAACACTTCCCTCAGATATCAATGACACAGGAAGCACTCAGGTGGTTGCAAATGACACAACCACTGCTCATTTTAATGCCAAGGTAACAGCCACCACTCATGGACGCTCAGGACACAGCAATCTCTCAGATGGATACTAAGAATCTAATGACCATTCTTATGGACCTCAAGGATTCAGTCAAAACTCCGGGGGATGCGAAGCACACCATCACTCCTATATCAAAGAAACATCCATTACTCAGATGGATCCCAAGGAGAGTCACCACTCATGGTTGCCAAGATTTAGTCACTACTCAGTTGGCTATCAAGGAAAATGTTATCACCCCAATGGTGTTGGTAGTTTCCTTGGCATTCATCTAGCAGTCAGAAGCCAGGATAAAATTTAGTAGTCACATGGATGCAAAGGTCTGCCGCCACTCAGATGCATACCAAGGACTGTCACCACTCAAATAGATGCCAATTACACAACAATCGTGCAAATGGTTGACAAGGACATGCAATCAATCAGTTGGGTGACAAGGAAACACTCATCACTCAGATGAATGCCAAGGAAACTGCCAGCACCGAGATTCTTGTCAAGGTAAGAGCAATCACTTGGGTCATTTCTCCAGGAAGTAGCCATCATTCAAATGGACAACAAAGACAGTCAGTGATGCAGATGGATCAAACACATAAAAGCCAAGGCAAAATCCAGCTCTGACATGGATGCAAAGTTCTGGAACCACTCAGACGGACCCCAAGTCTCATGCACCACTCAAATAGATGCCATTAACACAGCAATCGCTCAGATGGATGCCAAGTGCAAGAAATCCGCCAGGTGGTTCACAGACAGCAATCATTCAGATGGATGTAAAAGAAAACTGCCATTGCTGAGATAGATTAAAAGGACCCAACCAACACTCGGATGGATACCAAGCACAGGCTATCACTCAGGTACTTCATAAAGAAACATCTATCACTCAGATGACTTCCAAGGAGTTATTATTTACATAGTTGCAAAGAATTCAGTCACCACTCAGATCAAGGAGACCACCATTCCTCAGATGCTAAAGCATTCAATCAACAGAGTGACACTGAGGATTGAGTCACCAGTCACATTGATGCCAATGAAACATCAAATGCTCAAATCAATGCCAAAGATCGAGTTACAACTTGGATCTACAAGAACGAAATCACCACTCGGATGCCCAGGAAACCCCATCTCTCACATAGATGCTTAGCCATCACCACTCTTGGACACCCAGGATTCAGTTACAACTCTGATGCTAAAGACAAACACTTCCCTCAGATATCAATGACACAGGAAGCACTCAGGTGGTTGCAAATGACACAGCCACTGCTCATTTTAATGCCAAGGTAACAACTACCACTCATGGACGCTCAGGACACAGCAATCTCTCAGATGGATACTAAGAATCTAATGACCATTCTTATGGACCTCAAGGATTCATTCAAAACTCTGGGGGATGCGAAACACGCCATCACTCATATATCAAAGAAACATCCATTACTCAGATGGATCCCAAGGAGAGTCACCACTCATGGTTGCCAAGATTTAGTCACTACTCAGTTGGCTATCAAGGAAAATGTTATCACCCCGATGGTGTTGGTAGTTTCCTTGGCATTCATCTAGCAGTCAGAAGCCAGGATAAAATTTAGTAGTCACATGGATGCAAAGGTCTGCTGCCACTCAGATGCATACCAAGGACTGTCACCACTCAAATAGATGCCAATTACACAACAATCGTGCAAATGGTTGACAAAGACATGCAATCAATCAGTTGGGCGACAAGGAAACACTCATCACTCAGATGAATGCCAAGGAAACTGCCAGCACCGAGATTCTTGTCAAGGTAAGAGCAATCACTTGGGTCATTTCTCCAGGAAGTAGCCATCATTCAAATGGACAACAAAGACAGTCAGTGATGCAGATGGATCAAACACATAAAAGCCAAGGCAAAATCCAGCTCTGACATGGATGCAAAGTTCTGGAACCACTCAGACGGACCCCAAGTCTCATGCACCACTCAAATAGATGCCATTAACACAGCAATCGCTCAGATGGATGCCAAGTGCAAGAAATCCGCCAGGTGGTTCACAGACAGCAATCATTCAGATGGATGTAAAAGAAAACTGCCATTGCTGAGATAGATTAAAAGGACCCAACCAACACTCGGATGGATACCAAGCACAGGCTATCACTCAGGTACTTCATAAAGAAACATCTATCACTTAGATGAATTCCAAGGAGTCACTATTTACATAGTTCCAATGAATTCAGTCACCACTCAGATCAAGGAGACCACCATTCCTCAGATGCTAAAGCATTCAATCAACAGAGTGAGACTGAGGATTGAGTCACCAGTCACATTGATGCCAATGAAACATCAAATGCTCAAATCAATTCCAAAGATCAAGTTACAACTTGGATCTACAAGAACGCAATCACCACTCAGATGCCCAGGAAACCCCCATCTCTCAGATAGATGCTTAGCAATCACCACTCTTGGACACCCAGGATTCGGTTACAACTCTGATGCTAAAGACAAACACTTCCCTCAGATATCAATGACACAGGAAGCACTCAGGTGGTTGCAAATGACAACCACTGCTCATTTTAATGCCAAGGTAACAGCCACCACTCATGGACGGTCAGGACACAGCAATCTCTCAGATGGATACTAAGAATCTACTGACCATTCTTATGGACCTCAAGGATTCAGTCAAAACTCTGGGGGATGCGAAACACACCATCACTCATATATCAAAGAAACATCCATTACTCAGATGGATCCCAAGGAGAGTCACCACTCATGGTTGCCAAGATTTAGTCACTACTCAGTTGGCTATCAAGGAAAATGCTATCACCCCGATGGTGTTGGTAGTTTCCTTGGCATTCATCTAGCAGTCAGAAGCCAGGATAAAATTTAGTAGTCACATGGATGCAAAGGTCTGACGCCACTCAGATGCATACCAAGGACTCCGTCACCACTCAAATAGATGCCAATTACACAACAATCATGCAAATGGTTGACAAGGACATGCAATCAATCAGTTGGGTGACAAGGAAACACTCATCACTCAGATGAATGCCAAGGAAACTGCCAGCACCGAGATTCTTGTCAAGGTAAGAGCAATCACTTGGGTCATTTCTCCAGGAAGTAGCCATCATTCAAATGGACAACAAAGACACAGTCAGTGACGCAGATGGATCAAACACATAAAAGCCAAGGCAAAATCCAGCTCTGACATGGATGCAAAGTTCTGGAACCACTCAGACGGACCCCAAGTCTCATGCACCACTCAAATAGATGCCATTAACACAGCAATCGCTCAGATGGATGCCAAGTGCAAGAAATCCGCCAGGTGGTTCACAGACAGCAATCATTCAGATGGATGTAAAAGAAAACTGCCATTGCTGAGATAGATTAAAAGGACCCAACCAACACTCGGATGGATACCAAGCACAGGCTATCACTCAGGTACTTCATAAAGAAACATCTATCACTTAGATGAATTCCAAGGAGTCACTATTTACATAGTTGCAATGAATTCAGTCACCACTCAGATCAAGGAGACCACCATTCCTCAGATGCTAAAGCATTCAATCAACAGAGTGACACTGAGGATTGAGTCACCAGTCACATTGATGCCAATGAAACATCAAATGCTCAAATCAATTTCAAAGATCAAGTTACAACTTGGATCTACAAGAACGCAATCACCACTCAGATGCCCAGGAAACCCCATCTTTCACATAGATGCTTAGCAATCACCACTCTTGGACACCCAGGATTCGGTTACAATTTTGATGCTAAAGACAAACACTTCCCTCAGATATCAATGACACAGGAAGCACTCAGGTGGTTGCAAATGACACAACAACTGCTCATTTTAATGCCAAGATAACAGCCACCACTCACCGATCTACAAGAATGCAATCACCACTCAGATGCCCAGGAAACCCCATCTCTCAGATAGATGCTTAGCAATCACCACTCTTGGACACCCAGGATTCGGCTACAACTCTGATGCTAAAGAAAAACACTTCCCTCAGATATCAATGACACAGGAAGCACTCAGGTGGTTGCAAATGACACAACCACTGCACATTTTAATGCCAAGGTAACAGCCACCACTCATGGACGCTCAGGACACAGCAATCTCTCAGATGGATACTAAGAATCTAATGACCATTCTTATGGACCTCAAGGATTCAGTCAAAACTCTGGGGGATGCGAAACACACCATCACTCATATATCAAAGAAACATCCATTACTCAGATGGATCCCAAGGAGAGTCACCACTCATGGTTGCCAAGATTTAGTCACTACTCAGTTGGCTATCAAGGAAAATGCTATCACCCCGATGGTGTTGGTAGTTTCCTTGGCATTCATCTAGCAGTCAGAAGCCAGGATAAAATTTAGTAGTCACATGGATGCAAAGGTCTGCCGCCACTCAGATGCATACCAAGGACTCCGTCACCACTCAAATAGATGCCAATTACACAACAATCGTGCAAATGGTTGACAAAGACATGCAATCAATCAGTTGGGTGACAAGGAAACACTCATCACTCAGATGAATGCCAAGGAAACTGCCAGCACCGAGATTCTTGTCAAGGTAAGAGCAATCACTTGGGTCATTTCTCCAGGAAGTAGCCATCATTCAAATGGACAACAAAGACACAGTCAGTGACGCAGATGGATCAAACACATAAAAGCCAAGGCAAAATCCAGCTCTGACATGGATGCAAAGTCCTGGAACCACTCAGACGGACCCCAAGTCTCATGCACCACTCAAATAGATGCCATTAAGACAGCAATCGCTCAGATGGATGCCAAGTGCAAGAAATCCGCCAGGTGGTTCACAGACAGCAATCATTCAGATGGATGTAAAAGAAAACTGCCATTGCTGAGATAGATTAAAAGGACCCAACCAACACTCGGATGGATACCAAGCACAGGCTATCACTCAGGTACTTCATAAAGAAACATCAATCCCTCAGATGAATTCCAAGGAGTCACTATTTACATAGTTGCAATGAATTCAGTCACCACTCAGATCAAGGAGACCACCATTCCTCAGATGCTAAAGCATTCAATCAACAGAGTGACACAGGATTGAGTCATCAGTCACATTGATGCCAATGAAACATCAAATGCTCAGATCAATGTCAAAGATCAAGTTACAACTTGGATCTACAAGAATGCAATCACCACTCAGATGCCCAGGAAACCCCCATCTCTCAGATAGATGCTTAGCAATCACCACTCTTGGACACCCAGGATTCAGTTACAACTCTGATGCTAAAGACAAACACTTCACTCAGATATCAATGACACAGGAAGTACTCAGGTGGTTGCAAATGACAACCACTGCTCATTTTAATGCCAAGGTAATAGCCACCACTCATGGACGCTTAGGACACAGCAATCTCTCAGATGGATACTAAGAATCTAATGACCATTCTTATGGACCTCAAGGATTCAGTCAAAACTCTGGGGGATGCGAAGCACACCATCACTCATATATCAAAGAAACATCCATTACTCAGATGGATCCCAAGGAGAGTTACCACTCATGGTTGCCAAGATTTAGTCACTACTCAGTTGGCTATCAAGGAAAATGTTATCACCCCGATGGTGTTGGTAGTTTCCTTGGCATTCATCTAGCAGTCAGAAGCCAGGATAAAATTTAGTAGTCACATGGATGCAAAGGTCTGCCGCCACTCAGATGCATACCAAGGACTGTCACCACTCAAATAGATGCCAATTACACAACAATCGTGCAAATGGTTGACAAAGACATGCAATCAATCAGTTGGGTGACAAGGAAACACTCATCACTCAGATGAATGCCAAGGAAACTGCCAGCACCGAGATTCTTGTCAAGGTAAGAGCAATCACTTGGGTCATTTCTCCAGGAAGTAGCCATCATTCAAATGGACAACAAAGACAGTCAGTGACGCAGATGGATCAAACACATAAAAGCCAAGGCAAAATCCAGCTCTGACATGGATGCAAAGTTCTGGAACCACTCAGACGGACCCCAAGTCTCATGCACCACTCAAATAGATGCCATTAAGACAGCAATCGCTCAGATGGATGCCAGGTGGTTCACAGACAGCAATCATTCAGATGGATGTAAAAGAAAACTGCCATTGCTGAGATAGATTAAAAGGACCCTACCAACACTCGGATGGATACCAAGCACAGGCTATCACTCAGGTACTTCATAAAGAAACATCAATCCCTCAGATGAATTCCAAGGAGTCACTATTTACATAGTTGCAATGAATTCAGTCACCACTCAGATCAAGGAGACCACCATTCCTCAGATGCTAAAGCATTCAATCAACAGAGTGACACAGGATTGATTCATCAGTCACATTGATGCCAATGAAACATCAAATGCTCAGATCAATGTCAAAGATCAAGTTACAACTTGGATCTACAAGAATGCAATCACCACTCAGATGCCCAGGAAACCCCCATCTCTCAGATAGATGCTTAGCAATCACCACTCTTGGACACCCAGGATTCAGTTACAACTCTGATGCTAAAGACAAACACTTCACTCAGATATCAATGACACAGGAAGTACTCAGGTGGTTGCAAATGACACAACCACTGCTCATTTTAATGCCAAGGTAATAGCCACCACTCATGGACGCTTAGGACACAGCAATCTCTCAGATGGATACTAAGAATCTAATGACCATTCTTATGGACCTCAAGGATTCAGTCAAAACTCTGGGGGATGCGAAGCACACCATCACTCATATATCAAAGAAACATCCATTACTCAGATGGATCCCAAGGAGAGTTACCACTCATGGTTGCCAAGATTTAGTCACTACTCAGTTGGCTATCAAGGAAAATGTTATCACCCCGATGGTGTTGGTAGTTTCCTTGGCATTCATCTAGCAGTCAGAAGCCAGGATAAAATTTAGTAGTCACATGGATGCAAAGGTCTGCCGCCACTCAGATGCATACCAAGGACTGTCACCACTCAAATAGATGCCAATTACACAACAATCGTGCAAATGGTTGACAAAGACATGCAATCAATCAGTTGGGTGACAAGGAAACACTCATCACTCAGATGAATGCCAAGGAAACTGCCAGCACCGAGATTCTTGTCAAGGTAAGAGCAATCACTTGGGTCATTTCTGCAGGAAGTAGCCATCATTCAAATGGACAACAAAGACACAGTCAGTGACACAGATGGATCAAACACATAAGGAGTCACTATTTACATAGTTGCAATGAATTCAGTCACCACTCAGGAGATCAAGGAGACCACCATTACTCAGATGCTAAAGCATTCAATCAACAGTCACATGGGCACTGAGGATTGAGTTATGAGTCAGACTGATGGCAATAAAATATCAAACGCTCAAATCAATACCAAAGATCAAGCTACAACCAAAATGTACAATAACTCAGTCATCACTTGGATGCCCAGCATACGGCCCAGCACTGAGATGGATGCCAAAGTAAGAGCCATTACTCAGATCATTCTCTAGGAAGTACCAATCATTCAAATAGAAGCTAAAGACACAGCCAGGGTCTCAGATGGACAGCAAGGAAACTGCCACCACTAAAAATAATTGCAACGAATCATCCAACAGTTCAATAGGTAAGTCAAGGTAAAAGCCAGCAACCATATGGATGTAAAGTTTTGTCACCAAGCGAAAAACAAATAATTACTCAGGTCTACCAGAAAACTGATGCCAATCAGTCACTTCTTAAATGAAGGCCAATGATTCAGTTACACTCCAGACTGTATGCCAAGGAGACAATGATTTAAGTGGATGCCAAGCAATGAGGCATTGCTCAGACTGATGCTACAAAAATGCAATTAATGATATGAATGTCATGGACACAGTTATCACCTAGATGGATGCCAAGAAAAAGCCATCTCTGATACAAAGTAAAGAGTGACAGACTAGGTGCTAAACTTATGCACCCTCTTGGCCTTACAGCATTAAACATTCATTTCGAGAGCTAAACTTATGTCAGATTGTAATTGCATTGTAAATGCTGTTATTATCTGACTTGAAGGCTAAAAGACTGGATGGAGTGATAGAATGGAATGATGTCAAAGACAAAAAAAGTGTTTTATGCACACAACAGACCATATTACAGTACTCCTAAGGTATAAATGGGGTACTTATTATTCATTAACATCCAACGGTACTGTAAAACTATATTTTTACGATATTATTATTGGTCAAAATACAATGGGGATGATTCAGTATTGATACAAACATGCATGGGATTTGAATCACATAAAGCTGACGTTTGGACTTGATATCCCACCCACACATAGCTGAAGACCAGAATCAGAATACAGATGGAGGAGAATCCAAAAGAACAAATGATATGGAAGTTATGGCAAAATTTTGGTTTTTAACATAATTTTTGACAACTAGGTATATCTAGACAAGTTCTCAATGCATCTCAAATGCTCTATGGCCTAGTATAAGACCCACAACTGCAGAGGAAAGAGCCCAGTAATTAGATACCTGACTTGCTAACAGCTCAGGGAGGCCTCAATACCTGAGTTGGTAACAAATTAGATATCTAATTACTTAGTTCTCACTTGCAGTTGGAAATCAGCAACCAAGTCATGACAACATATGGATTCACTGATAACTTATGCTAAAACAATCTATGTTAAAGATAACATTTTTATGACAGGATTTGGGCATTTAACCATTTGGGCATTGAATGTGTCACACTTAAAGTAAAAATCAGATTCAGTTCAGATTTCTCACTGTTGTTCAATGTGCGACACCCCAACTATAACCATTATAAAAATATCAAAGTAACAAAGACAGATGGACAAACACTGGTATTTCCAGTAGATTACTTAATTCTGGATAAATCATCAGCCTTAACTGTGGTGAAACATATACTCTAGATTTGATCAACAGCAAGGGTGACAAAAACAGACTCGTTTTCTAAGGTAACAAATTAGCTTAACATCCTTGAAAAACTTCTATCCAAATTTATGCCTTAAAAGCATGATAACTTTGCCCAACTAGATTCGGTGTTTCAATGATGGCTTTTGGAACCAGCCCATTGCTACAGTAACTAGATCAAGAAACCCTCATTTCTATATTTAAAGTGAAAGTAAAACGCACCATCTTAGAAACAAAGTTGGGGTTTTACGTCCCGTTCAACAGCCAGGGTCATATTGGGACAGGTACTCAGCATAGTCACACAACATCTTGGACAACATCATTGAAAGCAAGTGGCTTAATTTATTTCATAAATTAAATATTTCACAAAGCCGAAAATTCAATGTTTAGTAATAAAGGATGGTAGGCAAGAAGTGATCTGTACAGTAATCCGATGTTCTGGTTTTTGTTTCATTTAGGAGGAAATGATAAAGTCTGAATATTGAACAAAAGAATTAGTACCAGTTATTGTAAAAATCATTCTGTCAGGCTTTCTACCCATTAATGTTTCATCAAAACAAAAAAATAATTTTGGAAAAATCTCCCATTATTTCTTCATATTTATGGTAGCAAGTCGTAATGTGTTTTCTAAAGAATGGTAATGAGGAAGTGGCTCTTAATATGAATTTAGAGCTAAAAATATTGTGGTATAACAGTTAAGCAGTTTGTAAAACTATATATGGAATTGGTTATTTAGTTTTAGTCACCTATCTAAAGTATTGGTCAGCATGTCACCATTTTGGCAAAAGTCTTAAAAACATGGCCAGTTTGAGTTGATTAGATATACTGAGGTATAAAATAGCTTTGAATTCATTGTTGCCAGCAAGGGGGCCTAATACAAATAATGTAAAATGATTGAAATAATTGTGTCCAGTATCATCAGCACAAATTTGTTATGTGCCCTATTGCTAAGCACATGCAGTTAATTTTTGTTTAACACCAGTTATCTTCCAGATTTAAACCATTGCACAAAGTGCTATTAACATTTTAAAGTATTTTTGACGTTTTTAAATTTGAAATTTTAAAATTTGAATAGCTGCATCTGATATTTCTAGATCACATCAAGATGCAGTTTTTCACTGCAGCATTTTGGTAGGCTGTATATTGAAGAATTTGGAATATATTTTGCACTGTAGAATTTTGGTCAACCATCCAAAGTGATGTTCAGTGTGGCCATTATGGAAAACATATTTAAAGATGCTGTTGCAAGCTTAAGTTGAAGTTGATATATTTGGATTCATCAATACACTTATTTAGTTTTGTGTGTCACACCTTGGACCTTATCTGTTCTATTGTGACAGGTAGTTAAGAATGGCAGAGGAAACTAGTACATACAATTGATTAAGGTTCTGTAATGTAAACTGTTGACCAATGAGTTGATTAGATACACTGAGATATAAAATTGCTTTGAATTCATTGTTGCCAGCAAGGGGGCCTAATACAAATAATGTAAAATGACTGAAATAATTGTGTCCAGTATCATCAGAACAAATTTGTTATGTGCCTTATTGCTAAGCACATGCAGTTCATTTTTGTTTAACACCAGTTATCTTCCAGATTTAAACCATTGCACAAAGTGCTATTAACATTATAAAGTATTTTTGACATTTTTAATTTTGAAATTTTAATAAAATTTGAATAGCTGCATCTGATATTTCTAGATCACATCAAGATGCAGTTTTTCACTGCAGTATTTTGGTAGGCTGTATGTTGGAAGAATTTGGAATATATTTTGCACTGTAGAATTTTGGTCAACCATCCAAAGTGATGTTCAGTGTGGCCATTATGGAAAACATCTTTAAAGATGCTGTTGGCCATTATGGAAAACATCTTTAAAGATGCTGTTGCAAGCTTAAGTTGAAGTTGATGTATTTGGATTCATCAATACACTTATTTAGTTTTGTGTCACACCTTGGACCTTATCTGTTCTATTGTGACAGGTAGTTAAGAATGGCAGAGGAAACTAGTACATACAATTGATCAAGGTTCTGTAATGTAAACTGTTGATTAATGAGTTGATTAGATACACTGAGATATAAAATTGCTTTGAATTCATTGTTGCCAGCAAGGGGGCCCAATACAAATAATGTAAAATGACTGAAATAATTGTGTCCAGTATCATCAGAACAAATTTGTTATGTGCCCTATTGCTAAGCACATGCAGTTAATTTTTGTTTAACACCAGTTATCTTCCAGATTTAAACCATTGCACAAAGTGCTATTAACATTTTAAAGTATTTTTGACATTTTTAATTTTGAAATTTTAAAATTTGAATAGCTGCATCTGATATTTCTAGATCACATCAAGATGCAGTTTTTCACTGCAGTATTTTGGTAGGCTGTATGTTGAAGAATTTGGAATATAATTTGCAATGTAGATTTTTGGTCAACCATCCAAAGTGATGTTCAGTGTGGCCATTATGGAAAACATCTTTAAAGATGCTGTTGCAAGCTTAAGTTGAAGTTGATACATTTGGATTCATCAATACACTTATTTAGTTTTGTGTCACACCTTGGACCTTATCTGTTCTATTGTGACAGGTAGTTAAGACTGGCAGAGGAAACTAGTACATACAATTGATCAAGGTTCTGTAATGTAAACTGTTGACCAATGGCAAGCAACTACCAGCCTTATCACCTGAGATCGATTTGGGAATATCAGAGGTAGCTGTGCATGCCTTTAAAATTGCTTTCAATACACTGTTGCTAGCATAAAGGCTGATCACAAATATCTCGAGTTCAGCCACCAAATAATTGGTTACAGTGTGACCAGACCAATTCGGTTATGTGCCAATGCGTGCATCTGACTATTTTGTGGAACACTAGTTATCTTCTATATTTAAACCCACAGCACCACATGTCATTAAAATTTAAATATATTTGACATTTTTAAGTTTTACATGTTAGCTTTCAATCAGCTGCATCTAATGTTTCTATATCACATCAAGAGGCAGTTTTTCTCTGCAGTATACTGGTAGGTTACATTTTAGAATCTTGTGTCTATTTGCAACATTGGAATTGTGGTCATCTATTCAAAGTCTTGGTCAGTGTGTGGCCAACATCTTCAAAGATGCCATTACAATTTTCCTTTAAATTTATTTAGTATTTTAACTCACACCTAGGTACTTGCCTGTTAATTGTGACAGATAATTGGCAGGAAAAAGGAAATCAATTTACACAGTGTGTCAAGGTTCTGTAGTGTAAACTATTACGCAAAGGCAAGCAACTACCTGCTTATCTCGAGATCATTTTGGGATTCAAACTCTGATCTCAGGTGTACATTTGGCTTTCAATTGCTTTCAACACACTGTCACCTGCATGACGGCTGAATGCAAATACCTCGGGTTCAGCCACTAAAGAATTGATACCAGTGTTTACCAGACCTATTCTGTCATGTGCCATATTGTCAGCCGATTATTTTGTGCAACACTATTTATCTTCCATATTTAAACCATTGGCAAAATATATCATTGACATACCAACAAAGTTTTTACATTTATAAGTTTTTCATTTCACAAGGCTGCATCTGATACTTCAAAACGATAGTACAGATGCAATTTATCACTGCAGTATACAGATACGCAAGGTATTAGAATACTGTATATATTTGGCACAGTGAAATTTTGGTCATCAATCCAAACTCTTGGTCAGTGTGTGGCCATTCTGGCAAATATCTTCACACACAATTTTGCCAAGTTTAATTTCATTTTTATACCTCTGCATTTATAATTAAGTTTAGTCTTTTACATCACATCGATGACCTTATTTTTTCATTGTGACAGGTAGTTGGCAGAACAGAGAAACAATACATACATTTTACCAAGGTTCTGTAGTGTAAACTACTCCCCAAAGGCAAGCAACTATCTCCTTTATCTCTTGAGATCATTGTGGGATTCAAAATTTCATCTCAGAGCTGTAAATTTGGCTTTAGAATTACTTTCATTACACTGTATGAGAGACAGCGTGGGAGTCTATCACAAATAACTCAAGTTCAGCTATCAAAGAATGGTGTCCATTTCACCAGACCAATTCTGCAATGTGTCACTTAGGCACATGCAGTTGTTTATTTTGTCCAACACAAGTTATCTTCTATATTCAAACCATCACAATCATTAACATGTGACCATTATTTAATATTTTAACCAGTAGAATAAAACAGATTTTCACTTACTTTCAGATCTGTGTGGATCCAGCTTAGAATTACCTGTCTAGACTATCATATTCACCAGCATAGTCCTATTCATATGTAATTTCTGTCAAAGATACATATCTGGCATTACTTAACAGACTGAAGCTGTCATTATGTATCTCCTTTATAATTATCTTTTGACCAAACATGTTTTGTAACAATATGAAGTTAGATTTCAAAATCCAAATACTAGTTATTTTTCATATTTTAGCCAACACAACAAGGTTACAATTTTTATTGTATTAACACTTTCTTTAATTTTTAAATTACAAATTGCTAGATTGTTTGTTATGACACTCAGTCTGTACAGCAGTCACAGACATGAAAAATTCTGTCATCACTCAATTTGACGCCCAAGTCACAGCAATCCCTCAGATGGATGCCAAGTAAGCAATCAAATTATGTGGTTGACACAAAAATCGGTTATCACTCGCATGGACACAAGCAAATACCCATTGCTGAGGTGAATGCAAAGAATACAGCTTTAACTAAGATAGATGCAACGGAAATAAACATCACTCATATGGATGTCAAGAAATGAACAATAAATCATATGGATGCTAAGGTTAAAGCCAGCAGTCATATACATGAAAAATTCTGTCACCACTCAGATTGATGCCTAAGTCTCAGTCATCACTCAAATCGTTGCCAAAGTAACAACAACTGCTCAGATGGATGCCAAGTAAGCAATCAATTAGGTGGTTGAAAAAAAATCAGCTATCACTCACATGGTCGCAAGCAAATACCCATTGCTGAGGTGAATGCAAAGGATTCAGCTATAACTAAGATGCAAAGGAAATAAACATCACTCATATGGATGTCAACAAATGAACTATAAATCATATGGATGCTAAGGTTAAAGCCAGCAGTCATATGCATGAAAAATTCTGTCACCACTCAGATTGATGCCCAAGTCTCAGTCATCACTCAAATCGTTGCCAAAGTAACAACTGCTCAGATGGATGCCAAGTAAGCAATCAATTAGGTGGTTGAAAAAAATCAGTTATCACTCACCATGAACACCAGCAAATAACCATTGCTGAGGTGAATGCAAAGGATACAGCTATAGCTAAGATGGATGCAAAGGAAAGAAGCATCACTCAGATAGACGCCAAAGAAATTTCCATCACTGAGATGAAGGCAAAGGACACAGCCATCACCAAAACAGATGCTAAAGTAAGAGCCATCACTCATATATATGCCAAGGTACAAACCATGACTCAAATGCATACCAAAGAAAAGACATTACGCAGATGAATGCGATGGACACAGACACAAGTAAAATGGATACCAATAACACAGCCACTAGTCAGGACATCAAGTACACAGACGGATAAACACTCAGTATAGAGCCAGATGGATGCCAAGTATACAGCCACCACTCACACGGGCACCAAGGGCATAGCCACATATTTAGAACACCAAGGACGCAGCTACCAGTAAAACCAATGCCAAGAATTAAGTAAGCACATGCATACAAGCCATAATAAAAGCCAGCGGTCATGTTGATGCAAAGTTCTGTCACCACTTAGGTGGATGCCAGGGTCTCAAGCCAACACTCAAATCGATGCGAAAGTCGCACAAATCAATCATATGGATACAAAGCAAGTAATCAACGAGGTTGTAGACAAAGGAACAGTCATCACTCATGCGGATGTATAGAAATGAGCCATAACTCAGAGGGATGCTAACGAAAAAGCCAGCTGTCAGATCAATTGAAAGATGTCACCACTTGGATGAATGCTAAAGTCTCAGTCGTCACTCAATTTGACGCCAAAGTCACAGCAATCCCTCAGATGGATGCCAAGTAAGCAATCAAATTAGGTGGTTGACACAAAAATCGGTTATCACTCGCATGGACAAGGAAACGCCCCTTGCTGAGGTGAATGCAAAGGATACAGCTATAACTAAGATGCAAAGAAAATAATCATCACTCATATGGAAATGAACTATAAATCATATGGATGCTAAGGTTAAAGCCAGCAGTCATATGCATGAAAAATTCTGTCACCACTCAGATTGATGCTTAAAGTCTCAGTCATCACTCAAATCGTTGCCAAAGTAAAAGCAACTGCTCAGATGGATGCCAAGTAAACAATCAGGTGGTTGAAAAAAATCAGTTATCACTCACATGGACGCAAGCAAATACCCATTGCTGAGGTGAATGCAAAGGATACAGCTATAACTAAGATGCAAAGGAAATAAACATCACTCATATGGATGTCAACAAATGAACTATAAATCATATGGATGCTAAGGTTAAAGCCAGCAGTCATATGCATGAAAAATTCTGTCACCACTCAGATTGATGCTTAAAGTCTCAGTCATCACTCAAATTGTTGCCAAAGTAAAAGCAACTGCTCAGATGGATGCCAAGTAAACAATCAATTAGGTGGTTGAAAAAAATTAAGTTATCACTCACATGGACGCAAGCAAATACCCATTGCTGAGGTGAATGCAAAGGATTCAGCTATAACTAAGATGCAAAGGAAATAAACATCACTCATATGGATGTCAACAAATGAACTATAAATCATATGAATGCTAAGGTTAAAGCCAGCAGTCATATGCATGAAAAATTCTGTCACCACTCAGATTGATGCATAAGTGTCAGTCATCACTCAAATCGTTGCCAAAGTAACAACTGCTCAGATGGATGCCAAGCAAGCAATCAATTAGGTGGTTGAAAAAAATCAGTTATCACTCACCATGAACACCAGCAAATAACCATTGCTGAGGTGAATGCAAAGGATACAGCTATAACTAAGATGGATGCAAAGGAAAGAAGCATCACTCAGATAGACGCCAAAGAAATTTCCATCATTGAGATGAAGGCAAAGGACACAGCCATCACCAAAACAGATGCTAAAGTAAGAGGCATCACTCATATATATGCCAAGGTACAAACCATGACTCAAATGCATACCAAAGAAAAGCCATTACGCAAATGAATGCGACGGACACAGACACAAGTAAAATGGATACCAATAACACAGCCAATAGTCAGGACATCAAGTACACAGATGGATAAATTCTCAGTATAGAGCCAGATGAATGCCAAGTATACAGCCACCACTCACACGGGCACCAAGGGCATAGCCACATATTTAGAACACCAAGGACGCAGCTACCAGTAAAGCCAATGCCAAGAATTAAGTAAGCACATGCATACAAGCCATATTAAAATCCAGCGGTCATGTTGATGCAAAGTTCTGTCACCAATTAGGTGGATGCCAGGGTCTCAAGCCAACACTCAAATCGATGCGAAAGTCGCACAAATCAATCATATGGATACAAAGCAAGTAATCAACAAGGTTGTAGACAAAGGAACAGTCATCACTCATGCGGATGTATAGTAATGAGCCATAACTCAGAGGGATGCTAATGAAACAGGGATAACTCAGATGGATGCTAACGTAAAAGCCAGCTGTCAGATCAATGGCAAGATGTCACCACTTGGATGAATGCTAGTCTCAGTCATCACTCAATTTGACGCCAAAGTCACAGCAATCCCTCAGATGGATGCCAAGTAAGCAATCAAATTAGGTGGTTCACACAAAAATGGGTTATCACTCGCATGGACAAGGAAACGCCCCTTGCTGAGGTGAATGCAAAGGATTCAGCTATAACTAAGATGCAAAGGAAATAAACATCACTCATATGGATGTCAAGAAATGAACTATAAATCATATGGATGCTAAGGTTAAAGCCAGCAGTCATATGCATGAAAAATTCTGTCACCACTCAGATTGATGCTTAAAGTCTCAGTCATCACTCAAATTGTTGCCAAAGTAAAAGCAACTGCTCAGATGGATGCCAAGTAAACAATCAATTAGGTGGTTGAAAAAAATTAAGTTATCACTCACATGGACGCAAGCAAATACCCATTGCTGAGGTGAATGCAAAGGATTCAGCTATAACTAAGATGCAAAGGAAATAAACATCACTCATATGGATGTCAACAAATGAACTATAAATCATATGGATGCTAAGGTTAAAGCCAGCAGTCATATGCATGAAAAATTCTGTCACCACTCAGATTGATGCATAAGTGTCAGTCATCACTCAAATCGTTGCCAAAGTAACAACTGCTCAGATGGATGCCAAGTAAGCAATCAATTAGGTGGTTGAAAAAAATCAGTTATCACTCACCATGAACACCAGCAAATAACCATTGCTGAGGTGAATGCAAAGGATACAGCTATAACTAAGATGGATGCAAAGGAAAGAAGCATCACTCAGATAGACGCCAAAGAAATTTCCATCACTGAGATGAAGGCAAAGGACACAGCCATCACCAAAACAGATGCTAAAGTAAGAGCCATCACTCATATATATGCCAAGGTACAAACCATGACTCAAATGCATACCAAAGAAAAGCCATTACACAGATGAATGCGATGGACACAGACACAAGTAAAATGGATACCAATAACACAGCCACTAGTCAGGACATCAAGTACACAGACGGATAAATTCTCAGTATAGAGCCAGATGGATGCCAAGTATACAGCCACCACTCACACGGGCACCAAGGGCATAGCCACATATTTAGAACACCAAGGACACAGCTACCAGTAAAACCAATGCCAAGAATTAAGTAAGCACATGCATACAAGCCATATTAAAATCCAGCGGTCATGTTGATGCAAAGTTCTGTCACCAATTAGGTGGATGCCAGGGTCTCAAGCCAACACTCAAATCGATGCGAAAGTCGCACAAATCAATCATATGGATACAAAGCAAGTAATCAACAAGGTTGTAGACAAAGGAACAGTCATCACTCATGCGGATGTATAGTAATGAGCCATAACTCAGAGGGATGCTAATGAAACAGGGATAACTCAGATGGATGCTAACGTAAAAGCCAGCTGTCAGATCAATGGCAAGATGTCACCACTTGGATGAATGCTAGTCTCAGTCATCACTCAATTTGACGCCAAAGTCACAGCAATCCCTCAGATGGATGCCAAGTAAGCAATCAAATTAGGTGGTTCACACAAAAATGGGTTATCACTCGCATGGACAAGGAAACGCCCCTTGCTGAGGTGAATGCAAAGGATTCAGCTATAACTAAGATGCAAAGGAAATAAACATCACTCATATGGATGTCAAGAAATGAACTATAAATCATATGGATGCTAAGGTTAAAGCCAGCAGTCATATGCATGAAAAATTCTGTCACCACTCAGATTGATGCTTAAAGTCTCAGTCATCACTCAAATTGTTGCCAAAGTAAAAGCAACTGCTCAGATGGATGCCAAGTAAACAATCAATTAGGTGGTTGAAAAAAATTAAGTTATCACTCACATGGACGCAAGCAAATACCCATTGCTGAGGTGAATGCAAAGGATTCAGCTATAACTAAGATGCAAAGGAAATAAACATCACTCATATGGATGTCAACAAATGAACTATAAATCATATGGATGCTAAGGTTAAAGCCAGCAGTCATATGCATGAAAAATTCTGTCACCACTCAGATTGATGCATAAGTGTCAGTCATCACTCAAATCGTTGCCAAAGTAACAACTGCTCAGATGGATGCCAAGTAAGCAATCAATTAGGTGGTTGAAAAAAATCAGTTATCACTCACCATGAACACCAGCAAATAACCATTGCTGAGGTGAATGCAAAGGATACAGCTATAACTAAGATGGATGCAAAGGAAAGAAGCATCACTCAGATAGACGCCAAAGAAATTTCCATCACTGAGATGAAGGCAAAGGACACAGCCATCACCAAAACAGATGCTAAAGTAAGAGCCATCACTCATATATATGCCAAGGTACAAACCATGACTCAAATGCATACCAAAGAAAAGCCATTACACAGATGAATGCGATGGACACAGACACAAGTAAAATGGATACCAATAACACAGCCACTAGTCAGGACATCAAGTACACAGACGGATAAATTCTCAGTATAGAGCCAGATGGATGCCAAGTATACAGCCACCACTCACACGGGCACCAAGGGCATAGCCACATATTTAGAACACCAAGGACACAGCTACCAGTAAAACCAATGCCAAGAATTAAGTAAGCACATGCATACAAGCCATAATAAAAGCCAGCGGTCATGTTGATGCAAAGTTCTGTCACCAATTAGGTGGATGCCAGGGTCTCAAGCCAACACTCAAATCGATGCGAAAGTCGCACAAATCAATCATATGGATACAAAGCAAGTAATCAACGAGGTTGTAGACAAAGGAACAGTCATCACTCATGCGGATGTATAGTAATGAGCCATAACTCAGAGGGATGCTAATGAAACAGGGATAACTCAGATGGATGCTAACGTAAAAGCCAGCTGTCAGATCAATGGCAAGATGTCACCACTTGGATGAATGTTTAAGTCTCCGTCATCACTCAATTTGACGCCAAAGTCACAGCAATCCTTCAGATGGATGCCAAGTAAGCAATCAAATTAGGTGGGTGACACAAAAATGGGTTATCACTCGCATGGACACAAGGAAACGCCCATTGCTGAGGTGAATGCAAAGGATACAGCTATAACTAAGATGCAAAGGAAATAAACATCACTCATATGGATGTCAACAAATGAACTATAAATCATATGAATGCTAAGGTTAAAGCCAGCAGTCATATGCATGAAAAATTCTGTCACCACTCAGATTGATGCCTAAGTGTCAGTCATCACTCAAATCGTTGCCAAAGTAACAACTGCTCAGATGGATGCCAAGTAAGCAATCAATTAGGTGGTTGAAAAAAATCAGTTATCACTCACCATGAACACCAGCAAATACCCATTGCTGAGGTGAATGCAAAGGATACGGCTATAACTAAGATGGATGCAAAGGAAAGAAGCATCACTCAGATGCCAAAGAAATTTCCATCATTGAGATGAAGGCAAAGGACACAGCCATCACCAAATCAGATGCTAAAGTAAGAGCCATCACTCATATATATGCCAAGGTACAAACCATGACTCAAATGCATACCAAAGAAAAGCCATTACGCAGATGAATGCGATGGACACAGACACAAGTAAAATGGATACCAATAACACAGCCAATAGTCAGGACATCAAGTACACAGACGGATAAATTCTCAGTATAGAGCCAGATGGATGCCAAGTATACAGCCACCACTCACACGGGCACCAAGGGCATAGCCACATATTTAGAACACCAAGGACGCAGCTACCAGTAAAACCAATGCCAAGAATTAAGTAAGCACATGCATACAAGCCATAATAAAAGCCAGCGGTCATGTTGATGCAAAGTTCTGTCACCACTTAGGTGGATGCCAGGGTCTCAAGCCAACACTCAAATCGATGCGAAAGTCGCACAAATCAATCATATGGATACAAAGCAAGTAATCAACGAGGTTGTAGACAAAGGAACAGTCATCACTCATGCGGATGTATAGAAATGAGCCATAACTCAGAGGGATGCTAATGAAACAGGGATAACTCAGATGGATGCTAACGTAAAAGCCAGCTGTCAGATCAATGGCAAGATGTCACCACTTGGATGAATGCTAGTCTCAGTCATCACTCAATTTGACGCCAAAGTCACAGCAATCCCTCAGATGGATGCCAAGTAAGCAATCAAATTAGGTGGTTCACACAAAAATGGGTTATCACTCGCATGGACAAGGAAACGCCCCTTGCTGAGGTGAATGCAAAGGATTCAGCTATAACTAAGATGCAAAGGAAATAAACATCACTCATATGGATGTCAAGAAATGAACTATAAATCATATGGATGCTAAGGTTAAAGCCAGCAGTCATATGCATGAAAAATTCTGTCACCACTCAGATTGATGCTTAAAGTCTCAGTCATCACTCAAATTGTTGCCAAAGTAAAAGCAACTGCTCAGATGGATGCCAAGTAAACAATCAATTAGGTGGTTGAAAAAAATTAAGTTATCACTCACATGGACGCAAGCAAATACCCATTGCTGAGGTGAATGCAAAGGATTCAGCTATAACTAAGATGCAAAGGAAATAAACATCACTCATATGGATGTCAACAAATGAACTATAAATCATATGGATGCTAAGGTTAAAGCCAGCAGTCATATGCATGAAAAATTCTGTCACCACTCAGATTGATGCATAAGTGTCAGTCATCACTCAAATCGTTGCCAAAGTAACAACTGCTCAGATGGATGCCAAGCAAGCAATCAATTAGGTGGTTGAAAAAAATCAGTTATCACTCACCATGAACACCAGCAAATAACCATTGCTGAGGTGAATGCAAAGGATACAGCTATAACTAAGATGGATGCAAAGGAAAGAAGCATCACTCAGATAGACGCCAAAGAAATTTCCATCACTGAGATGAAGGCAAAGGACACAGCCATCACCAAAACAGATGCTAAAGTAAGAGCCATCACTCATATATATGCCAAGGTACAAACCATGACTCAAATGCATACCAAAGAAAAGCCATTACACAGATGAATGCGATGGACACAGACAAGTAAAATGGATACCAATAACACAGCCACTAGTCAGGACATCAAGTACACAGACGGATAAATTCTCAGTATAGAGCCAGATGGATGCCAAGTATACAGCCACCACTCACACGGGCACCAAGGGCATAGCCACATATTTAGAACACCAAGGACGCAGCTACCAGTAAAACCAATGCCAAGAATTAAGTAAGCACATGCATACAAGCCATAATAAAAGCCAGCGGTCATGTTGATGCAAAGTTCTGTCACCAATTAGGTGGATGCCAGGGTCTCAAGCCAACACTCAAATCGATGCGAAAGTCGCACAAATCAATCATATGGATACAAAGCAAGTAATCAACGAGGTTGTAGACAAAGGAACAGTCATCACTCATGCGGATGTATAGTAATGAGCCATAACTCAGAGGGATGCTAATGAAACAGGGATAACTCAGATGGATGCTAACGTAAAAGCCAGCTGTCAGATCAATGGCAAGATGTCACCACTTGGATGAATGTTTAAGTCTCCGTCATCACTCAATTTGACGCCAAAGTCACAGCAATCCTTCAGATGGATGCCAAGTAAGCAATCAAATTAGGTGGGTGACACAAAAATGGGTTATCACTCGCATGGACACAAGGAAACGCCCATTGCTGAGGTGAATGCAAAGGATACAGCTATAACTAAGATGCAAAGGAAATAAACATCACTCATATGGATGTCAACAAATGAACTATAAATCATATGAATGCTAAGGTTAAAGCCAGCAGTCATATGCATGAAAAATTGTGTCACCACTCAGATTGATGCCTAAGTGTCAGTCATCACTCAAATCGTTGCCAAAGTAACAACTGCTCAGATGGATACCAAGTAAGCAATCAATTAGGTGGTTAAAAAAATCAGTTATCACTCACCATAAACACCAGCAAATACCCATTGCTGAGGTGAATGCAAAGGATACAGCTATAACTAAGATGCAAAGAAAATAAACATCACTCATATGGATGTCAAGAAATGAACTATAAATCATATGGATGCTAAGGTTAAAGCCAGCAGTCATATGCATGAAAAATTCTGTCACCACTCAGATTGATGCTTAAAGTCTCAGTCATCACTCAAATCGTTGCCAAAGTAACAACTGCTCAGATGAGCAAGCAATCAATTAGGTGGTTGAAAAAAATCAGTTATCACTCACCATGAACACCAGCAAATAACCATTGCTGAGGTGAATGCAAAGGATACAGCTATAACTAAGATGGATGCAAAGGAAAGAAGCATCACTCAGATAGACGCCAAAGAAATTTCCATCATTGAGATGAAGGCAAAGGACACAGCCATCACCAAAACAGATGCTAAAGTAAGAGGCATCACTCATATATATGCCAAGGTACAAACCATGACTCAAATGCATACCAAAGAAAAGACATTACACAGATGAATGCGATGGACACAGACACAAGTAAAATGGATACCAATAACACAGCCAATAGTCAGGACATCAAGTACACAGACGGATAAATTCTCAGTATAGAGCCAGATGGATGCCAAGTGTACAGCCACCACTCACACGGGCACCAAGGGCATAGCCACATATTTAGGACACCAAGGACGCAGCTACCAGTAAAACCAATGCCAAGAATTAAGTAAGCACATGCATACAAGCCATAATAAAAGCCAGCGGTCATGTTGATCCAAAGTTCTGTCACCACTTAGGTGGATGCCATGGTATCAAGCCAACACTCAAATCGATGCGAAAGTCGCACAAATCAATCATATGGATGCAAACAAGTAATCAACGAGGTTGTAGACAAAGGAACAGTCATCACTCATGCGGATGTATAGAAATGAACCACAACTCAGAGGGGTGCTAATGAAACAGGGATAACTCAGATGGATAACGTAAAAGCCAGCTGTCAGATCAATGCAAAGATGTCACCACTTGGATGAATGCTAAAGTCTCAGTCGTCGCTCAATTTGACGCCACAGTCACAGCAATCCCTCAGATGGATGCCAAGTAAGCAATCAAATTAGGTGGTTGACACAAAAATCGGTTATCACTCGCATGGACATGAGGAAACGCCCATTGCTGAGGTGAATACAAAGGATACAGCTATAACTAAGATGCAAAGGAAATAAACATCACTCATATGGATGTCAAGAAATGAACTATAAATCATATGGATGCTAAGGTTAAAGCCAGCAGTTATATGCATGAAAAATTCTGTCACCACTCAGATTGATGCTTAAAGTCTCAGTCATCACTCAAATCGTTGCCAAAGTAACAACTGCTCAGATGGATGCCAAGTAAACAATCAATTAGGTGGTTGAAAAAAATCAGTTATCACTCACATGGACGCAAGCAAATACCCATTGCTGAGGTGAATGCAAAGGATTCAGCTATAACTAAGATGCAAAGGAAATAAACATCACTCATATGGATGTCAACAAATGAACTATAAATCATATGGATGCTAAGGTTAAAGCCAGCAGTCATATGCATGAAAAATTCTGTCACCACTCAGATTGATGCCTAAGTCTCAGTCATCACTCAAATCGTTGCCAAAGTAACAACTGCTCAGATGGATGCCAAGTAAGCAATCAATTAGGTGGTTGAAAAAAATCAGTTATCACTCACCATGAACACCAGCAAATAACCATTGCTGAGGTGAATGCAAAGGATACAGCTATAACTAAGATGGATGCAAAGGAAAGAAGCATCACTCAGATAGACGCCAACGAAATTTCCATCATTGAGATGAAGGCAAAGGACACAGCCATCACCAAAACAGATGCTAAAGTAAGAGGCATCACTCATATATATGCCAAGGTACAAACCATGACTCAAATGCATACCAAAGAAAAGCCATTACGCAGATGAATGCGACGGACACAGACACAAGTAAAATGGATACCAATAACACAGCCAATAGTCAGGACATCAAGTACACAGACGGATAAATTCTCAGTATAGAGCCAGATGGATGCCAAGTATACAGCCACCACTCACACGGGCACCAAGGGCATAGCCACATATTTAGAACACCAAGGACGCAGCTACCAGTAAAACCAATGCCAAGAATTAAGTAAGCACATGCATACAAGCCATAATAAAAGCCAGCGGTCATGTTGATGCAAAGTTCTGTCACCAATTAGGTGGATGCCAGGGTCTCAAGCCAACACTCAAATCGATGCGAAAGTCGCACAAATCAATCATATGGATACAAAGCAAGTAATCAACGAGGTTGTAGACAAAGGAACAGTCATCACTCATGCGGATGTATAGAAATGAGCCATAACTCAGAGGGATGCTAATGAAACAGGGATAACTCAGATGGATGCTAACGTAAAAGCCAGCTGTCAGATCAATGGCAAGATGTCACCACTTGGATGAATGCTAGTCTCAGTCATCACTCAATTTGACGCCAAAGTCACAGCAATCCCTCAGATGGATGCCAAGTAAGCAATCAAATTAGGTGGTTCACACAAAAATGGGTTATCACTCGCATGGACAAGGAAACGCCCCTTGCTGAGGTGAATGCAAAGGATTCAGCTATAACTAAGATGCAAAGGAAATAAACATCACTCATATGGATGTCAAGAAATGAACTATAAATCATATGGATGCTAAGGTTAAAGCCAGCAGTCATATGCATGAAAAATTCTGTCACCACTCAGATTGATGCTTAAAGTCTCAGTCATCACTCAAATTGTTGCCAAAGTAAAAGCAACTGCTCAGATGGATGTCAAGTAAACAATCAATTAGGTGGTTGAAAAAAATTAAGTTATCACTCACATGGACGCAAGCAAATACCCATTGCTGAGGTGAATGCAAAGGATTCAGCTATAACTAAGATGCAAAGGAAATAAACATCACTCATATGGATGTCAACAAATGAACTATAAATCATATGGATGCTAAGGTTAAAGCCAGCAGTCATATGCATGAAAAATTCTGTCACCACTCAGATTGATGCATAAGTGTCAGTCATCACTCAAATCGTTGCCAAAGTAACAACTGCTCAGATGGATGCCAAGCAAGCAATCAATTAGGTGGTTGAAAAAAATCAGTTATCACTCACCATGAACACCAGCAAATAACCATTGCTGAGGTGAATGCAAAGGATACAGCTATAACTAAGATGGATGCAAAGGAAAGAAGCATCACTCAGATAGACGCCAAAGAAATTTCCATCATTGAGATGAAGGCAAAGGACACAGCCATCACCAAAACAGATGCTAAAGTAAGAGGCATCACTCATATATATGCCAAGGTACAAACCATGACTCAAATGCATACCAAAGAAAAGCCATTACGCAAATGAATGCGACGGACACAGACACAAGTAAAATGGATACCAATAACACAGCCAATAGTCAAGACATCAAGTACACAGATGGATAAATTCTCAGTATAGAGCCAGATGAATGCCAAGTATACAGCCACCACTCACACGGGCACCAAGGGCATAGCCACATATTTAGAACACCAAGGACGCAGCTACCAGTAAAACCAATGCCAAGAATTAAGTAAGCACATGCATACAAGCCATATTAAAATCCAGCGGTCATGTTGATGCAAAGTTCTGTCACCAATTAGGTGGATGCCAGGGTCTCAAGCCAACACTCAAATCGATGCGAAAGTCGCACAAATCAATCATATGGATACAAAGCAAGTAATCAACGAGGTTGTAGACAAAGGAACAGTCATCACTCATGCGGATGTATAGAAATGAGCCATAACTCAGAGGGATGCTAACGAAAAAGCCAGCTGTCAGATCAATTGAAAGATGTCACCACTTGGATGAATGCTAAAGTCTCAGTCGTCACTCAATTTGACGCCAAAGTCACAGCAATCCCTCAGATGGATGCCAAGTAAGCAATCAAATTAGGTGGTTGACACAAAAATCGGTTATCACTCGCATGGACAAGGAAACGCCCCTTGCTGAGGTGAATGCAAAGGATACAGCTATAACTAAGATGCAAAGAAAATAAACATCACTCATATGGATGTCAAGAAATGAACTATAAATCATATGGATGCTAAGGTTAAAGCCAGCAGTCATATGCATGAAAAATTCTGTCACCACTCAGAATGATGCTTAAAGTCTCAGTCATCACTCAAATCGTTGCCAAAGTAAAAGCAACTGCTCAGATGGATGCCAAGTAAACAATCAATTAGGTGGTTCACACAAAAATGGGTTATCACTCGCATGGACAAGGAAACGCCCCTTGCTGAGGTGAATGCAAAGGATTCAGCTATAACTAAGATGCAAAGGAAATAAACATCACTCATATGGATGTCAAGAAATGAACTATAAATCATATGGATGCTAAGGTTAAAGCCAGCAGTCATATGCATGAAAAATTCTGTCACCACTCAGATTGATGCTTAAAGTCTCAGTCATCACTCAAATTGTTGCCAAAGTAACAACAACTGCTCAGATGGATGCCAAGTAAACAATCAATTAGGTGGTTGAAAAAAATTAAGTTATCACTCACATGGACGCAAGCAAATACCCATTGCTGAGGTGAATGCAAAGGATTCAGCTATAACTAAGATGCAAAGGAAATAAACATCACTCATATGGATGTCAACAAATGAACTATAAATCATATGGATGCTAAGGTTAAAGCCAGCAGTCATATGCATGAAAAATTCTGTCACCACTCAGATTGATGCATAAGTGTCAGTCATCACTCAAATCGTTGCCAAAGTAACAACTGCTCAGATGGATGCCAAGTAAGCAATCAATTAGGTGGTTGAAAAAAATCAGTTATCACTCACCATGAACACCAGCAAATAACCATTGCTGAGGTGAATGCAAAGGATACAGCTATAACTAAGATGGATGCAAAGGAAAGAAGCATCACTCAGATAGACGCCAAAGAAATTTCCATCACTGAGATGAAGGCAAAGGACACAGCCATCACCAAAACAGATGCTAAAGTAAGAGCCATCACTCATATATATGCCAAGGTACAAACCATGACTCAAATGCATACCAAAGAAAAGCCATTACACAGATGAATGCGATGGACACAGACACAAGTAAAATGGATACCAATAACACAGCCACTAGTCAGGACATCAAGTACACAGACGGATAAATTCTCAGTATAGAGCCAGATGGATGCCAAGTATACAGCCACCACTCACACGGGCACCAAGGGCATAGCCACATATTTAGAACACCAAGGACACAGCTACCAGTAAAACCAATGCCAAGAATTAAGTAAGCACATGCATACAAGCCATAATAAAAGCCAGCGGTCATGTTGATGCAAAGTTCTGTCACCAATTAGGTGGATGCCAGGGTCTCAAGCCAACACTCAAATCGATGCGAAAGTCGCACAAATCAATCATATGGATACAAAGCAAGTAATCAACAAGGTTGTAGACAAAGGAACAGTCATCACTCATGCGGATGTATAGTAATGAGCCATAACTCAGAGGGATGCTAATGAAACAGGGATAACTCAGATGGATGCTAACGTAAAAGCCAGCTGTCAGATCAATGGCAAGATATCACCACTTGGATGAATGTTTAAGTCTCCGTCATCACTCAATTTGACGCCAAAGTCACAGCAATCCTTCAGATGGATGCCAAGTAAGCAATCAAATTAGGTGGGTGACACAAAAATGGGTTATCACTCGCATGGACACAAGGAAACGCCCATTGCTGAGGTGAATGCAAAGGATACAGCTATAACTAAGATGCAAAGGAAATAAACATCACTCATATGGATGTCAACAAATGAACTATAAATCATATGAATGCTAAGGTTAAAGCCAGCAGTCATATGCATGAAAAATTCTGTCACCACTCAGATTGATGCCTAAGTGTCAGTCATCACTCAAATCGTTGCCAAAGTAACAACTGCTCAGATGGATGCCAAGTAAGCAATCAATTAGGTGGTTGAAAAAAATCAGTTATCACTCACCATGAACACCAGCAAATAACCATTGCTGAGGTGAATGCAAAGGATACAGCTATAACTAAGATGGATGCAAAGGAAAGAAGCATCACTCAGATAGACGCCAAAGAAATTTCCATCACTGAGATGAAGGCAAAGGACACAGCCATCACCAAAACAGATGCTAAAGTAAGAGCCATCACTCATATATATGCCAAGGTACAAACCATGACTCAAATGCATACCAAAGAAAAGCCATTACACAGATGAATGCGATGGACACAGACACAAGTAAAATGGATACCAATAACACAGCCACTAGTCAGGACATCAAGTACACAGACGGATAAATTCTCAGTATAGAGCCAGATGGATGCCAAGTATACAGCCACCACTCACACGGGCACCAAGGGCATAGCCACATATTTAGAACACCAAGGACACAGCTACCAGTAAAACCAATGCCAAGAATTAAGTAAGCACATGCATACAAGCCATAATAAAAGCCAGCGGTCATGTTGATGCAAAGTTCTGTCACCAATTAGGTGGATGCCAGGGTCTCAAGCCAACACTCAAATCGATGCGAAAGTCGCACAAATCAATCATATGGATACAAAGCAAGTAATCAACAAGGTTGTAGACAAAGGAACAGTCATCACTCATGCGGATGTATAGTAATGAGCCATAACTCAGAGGGATGCTAATGAAACAGGGATAACTCAGATGGATGCTAACGTAAAAGCCAGCTGTCAGATCAATGGCAAGATGTCACCACTTGGATGAATGTTTAAGTCTCCGTCATCACTCAATTTGACGCCAAAGTCACAGCAATCCTTCAGATGGATGCCAAGTAAGCAATCAAATTAGGTGGGTGACACAAAAATGGGTTATCACTCGCATGGACACAAGGAAACGCCCATTGCTGAGGTGAATGCAAAGGATACAGCTATAACTAAGATGCAAAGGAAATAAACATCACTCATATGGATGTCAACAAATGAACTATAAATCATATGAATGCTAAGGTTAAAGCCAGCAGTCATATGCATGAAAAATTCTGTCACCACTCAGATTGATGCCTAAGTGTCAGTCATCACTCAAATCGTTGCCAAAGTAACAACTGCTCAGATGGATGCCAAGTAAGCAATCAATTAGGTGGTTGAAAAAAATCAGTTATCACTCACCATGAACACCAGCAAATACCCATTGCTGAGGTGAATGCAAAGGATACAGCTATAACTAAGATGGATGCAAAGGAAAGAAGCATCACTCAGATGCCAAAGAAATTTCCATCATTGAGATGAAGGCAAAGGACACAGCCATCACCAAATCAGATGCTAAAGTAAGAGCCATCACTCATATATATGCCAAGGTACAAACCATGACTCAAATGCATACCAAAGAAAAGCCATTACGCAGATGAATGCGATGGACACAGACACAAGTAAAATGGATACCAATAACACAGCCAATAGTCAGGACATCAAGTACACAGACGGATAAATTCTCAGTATAGAGCCAGATGGATGCCAAGTATACAGCCACCACTCACACGGGCACCAAGGGCATAGCCACATATTTAGAACACCAAGGACGCAGCTACCAGTAAAACCAATGCCAAGAATTAAGTAAGCACATGCATACAAGCCATAATAAAAGCCAGCGGTCATGTTGATGCAAAGTTCTGTCACCACTTAGGTGGATGCCAGGGTCTCAAGCCAACACTCAAATCGATGCGAAAGTCGCACAAATCAATCATATGGATACAAAGCAAGTAATCAACGAGGTTGTAGACAAAGGAACAGTCATCACTCATGCGGATGTATAGAAATGAGCCATAACTCAGAGGGATGCTAATGAAACAGGGATAACTCAGATGGATGCTAACGTAAAAGCCAGCTGTCAGATCAATGGCAAGATGTCACCACTTGGATGAATGCTAGTCTCAGTCATCACTCAATTTGACGCCAAAGTCACAGCAATCCCTCAGATGGATGCCAAGTAAGCAATCAAATTAGGTGGTTCACACAAAAATGGGTTATCACTCGCATGGACAAGGAAACGCCCCTTGCTGAGGTGAATGCAAAGGATTCAGCTATAACTAAGATGCAAAGGAAATAAACATCACTCATATGGATGTCAAGAAATGAACTATAAATCATATGGATGCTAAGGTTAAAGCCAGCAGTCATATGCATGAAAAATTCTGTCACCACTCAGATTGATGCTTAAAGTCTCAGTCATCACTCAAATTGTTGCCAAAGTAAAAGCAACTGCTCAGATGGATGCCAAGTAAACAATCAATTAGGTGGTTGAAAAAAATTAAGTTATCACTCACATGGACGCAAGCAAATACCCATTGCTGAGGTGAATGCAAAGGATTCAGCTATAACTAAGATGCAAAGGAAATAAACATCACTCATATGGATGTCAACAAATGAACTATAAATCATATGGATGCTAAGGTTAAAGCCAGCAGTCATATGCATGAAAAATTCTGTCACCACTCAGATTGATGCATAAGTGTCAGTCATCACTCAAATCGTTGCCAAAGTAACAACTGCTCAGATGGATGCCAAGCAAGCAATCAATTAGGTGGTTGAAAAAAATCAGTTATCACTCACCATGAACACCAGCAAATAACCATTGCTGAGGTGAATGCAAAGGATACAGCTATAACTAAGATGGATGCAAAGGAAAGAAGCATCACTCAGATAGACGCCAAAGAAATTTCCATCATTGAGATGAAGGCAAAGGACACAGCCATCACCAAAACAGATGCTAAAGTAAGAGGCATCACTCATATATATGCCAAGGTACAAACCATGACTCAAATGCATACCAAAGAAAAGCCATTACGCAAATGAATGCGACGGACACAGACACAAGTAAAATGGATACCAATAACACAGCCAATAGTCAAGACATCAAGTACACAGATGGATAAATTCTCAGTATAGAGCCAGATGAATGCCAAGTATACAGCCACCACTCACACGGGCACCAAGGGCATAGCCACATATTTAGAACACCAAGGACGCAGCTACCAGTAAAACCAATGCCAAGAATTAAGTAAGCACATGCATACAAGCCATATTAAAATCCAGCGGTCATGTTGATGCAAAGTTCTGTCACCAATTAGGTGGATGCCAGGGTCTCAAGCCAACACTCAAATCGATGCGAAAGTCGCACAAATCAATCATATGGATACAAAGCAAGTAATCAACGAGGTTGTAGACAAAGGAACAGTCATCACTCATGCGGATGTATAGAAATGAGCCATAACTCAGAGGGATGCTAACGAAAAAGCCAGCTGTCAGATCAATTGAAAGATGTCACCACTTGGATGAATGCTAAAGTCTCAGTCGTCACTCAATTTGACGCCAAAGTCACAGCAATCCCTCAGATGGATGCCAAGTAAGCAATCAAATTAGGTGGTTGACACAAAAATCGGTTATCACTCGCATGGACAAGGAAACGCCCCTTGCTGAGGTGAATGCAAAGGATACAGCTATAACTAAGATGCAAAGAAAATAAACATCACTCATATGGATGTCAAGAAATGAACTATAAATCATATGGATGCTAAGGTTAAAGCCAGCAGTCATATGCATGAAAAATTCTGTCACCACTCAGAATGATGCTTAAAGTCTCAGTCATCACTCAAATCGTTGCCAAAGTAAAAGCAACTGCTCAGATGGATGCCAAGTAAACAATCAATTAGGTGGTTCACACAAAAATGGGTTATCACTCGCATGGACAAGGAAACGCCCCTTGCTGAGGTGAATGCAAAGGATTCAGCTATAACTAAGATGCAAAGGAAATAAACATCACTCATATGGATGTCAAGAAATGAACTATAAATCATATGGATGCTAAGGTTAAAGCCAGCAGTCATATGCATGAAAAATTCTGTCACCACTCAGATTGATGCTTAAAGTCTCAGTCATCACTCAAATTGTTGCCAAAGTAACAACAACTGCTCAGATGGATGCCAAGTAAACAATCAATTAGGTGGTTGAAAAAAATTAAGTTATCACTCACATGGACGCAAGCAAATACCCATTGCTGAGGTGAATGCAAAGGATTCAGCTATAACTAAGATGCAAAGGAAATAAACATCACTCATATGGATGTCAACAAATGAACTATAAATCATATGGATGCTAAGGTTAAAGCCAGCAGTCATATGCATGAAAAATTCTGTCACCACTCAGATTGATGCCTAAGTGTCAGTCATCACTCAAATCGTTGCCAAAGTAACAACTGCTCAGATGGATGCCAAGTAAGCAATCAATTAGGTGGTTGAAAAAAATCAGTTATCACTCACCATGAACACCAGCAAATAACCATTGCTGAGGTGAATGCAAAGGATACAGCTATAACTAAGATGGATGCAAAGGAAAGAAGCATCACTCAGATAGACGCCAAAGAAATTTCCATCACTGAGATGAAGGCAAAGGACACAGCCATCACCAAAACAGATGCTAAAGTAAGAGCCATCACTCATATATATGCCAAGGTACAAACCATGACTCAAATGCATACCAAAGAAAAGCCATTACACAGATGAATGCGATGGACACAGACAAGTAAAATGGATACCAATAACACAGCCACTAGTCAGGACATCAAGTACACAGACGGATAAATTCTCAGTATAGAGCCAGATGGATGCCAAGTATACAGCCACCACTCACACGGGCACCAAGGGCATAGCCACATATTTAGAACACCAAGGACGCAGCTACCAGTAAAACCAATGCCAAGAATTAAGTAAGCACATGCATACAAGCCATAATAAAAGCCAGCGGTCATGTTGATGCAAAGTTCTGTCACCAATTAGGTGGATGCCAGGGTCTCAAGCCAACACTCAAATCGATGCGAAAGTCGCACAAATCAATCATATGGATACAAAGCAAGTAATCAACGAGGTTGTAGACAAAGGAACAGTCATCACTCATGCGGATGTATAGTAATGAGCCATAACTCAGAGGGATGCTAATGAAACAGGGATAACTCAGATGGATGCTAACGTAAAAGCCAGCTGTCAGATCAATGGCAAGATGTCACCACTTGGATGAATGTTTAAGTCTCCGTCATCACTCAATTTGACGCCAAAGTCACAGCAATCCTTCAGATGGATGCCAAGTAAGCAATCAAATTAGGTGGGTGACACAAAAATGGGTTATCACTCGCATGGACACAAGGAAACGCCCATTGCTGAGGTGAATGCAAAGGATACAGCTATAACTAAGATGCAAAGGAAATAAACATCACTCATATGGATGTCAACAAATGAACTATAAATCATATGAATGCTAAGGTTAAAGCCAGCAGTCATATGCATGAAAAATTGTGTCACCACTCAGATTGATGCCTAAGTGTCAGTCATCACTCAAATCGTTGCCAAAGTAACAACTGCTCAGATGGATACCAAGTAAGCAATCAATTAGGTGGTTAAAAAAATCAGTTATCACTCACCATAAACACCAGCAAATACCCATTGCTGAGGTGAATGCAAAGGATACAGCTATAACTAAGATGCAAAGAAAATAAACATCACTCATATGGATGTCAAGAAATGAACTATAAATCATATGGATGCTAAGGTTAAAGCCAGCAGTCATATGCATGAAAAATTCTGTCACCACTCAGATTGATGCTTAAAGTCTCAGTCATCACTCAAATCGTTGCCAAAGTAACAACTGCTCAGATGAGCAAGCAATCAATTAGGTGGTTGAAAAAAATCAGTTATCACTCACCATGAACACCAGCAAATAACCATTGCTGAGGTGAATGCAAAGGATACAGCTATAACTAAGATGGATGCAAAGGAAAGAAGCATCACTCAGATAGACGCCAAAGAAATTTCCATCATTGAGATGAAGGCAAAGGACACAGCCATCACCAAAACAGATGCTAAAGTAAGAGGCATCACTCATATATATGCCAAGGTACAAACCATGACTCAAATGCATACCAAAGAAAAGACATTACACAGATGAATGCGATGGACACAGACACAAGTAAAATGGATACCAATAACACAGCCAATAGTCAGGACATCAAGTACACAGACGGATAAATTCTCAGTATAGAGCCAGATGGATGCCAAGTGTACAGCCACCACTCACACGGGCACCAAGGGCATAGCCACATATTTAGGACACCAAGGACGCAGCTACCAGTAAAACCAATGCCAAGAATTAAGTAAGCACATGCATACAAGCCATAATAAAAGCCAGCGGTCATGTTGATCCAAAGTTCTGTCACCACTTAGGTGGATGCCATGGTATCAAGCCAACACTCAAATCGATGCGAAAGTCGCACAAATCAATCATATGGATGCAAACAAGTAATCAACGAGGTTGTAGACAAAGGAACAGTCATCACTCATGCGGATGTATAGAAATGAACCACAACTCAGAGGGGTGCTAATGAAACAGGGATAACTCAGATGGATAACGTAAAAGCCAGCTGTCAGATCAATGCAAAGATGTCACCACTTGGATGAATGCTAAAGTCTCAGTCGTCGCTCAATTTGACGCCACAGTCACAGCAATCCCTCAGATGGATGCCAAGTAAGCAATCAAATTAGGTGGTTGACACAAAAATCGGTTATCACTCGCATGGACATGAGGAAACGCCCATTGCTGAGGTGAATACAAAGGATACAGCTATAACTAAGATGCAAAGGAAATAAACATCACTCATATGGATGTCAAGAAATGAACTATAAATCATATGGATGCTAAGGTTAAAGCCAGCAGTTATATGCATGAAAAATTCTGTCACCACTCAGATTGATGCTTAAAGTCTCAGTCATCACTCAAATCGTTGCCAAAGTAACAACTGCTCAGATGGATGCCAAGTAAACAATCAATTAGGTGGTTGAAAAAAATCAGTTATCACTCACATGGACGCAAGCAAATACCCATTGCTGAGGTGAATGCAAAGGATTCAGCTATAACTAAGATGCAAAGGAAATAAACATCACTCATATGGATGTCAACAAATGAACTATAAATCATATGGATGCTAAGGTTAAAGCCAGCAGTCATATGCATGAAAAATTCTGTCACCACTCAGATTGATGCCTAAGTCTCAGTCATCACTCAAATCGTTGCCAAAGTAACAACTGCTCAGATGGATGCCAAGTAAGCAATCAATTAGGTGGTTGAAAAAAATCAGTTATCACTCACCATGAACACCAGCAAATAACCATTGCTGAGGTGAATGCAAAGGATACAGCTATAACTAAGATGGATGCAAAGGAAAGAAGCATCACTCAGATAGACGCCAACGAAATTTCCATCATTGAGATGAAGGCAAAGGACACAGCCATCACCAAAACAGATGCTAAAGTAAGAGGCATCACTCATATATATGCCAAGGTACAAACCATGACTCAAATGCATACCAAAGAAAAGCCATTACGCAGATGAATGCGACGGACACAGACACAAGTAAAATGGATACCAATAACACAGCCAATAGTCAGGACATCAAGTACACAGACGGATAAATTCTCAGTATAGAGCCAGATGGATGCCAAGTATACAGCCACCACTCACACGGGCACCAAGGGCATAGCCACATATTTAGAACACCAAGGACGCAGCTACCAGTAAAACCAATGCCAAGAATTAAGTAAGCACATGCATACAAGCCATAATAAAAGCCAGCGGTCATGTTGATGCAAAGTTCTGTCACCAATTAGGTGGATGCCAGGGTCTCAAGCCAACACTCAAATCGATGCGAAAGTCGCACAAATCAATCATATGGATACAAAGCAAGTAATCAACAAGGTTGTAGACAAAGGAACAGTCATCACTCATGCGGATGTATAGAAATGAGCCATAACTCAGAGGGATGCTAATGAAACAGGGATAACTCAGATGGATGCTAACGTAAAAGCCAGCTGTCAGATCAATGGCAAGATGTCACCACTTGGATGAATGCTAGTCTCAGTCATCACTCAATTTGACGCCAAAGTCACAGCAATCCCTCAGATGGATGCCAAGTAAGCAATCAAATTAGGTGGTTCACACAAAAATGGGTTATCACTCGCATGGACAAGGAAACGCCCCTTGCTGAGGTGAATGCAAAGGATTCAGCTATAACTAAGATGCAAAGGAAATAAACATCACTCATATGGATGTCAAGAAATGAACTATAAATCATATGGATGCTAAGGTTAAAGCCAGCAGTCATATGCATGAAAAATTCTGTCACCACTCAGATTGATGCTTAAAGTCTCAGTCATCACTCAAATTGTTGCCAAAGTAAAAGCAACTGCTCAGATGGATGTCAAGTAAACAATCAATTAGGTGGTTGAAAAAAATTAAGTTATCACTCACATGGACGCAAGCAAATACCCATTGCTGAGGTGAATGCAAAGGATTCAGCTATAACTAAGATGCAAAGGAAATAAACATCACTCATATGGATGTCAACAAATGAACTATAAATCATATGGATGCTAAGGTTAAAGCCAGCAGTCATATGCATGAAAAATTCTGTCACCACTCAGATTGATGCATAAGTGTCAGTCATCACTCAAATCGTTGCCAAAGTAACAACTGCTCAGATGGATGCCAAGTAAGCAATCAATTAGGTGGTTGAAAAAAATCAGTTATCACTCACCATGAACACCAGCAAATAACCATTGCTGAGGTGAATGCAAAGGATACAGCTATAACTAAGATGGATGCAAAGGAAAGAAGCATCACTCAGATAGACGCCAAAGAAATTTCCATCATTGAGATGAAGGCAAAGGACACAGCCATCACCAAAACAGATGCTAAAGTAAGAGGCATCACTCATATATATGCCAAGGTACAAACCATGACTCAAATGCATACCAAAGAAAAGCCATTACGCAAATGAATGCGACGGACACAGACACAAGTAAAATGGATACCAATAACACAGCCAATAGTCAAGACATCAAGTACACAGATGGATAAATTCTCAGTATAGAGCCAGATGAATGCCAAGTATACAGCCACCACTCACACGGGCACCAAGGGCATAGCCACATATTTAGAACACCAAGGACGCAGCTACCAGTAAAACCAATGCCAAGAATTAAGTAAGCACATGCATACAAGCCATATTAAAATCCAGCGGTCATGTTGATGCAAAGTTCTGTCACCAATTAGGTGGATGCCAGGGTCTCAAGCCAACACTCAAATCGATGCGAAAGTCGCACAAATCAATCATATGGATACAAAGCAAGTAATCAACGAGGTTGTAGACAAAGGAACAGTCATCACTCATGCGGATGTATAGAAATGAGCCATAACTCAGAGGGATGCTAACGAAAAAGCCAGCTGTCAGATCAATTGAAAGATGTCACCACTTGGATGAATGCTAAAGTCTCAGTCGTCACTCAATTTGACGCCAAAGTCACAGCAATCCCTCAGATGGATGCCAAGTAAGCAATCAAATTAGGTGGTTGACACAAAAATCGGTTATCACTCGCATGGACAAGGAAACGCCCCTTGCTGAGGTGAATGCAAAGGATACAGCTATAACTAAGATGCAAAGAAAATAAACATCACTCATATGGATGTCAAGAAATGAACTATAAATCATATGGATGCTAAGGTTAAAGCCAGCAGTCATATGCATGAAAAATTCTGTCACCACTCAGAATGATGCTTAAAGTCTCAGTCATCACTCAAATCGTTGCCAAAGTAAAAGCAACTGCTCAGATGGATGCCAAGTAAACAATCAATTAGGTGGTTCACACAAAAATGGGTTATCACTCGCATGGACAAGGAAACGCCCCTTGCTGAGGTGAATGCAAAGGATTCAGCTATAACTAAGATGCAAAGGAAATAAACATCACTCATATGGATGTCAAGAAATGAACTATAAATCATATGGATGCTAAGGTTAAAGCCAGCAGTCATATGCATGAAAAATTCTGTCACCACTCAGATTGATGCTTAAAGTCTCAGTCATCACTCAAATTGTTGCCAAAGTAACAACAACTGCTCAGATGGATGCCAAGTAAACAATCAATTAGGTGGTTGAAAAAAATTAAGTTATCACTCACATGGACGCAAGCAAATACCCATTGCTGAGGTGAATGCAAAGGATTCAGCTATAACTAAGATGCAAAGGAAATAAACATCACTCATATGGATGTCAACAAATGAACTATAAATCATATGGATGCTAAGGTTAAAGCCAGCAGTCATATGCATGAAAAATTCTGTCACCACTCAGATTGATGCCTAAGTGTCAGTCATCACTCAAATCGTTGCCAAAGTAACAACTGCTCAGATGGATGCCAAGTAAGCAATCAATTAGGTGGTTGAAAAAAATCAGTTATCACTCACCATGAACACCAGCAAATAACCATTGCTGAGGTGAATGCAAAGGATACAGCTATAACTAAGATGGATGCAAAGGAAAGAAGCATCACTCAGATAGACGCCAAAGAAATTTCCATCACTGAGATGAAGGCAAAGGACACAGCCATCACCAAAACAGATGCTAAAGTAAGAGCCATCACTCATATATATGCCAAGGTACAAACCATGACTCAAATGCATACCAAAGAAAAGCCATTACACAGATGAATGCGATGGACACAGACACAAGTAAAATGGATACCAATAACACAGCCACTAGTCAGGACATCAAGTACACAGACGGATAAATTCTCAGTATAGAGCCAGATGGATGCCAAGTATACAGCCACCACTCACACGGGCACCAAGGGCATAGCCACATATTTAGAACACCAAGGACACAGCTACCAGTAAAACCAATGCCAAGAATTAAGTAAGCACATGCATACAAGCCATAATAAAAGCCAGCGGTCATGTTGATGCAAAGTTCTGTCACCAATTAGGTGGATGCCAGGGTCTCAAGCCAACACTCAAATCGATGCGAAAGTCGCACAAATCAATCATATGGATACAAAGCAAGTAATCAACAAGGTTGTAGACAAAGGAACAGTCATCACTCATGCGGATGTATAGTAATGAGCCATAACTCAGAGGGATGCTAATGAAACAGGGATAACTCAGATGGATGCTAACGTAAAAGCCAGCTGTCAGATCAATGGCAAGATATCACCACTTGGATGAATGTTTAAGTCTCCGTCATCACTCAATTTGACGCCAAAGTCACAGCAATCCTTCAGATGGATGCCAAGTAAGCAATCAAATTAGGTGGGTGACACAAAAATGGGTTATCACTCGCATGGACACAAGGAAACGCCCATTGCTGAGGTGAATGCAAAGGATACAGCTATAACTAAGATGCAAAGGAAATAAACATCACTCATATGGATGTCAACAAATGAACTATAAATCATATGAATGCTAAGGTTAAAGCCAGCAGTCATATGCATGAAAAATTCTGTCACCACTCAGATTGATGCCTAAGTGTCAGTCATCACTCAAATCGTTGCCAAAGTAACAACTGCTCAGATGGATGCCAAGTAAGCAATCAATTAGGTGGTTGAAAAAAATCAGTTATCACTCACCATGAACACCAGCAAATAACCATTGCTGAGGTGAATGCAAAGGATACAGCTATAACTAAGATGGATGCAAAGGAAAGAAGCATCACTCAGATAGACGCCAAAGAAATTTCCATCACTGAGATGAAGGCAAAGGACACAGCCATCACCAAAACAGATGCTAAAGTAAGAGCCATCACTCATATATATGCCAAGGTACAAACCATGACTCAAATGCATACCAAAGAAAAGCCATTACACAGATGAATGCGATGGACACAGACACAAGTAAAATGGATACCAATAACACAGCCACTAGTCAGGACATCAAGTACACAGACGGATAAATTCTCAGTATAGAGCCAGATGGATGCCAAGTATACAGCCACCACTCACACGGGCACCAAGGGCATAGCCACATATTTAGAACACCAAGGACACAGCTACCAGTAAAACCAATGCCAAGAATTAAGTAAGCACATGCATACAAGCCATAATAAAAGCCAGCGGTCATGTTGATGCAAAGTTCTGTCACCAATTAGGTGGATGCCAGGGTCTCAAGCCAACACTCAAATCGATGCGAAAGTCGCACAAATCAATCATATGGATACAAAGCAAGTAATCAACAAGGTTGTAGACAAAGGAACAGTCATCACTCATGCGGATGTATAGTAATGAGCCATAACTCAGAGGGATGCTAATGAAACAGGGATAACTCAGATGGATGCTAACGTAAAAGCCAGCTGTCAGATCAATGGCAAGATGTCACCACTTGGATGAATGTTTAAGTCTCCGTCATCACTCAATTTGACGCCAAAGTCACAGCAATCCTTCAGATGGATGCCAAGTAAGCAATCAAATTAGGTGGGTGACACAAAAATGGGTTATCACTCGCATGGACACAAGGAAACGCCCATTGCTGAGGTGAATGCAAAGGATACAGCTATAACTAAGATGCAAAGGAAATAAACATCACTCATATGGATGTCAACAAATGAACTATAAATCATATGAATGCTAAGGTTAAAGCCAGCAGTCATATGCATGAAAAATTCTGTCACCACTCAGATTGATGCCTAAGTGTCAGTCATCACTCAAATCGTTGCCAAAGTAACAACTGCTCAGATGGATGCCAAGTAAGCAATCAATTAGGTGGTTGAAAAAAATCAGTTATCACTCACCATGAACACCAGCAAATACCCATTGCTGAGGTGAATGCAAAGGATACAGCTATAACTAAGATGGATGCAAAGGAAAGAAGCATCACTCAGATGCCAAAGAAATTTCCATCATTGAGATGAAGGCAAAGGACACAGCCATCACCAAATCAGATGCTAAAGTAAGAGCCATCACTCATATATATGCCAAGGTACAAACCATGACTCAAATGCATACCAAAGAAAAGCCATTACGCAGATGAATGCGATGGACACAGACACAAGTAAAATGGATACCAATAACACAGCCAATAGTCAGGACATCAAGTACACAGACGGATAAATTCTCAGTATAGAGCCAGATGGATGCCAAGTATACAGCCACCACTCACACGGGCACCAAGGGCATAGCCACATATTTAGAACACCAAGGACGCAGCTACCAGTAAAACCAATGCCAAGAATTAAGTAAGCACATGCATACAAGCCATAATAAAAGCCAGCGGTCATGTTGATGCAAAGTTCTGTCACCACTTAGGTGGATGCCAGGGTCTCAAGCCAACACTCAAATCGATGCGAAAGTCGCACAAATCAATCATATGGATACAAAGCAAGTAATCAACGAGGTTGTAGACAAAGGAACAGTCATCACTCATGCGGATGTATAGAAATGAGCCATAACTCAGAGGGATGCTAATGAAACAGGGATAACTCAGATGGATGCTAACGTAAAAGCCAGCTGTCAGATCAATGGCAAGATGTCACCACTTGGATGAATGCTAGTCTCAGTCATCACTCAATTTGACGCCAAAGTCACAGCAATCCCTCAGATGGATGCCAAGTAAGCAATCAAATTAGGTGGTTCACACAAAAATGGGTTATCACTCGCATGGACAAGGAAACGCCCCTTGCTGAGGTGAATGCAAAGGATTCAGCTATAACTAAGATGCAAAGGAAATAAACATCACTCATATGGATGTCAAGAAATGAACTATAAATCATATGGATGCTAAGGTTAAAGCCAGCAGTCATATGCATGAAAAATTCTGTCACCACTCAGATTGATGCTTAAAGTCTCAGTCATCACTCAAATTGTTGCCAAAGTAAAAGCAACTGCTCAGATGGATGCCAAGTAAACAATCAATTAGGTGGTTGAAAAAAATTAAGTTATCACTCACATGGACGCAAGCAAATACCCATTGCTGAGGTGAATGCAAAGGATTCAGCTATAACTAAGATGCAAAGGAAATAAACATCACTCATATGGATGTCAACAAATGAACTATAAATCATATGGATGCTAAGGTTAAAGCCAGCAGTCATATGCATGAAAAATTCTGTCACCACTCAGATTGATGCATAAGTGTCAGTCATCACTCAAATCGTTGCCAAAGTAACAACTGCTCAGATGGATGCCAAGCAAGCAATCAATTAGGTGGTTGAAAAAAATCAGTTATCACTCACCATGAACACCAGCAAATAACCATTGCTGAGGTGAATGCAAAGGATACAGCTATAACTAAGATGGATGCAAAGGAAAGAAGCATCACTCAGATAGACGCCAAAGAAATTTCCATCATTGAGATGAAGGCAAAGGACACAGCCATCACCAAAACAGATGCTAAAGTAAGAGGCATCACTCATATATATGCCAAGGTACAAACCATGACTCAAATGCATACCAAAGAAAAGCCATTACGCAAATGAATGCGACGGACACAGACACAAGTAAAATGGATACCAATAACACAGCCAATAGTCAAGACATCAAGTACACAGATGGATAAATTCTCAGTATAGAGCCAGATGAATGCCAAGTATACAGCCACCACTCACACGGGCACCAAGGGCATAGCCACATATTTAGAACACCAAGGACGCAGCTACCAGTAAAACCAATGCCAAGAATTAAGTAAGCACATGCATACAAGCCATATTAAAATCCAGCGGTCATGTTGATGCAAAGTTCTGTCACCAATTAGGTGGATGCCAGGGTCTCAAGCCAACACTCAAATCGATGCGAAAGTCGCACAAATCAATCATATGGATACAAAGCAAGTAATCAACGAGGTTGTAGACAAAGGAACAGTCATCACTCATGCGGATGTATAGAAATGAGCCATAACTCAGAGGGATGCTAACGAAAAAGCCAGCTGTCAGATCAATTGAAAGATGTCACCACTTGGATGAATGCTAAAGTCTCAGTCGTCACTCAATTTGACGCCAAAGTCACAGCAATCCCTCAGATGGATGCCAAGTAAGCAATCAAATTAGGTGGTTGACACAAAAATCGGTTATCACTCGCATGGACAAGGAAACGCCCCTTGCTGAGGTGAATGCAAAGGATACAGCTATAACTAAGATGCAAAGAAAATAAACATCACTCATATGGATGTCAAGAAATGAACTATAAATCATATGGATGCTAAGGTTAAAGCCAGCAGTCATATGCATGAAAAATTCTGTCACCACTCAGAATGATGCTTAAAGTCTCAGTCATCACTCAAATCGTTGCCAAAGTAAAAGCAACTGCTCAGATGGATGCCAAGTAAACAATCAATTAGGTGGTTCACACAAAAATGGGTTATCACTCGCATGGACAAGGAAACGCCCCTTGCTGAGGTGAATGCAAAGGATTCAGCTATAACTAAGATGCAAAGGAAATAAACATCACTCATATGGATGTCAAGAAATGAACTATAAATCATATGGATGCTAAGGTTAAAGCCAGCAGTCATATGCATGAAAAATTCTGTCACCACTCAGATTGATGCTTAAAGTCTCAGTCATCACTCAAATTGTTGCCAAAGTAACAACAACTGCTCAGATGGATGCCAAGTAAACAATCAATTAGGTGGTTGAAAAAAATTAAGTTATCACTCACATGGACGCAAGCAAATACCCATTGCTGAGGTGAATGCAAAGGATTCAGCTATAACTAAGATGCAAAGGAAATAAACATCACTCATATGGATGTCAACAAATGAACTATAAATCATATGGATGCTAAGGTTAAAGCCAGCAGTCATATGCATGAAAAATTCTGTCACCACTCAGATTGATGCCTAAGTGTCAGTCATCACTCAAATCGTTGCCAAAGTAACAACTGCTCAGATGGATGCCAAGTAAGCAATCAATTAGGTGGTTGAAAAAAATCAGTTATCACTCACCATGAACACCAGCAAATAACCATTGCTGAGGTGAATGCAAAGGATACAGCTATAACTAAGATGGATGCAAAGGAAAGAAGCATCACTCAGATAGACGCCAAAGAAATTTCCATCACTGAGATGAAGGCAAAGGACACAGCCATCACCAAAACAGATGCTAAAGTAAGAGCCATCACTCATATATATGCCAAGGTACAAACCATGACTCAAATGCATACCAAAGAAAAGCCATTACACAGATGAATGCGATGGACACAGACACAAGTAAAATGGATACCAATAACACAGCCACTAGTCAGGACATCAAGTACACAGACGGATAAATTCTCAGTATAGAGCCAGATGGATGCCAAGTATACAGCCACCACTCACACGGGCACCAAGGGCATAGCCACATATTTAGAACACCAAGGACACAGCTACCAGTAAAACCAATGCCAAGAATTAAGTAAGCACATGCATACAAGCCATAATAAAAGCCAGCGGTCATGTTGATGCAAAGTTCTGTCACCAATTAGGTGGATGCCAGGGTCTCAAGCCAACACTCAAATCGATGCGAAAGTCGCACAAATCAATCATATGGATACAAAGCAAGTAATCAACAAGGTTGTAGACAAAGGAACAGTCATCACTCATGCGGATGTATAGTAATGAGCCATAACTCAGAGGGATGCTAATGAAACAGGGATAACTCAGATGGATGCTAACGTAAAAGCCAGCTGTCAGATCAATGGCAAGATATCACCACTTGGATGAATGTTTAAGTCTCCGTCATCACTCAATTTGACGCCAAAGTCACAGCAATCCTTCAGATGGATGCCAAGTAAGCAATCAAATTAGGTGGGTGACACAAAAATGGGTTATCACTCGCATGGACACAAGGAAACGCCCATTGCTGAGGTGAATGCAAAGGATACAGCTATAACTAAGATGCAAAGGAAATAAACATCACTCATATGGATGTCAACAAATGAACTATAAATCATATGAATGCTAAGGTTAAAGCCAGCAGTCATATGCATGAAAAATTCTGTCACCACTCAGATTGATGCCTAAGTGTCAGTCATCACTCAAATCGTTGCCAAAGTAACAACTGCTCAGATGGATGCCAAGTAAGCAATCAATTAGGTGGTTGAAAAAAATCAGTTATCACTCACCATGAACACCAGCAAATAACCATTGCTGAGGTGAATGCAAAGGATACAGCTATAACTAAGATGGATGCAAAGGAAAGAAGCATCACTCAGATAGACGCCAAAGAAATTTCCATCACTGAGATGAAGGCAAAGGACACAGCCATCACCAAAACAGATGCTAAAGTAAGAGCCATCACTCATATATATGCCAAGGTACAAACCATGACTCAAATGCATACCAAAGAAAAGCCATTACACAGATGAATGCGATGGACACAGACACAAGTAAAATGGATACCAATAACACAGCCACTAGTCAGGACATCAAGTACACAGACGGATAAATTCTCAGTATAGAGCCAGATGGATGCCAAGTATACAGCCACCACTCACACGGGCACCAAGGGCATAGCCACATATTTAGAACACCAAGGACACAGCTACCAGTAAAACCAATGCCAAGAATTAAGTAAGCACATGCATACAAGCCATAATAAAAGCCAGCGGTCATGTTGATGCAAAGTTCTGTCACCAATTAGGTGGATGCCAGGGTCTCAAGCCAACACTCAAATCGATGCGAAAGTCGCACAAATCAATCATATGGATACAAAGCAAGTAATCAACAAGGTTGTAGACAAAGGAACAGTCATCACTCATGCGGATGTATAGTAATGAGCCATAACTCAGAGGGATGCTAATGAAACAGGGATAACTCAGATGGATGCTAACGTAAAAGCCAGCTGTCAGATCAATGGCAAGATGTCACCACTTGGATGAATGTTTAAGTCTCCGTCATCACTCAATTTGACGCCAAAGTCACAGCAATCCTTCAGATGGATGCCAAGTAAGCAATCAAATTAGGTGGGTGACACAAAAATGGGTTATCACTCGCATGGACACAAGGAAACGCCCATTGCTGAGGTGAATGCAAAGGATACAGCTATAACTAAGATGCAAAGGAAATAAACATCACTCATATGGATGTCAACAAATGAACTATAAATCATATGAATGCTAAGGTTAAAGCCAGCAGTCATATGCATGAAAAATTCTGTCACCACTCAGATTGATGCCTAAGTGTCAGTCATCACTCAAATCGTTGCCAAAGTAACAACTGCTCAGATGGATGCCAAGTAAGCAATCAATTAGGTGGTTGAAAAAAATCAGTTATCACTCACCATGAACACCAGCAAATACCCATTGCTGAGGTGAATGCAAAGGATACAGCTATAACTAAGATGGATGCAAAGGAAAGAAGCATCACTCAGATGCCAAAGAAATTTCCATCATTGAGATGAAGGCAAAGGACACAGCCATCACCAAATCAGATGCTAAAGTAAGAGCCATCACTCATATATATGCCAAGGTACAAACCATGACTCAAATGCATACCAAAGAAAAGCCATTACGCAGATGAATGCGATGGACACAGACACAAGTAAAATGGATACCAATAACACAGCCAATAGTCAGGACATCAAGTACACAGACGGATAAATTCTCAGTATAGAGCCAGATGGATGCCAAGTATACAGCCACCACTCACACGGGCACCAAGGGCATAGCCACATATTTAGAACACCAAGGACGCAGCTACCAGTAAAACCAATGCCAAGAATTAAGTAAGCACATGCATACAAGCCATAATAAAAGCCAGCGGTCATGTTGATGCAAAGTTCTGTCACCACTTAGGTGGATGCCAGGGTCTCAAGCCAACACTCAAATCGATGCGAAAGTCGCACAAATCAATCATATGGATACAAAGCAAGTAATCAACGAGGTTGTAGACAAAGGAACAGTCATCACTCATGCGGATGTATAGAAATGAGCCATAACTCAGAGGGATGCTAATGAAACAGGGATAACTCAGATGGATGCTAACGTAAAAGCCAGCTGTCAGATCAATGGCAAGATGTCACCACTTGGATGAATGCTAGTCTCAGTCATCACTCAATTTGACGCCAAAGTCACAGCAATCCCTCAGATGGATGCCAAGTAAGCAATCAAATTAGGTGGTTCACACAAAAATGGGTTATCACTCGCATGGACAAGGAAACGCCCCTTGCTGAGGTGAATGCAAAGGATTCAGCTATAACTAAGATGCAAAGGAAATAAACATCACTCATATGGATGTCAAGAAATGAACTATAAATCATATGGATGCTAAGGTTAAAGCCAGCAGTCATATGCATGAAAAATTCTGTCACCACTCAGATTGATGCTTAAAGTCTCAGTCATCACTCAAATTGTTGCCAAAGTAAAAGCAACTGCTCAGATGGATGCCAAGTAAACAATCAATTAGGTGGTTGAAAAAAATTAAGTTATCACTCACATGGACGCAAGCAAATACCCATTGCTGAGGTGAATGCAAAGGATTCAGCTATAACTAAGATGCAAAGGAAATAAACATCACTCATATGGATGTCAACAAATGAACTATAAATCATATGGATGCTAAGGTTAAAGCCAGCAGTCATATGCATGAAAAATTCTGTCACCACTCAGATTGATGCATAAGTGTCAGTCATCACTCAAATCGTTGCCAAAGTAACAACTGCTCAGATGGATGCCAAGCAAGCAATCAATTAGGTGGTTGAAAAAAATCAGTTATCACTCACCATGAACACCAGCAAATAACCATTGCTGAGGTGAATGCAAAGGATACAGCTATAACTAAGATGGATGCAAAGGAAAGAAGCATCACTCAGATAGACGCCAAAGAAATTTCCATCATTGAGATGAAGGCAAAGGACACAGCCATCACCAAAACAGATGCTAAAGTAAGAGGCATCACTCATATATATGCCAAGGTACAAACCATGACTCAAATGCATACCAAAGAAAAGCCATTACGCAAATGAATGCGACGGACACAGACACAAGTAAAATGGATACCAATAACACAGCCAATAGTCAAGACATCAAGTACACAGATGGATAAATTCTCAGTATAGAGCCAGATGAATGCCAAGTATACAGCCACCACTCACACGGGCACCAAGGGCATAGCCACATATTTAGAACACCAAGGACGCAGCTACCAGTAAAACCAATGCCAAGAATTAAGTAAGCACATGCATACAAGCCATATTAAAATCCAGCGGTCATGTTGATGCAAAGTTCTGTCACCAATTAGGTGGATGCCAGGGTCTCAAGCCAACACTCAAATCGATGCGAAAGTCGCACAAATCAATCATATGGATACAAAGCAAGTAATCAACGAGGTTGTAGACAAAGGAACAGTCATCACTCATGCGGATGTATAGAAATGAGCCATAACTCAGAGGGATGCTAACGAAAAAGCCAGCTGTCAGATCAATTGAAAGATGTCACCACTTGGATGAATGCTAAAGTCTCAGTCGTCACTCAATTTGACGCCAAAGTCACAGCAATCCCTCAGATGGATGCCAAGTAAGCAATCAAATTAGGTGGTTGACACAAAAATCGGTTATCACTCGCATGGACAAGGAAACGCCCCTTGCTGAGGTGAATGCAAAGGATACAGCTATAACTAAGATGCAAAGAAAATAAACATCACTCATATGGATGTCAAGAAATGAACTATAAATCATATGGATGCTAAGGTTAAAGCCAGCAGTCATATGCATGAAAAATTCTGTCACCACTCAGAATGATGCTTAAAGTCTCAGTCATCACTCAAATCGTTGCCAAAGTAAAAGCAACTGCTCAGATGGATGCCAAGTAAACAATCAATTAGGTGGTTCACACAAAAATGGGTTATCACTCGCATGGACAAGGAAACGCCCCTTGCTGAGGTGAATGCAAAGGATTCAGCTATAACTAAGATGCAAAGGAAATAAACATCACTCATATGGATGTCAAGAAATGAACTATAAATCATATGGATGCTAAGGTTAAAGCCAGCAGTCATATGCATGAAAAATTCTGTCACCACTCAGATTGATGCTTAAAGTCTCAGTCATCACTCAAATTGTTGCCAAAGTAACAACAACTGCTCAGATGGATGCCAAGTAAACAATCAATTAGGTGGTTGAAAAAAATTAAGTTATCACTCACATGGACGCAAGCAAATACCCATTGCTGAGGTGAATGCAAAGGATTCAGCTATAACTAAGATGCAAAGGAAATAAACATCACTCATATGGATGTCAACAAATGAACTATAAATCATATGGATGCTAAGGTTAAAGCCAGCAGTCATATGCATGAAAAATTCTGTCACCACTCAGATTGATGCCTAAGTGTCAGTCATCACTCAAATCGTTGCCAAAGTAACAACTGCTCAGATGGATGCCAAGTAAGCAATCAATTAGGTGGTTGAAAAAAATCAGTTATCACTCACCATGAACACCAGCAAATAACCATTGCTGAGGTGAATGCAAAGGATACAGCTATAACTAAGATGGATGCAAAGGAAAGAAGCATCACTCAGATAGACGCCAAAGAAATTTCCATCACTGAGATGAAGGCAAAGGACACAGCCATCACCAAAACAGATGCTAAAGTAAGAGCCATCACTCATATATATGCCAAGGTACAAACCATGACTCAAATGCATACCAAAGAAAAGCCATTACACAGATGAATGCGATGGACACAGACACAAGTAAAATGGATACCAATAACACAGCCACTAGTCAGGACATCAAGTACACAGACGGATAAATTCTCAGTATAGAGCCAGATGGATGCCAAGTATACAGCCACCACTCACACGGGCACCAAGGGCATAGCCACATATTTAGAACACCAAGGACACAGCTACCAGTAAAACCAATGCCAAGAATTAAGTAAGCACATGCATACAAGCCATAATAAAAGCCAGCGGTCATGTTGATGCAAAGTTCTGTCACCAATTAGGTGGATGCCAGGGTCTCAAGCCAACACTCAAATCGATGCGAAAGTCGCACAAATCAATCATATGGATACAAAGCAAGTAATCAACAAGGTTGTAGACAAAGGAACAGTCATCACTCATGCGGATGTATAGTAATGAGCCATAACTCAGAGGGATGCTAATGAAACAGGGATAACTCAGATGGATGCTAACGTAAAAGCCAGCTGTCAGATCAATGGCAAGATATCACCACTTGGATGAATGTTTAAGTCTCCGTCATCACTCAATTTGACGCCAAAGTCACAGCAATCCTTCAGATGGATGCCAAGTAAGCAATCAAATTAGGTGGGTGACACAAAAATGGGTTATCACTCGCATGGACACAAGGAAACGCCCATTGCTGAGGTGAATGCAAAGGATACAGCTATAACTAAGATGCAAAGGAAATAAACATCACTCATATGGATGTCAACAAATGAACTATAAATCATATGAATGCTAAGGTTAAAGCCAGCAGTCATATGCATGAAAAATTCTGTCACCACTCAGATTGATGCCTAAGTGTCAGTCATCACTCAAATCGTTGCCAAAGTAACAACTGCTCAGATGGATGCCAAGTAAGCAATCAATTAGGTGGTTGAAAAAAATCAGTTATCACTCACCATGAACACCAGCAAATAACCATTGCTGAGGTGAATGCAAAGGATACAGCTATAACTAAGATGGATGCAAAGGAAAGAAGCATCACTCAGATAGACGCCAAAGAAATTTCCATCACTGAGATGAAGGCAAAGGACACAGCCATCACCAAAACAGATGCTAAAGTAAGAGCCATCACTCATATATATGCCAAGGTACAAACCATGACTCAAATGCATACCAAAGAAAAGCCATTACACAGATGAATGCGATGGACACAGACACAAGTAAAATGGATACCAATAACACAGCCACTAGTCAGGACATCAAGTACACAGACGGATAAATTCTCAGTATAGAGCCAGATGGATGCCAAGTATACAGCCACCACTCACACGGGCACCAAGGGCATAGCCACATATTTAGAACACCAAGGACACAGCTACCAGTAAAACCAATGCCAAGAATTAAGTAAGCACATGCATACAAGCCATAATAAAAGCCAGCGGTCATGTTGATGCAAAGTTCTGTCACCAATTAGGTGGATGCCAGGGTCTCAAGCCAACACTCAAATCGATGCGAAAGTCGCACAAATCAATCATATGGATACAAAGCAAGTAATCAACAAGGTTGTAGACAAAGGAACAGTCATCACTCATGCGGATGTATAGTAATGAGCCATAACTCAGAGGGATGCTAATGAAACAGGGATAACTCAGATGGATGCTAACGTAAAAGCCAGCTGTCAGATCAATGGCAAGATGTCACCACTTGGATGAATGTTTAAGTCTCCGTCATCACTCAATTTGACGCCAAAGTCACAGCAATCCTTCAGATGGATGCCAAGTAAGCAATCAAATTAGGTGGGTGACACAAAAATGGGTTATCACTCGCATGGACACAAGGAAACGCCCATTGCTGAGGTGAATGCAAAGGATACAGCTATAACTAAGATGCAAAGGAAATAAACATCACTCATATGGATGTCAACAAATGAACTATAAATCATATGAATGCTAAGGTTAAAGCCAGCAGTCATATGCATGAAAAATTCTGTCACCACTCAGATTGATGCCTAAGTGTCAGTCATCACTCAAATCGTTGCCAAAGTAACAACTGCTCAGATGGATGCCAAGTAAGCAATCAATTAGGTGGTTGAAAAAAATCAGTTATCACTCACCATGAACACCAGCAAATACCCATTGCTGAGGTGAATGCAAAGGATACAGCTATAACTAAGATGGATGCAAAGGAAAGAAGCATCACTCAGATGCCAAAGAAATTTCCATCATTGAGATGAAGGCAAAGGACACAGCCATCACCAAATCAGATGCTAAAGTAAGAGCCATCACTCATATATATGCCAAGGTACAAACCATGACTCAAATGCATACCAAAGAAAAGCCATTACGCAGATGAATGCGATGGACACAGACACAAGTAAAATGGATACCAATAACACAGCCAATAGTCAGGACATCAAGTACACAGACGGATAAATTCTCAGTATAGAGCCAGATGGATGCCAAGTATACAGCCACCACTCACACGGGCACCAAGGGCATAGCCACATATTTAGAACACCAAGGACGCAGCTACCAGTAAAACCAATGCCAAGAATTAAGTAAGCACATGCATACAAGCCATAATAAAAGCCAGCGGTCATGTTGATGCAAAGTTCTGTCACCACTTAGGTGGATGCCAGGGTCTCAAGCCAACACTCAAATCGATGCGAAAGTCGCACAAAATCATATGGATACAAAGCAAGTAATCAACGAGGTTGTAGACAAAGGAACAGTCATCACTCATGCGGATGTATAGAAATGAGCCATAACTCAGAGGGATGCTAATGAAACAGGGATAACTCAGATGGATGCTAACGTAAAAGCCAGCTGTCAGATCAATGGCAAGATGTCACCACTTGGATGAATGCTAGTCTCAGTCATCACTCAATTTGACGCCAAAGTCACAGCAATCCCTCAGATGGATGCCAAGTAAGCAATCAAATTAGGTGGTTCACACAAAAATGGGTTATCACTCGCATGGACAAGGAAACGCCCCTTGCTGAGGTGAATGCAAAGGATTCAGCTATAACTAAGATGCAAAGGAAATAAACATCACTCATATGGATGTCAAGAAATGAACTATAAATCATATGGATGCTAAGGTTAAAGCCAGCAGTCATATGCATGAAAAATTCTGTCACCACTCAGATTGATGCTTAAAGTCTCAGTCATCACTCAAATTGTTGCCAAAGTAAAAGCAACTGCTCAGATGGATGCCAAGTAAACAATCAATTAGGTGGTTGAAAAAAATTAAGTTATCACTCACATGGACGCAAGCAAATACCCATTGCTGAGGTGAATGCAAAGGATTCAGCTATAACTAAGATGCAAAGGAAATAAACATCACTCATATGGATGTCAACAAATGAACTATAAATCATATGGATGCTAAGGTTAAAGCCAGCAGTCATATGCATGAAAAATTCTGTCACCACTCAGATTGATGCATAAGTGTCAGTCATCACTCAAATCGTTGCCAAAGTAACAACTGCTCAGATGGATGCCAAGCAAGCAATCAATTAGGTGGTTGAAAAAAATCAGTTATCACTCACCATGAACACCAGCAAATAACCATTGCTGAGGTGAATGCAAAGGATACAGCTATAACTAAGATGGATGCAAAGGAAAGAAGCATCACTCAGATAGACGCCAAAGAAATTTCCATCACTGAGATGAAGGCAAAGGACACAGCCATCACCAAAACAGATGCTAAAGTAAGAGCCATCACTCATATATATGCCAAGGTACAAACCATGACTCAAATGCATACCAAAGAAAAGCCATTACACAGATGAATGCGATGGACACAGACAAGTAAAATGGATACCAATAACACAGCCACTAGTCAGGACATCAAGTACACAGACGGATAAATTCTCAGTATAGAGCCAGATGGATGCCAAGTATACAGCCACCACTCACACGGGCACCAAGGGCATAGCCACATATTTAGAACACCAAGGACGCAGCTACCAGTAAAACCAATGCCAAGAATTAAGTAAGCACATGCATACAAGCCATAATAAAAGCCAGCGGTCATGTTGATGCAAAGTTCTGTCACCAATTAGGTGGATGCCAGGGTCTCAAGCCAACACTCAAATCGATGCGAAAGTCGCACAAATCAATCATATGGATACAAAGCAAGTAATCAACGAGGTTGTAGACAAAGGAACAGTCATCACTCATGCGGATGTATAGTAATGAGCCATAACTCAGAGGGATGCTAATGAAACAGGGATAACTCAGATGGATGCTAACGTAAAAGCCAGCTGTCAGATCAATGGCAAGATGTCACCACTTGGATGAATGTTTAAGTCTCCGTCATCACTCAATTTGACGCCAAAGTCACAGCAATCCTTCAGATGGATGCCAAGTAAGCAATCAAATTAGGTGGGTGACACAAAAATGGGTTATCACTCGCATGGACACAAGGAAACGCCCATTGCTGAGGTGAATGCAAAGGATACAGCTATAACTAAGATGCAAAGGAAATAAACATCACTCATATGGATGTCAACAAATGAACTATAAATCATATGAATGCTAAGGTTAAAGCCAGCAGTCATATGCATGAAAAATTGTGTCACCACTCAGATTGATGCCTAAGTGTCAGTCATCACTCAAATCGTTGCCAAAGTAACAACTGCTCAGATGGATACCAAGTAAGCAATCAATTAGGTGGTTAAAAAAATCAGTTATCACTCACCATAAACACCAGCAAATACCCATTGCTGAGGTGAATGCAAAGGATACAGCTATAACTAAGATGCAAAGAAAATAAACATCACTCATATGGATGTCAAGAAATGAACTATAAATCATATGGATGCTAAGGTTAAAGCCAGCAGTCATATGCATGAAAAATTCTGTCACCACTCAGATTGATGCTTAAAGTCTCAGTCATCACTCAAATCGTTGCCAAAGTAACAACTGCTCAGATGAGCAAGCAATCAATTAGGTGGTTGAAAAAAATCAGTTATCACTCACCATGAACACCAGCAAATAACCATTGCTGAGGTGAATGCAAAGGATACAGCTATAACTAAGATGGATGCAAAGGAAAGAAGCATCACTCAGATAGACGCCAAAGAAATTTCCATCACTGAGATGAAGGCAAAGGACACAGCCATCACCAAAACAGATGCTAAAGTAAGAGCCATCACTCATATATATGCCAAGGTACAAACCATGACTCAAATGCATACCAAAGAAAAGCCATTACACAGATGAATGCGATGGACACAGACACAAGTAAAATGGATACCAATAACACAGCCAATAGTCAGGACATCAAGTACACAGACGGATAAATTCTCAGTATAGAGCCAGATGGATGCCAAGTATACAGCCACCACTCACACGGGCACCAAGGGCATAGCCACATATTTAGGACACCAAGGACGCAGCTACCAGTAAAACCAATGCCAAGAATTAAGTAAGCACATGCATACAAGCCATAATAAAAGCCAGCGGTCATGTTGATCCAAAGTTCTGTCACCACTTAGGTGGATGCCATGGTATCAAGCCAACACTCAAATCGATGCGAAAGTCGCACAAATCAATCATATGGATGCAAACAAGTAATCAACGAGGTTGTAGACAAAGGAACAGTCATCACTCATGCGGATGTATAGAAATGAACCACAACTCAGAGGGGTGCTAATGAAACAGGGATAACTCAGATGGATAACGTAAAAGCCAGCTGTCAGATCAATGCAAAGATGTCACCACTTGGATGAATGCTAAAGTCTCAGTCGTCGCTCAATTTGACGCCACAGTCACAGCAATCCCTCAGATGGATGCCAAGTAAGCAATCAAATTAGGTGGTTGACACAAAAATCGGTTATCACTCGCATGGACATGAGGAAACGCCCATTGCTGAGGTGAATACAAAGGATACAGCTATAACTAAGATGCAAAGGAAATAAACATCACTCATATGGATGTCAAGAAATGAACTATAAATCATATGGATGCTAAGGTTAAAGCCAGCAGTTATATGCATGAAAAATTCTGTCACCACTCAGATTGATGCTTAAAGTCTCAGTCATCACTCAAATCGTTGCCAAAGTAACAACTGCTCAGATGGATGTCAAGTAAACAATCAATTAGGTGGTTGAAAAAAATTAAGTTATCACTCACATGGACGCAAGCAAATACCCATTGCTGAGGTGAATGCAAAGGATTCAGCTATAACTAAGATGCAAAGGAAATAAACATCACTCATATGGATGTCAACAAATGAACTATAAATCATATGGATGCTAAGGTTAAAGCCAGCAGTCATATGCATGAAAAATTCTGTCACCACTCAGATTGATGCATAAGTGTCAGTCATCACTCAAATCGTTGCCAAAGTAACAACTGCTCAGATGGATGCCAAGCAAGCAATCAATTAGGTGGTTGAAAAAAATCAGTTATCACTCACCATGAACACCAGCAAATAACCATTGCTGAGGTGAATGCAAAGGATACAGCTATAACTAAGATGGATGCAAAGGAAAGAAGCATCACTCAGATAGACGCCAAAGAAATTTCCATCATTGAGATGAAGGCAAAGGACACAGCCATCACCAAAACAGATGCTAAAGTAAGAGGCATCACTCATATATATGCCAAGGTACAAACCATGACTCAAATGCATACCAAAGAAAAGCCATTACGCAAATGAATGCGACGGACACAGACACAAGTAAAATGGATACCAATAACACAGCCAATAGTCAAGACATCAAGTACACAGATGGATAAATTCTCAGTATAGAGCCAGATGAATGCCAAGTATACAGCCACCACTCACACGGGCACCAAGGGCATAGCCACATATTTAGAACACCAAGGACGCAGCTACCAGTAAAACCAATGCCAAGAATTAAGTAAGCACATGCATACAAGCCATATTAAAATCCAGCGGTCATGTTGATGCAAAGTTCTGTCACCAATTAGGTGGATGCCAGGGTCTCAAGCCAACACTCAAATCGATGCGAAAGTCGCACAAATCAATCATATGGATACAAAGCAAGTAATCAACGAGGTTGTAGACAAAGGAACAGTCATCACTCATGCGGATGTATAGAAATGAGCCATAACTCAGAGGGATGCTAACGAAAAAGCCAGCTGTCAGATCAATTGAAAGATGTCACCACTTGGATGAATGCTAAAGTCTCAGTCGTCACTCAATTTGACGCCAAAGTCACAGCAATCCCTCAGATGGATGCCAAGTAAGCAATCAAATTAGGTGGTTGACACAAAAATCGGTTATCACTCGCATGGACAAGGAAACGCCCCTTGCTGAGGTGAATGCAAAGGATACAGCTATAACTAAGATGCAAAGAAAATAAACATCACTCATATGGATGTCAAGAAATGAACTATAAATCATATGGATGCTAAGGTTAAAGCCAGCAGTCATATGCATGAAAAATTCTGTCACCACTCAGAATGATGCTTAAAGTCTCAGTCATCACTCAAATCGTTGCCAAAGTAAAAGCAACTGCTCAGATGGATGCCAAGTAAACAATCAATTAGGTGGTTCACACAAAAATGGGTTATCACTCGCATGGACAAGGAAACGCCCCTTGCTGAGGTGAATGCAAAGGATTCAGCTATAACTAAGATGCAAAGGAAATAAACATCACTCATATGGATGTCAAGAAATGAACTATAAATCATATGGATGCTAAGGTTAAAGCCAGCAGTCATATGCATGAAAAATTCTGTCACCACTCAGATTGATGCTTAAAGTCTCAGTCATCACTCAAATTGTTGCCAAAGTAACAACAACTGCTCAGATGGATGCCAAGTAAACAATCAATTAGGTGGTTGAAAAAAATTAAGTTATCACTCACATGGACGCAAGCAAATACCCATTGCTGAGGTGAATGCAAAGGATTCAGCTATAACTAAGATGCAAAGGAAATAAACATCACTCATATGGATGTCAACAAATGAACTATAAATCATATGGATGCTAAGGTTAAAGCCAGCAGTCATATGCATGAAAAATTCTGTCACCACTCAGATTGATGCCTAAGTGTCAGTCATCACTCAAATCGTTGCCAAAGTAACAACTGCTCAGATGGATGCCAAGTAAGCAATCAATTAGGTGGTTGAAAAAAATCAGTTATCACTCACCATGAACACCAGCAAATAACCATTGCTGAGGTGAATGCAAAGGATACAGCTATAACTAAGATGGATGCAAAGGAAAGAAGCATCACTCAGATAGACGCCAAAGAAATTTCCATCACTGAGATGAAGGCAAAGGACACAGCCATCACCAAAACAGATGCTAAAGTAAGAGCCATCACTCATATATATGCCAAGGTACAAACCATGACTCAAATGCATACCAAAGAAAAGCCATTACACAGATGAATGCGATGGACACAGACACAAGTAAAATGGATACCAATAACACAGCCACTAGTCAGGACATCAAGTACACAGACGGATAAATTCTCAGTATAGAGCCAGATGGATGCCAAGTATACAGCCACCACTCACACGGGCACCAAGGGCATAGCCACATATTTAGAACACCAAGGACACAGCTACCAGTAAAACCAATGCCAAGAATTAAGTAAGCACATGCATACAAGCCATAATAAAAGCCAGCGGTCATGTTGATGCAAAGTTCTGTCACCAATTAGGTGGATGCCAGGGTCTCAAGCCAACACTCAAATCGATGCGAAAGTCGCACAAATCAATCATATGGATACAAAGCAAGTAATCAACAAGGTTGTAGACAAAGGAACAGTCATCACTCATGCGGATGTATAGTAATGAGCCATAACTCAGAGGGATGCTAATGAAACAGGGATAACTCAGATGGATGCTAACGTAAAAGCCAGCTGTCAGATCAATGGCAAGATATCACCACTTGGATGAATGTTTAAGTCTCCGTCATCACTCAATTTGACGCCAAAGTCACAGCAATCCTTCAGATGGATGCCAAGTAAGCAATCAAATTAGGTGGGTGACACAAAAATGGGTTATCACTCGCATGGACACAAGGAAACGCCCATTGCTGAGGTGAATGCAAAGGATACAGCTATAACTAAGATGCAAAGGAAATAAACATCACTCATATGGATGTCAACAAATGAACTATAAATCATATGAATGCTAAGGTTAAAGCCAGCAGTCATATGCATGAAAAATTCTGTCACCACTCAGATTGATGCCTAAGTGTCAGTCATCACTCAAATCGTTGCCAAAGTAACAACTGCTCAGATGGATGCCAAGTAAGCAATCAATTAGGTGGTTGAAAAAAATCAGTTATCACTCACCATGAACACCAGCAAATAACCATTGCTGAGGTGAATGCAAAGGATACAGCTATAACTAAGATGGATGCAAAGGAAAGAAGCATCACTCAGATAGACGCCAAAGAAATTTCCATCACTGAGATGAAGGCAAAGGACACAGCCATCACCAAAACAGATGCTAAAGTAAGAGCCATCACTCATATATATGCCAAGGTACAAACCATGACTCAAATGCATACCAAAGAAAAGCCATTACACAGATGAATGCGATGGACACAGACACAAGTAAAATGGATACCAATAACACAGCCACTAGTCAGGACATCAAGTACACAGACGGATAAATTCTCAGTATAGAGCCAGATGGATGCCAAGTATACAGCCACCACTCACACGGGCACCAAGGGCATAGCCACATATTTAGAACACCAAGGACACAGCTACCAGTAAAACCAATGCCAAGAATTAAGTAAGCACATGCATACAAGCCATAATAAAAGCCAGCGGTCATGTTGATGCAAAGTTCTGTCACCAATTAGGTGGATGCCAGGGTCTCAAGCCAACACTCAAATCGATGCGAAAGTCGCACAAATCAATCATATGGATACAAAGCAAGTAATCAACAAGGTTGTAGACAAAGGAACAGTCATCACTCATGCGGATGTATAGTAATGAGCCATAACTCAGAGGGATGCTAATGAAACAGGGATAACTCAGATGGATGCTAACGTAAAAGCCAGCTGTCAGATCAATGGCAAGATGTCACCACTTGGATGAATGTTTAAGTCTCCGTCATCACTCAATTTGACGCCAAAGTCACAGCAATCCTTCAGATGGATGCCAAGTAAGCAATCAAATTAGGTGGGTGACACAAAAATGGGTTATCACTCGCATGGACACAAGGAAACGCCCATTGCTGAGGTGAATGCAAAGGATACAGCTATAACTAAGATGCAAAGGAAATAAACATCACTCATATGGATGTCAACAAATGAACTATAAATCATATGAATGCTAAGGTTAAAGCCAGCAGTCATATGCATGAAAAATTCTGTCACCACTCAGATTGATGCCTAAGTGTCAGTCATCACTCAAATCGTTGCCAAAGTAACAACTGCTCAGATGGATGCCAAGTAAGCAATCAATTAGGTGGTTGAAAAAAATCAGTTATCACTCACCATGAACACCAGCAAATACCCATTGCTGAGGTGAATGCAAAGGATACAGCTATAACTAAGATGGATGCAAAGGAAAGAAGCATCACTCAGATGCCAAAGAAATTTCCATCATTGAGATGAAGGCAAAGGACACAGCCATCACCAAATCAGATGCTAAAGTAAGAGCCATCACTCATATATATGCCAAGGTACAAACCATGACTCAAATGCATACCAAAGAAAAGCCATTACGCAGATGAATGCGATGGACACAGACACAAGTAAAATGGATACCAATAACACAGCCAATAGTCAGGACATCAAGTACACAGACGGATAAATTCTCAGTATAGAGCCAGATGGATGCCAAGTATACAGCCACCACTCACACGGGCACCAAGGGCATAGCCACATATTTAGAACACCAAGGACGCAGCTACCAGTAAAACCAATGCCAAGAATTAAGTAAGCACATGCATACAAGCCATAATAAAAGCCAGCGGTCATGTTGATGCAAAGTTCTGTCACCACTTAGGTGGATGCCAGGGTCTCAAGCCAACACTCAAATCGATGCGAAAGTCGCACAAATCAATCATATGGATACAAAGCAAGTAATCAACGAGGTTGTAGACAAAGGAACAGTCATCACTCATGCGGATGTATAGAAATGAGCCATAACTCAGAGGGATGCTAATGAAACAGGGATAACTCAGATGGATGCTAACGTAAAAGCCAGCTGTCAGATCAATGGCAAGATGTCACCACTTGGATGAATGCTAGTCTCAGTCATCACTCAATTTGACGCCAAAGTCACAGCAATCCCTCAGATGGATGCCAAGTAAGCAATCAAATTAGGTGGTTCACACAAAAATGGGTTATCACTCGCATGGACAAGGAAACGCCCCTTGCTGAGGTGAATGCAAAGGATTCAGCTATAACTAAGATGCAAAGGAAATAAACATCACTCATATGGATGTCAAGAAATGAACTATAAATCATATGGATGCTAAGGTTAAAGCCAGCAGTCATATGCATGAAAAATTCTGTCACCACTCAGATTGATGCTTAAAGTCTCAGTCATCACTCAAATTGTTGCCAAAGTAAAAGCAACTGCTCAGATGGATGCCAAGTAAACAATCAATTAGGTGGTTGAAAAAAATTAAGTTATCACTCACATGGACGCAAGGAAATACCCATTGCTGAGGTGAATGCAAAGGATTCAGCTATAACTAAGATGCAAAGGAAATAAACATCACTCATATGGATGTCAACAAATGAACTATAAATCATATGGATGCTAAGGTTAAAGCCAGCAGTCATATGCATGAAAAATTCTGTCACCACTCAGATTGATGCATAAGTGTCAGTCATCACTCAAATCGTTGCCAAAGTAACAACTGCTCAGATGGATGCCAAGCAAGCAATCAATTAGGTGGTTGAAAAAAAATCAGTTATCACTCACCATGAACACCAGCAAATAACCATTGCTGAGGTGAATGCAAAGGATACAGCTATAACTAAGATGGATGCAAAGGAAAGAAGCATCACTCAGATAGACGCCAAAGAAATTTCCATCACTGAGATGAAGGCAAAGGACACAGCCATCACCAAAACAGATGCTAAAGTAAGAGCCATCACTCATATATATGCCAAGGTACAAACCATGACTCAAATGCATACCAAAGAAAAGCCATTACACAGATGAATGCGATGGACACAGACAAGTAAAATGGATACCAATAACACAGCCACTAGTCAGGACATCAAGTACACAGACGGATAAATTCTCAGTATAGAGCCAGATGGATGCCAAGTATACAGCCACCACTCACACGGGCACCAAGGGCATAGCCACATATTTAGAACACCAAGGACGCAGCTACCAGTAAAACCAATGCCAAGAATTAAGTAAGCACATGCATACAAGCCATAATAAAAGCCAGCGGTCATGTTGATGCAAAGTTCTGTCACCAATTAGGTGGATGCCAGGGTCTCAAGCCAACACTCAAATCGATGCGAAAGTCGCACAAATCAATCATATGGATACAAAGCAAGTAATCAACGAGGTTGTAGACAAAGGAACAGTCATCACTCATGCGGATGTATAGTAATGAGCCATAACTCAGAGGGATGCTAATGAAACAGGGATAACTCAGATGGATGCTAACGTAAAAGCCAGCTGTCAGATCAATGGCAAGATGTCACCACTTGGATGAATGTTTAAGTCTCCGTCATCACTCAATTTGACGCCAAAGTCACAGCAATCCTTCAGATGGATGCCAAGTAAGCAATCAAATTAGGTGGGTGACACAAAAATGGGTTATCACTCGCATGGACACAAGGAAACGCCCATTGCTGAGGTGAATGCAAAGGATACAGCTATAACTAAGATGCAAAGGAAATAAACATCACTCATATGGATGTCAACAAATGAACTATAAATCATATGAATGCTAAGGTTAAAGCCAGCAGTCATATGCATGAAAAATTGTGTCACCACTCAGATTGATGCCTAAGTGTCAGTCATCACTCAAATCGTTGCCAAAGTAACAACTGCTCAGATGGATACCAAGTAAGCAATCAATTAGGTGGTTAAAAAAATCAGTTATCACTCACCATAAACACCAGCAAATACCCATTGCTGAGGTGAATGCAAAGGATACAGCTATAACTAAGATGCAAAGAAAATAAACATCACTCATATGGATGTCAAGAAATGAACTATAAATCATATGGATGCTAAGGTTAAAGCCAGCAGTCATATGCATGAAAAATTCTGTCACCACTCAGATTGATGCTTAAAGTCTCAGTCATCACTCAAATCGTTGCCAAAGTAACAACTGCTCAGATGAGCAAGCAATCAATTAGGTGGTTGAAAAAAATCAGTTATCACTCACCATGAACACCAGCAAATAACCATTGCTGAGGTGAATGCAAAGGATACAGCTATAACTAAGATGGATGCAAAGGAAAGAAGCATCACTCAGATAGACGCCAAAAAAATTTCCATCATTGAGATGAAGGCAAAGGACACAGCCATCACCAAAACAGATGCTAAAGTAAGAGGCATCACTCATATATATGCCAAGGTACAAACCATGACTCAAATGCATACCAAAGAAAAGACATTACACAGATGAATGCGATGGACACAGACACAAGTAAAATGGATACCAATAACACAGCCAATAGTCAGGACATCAAGTACACAGACGGATAAATTCTCAGTATAGAGCCAGATGGATGCCAAGTGTACAGCCACCACTCACACGGGCACCAAGGGCATAGCCACATATTTAGGACACCAAGGACGCAGCTACCAGTAAAACCAATGCCAAGAATTAAGTAAGCACATGCATACAAGCCATAATAAAAGCCAGCGGTCATGTTGATCCAAAGTTCTGTCACCACTTAGGTGGATGCCATGGTATCAAGCCAACACTCAAATCGATGCGAAAGTCGCACAAATCAATCATATGGATGCAAACAAGTAATCAACGAGGTTGTAGACAAAGGAACAGTCATCACTCATGCGGATGTATAGAAATGAACCACAACTCAGAGGGGTGCTAATGAAACAGGGATAACTCAGATGGATGATAACGTAAAAGCCAGCTGTCAGATCAATGCAAAGATGTCACCACTTGGATGAATGCTAAAGTCTCAGTCGTCGCTCAATTTGACGCCACAGTCACAGCAATCCCTCAGATGGATGCCAAGTAAGCAATCAAATTAGGTGGTTGACACAAAAATCGGTTATCACTCGCATGGACATGAGGAAACGCCCATTGCTGAGGTGAACACAAAGGATACAGCTATAACTAAGATGCAAAGGAAATAAACATCACTCATATGGATGTCAAGAAATGAACTATAAATCATATGGATGCTAAGGTTAAAGCCAGCAGTTATATGCATGAAAAATTCTGTCACCACTCAGATTGATGCTTAAAGTCTCAGTCATCACTCAAATCGTTGCCAAAGTAACAACTGCTCAGATGGATGCCAAGTAAACAATCAATTAGGTGGTTGAAAAAAATCAGTTATCACTCACATGGACGCAAGCAAATACCCATTGCTGAGGTGAATGCAAAGGATTCAGCTATAACTAAGATGCAAAGGAAATAAACATCACTCATATGGATGTCAACAAATGAACTATAAATCATATGGATGCTAAGGTTAAAGCCAGCAGTCATATGCATGAAAAATTCTGTCACCACTCAGATTGATGCCTAAGTCTCAGTCATCACTCAAATCGTTGCCAAAGTAACAACTGCTCAGATGGATGCCAAGTAAGCAATCAATTAGGTGGTTGAAAAAAATCAGTTATCACTCACCATGAACACCAGCAAATAACCATTGCTGAGGTGAATGCAAAGGATACAGCTATAACTAAGATGGATGCAAAGGAAAGAAGCATCACTCAGATAGACGCCAACGAAATTTCCATCATTGAGATGAAGGCAAAGGACACAGCCATCACCAAAACAGATGCTAAAGTAAGAGGCATCACTCATATATATGCCAAGGTACAAACCATGACTCAAATGCATACCAAAGAAAAGCCATTACGCAGATGAATGCGACGGACACAGACACAAGTAAAATGGATACCAATAACACAGCCAATAGTCAGGACATCAAGTACACAGACGGATAAATTCTCAGTATAGAGCCAGATGGATGCCAAGTATACAGCCACCACTCACACGGGCACCAAGGGCATAGCCACATATTTAGAACACCAAGGACGCAGCTACCAGTAAAACCAATGCCAAGAATTAAGTAAGCACATGCATACAAGCCATAATAAAAGCCAGCGGTCATGTTGATGCAAAGTTCTGTCACCAATTAGGTGGATGCCAGGGTCTCAAGCCAACACTCAAATCGATGCGAAAGTCGCACAAATCAATCATATGGATACAAAGCAAGTAATCAACGAGGTTGTAGACAAAGGAACAGTCATCACTCATGCGGATGTATAGAAATGAGCCATAACTCAGAGGGATGCTAATGAAACAGGGATAACTCAGATGGATGCTAACGTAAAAGCCAGCTGTCAGATCAATGGCAAGATGTCACCACTTGGATGAATGCTAGTCTCAGTCATCACTCAATTTGACGCCAAAGTCACAGCAATCCCTCAGATGGATGCCAAGTAAGCAATCAAATTAGGTGGTTCACACAAAAATGGGTTATCACTCGCATGGACAAGGAAACGCCCCTTGCTGAGGTGAATGCAAAGGATTCAGCTATAACTAAGATGCAAAGGAAATAAACATCACTCATATGGATGTCAAGAAATGAACTATAAATCATATGGATGCTAAGGTTAAAGCCAGCAGTCATATGCATGAAAAATTCTGTCACCACTCAGATTGATGCTTAAAGTCTCAGTCATCACTCAAATTGTTGCCAAAGTAAAAGCAACTGCTCAGATGGATGCCAAGTAAACAATCAATTAGGTGGTTGAAAAAAATTAAGTTATCACTCACATGGACGCAAGCAAATACCCATTGCTGAGGTGAATGCAAAGGATTCAGCTATAACTAAGATGCAAAGGAAATAAACATCACTCATATGGATGTCAAGAAATGAACTATAAATCATATGGATGCTAAGGTTAAAGCCAGCAGTCATATGCATGAAAAATTCTGTCACCACTCAGATTGATGCTTAAAGTCTCAGTCATCACTCAAATTGTTGCCAAAGTAAAAGC